>JAJTUV010000291.1:645000-1372500 GCA_021653895.1 Mastomys natalensis | reverse complement strand
TCCAAACCATCACAATGCTTTTGAATTTGATGATTCTTCCCAGGAATACAGCATTGTTAAAAATGTACATATTTGTTATTTATTCATGTGTATGTGTGTGCCCATGTGTTGAGAATGTACATGTGCATGTAGGTCAAAAAAGGATGTTGAATCCCCTCAGGCACTATGAGCCACCTGACAAGAATGCTAGGACCTGAACTCAGATCTTCTAAAGAACAGTAAGGACTTTAAATCACTCAACATCACTCTAGCCCCAGACAGCATTCTTTAATAACATCAAAATATATACACACCTTCAGTGTTGCTCTAAGCATATGCGTGGTATTTTGTTATTAAGACTTTTTTCATTTATTTTTTTCTTGAACAATATGTTACTTAGAAAAAGACATAATAAAAGAATCTTCTGTAATTTCAAGCATCCTTATGCATAAGGGAATATATTTCCCAGTGAGAGTTCTTTTCTTGAACCAGTTTTAGGAGTTTTTAGCAGGACTTTTTCTTTGGTTCTATCAGTGAGGCTGGGAAATTTGCATAGGTCATTCTTAGATTGGAATTTGTCCAGCAAAAGGAGGTTGACTTGTCAGAGTTGGGCTCCAGACAATGCTTATTAACTTTTTCTGGGTGTTACCACAACAATATAGATGTTGGTCTGTCCATTTCATTTTGTTTTTAAGAATAAAATATTGTAGAAGGGCTGGAGAGATGGCTAAGCAAGCAATGTCCTTATATACCCTCATGAGGACCTAAGATCGGTCCCAGAACCTACATAAAGATCCAGGCATGATGGTATATACTTGAAATCCAGCTCTAGAGAGGCAAAGATAACTAAATCTCTTCCTGGGAGTTGCTGGTGACCTAGCCTTGTCTAATCGGCTAGCCCAAGTTGAAATGAGAGGCTTGTCTAAAAAACACAGAGGGAAGGCTCCTAAGATAATCACTAAGGTTGACTTCTAACATGCACATATACCCCCACATACACATACACACACACACACACACACACACACACACACACACACACACACACACACTTCCTTTTTCTAAGTTTGAGAAAATAAGGAAACTAATAAAAGCACAACATATTCTTGCTATTGTATAATTTTGAGAAAAAAAAAAAAACCTGAAATCACAACTAACAAAGAACATTTAGCACCAGGAAGATAAGTACTAGATGACTCAATATCATTTGCACCTTGCTATTCTATTATCCTACAGGAAAATAGAAGCATCCTTTAGCAGTAGACTTGCCTTCCTTCTAAGCCAATGATAAAATCAGATTGCCTTCCAGAACACACACATAACTGATAATGGATGAGAAGGCCAAGAAAGGCTGGGTGGCCTTGAGTAAATCTGGAGGAATTCAATTGTGTGGTATGTACATCTTTAAGCCTTCCTTTAATGAACACCAACTATATGTCAGGCGTGCCATTAGCTACTTATGCCATCTCTACTAACTCTCTAGATACGAATTGCCCATAAACACAATACCTTGTATTATAGAGAACCAAAGAAAAAGGAGATTAATGGGTTCCTTACTGGCCAAAGATTTGGACATATATCTGTGTGGCCCCAACGCCCATTCCCCCCCTCCCCCCCGCTATGACTTGCTTGCTTCCCAGGTTTAAGAGATAATTCTCACAATAGATGATCCACCAGATGACTATCAAAGAATGATGTATACTGATTGCACACCAGATATAGGAGTCTGCAAGTTCACCAGGAGGGTGATAACTAACTGTTTCCTGATAGGAACTATTATAGACCGTCTCTGTATATAACATGAAACAGCTTTGCCAGAATTTCTTTATAGATGCGCATGTTAACAGTTTCTGTTGAAACCAGACACTTTGTTTCTATTTCCCTACCAAGCTTATATGCAGCGCTGGTAGAGCCACAGTTCAGTGGATCTTAAATGTTGGCTAGCTCAGAATAAGAGTGCTGCGAATCCTGACAGCATCTCATTATGTGAATAGTGACTCAATATTAAAACTAGAAAACAAATGGTTAGAGACCCCAGCTAAAACAAGTTTCATTAAAATAATAATGACTTCATCCACCCTGCACCCAGCTTCAGAAAGCTGCAAGCTCCCTAATCATTTTTGGAAGATTCCATTTCAACTAACTTTCACAGTGGCATAAACCCATCAGTCTCCAGTGAGGATGACCATGGGAAATATGGACATAATGTTAAACCTACAGAGACTTTGATAGAATGTCAAATATCAAGTCTTGTCAGTTTAATTATGGTCAATAGCGGGAAGAGGTAGTGTAAAGACAATGTCTCTGGACTGGAGCCTGCCTGCTCGTCTAGAGCAAATGCTCTACCAAAGTTGGGCAGAGAAACCGGTTTCCATTCTTGCTGCTTCCAGGTTCCCAGTTATTCTCATGGCTTCCAAGGCACTTGGCGAGGAGAGCACGTGGCACAATCCAGTAAACACAACTGTGTGACTGGGGCTCCAAACAGGGGAGTTCTGGAGTTCTCTCTGCTGGCGAACGATCATTTTAGCAAGCCATCAAGCCGTCTTCTCAGAACACACCCCAATGGACTGCCATTATTACCATAAGCCCACAAACTTACACCAAAGAAAGGGCTAACTTCTCAGCTCAAATCCTCCTGTTTTTAAAGCCAAAGACCCCTTCCATAGTCTTCTTCTCTGGCTACCATGTTTCAAGGACATTATCTGCTACATGCTTATTGCAATGACCAGAATCATTTCTTTCTCTTAGGTTTTAAACTTCTGAAAATAGTCCACAGACCCAATACTGTCTTAGTCTAAAGGCAAATAGAATTTAGAGAGCTATAAAAATTACCATGCTAAGCAGGAAATAACAACAATATAGAACATTTATTGGGTACCTATTGTCCATGCCAGGCATTGTGCTATGGATTTTATTTATTTATATCATCCAATTTAATCCTCACCACAACCATGTGAGGTAGGTAATATAATTGTCTTCCTCATAGGTTCAGAAACGTTAAGGAATTTGCCCCAAGGCTACCAAACTAGTGCCAGAGCAAAGACTTGAACCCCCATTGTCGAACTTCAAAGACTGCTTCTCACTCCCAGCTGCACTTCCAGCTTCTTTTGGTTTCATAAATGTCAGGTGCACTGTGTCCACTTTGGAACATTTTGGAAATGATTAAGTTATCATCTTACTGCCCCAGAACCCCACCACCCGCCCGTCAAACTGAGATGGATCACTACTCATCTTCAAAGACAAAACAGACATTGATTAAGACAAAACCTACAGCATCCAATGTGTTGCACCAAACTAAAAACATTCCAGAGTAAGTTAAGGAGCTAAGTATGTTCTATCTGCACACACCCAGCTTTCTCTGCTAAAATTAATAATGCAGAGACCTTCTTCCAGCATATCCAAATACTGCCACCCAGCTCTTTGTCTTTGAATGTAGATGACAAAGAAGTTGTTTTACTCATAGTCAATGCTGCTAACTCTCTAATCAACACATCCAGATGCCTGTGATGCTGAACTGCGGGTTCTCTTGCTACCGTCTTTAATTCCTTCTCTCACTCCAAAGACCAAAGAGTCACCCTGAACGATGATGGTAGAGCAGGAACCGCTTTATGGTCAGAGTTTGAATTGTGGATTCTCTAAATATCTGTGTAATGAATGTCAGCAGCCCGTGTGACTAACATGCTGCATTCAGTGGGAATCTGAGGAGAACAGGAAGCCAAGTGTATGCAAAAGAACTTCTGTGTGTAAAGCACACAGGGCCCACTAATGAGCCCAAAAGACATTTGTACAAATGGTGACACATTCGGTGCTTACTATTTTTGCTAGACATTTGCCAAGGGTGCTAACCCACACACATTCTTTCTTATGATTGGAGTTCAGTTTCTGTGGCAATATTTATGCAATAAATAATGAATTCAAAGCATACTATATACAGAGTATATAATTATGTGACACAACTATAAACAAATTAGCTTTATAGCATGTCAGCCAAGCATTAGCCACTCAGAAAGTATGAGTGAGGATGCCTAGCTGGAATCAGTACCCGCCCCATCTGAAAAGGAACTCTGCCCCATTGTAATATACCATTTGGCCACTCTCTATGCTTCTAGTGTGAACTGTGTAGCATGTACTCTTCTCTCAGGAGCCTAACAAGAGATCTAGACTAATAGAACTGTGACTCTCACAGGTAATCCCAAACTCAAGTAAATGTCCAGGAGAGTTACTACCATGAATATAAGGTGAGATGCTGAAAACCCCAATACCACAAAGCTAAGTTCTATGGGGAAAGTAAACAGATTCTAGTTCAGAAAGAATAAAAAAGAGTGAGCAGTGTGAATCAGACTTGTAGGCGTGGCCTCTTGTAGGTACCTGCCCTGCTCTGTTGGACACACCTTCCTTCGTAGCAAGTTCCACAAGAGAAAGTGCACATTACCTCAAGAGCATGGCAGGGTAGAGCAGGAGTCAGGCACGTGGAAAGGCCAGAATTCAATTGATGCCAAGAAGTGACAACTTCTATTATTTTACTTAATAGGTGAAGTAGAGAAGCCCCTATACAGGTTCTGAAGAGGTAAATTAGCCAAATTCACAGAGGCTGAAGGCCAGGTAAAGCACCATGGGCTGATGATAGTGTATTTGGGCTCACCAAGTAATGAGGTGCTTTCTAAAAATTAAAACCTCTGCATCATGAGAAGTTACAGACAATTGATGGTCTCCACAGCTGTCAGCATTGTTAAGAGCTTGTCATGCACGTGGATGTCCCCTGTTCTAGCTACTCAGAGGCTCAAGAAAGAACATCAGATTTGGCATAGGCTCTAAAACATCTCTGTTCATTCCAAGAACAGCAGCAGTGCCCACGGTAATACACAGATCCCATTATCACGTCACATATTCTAATTGAGAGGTTTATGGAAGATGGCAGATGAAAACAACAGAAATTGAGATATGTTAGTGCTTAGTTTCAGGCTAAGGTTCCACTAACCTGGCTATTTGATTTGAAAAATGTTAATACTAGATGTGCAGAATGAGTACTTGTGTACTGATAACACAAAGATATAAAATACATGTTTCAGATGCAATGTTTGGGCTTAGTTTCCTTCATCACTTTCCAGAGCCCACTGTCTCCCTGTACTCAGCATAAACAAATCCCATGAAATGCTTAGTTGCCTGTCTCCTGTCCTCATGGCCCAGGGGAATGGTATGGACCTCTTCAGAACCTGCATAGGGGCTTATCTACTGCACCTATTAAGTCAAATAACAGAAGTTGTCACTTCTTGGCACCAACTGTTTTTTAATTGGAAATCATTTTCAGTGATTTTAAATAATTCCCTCATCCCTTTCCAGATCCTGCACCTCTTGCCCCTCCAACTCCACACCCTCTTACAGATTTGTTTAACAACAAACAAACCAGAAAGGAAAACAAAAGAGCCTGAGAAACACACAACAAACAAAACCATAAAAACACAAAATTGGAAGTCATAGTAGACAAGCAAAGATGAAAACAAACAACAACAAAAATGCCCAAACAAAGCAATATGAGACACAAAACAGTATCTCCAAAAATACCATTGAGTTTGTTTTATGCCTGTTTTCTATTGCTAGGCGTGGGGTTGACTTTTGCCCTAAAGTGTGGTCTGTATACTCAGTGAGACTCCATTCCAGAAAACCAATTCGGCCATGGCTAACAGTTCTCAATTGGACATAGCATCTTGGTTACAGATGGGAACTCGTGTCCACTCCCTACCTCTCTCAAGTCCCAGGGAAATATTGGGACCCCCATCTGTCTTGGACCTGTGCAGGCCCTGTGCATGCTTTGGTGTCAGCTCTTGCTTGGGCTCTTCCTATGGCTTACTTCAAATCCTCAAGTGGCCTTTCTAGGAAGGTGTATATTACTTACTCTTCAAAGGCTTCAAAAGATTAAGGAACTTGCCCAGAGCCAAAAAAAAAAAAAAAAAAAAAAAAAAAAAAAAAGCTAAGAAATTGCAAAGGCTGAATTTGAACTCAAAACAATCAAACTTGAAGCTCCTGGGCCAATCCATCTCACTCATCCTGGGACTGGCCACATTCCTCTCTCTTATTAAGCAACAAAATCCTTGAGGACCAGACTGAATCGGTCCCACACACACCTATTAGGAGCTATTTTAAGTCATCACTGATGCACATACAGTCAACATTGACGACACCCTTGATGCACAAAGGATGTAACAGCAGAAAACTTAGGGAAGCTGGTAGAAAACCAATCGCCAGTATAGTGGCCACAAAAGAGTGTTTTTCTGAGCCTTTAATTACAAAAAGTCCTCCTCAGAAAGATCACCACGATTTGTCAGGGAGCCTCAGCCCCACCTGGGTGCCAGAGTGAAGCCCTGTGGGCAGAGAATGACCCTTTTTGCCACTGAGGGCAGGCCATAAGTCTCAATATCCCTCCTCCCTACCCACCCCACCCCATCCCGCCCGCTGAAACTGGGGAAGGAGCTAAACTGAGAGAGGGGTGGAACATTTGGCCCTGCCCCCATCTCTGTGGTCCAAGGGTAATCATGAATCTTCTCATAGATTTATTTTTCTGTTAAAGCATAAAGGACAAGTGGCCAGGAGCAAGTCCATAAATCTGCTCTGACTTTTATTAGATGGGGAATATGTTCTCTTGAGAGGTCAGCACGACTTGGGGGGGTTGGGGGAGGTGGACTGACTGAGACCCACCATGCTACTCTTGATATAAGCCAGACCTGCCAGTTACTGACAAGTGAGCCGCTGCTATTGTGTGCAGCTATGACTCCTAAAATGTCACCAAAATGCATCGGTTTTCCCTGCATGATACTATCTTTTTGTGTGTGAGATGTATGCTTCACATCTCGGACAGCTACTATGCGGAAAAGAACAGGCTGAGCCTGTTTAATTCTGTAGCCGAATTCCTTCAGGAAGAAAGGGGAGAGGAATTCCTGCATCCGCCACCTCTAAGAAAAGTGAGGCAGAGTCGAAGCCAAGGAAGGGGCGGAGCACCCCAGAGGAGGCCCGGGAAGAGCCTGCTCAGCTCTCTCGCAGCATGAGACCACCTGGTCTATCGCTCAAGTGTTATAAAAAAAAATGCCCTCTTTCATTCGTTCACTTTGAAAAAGCATCGGCTGTGTGTCCGATGAGGTACTATACACGATACAATGAATAAGGCTTTGTCTCTTTCTTCAGAAGTGTAGTCTGGTGGGAGTGAGACTGTCCTGAGGGGGGAAAATGTTCCCAAGCAGTGAAAGTGCAGGAACTGAACAGCTTCCCAACACAGCGCGGTGGAGCTAAAATTAATTAAAGTAACAGGGCATAGTGGCTAGGCACCCAGTGGTCTCGCCTAGATTATCTGATTTCAACCTCAATTAATCCACCAGGAAGAAAAAAAGTTCTTCCTAGTGGGGGGAATCCAACCTGACTATTAAATTTATTCCTTTCAAGTCCATATAAAAGAACACCTGGATTTCACAGAAAATAAATTTCTACACACAAAAAAAGGAAGCAGTTTATGACAAACTGATATTTCCCGAGATAAGCCAAGGTTCCTCCACAAAGTCTTCTTAATAAAGTTTTTTTTCCCAGCCACTGATCTGCCCAGTCTAAGGCAGTAGACCCTGCACCATAACTAATGAAAGCAAAACCCCAAACTAAGGGCTCTGGAACTTCAAGGGAAGCAGAAAGCTGAGGACTCCTAAACTTGACTGACAAGATCCAGGCAACGCCCCCTCCCCTCCTGCCCCGCCCTTCACGGAGGGAAAGCACAACTCTCATTTTCAAACGAAACCACTTACACAAGATGATCAAGTGGAAGTAACGTTCGAAGTCATGTGGGGCGGCTTCGCAGACACCTTGGTGGGTTCTGTACTGGGCACATTCTCCTCACCCATGTTTCTTGATGTTTGATACTTGGATTACCCCAGCAGGAAACGAGCAGTCTTTTGAATGGAGGGTTTTGTTCGGATTTCTAATAGCTTCCAGCGCTTGCCCCAGACCACAAGGAGTATACCAAATTTACTTAGACATCCAGGCCAGACGTGAAGAATTTCTCTGTCAGATCGTGTAAGCTGCACCAATTTAACATTTTGGCTTCTCCTGGGCAAAGAGAAGAGGGCCAAACAGCACCGATTGCGGGGGCGGGTGTGTGTGTGTATCTGGTGACATGTGGCCATTCTTGAAAGTAACCTCTCTGTCCCTCTACTCTCTTTATTCTCCTTCAAGGGAGAAAATTAAGATTTTAGCACAGATCCAGGTTGTTTGCCTTGCTCGGCTCGCTGCAGTATTCGCTTGTGAGACACCTCACTATGAAGACAGCTGGCTTCTAGGCAGAGCCTCCATTTGGATCACTCAACACTTCCATCCCTGTTGGTGGCATAAATAAAAAGCTACTGTTGGCAACCTGATTCACTCACAGAAGAGCATGTGCCATCGAATCCAATAAAGTATCTGTGAGAAACCTACTATGTGGCAAGTGCTGTGTCTCCCACATTACAGATGCTAATTTAATGATGATAAAAATCAGTAACAACAGCACCGTTTATCAAGCGCTTATTCTATAAAAGGCCAGTGTTAAATATATAAACATGCCTGGTTTCACTCCCTGCGGCTCTCTGAGTAATATATAATTATTGCTTTCTCCTCTGAGAAGGAAAAGGGACTCTTAAGAGATGAAATAAACTTGCCCAAGTCACACAGCTTGTCAGTAACACAGCTGCAATTTGAACCAAAGCCTGACCTCATAGGCAATGGGTAGCCACAGTATAAAAGCTCACATGAAACGACATTATAAGCTTATTAGGAGAGTTAGGCTGTAGATCAGCAGCAGAATGCTTGCTTAGCATAGACAAGGGCCTGGTTTCAATCCCCCACACTCCAAATACAACCACACACACACACACACACACACACACACACACACGCTTACCTACATGTGCACCACTTCATTGTAACATATAAGCCTTAGATGGTAAAATTCTCCAGATTAGAACAAGAGACATGCTAGCTACTCATTTTGACCAAGAGTATAACAAAACTATTTTGTAGTGGAATTTTGACATCTTTCTAATAATTTAGAACTTTTTCAAAATTTCTCCTTGTCTATGCACTTAGTTTCTCAGTTCTGTAGCTAAGTGTGTGTGTATATGCATGTGCATGCATACATGCATATGTGTGTGTATATGCATGTGCATGCATACATACATATGTGTGTATATGCATGTGCATGCATACATGCATATGTGTATATGCATGTGTGTGTGTGTGTTTTCTAATTTCAACACACTATTCTATATGGTGAACTATTTGACAAGATATTCAAACAAGACAATTTATTTCTCAACATTAAACAGGAAATGCACTCACAGGGAGGCTGAGAAAAGCTTATCTAAGTAAGAATGAATTAAGACACAAGAAAAATCTTGAGACTCCACAGTTTCAAAGGAAAAAACTACTGGGAAAGTCAGACTGCTTCAAGGATAAAGAAGCCATTGTCCAATCAAGCTAACAGAGGTAGGGGACAGTGGAATGTTTCCTTCTTATGGGCTCATCTGACCTCCTATTATCCTAACCAGCAACCTAGAATATTCATCAGGTGTAGGACTGGCCACAGAGGTTCCTGCTAGGGACAGAGCAGAATAGGTCTAAGGATGCGATGGGCGTTATCAGGTACTCACTCTTCCCCACACTGGTACACATACACAGCTGGGCACATGAGTTCATATGCATTACTACTCTGGTCTGAGTCCTCTTAATACGGACTTCAGATGCCAAACTTGGTGTACTCAAGGATGGGGCTAAGGTTAGAGACTTGAGTAAGAGGGTTTGTCCAGCTTTCTTAGGCTATGGCCTCATAACAAAAACTTGTTTCTCAAACATGAGCAGAGTATGAGCAGACTCATTTAGGAGATGGTTGAACCAGTAAGAATGTAGCTGCCTGAGTTCAAATCTCTCTCACCTCTGAATGTCTATACAATCTTGAACAAGTCTTATTTTAATTTCTTATATCTCCATTCCTTATATTGAAATACAAGTGATAACATCTACTTTAAAATATTGTACAGAGTAGTTGTGTGTGTGTGTGTGTGTGTGTTGTGGTGTGGTGTGTGTGTTATCTGAGAGAGATGGAGAGAAGAGAGACAGACAGAGAAGAGATGAATGCTTGGAACATAGCATATAGGCATATTCCTATTTATGGTATATATACATATATCCTGATTATAAATGACTCTGTCATTAAAGTCCTGCTCTAGTGGAGACTACAGTAGTAACCGCATACATGTATTATACCCTGAATTAAATTAAGAAATTTGTTTATGCCTTGATGGGGAAAGGCAAGGTCAGCTAAGTTAACTGTTTAAGTGTCATCATCTATGGTCCAACATTTCAATACAAGACGAAACACGGCAATGCTAATGCTGAATGCTGGATAATACAATTAGCCTGTGAGATTTATCACAAATAATGATCAGTAAAAATATACTATCAAGAGCTAGATACATGCCTCAGTGGCTAAAAATACTTGCTGTTCTTACAGAAGATTGGAGTTTGGTTCCCAGTACCCGCATCAGGGAGCTCACAAGCTCCTTTATACAGCTTCACTCTAGGGACTTAGACAACCTCCTCTGGCTTCCATGGGTCCCTGTATGCATCTGCACCAGTGTACCATCAGATTCATAGGTTTCCTTCATTCAGTTTTGTAAGGGCTGTCAGATGCATAGATTTGGGTTATCACAAACAAATGGATAGGCGCTTTGTTGGAGGGTTCTGAGCATTGTTCTCCGACTCCACTTTTTCACCTGGGAAACCTAAGCATGACTTTCTCAGAGACACCTTAGTAGAGCTAGAATGTCTGTTTTCTCTTTCTCCTCCTTACCCTTACTATTAGCCCACCAGAGCCTTGTCCCACTTCTCTCTACTCACCTCATGCTAGCGCAGCTCATGAGGCACACACAGACAGTGCCAGCAAATAGGACTTAGAGGGGAGGGGTGACTATCACCTGAGAGTTTTACTAGGTGAGTGGGGAAGCCTGGGCTTCTGTCTTGTTGCTTCCTTAACTCCAGTAGGCCACTGGCAAGAGCTGGACTTTCCTAAATGAAGACAACTAGGCAAGACCCCATCCTTGCCAGAGCTGGAAGGAATCAAATTTTATAGGGTCACAAAAATAGAATTCACTAATAAAGGCTCTGATGATTTTTATGTCGATTTATGTTTGTTCATCATTCTTAAAAGGCTTCTCGGTATAGGGGCACTTTTTATTCACTATAACCCTAAGTAGTTCAGGAAATACCTGATAGCCCTGAGATATGAATGGATGACATGAAGGCATAGAGAGGCCATATACTCATGGAGTTACATAGCAAAAACCACCCACACAGAGAGGAAAAATACATCCTAACAAAGGAAAAATATACTCCCTGGTCATCAAGGGCCTTTAAAAGACAGCACACTGAAACTGACCGGGAGCCATGGAGCCTGACCACCCCTCCCTAACCTCCAGATTTTTTTACTCAAAATTCTACTTCCAAAGATAAGCCTCCCCACAGCCACAGGAAGATCAGCTAGGTTACAAGAGCTATGAAGACAAGAGATTTGGCAGGCAGATCAGACAAAGAAGAAGGCCCTCTTTATGCATCCTGTCTGCTGTAAAGCAAACTTTATTTCTAAGCATCTTGTTGAAATGGCACAGGAAGAAAACTCCTAAAGAATGGCAGAGAGGAAGGACAATAAGTAGAAAGAGAATGATGCATGTTATTCATTGTTTGGATCAGATCAAAATCTACTTAATATTTCTCATAGATTGTGCTACATATTTCAATTTCTTCATTTTAGTAAACCTTAGAAAAGATATGAAATCAATCCTGAACTTCTTACATCACAGAAAGAATGGGGATACTGATGAGCTAGTTAATTGGAACAAATATTTACCTTTCAAGACTGCCTAAAATGTTTTGAACACTTACCTCTACATGCTACTGGCTTCCCACTCTATCGATAAGTGCCGTGATCTCAAAGAAGAATTCCTCCAAATCCTTATTTTCCAGGGCTGACAGCAAGTTGATCACAGGTGCAGTAGAACAGATCTATCTCCCTGTAAGCTGCTGAGGGAGGGAGATGGGAAGTAGGGCAGGAGGATTCTGGTTTCTCCCTAAGCAGAGGAATTTCAACATGCTGGACTCTGGTCCCTGGACTTGCTTTGCAGGTAATTAGTGGGACTGCAGAATGTTCTTGGCTATACAGCATCCAAAAGTGACTTCTTGGCCCTTATTTGAGACACAGTACTCTTGTCAGGCATATTGTGCAATAGACACAAGAGGGGACAGGAATAAATCAAATCATGTGAAAAAAAGTCAAAGTGTCTAGTAGCAAAATGGAAACTGTTACCTTTCTATCTGCATTTTCTATAATTATCCCCCATCCCAAACTCAGGAGAAACACAAAGATAAAAAGTTTCTGGCAGCCATGTCCAGCAAACAGCTTTGTTTTATCACATGCTCCCAGTAACAGCTTGCTGTGCGTGCTGCTGCTGCAATGGAAAGGTGGGTAGGATGGAGGTTGCTGTGTTCAACACTTCTAGCCTCCCCACCCCCAAAGTCTAGCACTTCCTGAAGTTCCTTTCTAAACAGGGAATTTTAGTTTTCCTGTTCCACCATATTTAAGGCAAGCAAATTTAACTCAATCAAAACTCTATCCAGCAAAGCATCTGCAGCTTCCCGTTAAAGTGAAAGGAAGTGTTCAAGGCAAACTGGCTCTGGTTAAGAGTGAACATCTTCCCATGGCTTCAACCGTAACTGCCAAGAGATGCCCTATGGACTGATCAACCCACAACTCCATTGCTTCTATCCCCCTACTCCCTACCCCGCCCAATTTTCCATACAGAATCTTGTTTAATAGTTTCTTCTCTGGGTTACATTTGACATTTTCATTATTTCTTCCATTTTAAGAGCCTCCAAGCATTGCTCTTCAGAAACAATACAGTCACCCAGCTTCTTACACCCATAACCCAATGAAGTTTCATCAAACAGCACACTCAAGACTTCCTGTTCTTGGGAAAAGTCCTGAATTCTAGAATAATGGTAGCAGCTGCTAATCATTCTGGGCCTGTATGTCAGAAATCTTAGTATGTTTACAAACATGACAGAGCTTGGCATGGCACAACAGCAGGTGTGACTTGGGCTACGTTATGGGCCTGGTTTGACTCAGTATTACTGCTGTCTGCTCACCTTTCCCCATTCCTACATCTTGGCTATTGCCCACATGGTTCCTCTTTTCAAAATGCCCCGCAACTCCTCCACAAATTCCCAGGACTCTTCCTATTCGTTGAAGCTCACTTGGGCTAGCTTTTTGGTTTTTCTTAGCTCAGTTTTCTCACTTGAAAAACTATGGATTATCAATACAATACGGACGTGGGGCTTTTTTTTTTCCCCAGCTTCTACAAAACCTGAAGTGTAAAAGCCCAGAGCCAGGTTTATAGTTGGCTGCTTCCTAGTCACTTCACTGAAGAGGAAGAGACTGAACTAGAGGTTGATTGATGAAGGACCAGGTTAGGATTCAGATCTACATCTGCTCACGGGGAGGCCTCTCCTCTTGACCCTGCCTCACTCTGACCAGGAACATAAGGGAGAGTATAGGGGAAGGAGAGTCCTGGAGGGGTCAGACCAGCCTCCTGCCAGGACCACTCTCCAGTGAAGTGGCAGAGAGACAACCTCACCTCTATCTCCAAGCTCATACCTTCCTCATTTCTGCACCCCTGAGTCTGGAACAGGAGCGGCCCAGCAGAAAGGAGACAGAGGGGTCAAATGGATAGCCAGCAAGATTTAAATAAAATTACAGCTGTATATAGTACTTGACCACATACCATGTTGGACACAGTTCTAAGAAAATAACATGTATACCAATTTATTATTCAACCTAAAATCAAATCTTTTGTAGAATCCTGGGCGAGCCTATTTTCTTGCCACTCTTTTCTCTAAAGGCGAGCTTCAAAGAACAGGAAAATTCAGGGGAATTTGTGGAGGAACTGGGGTTGGGGGTGTTCTGAAAAAGAACCAGGTGTGCAATGACCAAGTATATGGAGGGAAGGACAGCATGAGGGGGGGCAGTAAGTCTAGATCTTGAATTGTATGCTGGCAAGTGGAGCAGAATACAGTTCAGCGGTGGAGGAAGGCTGGTACAAGTTAAGCCTACAGCCCCAGGGTGGGTACGTAATAGAAGAGGAAAACAAAAAACCTACTATGTACTAGGCAAGACTGCAGGCATCCAATGATAGAACAAAGAAGAGTAAGTATCTTGGTTAGCATTCTGGACAGTACAGAGACTGGATGCCAGGGTTGCTGAGGCACAGGGGTCAAGGAAGCTGTACCTGACCAGCAAGGAAAAGATTCACATCCAAACAAGACAGGAGGAGAAGCAACGCTGTCATCAGATTTAAATACAAAGTGTGCTTCAAAGTTAAACTCAACTAGTAGTTTAGAAGGCAATACAGTTTACTCTTGGAGCGGAAAGTCAGATTCTTTAAAGTGACAGGGTCTAATCTAGGTTTAGCCACAGAATCTCTGTCATTCTAGGAAAATATGCAAAATACAACCAGTCTTCATTTGCACAGCCCAGAGAGGTCTCAACCGTATCTAAGAAACAGAATTCCTTGGCTCATGTAGTCGGACTATTTCTGTTCATGGAAGCCACCCAAGACCTGGCCATAGAATCCAAGAAAAAAATATGGGGAAGGATGGACATAGCTTTACTTTAATAACATCATCACCAAGCAATGGGAAGGGGTTGTTTTTAAAATAAGAAAACTATTGCTGGAAAATATGAGCATTTTATCTAAAAGCAATGAATACACATCAAACTGTTAAGAGAAGAAAATAAATAGGTAACATAGGTACAAGATGCCCACATGCCTTTAATGCTAGTATTCCCTCAGTATAAGTCAACTTCAGAGGCAGATGTATACCTTTAGAATAAGCTATCAAGGAGAAGAAGGGGTCCTGTGTGCAATTAGAACTACAACAGGAAACTACTCTATAATTCTGTATTTGCTTCCAGAAGAATCGTGAAGGATTGGATGCTGCGATTTCTACTTCGCACATAACAATGAGTCTACATGCGGCCAACTCTAAGTCCCTCCCATCGTGCCCATTGTCAGAGTCACCTATGGTACCAACAGCTGCTGAGTAGACAGAACAAGATAACCTTGAAAGGCTCACCAAATACAGCCCAGGCCCTTTAAGACCCAAATACATGAACTTGTCCTTGGCTATGGCTCCAGTGGTACATATCTACTGTCAAATTATCTTCAGCTGATAAGAATGCACTGGCTCAAAACTATTTGCAGACCAGGTAGCCAAGTATATCCAACATGGAAAAGGCACTTGAGATAAGAACAATTGCCTCTGAAATTTTCAAGCTTGAATATCCCACAGCTAAGAGTCTACCATAAAGTGAGTTACTCAAAAGTCAGACAATGTCAATTGTGTATAGACTGCTATTCAGTTTCTTAGTTCTTTCTTTCCCTTCCACATGTCATTTCAAACACCATCTAAGTGATTTAAAGAAAAACTTCCAGTGAGAAGCTACAAAAAAATAAATTTGATTGCTTACATCATAATGTAACCTCATTTCTGTTTAAAAGAACTACAACTAAAACTCATTCATAAATTGCCACTTTAAAAATTGAATTCTATGTGTTTGTTCATTCATTAATTCAACTAATACTTATTGAGCAAGTAGTAGGTGTTAGAACCCAGAGATGAAATCCATTCCCAGTCCTCGAGGACACAATTTTTAAGAGAAAAAAATAAAAAATACAAACTGGGTTTCAATAAGTAGGCATAATAGAAAGCACAGAGAAAAGCCCCTTACCCAGTCTTGTGGAAGCCAGAATGGCAAGAGTTGTACACATCAAATATGAAGGCTAATTCCAAATAGCTAGAATTAAAAAAAAAAAAAAAAAAAAAGTCTTCCACCTCTGGCCAAAGAGAAACAGGTGATTGTGGTCAAGGCCAAAGTACTTGTCAATGAAGGACTATGACCTCTAAAAATATGAACAGAGTCCTACAAGAGAGTGTCCAGGACAAAGTGGCTGGAGAATAGGAATGTGGGAGAGGAATCAGGGGAGCCAGAGAAAATCATCCAGGAAAATCAAGGCAACAAAAGTTTACAACACAAAACTCATTCAGGATCACTACTTTCAAGTGAGCTAACTGCATCCCAGAGTTCAGCTCCTCAATGAAAACGAACAATACAAACTGTTTGGCACCTAGGAAGATAAGACAATCAACAGCTAGCAGGCATAAAAAACCTGGAAAACAGGACCTGCCCATGACAAGGAAAACGCCAACCAATCAAAATGGACCTGGATGTAACATGCTGGGGTACTGGAAGTGCAGGAAAGAAGAAATGTCACTATAGTCCACATTTTCAAACTTTAATTAAAGACACTGAAGACCTTTTTTAAAGACCATAAATCAAACAAGTGAAATATACAGTATGCACAAAGACACTGCACTGGGCAGAACCAACATGCAGACTTGTTGAGACATTGCTGAAGGAAAGGATGGGTGTGATCGGAAATAAATAATAAAATAAACAAATGGAATCGAGCAGAGCTTTGCTAAGTTAAAGAACAATTTTAACTTGTAATTTGAGTCCTCCAAAGAAGAGAGAACCAAACAATAAATACTTATATTTGTATTTGCCCCGACCTCAAAGAATCTGCAACCTCAAGGGAGAAACAATTTGTAATAAAGGAAGATAAAAAAGTAAAAAATAAATGTGTGTCAGAACTGGGAAAACACCATGGGGCAGTACATTATTAAATGCCAAACAGAGAACTTGTGGCTGCTTAGAAAACATTACTTCTGGATGATGAGGTCAGGTTAGGCAGTCACACAGGAAACTGAGTTTTCTGTTTCAGAAGTGGGTAGTCTCAGCATTGAAGTGCAGCAAACATTTCAAAACACAAACCTTTCCCTTTTGCCATGTATTGGTACTATTTGTACGTGATATACTAGTATTTGTACAGGAGATACTATCCACTACAGTGACAGTGGGAACGTAGTGGCCATTGTCTTCATTGGAACAGCTTTGACAACTTGCAAGAAATTTTCAATATCCAGCCTATGGACAGTAGTGGGAAGGTCACTGGACCCTCACCGGAGAAGCCAGACACTCCCTCCTATACTTCCTAGCAGCTGTATGGGATTCTGCCCTAACTGCATACGACCTCATGGTCCTGGGAAACAGGAAGCAGATCATATGTGGACGTTAACTGAAGCTACCGAGAAGCCATCATCCACAATGGGGTGATTTTTCTTTAGTGTGGTTGCTTTGGAGTCACTCACATTTCCACAAGAAACTCCTCAACCAGTGCTCTGTGACTAAGCCAACAGTCATCACTTCTCCAAGTTGGACTTTGGTGAAATTATATTACTTTTTTATATACATATATACACTACATACAATACATACACATACATACATCATACATATAATTACTATAATTTAATATATATATTAATATTCTGCATTTGTTTATATCTTCCTGAGACAAAGGTCAAAACATTACCCAAGTCTAACATATTCTGCCCTCTATGTATGATAGGTGAATAACTAAGAGGTAAGAAAGAAAAATGGCTGTCTGTCTTCTTGTCAGATACACTTGAAAGGAAATAAGTTTGGACTATTGTAAGGAAGTAGGTAGTGATCTATGCTGAGAAAAAGAAACATGCTGACCAGAAATCCATGAGATGAGCAACTGTCACCTGTGTCTACAATCTCCATCGTACCCTGCCTCCAGACCTGGCTAGCTGAAGGGGCTTCCAGAACCACACTGGAAGGTCTACCATGGAAGACGGCAGAAAACCAAGCCATTTTATCTTGATTTCAATTCACTGAGGCACACACAAGGCAGAAGTCAGGAACCTCACCAGTGCACAGTCAGCCATTCCTAAACAGGGCTGGGTTTGGATAATTCCAGACAAGTTTGTGGCCAAATTTCATAAATAGATGGGCACCTGACAGTTAAAGTCATAGGTTCTTAGGAGAAGGAAAAAAAGCTACAAGGAATAAGAAATGCAAAGCAAGAGGCTGGCATCAGACTTTCATTAAAGAACAAAGACATCTTGTTCTTCCCAAAGCTAAGAGTCATGAATTATGGATTATGCAAAGCTAGAAGGAATCTTCTTGCTCGGAGTCTATAGCTCACATTTTATAGATGGGAATACTGAGATCTGGAGAGAGTAAGGCAGTGGGCCACTTGGTGGCAGTTGCTAGTTAGAATTTGTGCTACCTTGCCTGTGGCAATCTGGTGATTGCAACATTTAAGCAAACTCCTTCATCCATCTCTTAGAATGAACTATATCGGAAATAAGAGGTACATTTGGCTGTGGAAATAGATCCTTGATGAGGCCTTGTGTTAACAGTTTTAGTTTAAAAGCCAATGTTTCATCGAAGGAAATTTCTATGCATGTTAATTTACAAAGATCCTTTGTTGTGACCACAGCATACATTTTGATGTCAAATATGCAGTCTGTTGTGGTCAGAATAGAAACATGGAGCTGGGCATGAGCTAGCCTCTGCTCTGTTACTATGTCACTGTGGGATAAGGCTAGTGTTGGCACCTACTTCCCATGGCATAGAATCTGATGGTATAAAGCCCATTTCTAGGCACACTGCCAGGGCTCCAAAGCTTCGAAGCACCTATGGCCACACTCTGTAGCTAGGAGGTGGGAAGGCTCTAGCCCCTGCTACTATCTCATGATTCAATCATGCTGGACATCGTCTCAACTCTGGTTCTCAAAAAGAACTCTCTCTCTCTTTCTCTCTCTCTCTCTCATCTCTCTCTCTCTCTCTCTCTCTCTCTCTCTCTCCCACACACACCTCAGCACACAACACTGGGGACAGGAGTACACAGCAATGCTCAGATATTCTACTTTCAAAAGTTCCTCACCCAAAGAGTCTACACCTTTACATAGACGCAAACTTTGTTTATAATGCCAATATCCTCTGCATCTGAATAATGCATGCTAAGTCATTCAACACCTTGTGCTGCAAACCCTTGATGGAACTTAGGGTCATAAAAAACAAAGGCTTAGTACATTTCCTTCTGCCTCTGCAAAGTCCCCAAGCAAAGGTTGAGTTCCACTACAAGTGTCACCTGAAATTCCCATGGTTAAAGCATGTGGCAGTACTGAGCTGTCACACTGAGGATTCTGTCCTAACAGTAGCCTTTACATCAGTGACTACCCTTGCCTAGTGAAAATGAAAATGGTGTATGTTTTTCACGTTCTTTCTCCTTCTATACCAAAGTAATGGTTTGTGTGAACCAATGTCTATCCAAAGTTTTGTTTTTGTTTTTTTCTCCTCTCTCTTCTGAAGAATTAATTAATACTACCTACAACAAAAATAGACACATCTAGACATACTCAGTGTGAGTCTAAAAACAAAGATCCACCAAGACTTCTGTGAATAAAAAACACCTCTATGGGCTTTCCAGAAGGGATGGGAAAGAGGGGAGAAGTGAGGCATAGCCAGGAGAATTCCCTTCAGAGATCTGAAGGGCTGCCCAATGACAAAAGGAGAGGACTTTGGAAGGGAGCCCTCCAGAGAGAGCATACTCAGCTCTGGGGAGGGATGCCTGGCATTCAAAGACACATGTAAATGATACCCCAGATGAGGAAACAGACTTCAGGGAGAGCCATGTGGCTCAGCTATCAGTACCGGATTATTTTTTTCATTCTATGGCAGGTCCAGAATGGGGAAAATCTCCATCATTGGTGCTAGATTGTATGACCTTCCTACCGCCTTCATTATTACCTGACACACAGTAAGGGTCCATCAGACACCTCTGGAATGGGATGTGTGCATGATCTAATGGTGAAATCTCTCTGTTTCCTCCTCTTTCCACCCAGTCTGGTCTTTAAATCTAGAAAGAGAAACTGGGGTTGTTCTACTCTGTGACCCTGCCACTGCTTTTGTACAAGAAGCCAGTTTGGCTATCTTCCATCCTATCTGAGTCTTTCAACAGCAACACAAAGACACACATCACATACCAACCTTCACTGAGAAAAGCATTTGTGGGCTCTTCTGAGAAATCACAACGAACTATTTTCATATACAGGTGTTCTCCCTTTCCCTGGCATATGTTTTGTGTAAATTTTATTCCTTTTTTCCTACCAGATGAACTTATAATTGCTTGCACATGCTTATTATTTTATTTAAAGAATATTACTACATGGCTATTAGAGAAAATTTGGAAAACAGAAATATGAGATAATCACCTACAGTCTGTACATTATTATTCTCCCATCATCTTTATGCATGAGTGACGCTAATCTTTTGCTATACACATTCAACTTAGATTGCAATTTCAAAGTGGATTTTCTTAGCATGTTTAACTGTTCTTTGCTAAGGAGGTTATTTCTGCATAGACCTCCTCTGCCATCAAGATTAATTGAATATTCATAGTTCAAAACATTTTGAAGCACCAAGGGACAGTGCCAGTTAGAAACAAAGAATGTTGAAATGGGAAAAAGAAAATCAGAACACGAAGGGGTGTCTGATGCAACAGCTCATTTTATAGACATGGACACTAATGCCCAGAGGGAAACAGGCAGAGTCTTGGTTTGTTTGCAGACCTAGGGCCCTCTGTTCTTTGGCCAACACAATGAATTCACTATAAATTTGGGATACTGTCTCTTGCCACTCATCCCCTGCCATCTGCCTCTTTAGTCCTATGAGTATGGATTACTTCCCTTAGAATGGTACATAATATGTTCTGTGCCACAGATGCATAACAGACTAGTCAGACCATTATTAGGATTTGGTCAGGATGGCTACTCAGCCAAACACTCAGATATGTCCTACGATACAGTTAATCCTGAAAAGAGAGGGGAAAATCTCCATTTTTCTTTATCATTTGGCCTATCTTTATACATACATATTTCAGTTGATCATTTTATATCCATCCAATAAGCAAAACCTTCTAAATATATCCAACACCATAAGCTGTAGAGGGGACAGGGCAATCAGAGCTCATCTGCTGCAGAAAGGTATTCACAGTAGCTCAAGACCCTCTGAAGACAGTTCAGAAATAATATTATTAGCTGAAGACAGGCATTCTCCATTATAACTCTAGCTAGAGATGTCACCCCATGCCTTTACAAAACTTTTTTGTGCCACACTGTTTTATAATACAGGAAGAAATAAAGGCAGGATAGTACATCATTGTTATGTGGTCTCACAGTTACAAAGCTCTTCTACAACACATAAAATAATTTCCAGGATTAAGACATAGATCATAAATTAATAAGGTTAAATATCAAAAACATAATACTGATTAAAAAAAAAAAGCAAGATAGGAAAGGATGAATCTAGTAAGCCGTCCCTTATTTCAAGCTTTGAAATGGCAGAAAAATGTGCAACGTAAGTGGGTTTCTATGCCCATAGGAACACACACATGGGAACGTGAAGACAGACAATTTAATTGACAGGTTATCTTTGAAGAAGAAAGCATGGTGGAAGGCTTGGATCTGAAGAGGCTCTGTGTCATTTTTGTGTTTATTTCTGTATACTTAAAATAATTCAATTTAAAAAATAGAACATATATCATGATGGCAAATCCATAAACCTGTCTAGAAAACAAAGATTCAGTGTGGTTTGGGGCTAGAACGCCATGCGTGATAACCACAAGCTGCCATTGTGATTTAAATGCTTCCTCATGGTAAGGCTTGGCAAAATTAAGCCTTTGCCATTATTGGCTCTTCATAAACATTCAGGTGGGTGGAGTTAAAAGGAAAAAAAAGAAAAGATGCCTGAAGATAAGACACGTGACATCTTCTCGAGGTTAGCAGCCAAACAGAATTCGGCTCAACTCTCCTAAAGATATTTGTTGATTTTTTTTCTTTGCTATTAAAATATTTACTTTTATATAACCTTGGGCTGGGCAGCAGGGTGGTTCAGTAGGTTAAGACAGACAGTCTGACTTCAATCCCGGACTCCAGAGTAGAAGGACAGAGTATCCCTGGCTACCACACACTCACTGTGGCATCACATCACAATCACAAATGAGTAAATAATTTTTAAATTCTAAGCCTGGAGTTTCCTTCAAAATATCTTCTCCATTAAAAGGAGCATGCCCTTTTAGCCCCTGTATATTCAACGAAAGGAAGAGTTCAAAGGGAGCTGCCTCCGCTCAGCAGGCAGAAGCCTCTGCCAGGCCTAGTTGGTCTGCATCTCATAGAAGCAAGCTGGGAAGTACCTGTGCTGTGCTTCTGGAGTTAACAATGAAGACGCCTGCTCCTTGCCCATCGGGGTCTCCTTATTTTAATAAGGTGGCCGCACCAAGTCAGAAATCATAACCATCTGCTGAAACCATCAAATGCAGATCTGAAGGCCCCATGATAAAGTGACCTCTTTATTAGTCACAGAAGGCAGCCACTACCCAGATTGCTCTGCAACTAGAAATTAGTCCCAAAGCGCATGCTGATGCCTACTTCAACATGTAGCCCTCAAATCTTCTCTCCTCCCTAGGATTGTTTTCAGCCACGAGGGACACAAAATTAGAACTCCAAAGCTGTCCTTTCCAGGAGTCCTCACCCCTGGTAGGACACAAAGACACCATCTTTTATTTCTCTGCATCACACATGCTATCTAGTCATGGGACTTTGGACCTGTAGTAAGTTGGTATGAGTGAAGGCCTCAGAGGCCTATGAGAAGTGGCAGTCTGCAAACGATGCAGTAACAGAATCAGTGCAGCTTTGTATTAGTGTTTTAGTTGGCGTGGTCCCTCAACTGCTAGAATATACATTTTAGAACTTGAATTATCAAGCTATTAAAGGATGGTGATGCCTTTCAACAGATATAAGATTGACTAAACCTAGCCTCGTAGGAAAGACAAAGGTTTTTTTTATTGTACTGTCAGGTACATGAAGTCTCATTCAGGCTACCGTCCATGTCCTCTATCCCAGGACTTTAGATAGGAGGGCATGGGACTCTCCTCACATACCTGATACTCCTCACTACACAGGCTTGTACCTGGAGAATAACAGATGAGTAAACTGAAGGTCTAAGCTGAGTTATGGGATGAAGGATGCTTCTGGGTGAAATGTGTTGTAAGAGAGTAGAAAGGAAAGAATGACTTCCCCTCCAGAGGGGTAGAGTCCCCAAGTCCTGTCCTGACTGCAAAGTTAAAACCTCTCAAAAAGCATAAGCAAACTTCCAGTTCATCCACCCCTGCCCCTCCGTCCATTCCTTTCCTTTTCCTTCCCTCTCTGGCCTCACTGCTGCCCCTCCAGAAGAGACAGTCACCACTGGTTATGTAAAAGTCATGCAGGGCAGTGAGGACAAAGAGGAGATTGGTAGAAAGTTTGACTAGAGGCAGTGAGACGCTAGCTTGGACAAGATAGTGGGAATTTTCCATAGAGACTGGGAGAATCTACAGATCCACCCTAGTAATTGATGTCACCCTCCTGAAGCTGTAAGCAGGACATCAGTGACTCACGAGACACTGTGCTGCTTGAGTGTACCTGTAAACATCAGTTCTTGCCTCGGTGAATGGGAGAGCAAGGCTGTGTGTCGATGTCTCAAGTCCCTGGAAGTCTTAACATCCTAAAAACGTTAAATTATTTCCTTCATCTGTTTCCATGCTTCCTTCAAGTTTCAAAGTAGAGCAGCTAATTTTAAGGTCCTTTTCAAGAGTGAAGCCTTGGATTCGGCTGATGAATCCAGGTCTGAAGCAAGGATTACTCCAGTAATCTCAGGGGCTCTTCCTTTGCCAAGTAATGGTAGGAATGTGCTTCAGTTGCGTGCCCCCACCCCAGCTACCCTGCATCTGGCTGGGGAGCACACTGCTACTTCCATCTGCCTGCTTGCCAACACAGACATCTCAGACAAAGGTAGGCTGATGAGCAGCGTCTTTAATGACATTCAATCCTGGAAAGGGTTATCAAGAACTGTACACAAAAAACAGACTCATGGCCTTGAGAGCAAGCCAGAGAGAGAGAGAGAGAGAGAGAGAGAGAGAGAGAGAGAAGAGAGAGAGAGAGAGAGAGAGAGAGCTAGAAACTATGCAGGTGGCTGGGAGGAAAACCCCTTGACATGAATTACAGAGAGAAGGTGCACTGGCTTAGTAGAAATAAGTCTGATGCTGAGGAAGGGTGTTGAACACAGATGTTAGGGGTTGGTCACCTCATCACCAAGGAAAGAAAAGTCCAGGACAACTTCTCAGGTCATGGGCCTTCTCACTGGCTTTCTTGCTCTTTTGTTCTTACTCTTTCTCCCTCTCTCCACCCCCATTCCCCACCCACAAAAACACATGCTGGTACAGGGAGTGGGCTTTGAAGCACTCTGAAAAATGGCATAGGACTGAAAGCTATTGCAATACAACCCCCAAAACCAGTATTCCAGAAGGGTTTAGCAGGCTAGGGAAGCCATATGGAGTGGGATGGCAATTTCTCACACTGCAGAGGGGATTGGACATAATGGCTAAGTTTAGGCCCCAGATCTTTGTGATCTTTTATAAATCACATGTCTAGACCTAATCCCTTCCCCTGTGGACTGGTGATAAACATCCCATTATCTGATTTTTAAGTTATAAAATAAGCATACATTTTGAGCAGACCTCAGTTTTCCATGAGGCAAAATTAGAACTCAGTCTATAGGTCATCCTAGCTGATAAGAATACAGGTGTCAATCTAGAAAGAGGAATAAATTAAGAAGGGCAGAGAGGGGTTGGAGTGTCCAATGGTAGAATGCTTGCCTGGGAAGAGGGAAGAAGGCCCTGGCTTCAATCCCACATATAAGTACAAAAAAGGAAAAAAAAAAAAAAAAAAAAGGCAAAGAGAGACCCAACAACAAGGAAAACGTGTGATCTAAAGGGGAAAGAGGCACACAGCAGCAAATTCTTTCACATTGTTTCTAACAAGCATTATCATTAAGAAGAAAGCAGCAGATTGAACTACAGAACATGGACGACAGAGTCCAGAAAGCCATCCCCAACCCCTGCAATGGCTAGCGTTAGGTCACAGCTATAACAGAGCTGTCTTAGTCTTGATGTGTGCAGTACTTGAGGAAATGGGATGAGAAGCTGCAACAGGAAGAGAGGCAGAGCCCCTGAAGGTCACCTGACCTCTGACACCAAGACTCGTTCAGAAAGTGAATGATGTTAATATGGAGATAGCCAGTCAGTAAGTATATGTGGTCAGCCTTCTCAATTCAAAAGCACAACAATCAACAGGTCAGAGAAATACAAATTCCCAAAAAGCCTCCATCTCATAAAAAAATTAGACATGCTCACATAAAATTGTAACTTAATGTGAGATGCCCCGGTGAGGCTGGAACATTGGGCATTGGTTTGAGCTAACCCTGAGAGAACCAGGAGACTGAGAAGGAGGGATAAAGTCGCCTTTTGTGATAAAGACAAGTTAATTAAATGGAAGCTCCACTACCCCTCCCCACCAGGTAAGTAACAGGGGCTTCATTGTATTCTAAAGTTCTTACAAGAAGGCAGATTGCAATGAGTTCTTTCAGGAGAGGGAGTGATTATGGTCACACAGAATGAGCTGCTGTCTTTTGATGAAAAGGTAACTTCGAACAGACCTTCTGAGCCACATTCTACAAAATCCCCACACTGGGCTGTCAGAGTCCTTAATTTCCATCCCCGTCCCCAACATGAACTTGGATTCTCTTACCTATTACAGACCTATACAGCTGCCTCTACAACCCAAACACCCCAGCAGACGAGAAGTCCCCTTATTTATCATCTTTAGCAAAAACCTATTATATCCCAGTGAGACAAAGAGAAAGCAAAGTAGCCACTAATCAATCCTCAGGAAGTTAACAGTCCATCAGCAGAAACTGATTCATGAATAGACACAAAAGCCCCATGCTATCTAGTCATCCAGTCTAGTGCATGTAGCCCATCCAGGTGTAGGAAGAGAGAACTCATCCAAGCATCCTAACCTGGCAATGGGGATGCCTAAGAAAGGGTGGGTGGCAGGGACAAAGACATCTGTTTGTATAGTGAAAAGGAACTGGAAACCCAAGTGGCCAGATGTTTTAGTATGTGTCCGAAACTGAGAAGACCCAGAACAGCCAACATTCACTGAAGTCCAACTATATGGGAGCTAAATGGATCCTCACAAACACCCTGTGATGCAAGTTCTATTACTTCAAAACTACAGATAACGAAACTGACCCCGGCAGCCTACAAGATGGGCAGTAACTTAACAATCCCCTTGGCTGCCTCCAAAGGCTAGAAAGGCCAGGGAACTGGTCTAAAATCTCCTTTGCAGCTATTCTAAATGGTCTTGGAATCTGTCCATAAACAGTGAGGAAGGAAGTTCATTTATTTAATAAGTGTGTGTGTGTGTTGTTTGTTTGTTTGTTTGTTTGTTTTTAAACAGGATTTTGCTTTGTAGTCCTGGCTGGCCTCAAACTTACTACATAGACCATATTGGGCTATGTAGTTAAACACAGACTGTCCTGCTCCCACCTCCTGCCCCTGTCCCTACCCCTGCTCCAACTCTTGCCCGCCCCATAAGTGCTGAGATTAGTGATGTGTGCCACAATAGCCAGAGGCACTTTTGCCATTGTTTTAGAGAGCATATAAAACAATGGGTTTCATTATATTTTCATGTACATGTACTATCATACTGACCTTCATACCCTTCACCCATTGTCTTACTTGCCCTTCTCTTTCCCCAAAAAGTTCTCAATTTACTTTTACATCATATATGTATCTAAAATCTCCAGGAGAACACAGCCAATGTTTGTCTAACTTTCTCACCATTGCTTTCCTCTCCCTTCCATCAGTGCCCTTATCTACCTTAAATAGTCCCTTTCCACTTTCATGTCACACACACACACCTACATGCACACATACACACATGTGCACATACATACATACATGCACACATACACACACACACACACCACATCACCATTTCCTTTATCTATGAGCTGTTCTATATTTCAGTTGTTGTGTAAGTACCTTAACAAACACTGTTATGCAGGTATCTCTGGAGATGCAATAAAAATAATGCCTCACAAACTTGCATAAATCTTCATGCTCAGGCCATGCTAACTTTCTCAGTCTCATCCCAACTTTATTATGTGTGCTGCTGAAGAAGGCATAAGAAATGACATTCAATAGGAGAGGCATTAACTCCAATTTGTATCCTTAGAACATACTCCCACATGATATAGGGGGCGGGGTAGAAATGAAGGGAAATCCAATCGGAGTTAAGCAGACCAGTTAGAAAGTTGCCAACGTAGTCCTGTGAGCAATGTATGGGGCAGCCTGGTCCAGCTGAAGAAGCAGCACACGGAAAAGATCCAAGGCACCTACGGTGCTTTGAGTCTGCACAGCTCATCAGCATAGGGCGCCTTGGGTCTTGAACTGTTTTTGTAAAGACGCTTCTGTGCAGAATAGCACTGGGAGGACGGTTTTCCCGTGAAAAGCAGGCAAAGCACCTGTGTTGCCCAGAATACAGTATTTGATTTCTTCAACTCAGGCTTCTTCTATAACACAACACACTCCGTGTATAAGTGGCAGGCACTGGCTCTATCCATAACTCTCTGGGAAATGAGTCATGGAGAAGGAACAAGTTAGCATTCCTCTGCTTTTCTTCGACACCCAGCATCCATGGGACCAACTATTTTAGCGTGAATAAAAAGTCTTAAATCCTTCACATTCTTGACAACATTTAGGACAAAACCAAATCAACAGGCTTAGAGACTAGCAAAACTGTAGAAGGCAGAGGAGGAAAGGAAACAAAAGGAAAGTCTAGTTTTTTGGTCTGAGTGAAGGAGGGGTCTAGGTTGCACCATTGAGATGGAACCTATGATGCAAGGTAGAAGAACAGAGGCTGCTGGGAATGGCAGTCTAGGAAGCATGAAACTTGATGGTGAAATCTAAAAGAAGACTGCATTAAAGACACAGCTGCAGGAGTCATTAACATCAGAAGTGCTTGACACCATGAGATTGGACAATACCAACTATCAGTCCAATATCTAAGGCTTGTTAGACCTTCACTAAGCCCAGGACAGAGCACACAAAGGAAGAGTCATTATGACCCATAGAACAGGCATACTTAGCACAAGGGATACACTAAACATATAACTATCAATCAAAAACCAGAAGCACTTCTAGACTTGGCTGGAGTGGTTGTTTAAACTAAAGCTGTGAACATTACCTGTCTAATGCTAATCCTGACTTCCCGGAGTCAGGGTGTCACATGTATTCAACCAGTTCCACACACAGTTGATTACAAGTCTATCATTCTCTCGTGTGTAATACAGAAGCAGAATGTAGTCCAAGGATCACAATTTCAAGTTAAAAAAAAATGTATAGTACTGTGGGATAGCTTGCAATAGAAAAGTTGTTATCCACAGATTCATTCATTCATCCATTTGAAAACAACAAATTATCCATTCCACTGAAGACATACTAAATTAACTCAAACCTAAAAGCTGTAAAGGACCTAAATGGATAAATCATTTTCTTAAAGTAATTGCCCAGTAGTGATGGCCAAAGCACTAGCCTAGAGCTTGGTTCCTTCACCTATAATTAGTAATTTCAGTATCTTCAGCAAATTGCTCAATCTTTATAACTTTCTCATTATAGCAGATCAATTTAAAAAACACATATTTCGTCAATGAAGCCATGTTTGTAATGGAGCACCCAGAACCTCCTGCAAATGTGGTGGCTTTTATCATCACTGCCAGCATGAACCAGCCAAAGGAAGAATTAATTACTGACAAAAGGCTACTCAGGAGCCAGTTATAGTAGCACATACCTTTATACCCAGTGTTTAGAAAGAGGAAGCAGGTGGAGTTCTATGAGTTCAAGGCCAGCCTGATCTACACAGTTCCAGGCTAGCCAGAGCTACATAGTAAAACCTTGTCCCAAAAAGACATGTCACATGCTGTCACTTATCTTTGTCTCTTAACCACTTATCATCAGTTGTGCGTGTTATCCCCTAGAGCAGCTAGCAGAGCCAGAAAAGTAAAGTAGAGGAGGGTAAAGGAGGCAAGAGAGGGGAGTAGCATGGTAAAAGAAATTTGAAGAGGAAAATTAGGAAAAATTTGGGGGATTGGTAATTAGAATGGGGAAGCAGGTCAACACAGGGGAGGAAAGGAAGAGGTAACGTAACAGTAAGGATTGCTGAAATGTAATAAGGGGTCATGTTATCTACCTACTTAAAATTGTATATATACATATACATCTAAATATATTCATAGAATATATATATTTAAAGAATATCTATATCTATATATAAAGTGAAATTTTTCTAAGTGACAGTGCTTCCCTCAAAACCCACTGGATATCAAAGCCCCCTACAACAGGCTTATTAAGTCCCCTTATGAGTTGCTGGTCAGGGAGACCTCCAAAACATTATAGGCTATTGCTGCTGCCCTCAGTTGTCCCACAAGGGTTACAGATAAGTCCCTGTTTCTGAAAACACCATGCACTTCAGACATGGAACGCAGAGGATTTAAGTTTGATATGACATGAAAGCCTCATCTTCCTGAGGACTAACTTTTACAATACTAGAATATACCAAGCGAGCTTCCAAGGAAAGGAAACCACCAATGGTCCTACAAAGCTTGACACCTATGAACCATAGCAGTGGACAGCATGACACAGCATCTTTAGGAGTACCATAGTGATACTCATACCTTGCCAGTAACCAATAGCTCTTTAATTGGACCCACTAGACATGAGGGAAGTTATGCAGGAAAGCTAGGGGACTACTCAGGACTCGTGAGATCATAAGTCTTGGAGTAGAATCTACCATGGCCACTAAACCAGCATGACTCCCAACTGCATTCTAAATATTTATCCTTTCTACCCACAGATAAGTGTAGCTCTCACTCCTCAGCAAAGAAACTTCTCTTTGCAACAGATGGAGACCATTATAGAAAGCCACAACTAATCAAACTGCAGAGAGCTGGTGACTGTGTGGTGCCATGCCCAAATGATACATCTATAGCACAAATCCTGGATCCAAGGCCCAGGAGCATTGTGGAATAAAGGACAGGAAGATTGATGAGGGCCAGATAAATGGATGTCTTCTGTAGGATCATGTCTCATGTCAGGGAATCTACACCCATGACATCTCAACACTATGACCACCTAAGAAGATGACACCTGCAGATATGCTAACCTGAAAGGGGAAACTCTCACAGGGCCCCAACTCTAGATAAAGAACTACAGGCAACCAAGGAATATTGAGAGTAGGAGAACAGTCTTCTGTAGGGAAGAACCCCCAAAGTGGTTATCAAGTACCAAGGAGTCATTTCCTTAAACACAAACTGAGAGGATCATATTTATATATTTAGGAACACACATACACACACACACAAACGCATGTGTATGTAGCTGTATTGTAACAACAATTAAAGAAAAGTGTCCAGAGGCCATGAATTTAAGAGAGAAGGCTGGTACACAGGAGGGTTGGAGGAAGAAAAGGGAAAATAATGTAATTATATTTTAATGTAAAGAAGAAACATTTAAAGGACACTTACTGAGGAACAGTAAGGAGCATTATCAATGTCACTGAAGATTTAAAGAACTTGAAACTCAAAAATGTAGACGTACAGCAGACGTTGTAATGAACACCACTGAGTCCCACTGGGTTTCCCTTATTTCATATACACCTCTAATATACATACATGTATGATCCTTATTCCCATTTTCCAAATGAAAAACCAAAACCCAGCCACAAGAAATTGGAAGAGCAGGAAGTAAGCCCAAGATGTTTGTTTTCAGAGTCCCAAGCTGCCCAATGGCTTCCTCCAGGCGACCAACTGTGTTTCATGACAGGGAGGGCACAGAAGCTCTGAGACCATTCATCTCCTAGTCTCCATTGCAGACACGAACTCTCCATCTCTACTGAAGGATAATTCATAAAAACCTAACACCAAGTATACAGGCTTTCCCGCATTGACTAGGGGTAATATTCACAGATTCTAAACACTGAGCAAGCAAGAAGACTTAACATCTGATGCCACAAGCAGGACAAAAATCACAGTGCATCATGGGTAGACACATGAACTCCATGTCCTCAAAGCCAAAGGGCTGGGAATTGAGGCTTGGAGGCAACTTTATGGGGGAAACTTACTCTGTTTGCCAGCTTTACTTCCCGTTCTGTGGACTGCTTGACTTAGTTTAATATACATTCCTCTTGGATGCAAAGTTTCTTGGTTTGCTTTTATTTTTATCCTTTATGTGAATGAAGTAACAGATGGATATGACATGGCAGCTCTGATGGACCATCGACATTTATTTAAGTGTCGAGGAGGTCACTCAGTGGCAGAACATTCCCTAGTATGTTCAAGGCCTTGGTGCTTGATACCCAGCAAACAGTAAGTAAATAAAATACTCTATTTTCTTTAGCACCATACCCAACAATGTTTTATTTAATTTTATTTCATTTTCAAAATGGAGTCCAAATACCGTAAATAACCAACTAAACAAACTGAAGATTGTGACTGCTCAGAGTACTATCACAAAAAAAATATAGTCTTGAAAAATAATATTGATACAAGATTAGTTGTGTTTAAGATGGTCATAAGTAGTTGAGTATGATGGCTCACATTTGTAATTATGGTACTTGAGGTGTAGACGCAGGATGATTGGGAATTAAGAGTCATCCTTAGCTACATAGCAAGTTTGAGACCAGCCTGGGCTACATGAAACCCAGTGTCAAGAAATCCACCACAAATACCAGAGATAAAATAATAAAAAGTTAGTCTTGAAAAAGCTATAGCAAAATATTAAGAGTAACTGTCATTTGAGGCTAGTGGAAAGTTAAATATTTTTGTTTAATTTTTTGTTGCCTTTATTTTTAATTAAAAAGACAAATTTTTATACAATATATCCTAATCATGCTTCCTCTCCCAAATCCTCCCAACCTTCCCACCCCCACCCAATTCTATTCTCTCTCTGTCACTCTGTCTCTCTGTCTTGTCTCTCTCTGTCTGTCTCTAATACAAGAAAAATAAAAATGAAAAAAAAAAAACAAGAAATACACACAACCCTCACACACACACAAACAAAATCTAAAATATACAAGCAAGGATGAGTAAGACCAAAAAATGCCTAAACAAACAAACAAAAACAAAAAGAGGCAAAAGTCTAAAAAGAAAATCATTGACTTTACTTTGTGTTGGCCAACTACTCCTGGAAACAGGGCCTACCTTGAAGTAGAGTAACATCCCCCAAGAGATCCCATTGAAGAAAACGAATTTTTCCTTTGCTCGAAGATACCAATTCAGGTAGCTTGATGGTTAAGGGCAGGAGCCTGTGTCTGGTTCCCCTTCTCAGTGCTCAGAACCCAGCTGACTTGAAACTTTCTCTGACATTTTTTGTTTTGATGCACATATATCACTTGTATATTTTTTAATTACAGCAAACTAATTTCTAAACAATTTAGAAAGAAGTCATGTAAAAAGGAGAGCAAAACAACCCAAAACATGGTTTTTTAATGTATATTTTGCCTGCATGTATGTATATGCACCATGTATGTGCTTCGAGACTTTGAAGTGCCAGAAGAAGGCGTCAGTTCTCCTAAAACTAAATCACAGAGAGTTGTGTGCGCCATGTGGGTACCAGAGCCAAACCTGGTTTCCCTGCCAGATATGCAGATTCGCTGCCTTACATCTTCATCTTCTCTCCATCGAACCTTCTCAATTATCTTAAAATATCGAGCTCTTTGAAACACTTATTTTCCTTGTTGCTTAGAAGTCCATTTCCGGGAGACTCCAGAGAAGGCTCAGCAGTTAAGTGCACTGGTTGCTCTTCCAGAAGTCCTCAGCTCAATTCCCAGAAACCCACATGGTGGCTCACCATTATAACTGTCTATGCAGTCTATACAGTTGATAACTGTCTAGAACTCTATACAGTCTATAATGGTAGTCCCATGGGAGCTGGGGATTTCTTCTAGTGTGCATACAGACAGACAAACACCCATATAGGTAAAATACATGAATAAAACTTAAAAGAAGCTCATTGGACAAAAGCACTGTCCTACAGTTTGTAAACATTCTGAATAGTTTTACAGATAGATTAACTGAGAGTGATGAGAGAGGAAAAGAGGAAGGGGAGGGAGAAGAGATGATGGCTTTCCCTTGCAAAAAACATTCCAGAAAGCCTCACTTACAGATTTTTTTACTCAGCTTTTCTCTCCAGCTCAGCTCTCTTTAACGACATCAACTACTCATTATTTTAAAGGCATACATACCTAACTTTGAAACCCTGAATGGAAACTACAGGTAACCAGTTACTAAACTAACTAGTTATCCTTCAACTGGGATAACTTAACTAATACATAATAACTGGAATAATTTAACTCATACAAAAATTCTATACATACTTTCTGTCAGTCACAAACATCAAATGGCAAGCTAAAGCTACAAGCTACCTTGTAGAGAACACCATCCAGAAATGATTTTCTTAAAGAAGGAAAAAAAAAAAACTGGCTCAGCCGGCAGAAATGTTGAATCTAGTCTGGCAGAAGGGCTGGAGTAGCTAGCTACACAAACTATATAATGAGCTTCAGCAGCTGTTTACATCTGGGAATGTGTATCACACACACATGACTCCATATGCAACCAGAAATCGTTTAACCGCTTTCAAAACACCAGTCATAACACAGCCGAGGAAGAATAATAGTATGCATATTTTTTAAAAGAATACAATGATTGGAAGAGCTTTGGGAAATTAACACAGCCCTACTGTGGAGGTCAAATTCATATGTAATACAAAATGGAAACAAATCTGGCACACTCAACATTTGTCATGTGGCTGTTGTGGACAGACCACGCAACAGTGAAAGAAGAAACGAGGTGGGAACTAGGTGGAAACAGGGGCATGCCCACCTGAATGGGCACAGAAATGCTCTGCTTGCCCCACTGTTTAATGAAGTCATGCCCAGTTTCCCCTGCCACTTGCCTGAGACAGGTCTCCAGTTGTACACTTCCTTCCATGTAAAGTGCCTCTATGAGGGTGTGAGCCATAAGCAATACCAACGCTGAGTAAATCCTCAAGTCCAGCATAGCTCCAGGGGTGGACCAGATTGGGGAGGCAAAGAAATGAAGAGAAGACAGACCAACACATACAGATACACAGAAAAGCTAAATTTGGATGGATTGGGCCCTCAGATAGAGAACATCAGCACCCCGAATCTCAGTGTGTCAATTACATAGAATTGAAGAGAGAGGTAGGTTATTGCATACAGCTGGGTAATGAGATGGGGTTATTAGATACAGATAAATAGGCAGGTGTGGTTTATGGTGTACAGCTGAATCAAGTACAAACTACTCTCAGTAGCAGGCATCTCTGTATGGGACCAGTCTTCAGGACATAGTATGGGGATTTGGAGGGGAGAGTTATGTTTGGCATTTCTGCACACACTATCAACATCTATACATGACCAATGTCTGCCTGAGGCTAGGGTCCTTGACATGGCCAGCTCACATGGCCATACCATCACTCAACACTTAACATATCCAGGCTTTCCTCCAGTCCCCACATTCAAGGTGATATAAACTGAGAGGCAAGAAAGAGAATGAGACATACTCAAGAGCTAGAAAATCAAGTGCATCTCAAGTCTCAGAGGGACACGTTTTGTGTGATCCTGGGACATACCTTCAGAATTTCAAGCTATTAAAATTAGCATTGTTCATTTTAAGAAATCAATTTCATGTTAGGTTTATGTCAATATAGAAAAGCTACACAACGATGTGAAATAGAGGAAAATGTACCACATTTGCCCAGATTTCCTTTGGTGTCCTCTGGATTGGGTTCTCATCCCAAGTCTGTCCACAGAGCCTCTGTCCTTACACATCATGACATTTTAGGAAGCCAGTAGAGGAATTTTCTGAGCTTTACCTTTCCCTATGGATTTTCTAAATCACCTGACATCCCAGCTCATGTAAAGACCTATTTTCATGACTCATTTCATATTGTATTTGGTTCATATAAACAGTTCTCAAATGACCCTTTCACAGGGGAAGCCGAAGACCATCAGAAAACCCAGATACCTACACTATGATTCATAGCAGTAACAAAATTGCAGTTATGATGTGGCAACAAAAATCATTTTATGGTTGGGGGCTCACCATAACATGAGGAACTGTATGTATTAAAGGGTTGCAGCATTAGGAAGGTTGAGACCCACTGATCTAGAAATTATACATGACATGTGCCCCTTTCTACAAACAGCCTTCAATTACCACAGTGAGGGCAAACGATGACTAGGGTAACATGAAAGGGCTTAGACTTGGAATGAGATAGACCTGAGTTCAAATCCTGACTTTGTCTGGCAAACCCTATGATCTTGGGCTCAATGGAGTCAATCCTCCATGGAGCCATTAAGAGCAGGGAATGCCTTCCAAAAAGCAAGGGTAGATCTGCAATTCCTCCTCCTGGTGTCACCTCCAGACTAACTCTTTCAGATGGGTAGACAGTCTCTTCCTATCAGGGAGATAGGATCAAGAAGACAGAGAATAGGTTTTTCAGCTTGCATTGCTAAACCCAGAAAGTTATTCACTTCTACCTAAAGTGAGTAAGCTATCCTAGCTCCATTTCTTTAGCTATAAATGAAAAAAACTACTACCATGGAATTCAAACTCAAGGTCTGTATACTTGGAAAACACAACCCACTTCACTGCAGTCTATTCACACAAAGTGTCTGCTCACACCAGGTCATAGTCTCTTCCCTTGGCTTGTGTCAGCCTTCGATGAACTGGGCTGCACTGTGGGTCTCAGGGCAAAGCGACTTCACATGTACTTTTCATCTATAATGCACAGGAGAATGTGTGCCATAGAACATGCCACACCCATACATAAACGAGTGTTACCTAAGCCTTCTCAGTATCCTTCCAAGGGGCACACAACTTATACACACAGCCAATTTCAAAATGTCCATTGAGGGCGCAGTTTCAAGTGAAACCGAGAACACAGAGGAAGGGTTCCTCCAGCTCATCCCTGCAGCCCTGAGCCACACTGCCAGGCGTAAACAAGCCGGGGCAGCTAATTTTTAACTTGGAGATACGTCAATGAATGGATATAGGACATATGGAACCATAGCCTTGTCTAAGAAGGAGGATGGTAAAGTACGATGGGTTATGTCCTGCTATGTGTCCAGCATCATTGCTTAGATACTTTATACAGCCCTGGAAATCAGAGACAATTGTTATAGAGTTGTCAATTTTGGTGTTGCTTGTTTGAATGAAAAATGAATGAATGAGTAAGCAAGAGCTCAGAGAGATGTAGTGGCTTGCTCCAAATCCCAAAGCCATGAAGAACAGAGCTGAAAAATTGAACTTCTAGATAACAGAAGAAGGAAGATGCTAACTAGACAACATCCCTAGTCTAAAGGAAGATGGACACAACCATGGACTCTGCTGAAAGTGAGGACTGCAAAGCCTGGGCTGAGTTCCCTAGGAGTTGTCCACCACAGGGCTTGCTCTCTGCAGCCTGTCCAGCAGGGGAGAAGGAAAGAATGCTTGTTAATACATTTCCCAGCAGAATTGGCCAGGCTATGGCTTGTATAATGGCAGTGCCAGCCTGCTTACTACTGACAGATCAAGAAAAGAGCAAGCCAGAACCCACAAGTTCAGGCCAGCTCATCAAAAGCATTACAGCATCTGAGCTCCCAAATGGGAGCTCTATGTACATTTTCCAGATAGACAGCTAGAAGGAGCAGGGTCCTGAAAAATTCGTCTTAGAGAAAGAAACATAACGGCTCTTGATTTTTGTGTTGTTTTTGTTTTTAAATCAACCTCCAATCGAGCCTAGTTCCCACATTTTTTTTTCACAGAAACAAAAGGAAAAACTTATATAAAAACACAAGAACAGGACAGCTGCTATTTTTTGAGTGGCATTTTGCTAAGTGTTTTTAATAGTTTTGTTAAAACTTAGCATGTAAACAACACTGTGCCTTCTATGATTAGAGAGCAGGCTAATCTAACAAAATCAACCCTTTTAAACGTCCCCTATTCTTAATAGTGACATCAAACAGAAAGCTAGAATCTTAAATATCCATAAACTAAACAAAATGAAACACTCGGTATAATTCATTTTGAATGCATCTAGGAATTCAGAAATGGTTTTTCCTACAGAGATCTCTGGTGTGCAAGCTCAGAGCATGCCACTTCTAAAGATCTGAGGGTTACCCAGAAACCCTCTCAAATGTCCTCGGCTTCCTGCTGCTCACCTAATTTAGTCCCAACAAAAAGATTCAATACTAAAGGGGCATCTTCCATATCATGGGGTGGGGGGGGGCTTAATGTCTTGGGTATCCTGGGAAGGTAAACATGATTCAGGATGCTGGAGAGAAATTAAAACCAGATCTAGAACTAATTTCTCTGAGCTAGAAGAAAGAAGAAAAGAAAAGAAATGAGGACAGAGGTACTGATGTGCTTTCACTGTCCTGGGCTCACTGGAGACAGGCCTGTGTGTGAGGCACAGTCATTCCCATGCAGTGTCCAAAGGTATAATAAATGAACCATTGTTAAACATGCACTGGCTACTTATCACTATGAAAGTGGCCAAGTATTGCTGGGAAAGACTGGGTTGTTTCTATCTGAAATCAACTCTGGTCAGTCCTGTAGCATCTGCATTTGCACACTACCTGTAAGTAATTAAATATGGAAGGTCAAACTTTGAAACCCAAGCTTGACTCTTCTCCAGCTACTCCTACCAGAGCCATCACCAGACACCCTGGAGAACACTGTATGGGCTCATCCCAGTACTGAGCAGCTCCCTGGGTCCACTAGACCTGACCCCTCCTCCCCTCGCAGATCCACCCCTCTCCACGTTCTCCAGCACTGTTTTCCTGGCTTGCTTTCTAAAGCACAGACCTGGTTTGTCACTGTTTCCACCTGGAAAGCTTTCTAGCAGCAGCAGAGACAGGAAGGAGAAAAGCATCAGCAGCCCTCCATTCTGGTGCCCATTTGACTTAACTCAGGCAAAGCTTCAATGAAGCGTTTTAACTGCTGATCTCTGTCCACCCTAAGTCATACTGAAGTGGACTCAGACTAACAGTAGAACAGCTATTGTTTGTTGTCTGCTAGGAATTGTGGGAGGTGATTTAGATGTAGTCAGTTCAGCTGTAACATACAAGGTCCCCAAAACACACCAGGCTAGGCAAAATTGTGCAATTAAAAACCACAGAGACCATCTGGAATCGGAGTGTGGCAGCCCACTCAAAACCAAATTTAAAAGACAGAAATTGAAGAAAAGTAGAGGCAAGTTCCACGCGTGTCTAGTAGCTGATACATAATCGCAAAGATAAAGGTGGTACTTTGCCTTGAGAGCAACCTGAAACATTCTTGCAAAGTGGGTATCAGGTGGGGGAGGGGCAGCATGTAGTTAGTGTGAGCCAGTGGAAGAGGGCTGGTGACACTAGATGTGGGCAGGTGTGGTACCCAACAGTTGGGGAGTGGAGGCGGTTGGCAGATAATGGTAGGGGAGTATCTGAGTTTCTAGGTGACTCAGAGTTGGCTGAGTTTTACTTCAGATCCTAAATAAATGTGAAATTTATATCAGGAAACACCCTGGTAAGTCAGGTTCATACTGTTTTGCATGTTTGAAACATCATGGTAAAAAAAAAATGTATTTTTAGCTCATTGAGTCTTAGCAGCACTAGATGTGCTAAACATTTCATAAGAAGAGAAATGAGTGGAGAGAAGACCAAAAGATTCCAATGCCACATAGTTGCTAATAGGTCAGCTGCAGGGCTAACGGAGCATGGTCACAAGCCTTCCTCCACCATCTGAAAGACTTGTTGACCGAGGCAGAAATGTTCATCTCTTCTGGGCAGGAAGCAGAGTAGGTCCTGCCCTTACACACACCGAGAGCTATGTGTGGACGCTAACTCAGCTTCCTACTGAACTTATGCTGTCTGTCTCTTAACTCACAGCTTTGAGACTCAGATTCTGAGATTTTTTTCTGATGCGGATGATTCACTTGTAGAGACCCCTTTGAACTGTTTTTATAAGAGCTCTTCCTGGAAGCTAATGTTCCCAATCTTTCACAAGGGAGAAGAAAACTTTTACTCCATAAAACAGTCACTGCACAGGGAAAGTCTGACCAAGTTCTCCACAGCTCTGCTCTGCCATCAGGATCAAACACAAGCCTACACCACTCTCCCCAGAAAGCATGGCAAGCCCTGTCTCTGTTTGGTCTTCCCTGGCACACTGGATCATGGACTGTCCCCTAGTGTTCCATGGCTTCTCACTCCCAGACTCTGACCTAGTGATTCTTCACTCCCTTGTTCCATCCCCATCCCACCCACACCTATTACACATGCGTACATCACACCATTTCCATCTCCAGATCTCAGCCTTCATGTCTTTCTTCCAAGAATCCCTCTGGGCTTCTGTCCTCAGATCTAGATTTGATGTCCTTCCCTAGCTCCTTTACGTGCCTACTATGCTCACTAACTCACTTTACTGAAATCACTCTTCCATTTGCCCAGTTGTTGGGCATGTGGAGGTGGGGACTGAGAGGGGATAAGTAGCATATTTCACAAGAAACTTTGATGTGCAACAGCTCCTCTGGTCTGATCCATTTTATGGACCAGATGGAGAATCAAGTAAAGGATGCAGGACAGTGAATGCACTGCCCATGGTCCCGAGGCCAGCAATGATAGAACATGATGTACATTCTCTCATCCACTCAAGTTATAAAAACTATGGTGTTCTAACCACTCAACACATGGTAATTACCAAATCAGAAATCCCGGGCCAGTGGAACTTACATTCTAGAAGTATGAGAGACAAATAATACAGCAAGTAAATGAAAAGATGTATACTCTATATTATATTAATTTATCAGAGGGAAAACAAAAAAGAAGGAAGGTTCATCTCCCTGAGTGATATAATGAGAAGACAATCTATCAGGTACCTGGGCTTTAAAGAGAAAAGACAGTAAGTGCCAAGGTGCTTCAGCAGGAGGAGGCCCAGAAAGTTCCAGAATGAACAGCAGAGAGTCATATACACTGCTATGGAGAAGTGAGCTAGCTGTACTTCCTATCTGGAGACAAGAATCAAAACAACTTAGCATCTCCTGACTACCTGTGTGCATCAGAAGAAAGGGGTAACAAGCCACCAAGACACCCTCCCTGTCCTTGAAGGCCTTACTGTGTACCCAAGCTGGTTTTACTTTGCCAGGGTGAAATCACAAGCTCTGAAACACAGTGTGCTCTCTGGGAAGTGAATTCACTCCTTGACCTACCAGAGAACAATCCCTTGAAATGCTTGTCAGACCTTCTACTGAATGAAGAAACAGGTGGAGAAAGCTGGTCCCATTGGAGCTTCCAAGGGACTAACCGAGAGTCATCTTCCACATGTAAATGGTGCCAGCAGCCACATCACAAGTCGGGGGTGAGCTGCGGCTTCTCGTCAAACATACCAAGTTAACAGAAAATGGTTTTAGAATGTATTAGTGCTGGGGAAATGACGTCATAAAGACAAAGGCTTCCCTATTACTTAAAGTAATGAGAACAAAAACAAGAATTTATAAGCTTCCCGGCTCTGACCGAAATTTGCTGCACAATATTTTTCTACATCTCTTTCTGCTTTGGAAAAACCACCACTAATTGCATTCACATTACACCATATCAACCAAACGTGGATTTCAGTTTCCCCCCAAGACCACCAACAGTCTCAGGTTACAGGACTTTATTAAATAGTTTCCCCCCTGCTCTGTTTTATGCAAAAAAACTAGAATGTTGTTACCTTCTGGGATAATTAACCAGATCAATGTTTGATAAGTAACATTTTAAGAAAATTTCCGACATAGAAATAAGAGGAGTGTGCATATTTAAAAAAAAAAAAAACTCACAAAATAATGAAGGATTTTTTTAAGAGTATATAGTTTATTGGTGGCTGTGAGCCTGGAGCTAATGAAAAAAACATTTATGAGTTTGGTTTCCATAGCTCTCCTTTGGGTTTTCTGGGCACCGATGCTCCTGGCTTACTCTAGGAAAGCGTGGAATCGGAGAACAGGGAGACCTAGAGAGCTGTTCAGCTTCATCTTGCTTACCACCCCACTGCCACCGGGCTCAGCTCCCTGGCAAAAGGCAAGCAAGGCTTGCTTGGTCATTTTTACAGCCGTGTTGCTTTCGATTCTGGAAGTGATTCCAGCCTCAGTCTTCCAACCATGAGCTCTGCTCCTGGCACTTCAGAACATGAAAGCCAGCTGCTACCAACCACATCTCCCAAGTAGAGCTGCACTGATACCCTAGCAACTACCAACACAGAGTTGGATGCTTCCGCTCACAGAGTGCACCCGGGCCAAGCTCTCCTCATGACTGCCATCTCTTGGCCTCTTGAAATTCTTTTTGAAAGGACCACTTCAGAGCCCCACATGGTTCTTACTGACTTTACATCAGCATAAGGAGGGAGAGGGAGTGGTGAAGACTGGTAGAGCTGAGAGATGCTCTGGTCTCACAGTCTTCCAGATCGCCAGTGCTGTCTACTGTTCCATTTCTCTTCCCTGTGGGGCTCTGGATTTCTTTGTGTCTACCTGTCTTCTGGAGTGTACTCAGGAGGAAGCCATGTCCACCATGCTGGAAGCAGAATGAAGCCCTCAAAGGCACACTTGCTCCACAGAAGCCTTCTTTAACCCAGTGGTTCAAACCTAACCTCCTAGAATTTAGACTGAAAACTGAATATTTCTTCAAGTCACAGAGTAAATGTTGAACAGTCTCCTGATTGAACAATACACTACTAAAAATTCAGTTTTGGTTCAGTATGGTGTTGTATATCCATAATCCCAGCATTTAAAGAGCTGAGACAGAAGGACTATAGTGAGTTCAAGGCTAGCCTCAGCTACAAAGTTAGATCCCCATCTTAAATATAATTTAAAAAAAAAAAAAACAGTTTTCAAAGACTATACTTAACTACTACATTGTGCTGTAAATTTCACTGTTCTCTATTCTCCCCCCAATTCTTCTCCCACAGTTTGACAGCAATGTGCAGCTTGGTTATCTTTATTTTAGTTACAGTTCAGTGGTACAAGGCCATCACCACAGCCCCTCCTAGAACATGTTCCTCCATTAGGAACATCCCAAAAGCTTCTCTGGTTCTTCCAATTGGCTAGCAATGTAAGGTAAAAGGACCCAGACACCTGCCACAATGCACCTGCAGTCTGTCTGCATTGTAGCCCACATGGAGTCATAGCCTCCCACATGAAGGCACCAGGCTTTGCTTATCAACTCACAGACGTTCCTGTTGCTACTGCACTCTGGTTATTGTGAATAATATTGGCAACACGAATTAAACTTAGTAGATCATGTTTTTTTTTTTTTAAGAAAAAAAGATAAAGTCAGGAAGAGGAAGAGGAGAAGGAAGAGAGGAGGAGGAGGAGAAGATGGGGAGTGGATCTGGAAGGAGTTGGGGGAGAAGTAGAGAGCAAATACAACCAAAATAATGGTATGCATTTTGAATTTTTTAAATGAGTGCGTTAAAGTATTATATTTTTAAAAGAAACTGTCAAACTAAGAATATGAAGACAGGGAAGATTAGGGGGACATGTGAAGGGAATGGAGCCCCTTTTCTGAAGTCTAAATAGTGTCTTTAATCAGCCAAGAGTCAAACACTTTAGCACTACTAACAGAATTCATTGCAAAGTTTACCTACGTACAGATAATATCCCTTCTCAAGGAAGAATGTTAAAACGGCAACAAGCCATGCTTCAGGACTAAATGTGTGTGACCTTGCAGGATGGCATCACTCCTTTCACAGATGCAAACTTGGAACGTTCTGGGAATCCCAGGAGCAAGATTATGAACTTTCCTTCTTGTAAAAGCATCTCCATAGTTCCCGAGTTCAGCCCTTATGATTTACGGTTTTATCTTAGAAGCTGTAATCCTAGCCTGTGCATACCATGAAGGGCTCTATGGTTTCATAAAGGAGTCTTTAACTTCAGAAGCCATCAAAATCCTACATTTGACTATTGAGAAGATAATAGTGATTCTCTTGCAAAGTTCCTATCCAAAGTGTGTCCTATCTTGTCCTGACAACCTATCTTTCTATTAACCTTGTACTTAAATCTATGTTAAAGCCTCTTCTTAAATTCTGTTCCATGCTGAATGGCCCTAAAATTCCCTTTTTTGCAGTCAAGTCAAGAATCCTATCTTCCTTTGCATAGCTGTCACTGCAAAGAACTCTGCTGGCCGCTGCAGGGGACAGTGTGCAGCTGTGTGTAGTCTGTGCCCCACTGAGGCTAACACTGTTGCCCAAAGTGCCTGTAATATTTTATATTTCTTCCAGAAATGTATTAGAGTTTGCTTCTCCAAATCCTCCCCAGCACATGGCACTGATAATTTGTTTTTAATTACAGATAATCTATGATTGTATATAGTATCTTCCTGTGGCTTTAGTTTACATTGGAATATCCAAAAACACTCAGAAATGCTTACTATATGATGCTGAGACATAAGTCAAGCATCAACATTGTCTATACAGAATGACCTTATACATACAACACTGAAAAGAATCACATTAAAATCTCAGCCCAGGATATGAGTGTATCTTTCCTCTTTTAGACTTCACCTATGAATTTTTTGTGTGATTACGTATATAATGAAAATACATTCAGGAACTAAAAGTAGTACCAAAACAGTAGACCTACACACTGAAGTCTTAAAGGTCAAGCCCCAGCTGCCCTTGGTTCTGGGATCCCTTTATTATAAATTCTGGGTATTATTTGCCAAACCCAGACAGGCTTCTCTCTGTTTCTGAGACTCTATGCCAACAGTCAGTAAGGACAAACTGCAGCTCAGACGGGCCCTGTTTTCATATGACCTATAAGTTTAAGAACAATTTTTCATATTTATAAATGACTAAGGAGGTACAAAAGACAACTGAGGTTTTGCAGGACATGAAAGCTGCATGAGACTCATCTTTCAATCCTATAAACATCTTCAGTAAACAAAATTGGCAAGTCATCATGGAGCATCTAGAGTATTTCTGTGTCTCCTATATCAACACACAGAATACTGAATAATAAGAAAAGCCCCCTACATTAGAAATTGATGGTTGACTTCTCAACCCAAGGATTCTTCCCAGCCAAGTGCCAAGAGCATGCTCTATGTGTATAAGTGCCTCTTTCTCTCTGCCTCTGCCTCTGCCTCTCTTCTCTTTCCCTCTCCTCTCTGTCTTATCTCTCTCTCTGTTTCTCCATCTCTCTCCCCATCTCCCACTCTCTACCTCTGTTTCCCCATCTCCCACTCTCTACCTCTGTTTCCCCATCTCTCTCTTCATCTCCATCTCTCTTCCTCTGTCTCCCTCTCACTGTGTGTCTGTGTGTGTGTGTCTGGGCATGTCTCTGTGCATCTGTATCTGTGAGTCTGTCTAAGTGTCTGTGTCTGTATGTGTGTCTCTCTGTATGTATGTGTATCCTTGTGTGTGCTTGTTTGTGTGTCTCTGTGTGTCTGTGTCTCTCTGTGTGTCATGTGCTCACATTCATGTATATGCATTTGAGCAGATAGGTGGTACATGTGCTCCTGATACTTATCATGTGAGAGCCAGACAAGTGTGTGGTATTTCCTCAACACAATTTCCATCTTATTTTGGAGACAGGGTCTTCCAGTGAAAGCTGAGCTGATCAGTGAGTTGCAGGGAGCCTGTCTGCCTGCACTCCATCCCCAGTGCTGGAGTTACAGACACACCATTGTGCCCAGCCTTTTCACATGGGTGCTGGAGACTTGAAACCAGCTCTCGGGTCTAAGCGGTAGGCCCTTACTGACTGAGTCGTGTCTCCTGGCCCCACCCAATGATTTTATATTCACATACACAGAAAATATTGGTGCTAAATGTGTCTTTCCCTCTCAGCTCTCTATGGTACAAAGTGGCTAAACCCGGATACTAGGCCCAGCCTGACAACACAGGGTCTGGAGGTGACTCTGAGTCAGCCTCTAGCCCCTCAGGAGAGGGGAAAGCTGTCAGACAGTATTTCATGACTAGCTCAGCTTGAGTTACTTGGACCAGCTGGGGACTTTCCTTAAGCTACATTTTCCTCTGGCCAAAATCATTTTGGCTAAAGCTGCCTGTTAAGTGTCATACCGCAGAGAAGTGGGCCTTTCTGTTTTCCTCATAACTCCAGGTACCGACTCTCTGGGCAAGGGAAACCCACAGACCTGGGGTTCAGCTTATGTAATAAGTGGCTCCCCACTGAGTTAAGCCACTAAGAGAGATGCACGCAGTTTCAGAAGACAGATTTCTCTTTTTGAACCAGAGTTGTTCCCTACAGTTCAGAACTCAAAATAAGCACACACAGGTATTTCAGTCCCCCGTCCCTCCACCCCCAGTCATGAGCACACAGACTCACTAGGCTATTTTTCATATGCAGCAGTGAGAACCCAACAGTTTCCAATGGATACCAGCTACACAAACTGTTCAAAATAATGTAAGGGGCCTTTGTAACCCTTCTTGGTAGCTAGGAGTCACCTACCACCAACCAACTTGGTAGGTAGGAGTCACTAAGAACCAAAAAATGGACACAAAATCCTGTACTCATCTGCAGTGGGACTTACCACCAGAATTCTTTCCTAGGGTAAACTTAGGAGGAAAGGAACCTGGCTTCTGGGTGTGCATAGATCAAAAGAGGAAAGAGTCTTACAATTAACAAGGTTAAACATAAGAATTATGAAAAGCACCTTGTTTTGACCCAGGCATAATGGAAGTACTTACTCCAAGGTAGAGCCAGTGTGTCTTCCCTGACATTATCTCGTAGAGCTGGAGAATGAACACAAAGAAATCCTTCCCCTTGCTGTACTCCTTGGGTGTGCTCATAGAGCACCAGCTAAAGAAGAGTACCAGCTAAAGAGCTTACTCCAGGCTGGAGGAAGAGCCTGGTGCCAGAGGGCTGCATTCCAATCCCATCTCCCCTAAGTCCTAGCTGCACCACCTCATGTGAGTTACCACTGCCCCTTCCTATCCTCCTTTTGTATCTATACAAGGACCACTGAAACAATACCCACCTTACAACGAAGGTGAACTGTGCAGATCCCACAAGGAAATAGTTATAAAGTCCCAACACTTTAGACTGAGTAGGGGTTGCTTCTAGGCAGCCATCCGACCTGTGTAACAACACCCTGTCAACTCCTGGAATGTGTTAGCTTCTAAATCCACATGCTCCCCAAGGGCAAGAGAACCACTTCCCAGTAATGTAAAATTCACATAAAACATAATCCATACATGACAGAAAGAGAAAAGAGAGAAGGTAAAACTCAGCCTCTGGGTGCTCACCTAGGATTTCAGTTCTTTGGAACAATTTCCTCTCCCTAACCTCCCTAAGGTCCTCCATATGCTAAAAGCAAAACAAACAACAACCAAAGTCAGTGGGATTGCAGCTTCAATTGCCATAATCTTCCTAACTGAACACTGGTACAAAGGCTGAAAGATTTCACTAAAAAGGCAAATGGGATAAGACTGCCAGACTTCAAGGAGGGAGGCGGCAGAGAGAACCGTCTACTGCAAGATGAGCCTTATAGAGACCAGCAGACACTACAATGGCTTCAGACATAACTTCAGGTCACCAATTCCATCCTTGTGTCCTCACCAACTTGGGATTCCACCAAAATGACACCTGCCACTCTTGAAGCCTTGCCAGTTCATTTTACCAAACAAGTTGGAAGGTTTTGCTTATTCAAATTGCTTTGCTTTGCTAAGAGCCACAGTTGTCGTTTCAGCCATGCTTCTGAACATCTCATAATATTTTGTGTAGAATACCTTTGTAGAACTGGATTGTTTTGCAAATTCTTTCCTCAGTTTTCCTATATCATTCCTATACCAAGTATCTTGTATTGACAACTGCTGTGTTAAAAGAACAAAGTATCACTAAGGATCAAATGTGAATTAATCTCCACAGTGATGCTATGAGGCAGATACTAATGATAGCATTTTATGATGACAATTTGAAAACTAAGGAGTCCAAGTGATAGTTGTGAGATCAGACTTTGCTTGAATTCCCCAGCACATTTCTTTCATCCAATCAACCACTCATAAGCAACAGATAGACCATGCCTTTCCATGGCAGAGCTTCTCCTCTGCTGGGCAGCCCCTCAGAGCCCAGGGCACACCTTTTCTCTATCCGTCTCATCTCAACATTTACTGACACAAAGGGGCCCAGTGTTTAAGAAACTGGGACAGGCTGGGCACGGGTATAGCCAGTTGGTAAAGCAAGAGAACCGGAGCACAGTCTCCAGCATCCATGTATAAAGTCAGGCTAGCAGCAAGCATCTGAAATCCCAGAGCTGGGAAGGATCCTGACCTCACTGGGCAGCCAGACTAGCCTAATTGATGAGCTCCAGAAAGACTTTGTCTCCACAGAAGTAGACTGTGTTCCAGAGGATGACAACCAAACACAGATGTCCTCTAGCCTCCACAAACATGCACATACATACATGTGCAACTTAACACACACACACCTACATTTAAAAATAACTAATGCCACACAAACAATGAAGTAGATTCAAGAACACCAGCATTTTTTTTTTTTAATTTGGCCCCTTACCACTTGACAGTGCTTCAGCGACTCAGTGTTCACAAATGCCATCTCCTGTCCCATAAAGGAAAAATTACGTGTTTGCAGATCTAAGGTAACCTCATGATTTAAAAATTAGCTAATGATTTGATGGTATTTGGATTATTTTAAGAATTTTTACTACTCTTATGATGTGTCTGTGTATGTGCCTGAGTGTGGGTATGTGCACATGAATGCAGGCACTGAGGACAGAGGTGTTATGAAAAGTGTCTGAGATGAAAGGCTGAGTGGGGAGACACATATCTCTATGCTAATTCCAAAAAGCAGGGAAAGGCCCCTGCTAAAAAAGATAGGCCTGTCATAGAAAGAAACATCTAGAAATAATCCTCCAGACTCAGATTATACAGATCTTCAACCTTTCCACCGTTTCCTCAAGAAACTTAAAACTCCAAATTCTACCCAGAATCCTATTAAGTACAGACATGACGTCTGGAAAGAGTAAGAACTTTCTAAGTAGCAGAACTGAGTTCCTACTCGAGTTCAGATGTTCGATGATGGGGGCCACCCCTTTTGCACTTCAGCAAAGTCACCCCCAAAATGTCAAGAGCATGTATCTCACAAAGATATTCTGAGGACTCATCACACCACACACAGTCTTAGTCCGTGTCCTTCAGCACAGAAATGTCAATCTCCACAGGTGGCTCTGGGAGAGATTATACTTCTCACCTAGACTCTGTAGCAGGGAGGTGGATCCCATGAGCCAAATTGCCAAGAAGCAGGAAGTCCCGAGAGAAAAGAGGCATAGGGCCACACATTAGGACATTTGACAAATCAGCCAGTCTCAGCTCTCAAAGCTCTCCCAGAGTCAAGAGAAAAATAACCCAAACAAATGAAACTGAGACAAGAAAGCCGAGTTCTGCCCTCCTTCTAACCCTTCTCTCCCACAGTTCCTGCTCTTTGGTTTTGATTAGAAAGCTCTTCTGTAGCTCCATGCCCTCGCAGCCCCTCAAGCCCCATCCCAAACAGGGATGGCCTCTTATTAAAGACAATCGCGCTTTAATCTATGTACCAGAGCTGGCTAATGATACTGTACTGGGGTTTGGTCCCTTGCCAAGAAGCAAACAGTGCCAATATTTGCAGACTTCCAACAGGAAATTAAATAACTGCCCTGCTGGAAATATGAACCAATTTACGGTGGTCAAACCTGAATCTTCCAAAACACTGGCATGGTTTGTGTGCACGCAGCACTTAGGGACCTTTGAAGGAGACAGAGGGAGTGGAGTGAAGCTCCTAGCGTATCTTCAGGACAGACCTAGAAAGTGGTCCTTTCTCCTCTCTGTCTTGGGATCATCCTTCTTGTGGACAGAGACAGTGGAGTGTTTACATCAAGCTCTCCTGAGAAAGTACCGCTGAAACCTCAGGCCAAACAGTGTCACAGCCACAAATCCAACAGCACAGACAGGCCGGAAATGCGAAACTCCACTTCCTCCCAGAAGACCCAACCCGAGTTCTACCCGATCCATTATGAAATGCAAATTTAGGAGCTGCCCCCTTATGGTAAAGCTTTCCTTTGCATACATGATGTTTTAAAAATGGTCTTGTTGGTGCTTCTCTTTGGCTTACTCCCAGCACCCAACACAGTACCTGGCACACACTAAGCACTCAATAAAGACCACTCCTCTTTTGTTATAATCACCATCTGCTGGGTAACAACAGGTGTGCAGGGCATCAGGCAGACCCTTCCAGAATGCCAGCTGGACCAGCCACACCCCTGCCAACCTCACAGATCTGTCACACACAACAACAAAGAAAACGCCTGTGGACTGAGCATCTGAAATATACAAGGCAGCATGCAAGGGGCCACTCCTTCCTTGTCAAATGCAATGCTCACCACAAACAATCACTCTGAATCTCATCCTGCAAATGAAGATGTGAGACCACAGGGAGGCTTACCAAAGTTAGATATACAGAGCCAGTCTCCAGGAACAGCTATGGGTATATATTATCAGCCCAACATCAATGCAGACAAAGAAAATGAAGTTACACAAATCATGCTGGCAAAACCATGCAACTCCTTTCCTTAGACCACAACTCCTGAACCCAGCAGGAGGTCTGCTGTCTTTCCCAGCCAGTTGGGAGGGCATTGGTTTAAATGGTTGTGTGAGTTAGTGCATGGTGTGGGTCTCTAGTGGCAGGCAAGTGTCCCAGCACAGACCTTGAGCTGTTAGCAAAATAGATAATACGGTTCAGCCCATGGCCAGATTCCAAGAAAGGTTCTATGTGGGTTCACACAGCCCCTCAAATAAGGACTCCATCTCCTTTAGTTTCAAGCACAGATGCCCTGGCATTTTTCACCCAGCCAGACGACAGTACCATGGTCCCCAAGTTCCCGGGGCTCCAGTAGAGAAAGTTCTAGAAAAACTTTTCCAAATGGGCAATCCCCAATTCATATGGGTTTGTCGGGAATGGACCTGGGAAACTGTCATTCACAGCGCTCCCCCGCCAGTGGCTCAGGGCTCACACAAAAGTGGAATCCTTGAGATGAAATACCTTACCTCACTTGCACAGACAAAGAAGCTCACACAGATCCACCAATGACCACAATGAAAAGTTACCAAAAGTCCCTTTCCCGCTGTAAAATGTACTCGATCATGGTGGTATGCTCTGAAAGGAACCGTTTTGCTGTTGAAGTGGTGTTAGTATTATTATTCATTCTGTCTATACGCAAAGTAGTATATTATAAGCTGTCATGTTCTGGCTTTCTTTGATGAGTATTTAGGGAGGAAAATGCAAACCTGAGTTCTATAGTGGAGTCAATATAACAACAGTTATGCATTCTCCTTTAATATAAAATTATAGTTCACCACTCTATAAACGAAGAAATATGCATTCCTCAACAACAGCAAAATTGCTTATCCCCAAATGTGTAATATTTGAAGATATAATGCCCACAGATTAGCATAATTACTGGTAACCTTCTGCCTCTGCCTTTCTCCTCCACATCCAAGAAGCCTCTGCCACTAGGAGACTCACCAATCGTGATTAAAACGTGAGCAAAGAATGTTTCTCCCACAGAGCAACCTGGAGGAACTCTGGCTCCCGAGGACCAGGTGGTCTCAAATTAGCCAAAAAACCAACTGTGAATCAGAGCGCATTTGGAACGCAAAGAGGCCAGTAATGATATCCCAGAGCTCATGTGCCTTTTTTTCCAAAAAGATCAAAGCTGTAGGAAAGAACGAATTAAGTTCTGAGAGGGGAAGAGCATGCAGAGACAGGAATTGGGCAAAGGGGTCCACACTCCTAGCCCGGGGGCACATTCCAGCAAAAGGCAGAAGTCATGAGAGGCCGGGAAAGGTCGGACCCAACCCCTTGGGTAGCCCAAAGGGCTGACATCACAGGCAACAAATCAATAGAGTAGGAGAAAAGGGCGGAGAACCTGTTTGAAGTTGTCACATTGGTCTGAAGTAGGTGCAGGACTTGCTTTTCTTGTCCTGTTGCCAAGAGGTGTACACAGGTGCCTATGTCTATCTGGAACTCCAGGCCAAATTCCTCAAGGTGAGGATTTCTACCCCAGGCCGACTTCAGGCAGTTTCCCAGCGGCTGTCCACAGCCCCAGAGCTAAAATGTTCACTAAACAATTTAGTTGCTGCTGAATCAGCCTTCTAAAGCAGCACACAAAACACCAGGTAGGGAAGTCTACACTCCCTCCCCACTCAAGCACACTTCCTTCGCCTCCTGTCATTAGCAGCTGGGATGGGAGGGCGATCCTTTCAGTCAGGATGAGTAAGGAGGGAAACCCGCCTTCACATGCATTCTCCTACCACAAATGATATTGCTAAGCAAATGAAAATTCCCCACCTCCCTAAAACTCCCCCGGACCTAGGGTTATCATTGCTATGATAAAACACTATGACTAAAAAAACATCTCCTGGAGGAAAAGGCTTATTTCACTCACACTTCACAGTTTGTCCACCGCTGAGGGAAGTCAGGGCAGGAACCTGGAGGCAGGAGCTGAGGCAGAGGCCATGAAGAGGTGCTGATTATTGGCTTGCTCATCATAGATTGCTCAGTGAACTTTCTTTTAGAAGTTGAGACCACCAACCCAGGGATGGCACCCCATACAATGAGCCTTCCCATTAAACACTAAGTAAGAAAACGCCCCTTAGCCAGATCTTATGGAGGCATTTTCTCAGCTGAGGATTCAGCTGAGATAAGTCTAGCTTGTTTCAAGGTGACATAAAACTAACCAGCACGTCACCAAGGAATAGACATACTCCTTCATTTAGCTTTAGGATGACTGAGCCAAATCTTTTTAACGGAGGAGATTCAAGCAACTTCAGAAAGATTTAAGATTCAATCCTGGGCCTTTTAAATGGCTCAGTGGATAAAGGTACTTGCTGCCAAGGCTGACAATGTGAGTTCAATCCTTGTAATCCAAATAGGTGAAGGAGAGAATTGACTAATGTAAGTTGTCCTCTGACCTCCTTATACATACACCCAACACACACACACACACGAGAGAGAGAGAAGAGAGAGAGAGAGAGAGAGAGAGAGAGAGAGAGAGAGAGAAAACAGAGAATAACATAAATGTATTTTTTAAGTCTTAAAGTAATCCTTATTTGACTGTCTTTATTTTTGAGATACCCCCTGCCCACTCCCAAAATTAGCATCTGCCTCTAACTAAAAGGGGAATGACAAGTAACACCTACCAGCAGTTAGAGGCCACACATCAGAGGCAGCTCCTCAGTTTAATCTCTTACCAGCTGTGTGACCTCAGCAAGAAACTTAGCCTCTCTGAGCTCAACCCCTTCGTCTATAAAATAGGGTCATTTCTACCTCACTGTGGGGGGCAATGAGAACTAAGTGGGGCAATAAAAATAAAAGTCCTGATAGAGTGCTTGACACATAAAACTTAACAGTTAGTAGTAATATTTTAATAGCACTTTAAAAACTCAGAGTTGTTCTATAGGAAGTAACCCTCATAAACACTGCCCAGCTCCTAAGCGCCACTGCTCTTATTTTAGTTAAAGAGAGACTGAGCTGAGGGTGGAGCTTAGAGCTGGGGGTGGAGCTTAGAGCTGGAGGTGGAGCTCAGCTGGGGCTGGAGCTCAGTTGGTGTAGAACTTGCCTGGCATACAGTAAGCTCTGGGTTCAATCCCCAGAAATAGATGAACTGGGCCTACAATTTCAGCACCCAGGAAGTGGAGACCAAAGGATCGGAAGCTCGGGATCTTTCTCAGCTACAGAGTGAGTTCAAGACCAGTCTGGGCTACATGAGATCCTGTCTGAAATAAACAAAAACTAGGATTGGAAGTCAGTTATCAAATTATAAGATGTCTGTCCAGTCACTCATTTATTTATCCACACATCCACCCAAAGCTTCCTGAGCATCTCTGACTCTCTATTCTAATCGATTAACTCTGGCATTTAGCATGAAAACTACTATAGATAGGGTGTAAATGAATACACATGGGCATGGCCCAATAAAGACTCACTGGGGATGGATGGCTAGCTCAGTAGTTAGTCACCTCCTGCTCTCCCAAAGGAGCCACACTGGGCAGCTCACAACCACCTATAACTCCAGTTCCAGGGAAAGTCAACCCCTCTCACCTCCAAAGACACCTGCTTTCACGTACACAAGCCCTACCGCCCAACCCCACAGATATGCATGCCTACACAGATAAATTATAACCTAAAAAATATAACAAATACCCCTCCAGATTTGATGTGCAAGTCTTAGTTTAAAATAAGATTTTGCTTTCCCAAAACTTTTTTAACTGTCCAAATTAATCGCAGTCTGAACCTGAAGAGGTAGACACAGTGAAAGGCTGCAGAAACCTCCCCACAGGCACTGCCTAAGTCACCTAGATTTCTCTAGACTTTGTCTTTCAGTAAGTGCTGAGAGAACCTAAATGGACCAGACAGACAAGGAGAGCCTCAGCTTGTATCAGCATAAGAAACCTTTGGTCTCTGAGAGCCTTCCCTGGAAGTGAAGAAAAGTCCCAGGGAAAATTAGTACCATCTAGGTCCCTTTATCTGTGACTCAAAGAACTAGAGCCAAAGCCAAGCCTCCAGGGCAGGCCTTCCCCCTCCCACCACTTCACTCTTCCTTTCCAGAAGGAACAATGACTGATTCAGGGAGGAGACCCTGCAAGACCTATCAAAAATAGCCTCTGCCCTGAGAAGCATGTGAGATTTGAGTAGTCTCTTGACCAAGTTACTCCTCCAAAGGGACACAGACTATTGATTTCAAAAGTACTCTACACAGCTGGGCCAATTTCTTGTAATTAATCATCTATTTGCCCACCCTAGAAACACTGATCGTTAACTACCTCTCTCCTGTCACAGGCAGCTCTGCTGTTTTTCTCAGACCCCGCCCAGCTGTCCCAGCTGTATAAAGAGCATTTGCCTCTTCCCACAAGCTGCCAACCACTTAAGGAAAGGGGCCCAGAAATCTCATAGGTAATTGGATGCACACAGAATTTTCTTTTCCTCATTTTTCCTTCCCCACATTCACCTAAGTTAAAACAAATTACCTATTAACTCCAGTCTCAGCTGTCTACAGCTGTCTCTCAGCCCCACCTGTACCTTCCACGGTACAGATTATTGGGCTTACTTCAAGTCTCTGACACTCAAGCAAAAGCAAAGCGGAACCAGATAGCATGGAAGTCCTTGTATTCACACACAGGATTCTGGACTCTTCTTTTTCTTAACATTAGTAGTTATTGTCCACAAAGACATCATTTAACTCATAAAAGATGACATCACATTTATCGTCTGGAGCAGTGGCTCTCAACCTTCCAAATGCTGTGACCCTCTAACCCAGTTCCTCAGGCTGTGGTAACTCCCAACCATAAAATTATCTCATTGCTATGTCATTACTGTATTTGCTACCGTTATGAATCGTAATGCAAATATCTAACATGCAGAATATCTGTTGTGTGACTCCTATGAAAGGGTCCTTGGACCCCTTAAGGGGTTGTGGCCCAAAAATTTGAGACCCTCAACACCCTGCTCCATGAGGAGGAACCCCGAGTCATCCCTTGCCCTCAATCAGGTGGATCTCTCTACCTGATAGGTGCTTTCCTCCTCTTCCTCCTGGTAACCATCAGGATCCTCAATATTCAGATACCAAGCTGCCATCTTTCTTGTAAGTCTTTCTCTCGTGTCATCTCAGAGTCTTCTCTAAAGCCAAAATGTTTTACTTCACTAGTATAGGAACATTTCCTGACCTGAGGTATGTCCTCAGATCCCATCAAAGACTAGAACTGAGTCCTCTCAGCCCCAGAACTCAGCACTGGCTACATCCTAAGGCATGGAGTGAAACACTGCTGCTTCTGTGGAACTTCCATACTGGGGAAGAAGAGGTTCAAGATTACATGACAACAAAGCCTTCCAAAAAGGATAGAAAAGAAAACTGTAGACATGTCCCTCCTCTGGCCACTCTCCAAGAACCAACATTCTTCCCCCAAATCAGGCCAAAGGCTTTGTGACCAAACCCATTCACCTATAAAATGAGCACACGCGTTAAATTCTCAAAATGGGTCTCTTGTTTCTTAATTGAATACATTTGTCATGAGCTATGCAGCGGCTTGCCTTCCCCTGCAGAAAACTTGGCCTCTAAACTGCATAAACCTGGGCAGCCTGCTTTGTCGTGCTGAAATTTTGGAGTTGGTGATTTCAAAAACTGATGAGGTAGGCTTTGGCTTGCTTGTTTGTTTTGTTTTGTTCTTATGAAGTTTTTCTGATAAAATAAGCTAAATAACCCTGAGTTTAGGCTATTTTCTTTGTCAGCATCTCAGATCACTTCCTATGACCTTCTTGTGTGCCTTGCTTTAAAGGGAACTCAATTAACTAAAATGGTACATGAGCAAAGTATTCATGACTTGAGAAACATATCAGAAAATGATTCTGGTTTATAAAAATTTCCATTAAAAGATATTTGTAAGATTCCATACACCTGACACCTGACATGTTATAGTGTGCTGAAGGGCAATGGCCTTTCTTTAGTCATTTTTTTATGAAAGTTGCCCTTCCATAATTGTGTGCTGAATTTGGCTTCACGTTCTCCAGTATGTCCTCCATAGATACAGATAGGGAACAGTTGCCCAACTCTATTCTACTTGGCAAGACTTCATCCCCGCAGAGTAATGAGAACAATGCACACAAAATACACAAGTTGTCACGCAAGCCTTCAGAGCCACTTTTGTGGATTCTCTTCAGCAATGGACCTCTTGTCACTCTCCTGGAAAGCCTTCTATTTTGATGTCCTACCATATTCAGTGTCTCTTACCATGAACCCTATTTGGCACTCAACACACTCCTTCTCTCCCTGGCAATGGCAGAGAGCTCATTATGGATCCCCAGAACTTGAGTTGACTACTACACAATAGTACTAATAAGCATCTACTGAAGATATCTCCATCAGAGTAAAAGGTCAGGTCATCTACCGGCTTCAGAATAGACCCCATCTTGAATTGACTATGGCCCTAGGCAAGTACTTAAGACACTGAAGTAGCAGGTGACAACAACATCAACATCCCTGTGGTTAGATAAGGCATCTAACCACAGATCCCTTCTGTTGCTCTTCCTCTTCTGAAGTTCAAAGACAGACCAGTAAAATAGACCAGAAAGTGTCTCTGTACTCTTTCTGGCTAGCAAATATCTATCCATGCCATCAGCTGCTATTATAAATAATTCCTAAACAACTCAATCAGCAGCAATGGCTGGTACTGAACTGAGACTTGAGAAATAACCATGGGTATAGCACCATCCTTGCCCTCAAGAGTGTGTCCTCCAGAAACAGAGATGAGACGAACCATCTGCATGGAGAAACACAGCTCAGGAAATGTGAAGTCCACTGCCATGGAGGGAAGCTCTACAGAGCCTGGGACAGCAGAAGTGGCTCTGCCTGGGCAAGAAGTTAGTGCACCATCAGCAGGACAGATGTAAGTGAGATGTTGGGAAAGCTGGGACAATGCAACCTAGAAGATTGGTTAACTGCAAGCCCAGCCACTGTAGAGGCCTGGCTCATACACTAGACCTGACACTAGACCTCAGTATTCCAAAGACAAGGAGCACCTCACATTACTACCCGTCCTGAGTGTGGTTGCAGCAGTTTCCTAGAGGAGGCAGAAGACAGAGCTTAGCAGCGGGTTGCCATGGAGAACTGCCATCTGCCTTGGCTGGTTCAGACTTTCATTCCCCTCAAGGTTATTTCTTGAGATCAGATGCTCTCAGAAGGCTCTCCAGCAGCAAGCTTTGGAGAGTCTAAATTGAACAGGAAGTCAGAACCCACCTGGTAAAGAGCACCTTGGTCAAATGGAAGAAGAAAACATTTACTCGATAAAGCACTTGGCAAATATTAAGCCCTGAATCAAGAGTAGTTATTGTCATTTTTATTAGTCCCCTTTGTTTCTCTATGTCCCTAGTCCATCTTAAGGCACAGAAACCTTGACAGGGCTTATCATGGTGATCACAGTTGGAGCCACTAATCTAGGAAACAGAAACCAGAACAGCATACAAAGATAAGAAGAGCACATCCAAAAAAAATTTACCTGGATTACAAATTCTCCAAGTTTCCTTGAAATCTAAAGGGAAGGGGTGAGAGGAAGGAGAGAGAAGAAAGGAAAAGAAAGATGAGTGAGTGAGAGAGAAGGAGAGAGGGAGAGAGGGGAGAGAGAGAGAGACAGACAGACAGACAGACAACTGAGACTACATTGTTTATATTAACTGAAATGGACATACTAGCAAATAATACCCCCTAGTTCAAAGGACCAGGCACAAACCACGGGTAGGGCATCTGCACTGGGTTTGATTCTCAGAACTAAAAGTCTGGCTAAGCAGAACATCCAGGGAGTTCAATCAAACTATGTGAAAGAAAATAGAAAGTCCAGTCAGGAGGGTGGTCCATGGATAATAAATGAAGTTACCAGACCAACCATCGTTCTAAACTTTAGTAGGGTCACTCTAAGCTTCCAAGAGGGTGGTGAGATGATACTTACGTACATCATCTAGAGAGCTGTTTAGTGGAAGATGTTATACTTTGCAATGTTGCTATTACCTTAATAAAATAAGTCAATCCATTTTTAAACAACAACAAACAAACAAAAAAAACCAATAACTATTCTTCTCACCAAAAAAAAGGGGGGAGGTTAAAAAAAATAAATAAAAAAAACGAGTTCTGTATCTTTCCATTACACTGTTGTCTTAGTTAGGGTTTAACTGCAGTGAAGGGACACCATGACCAAGGCAACTCTTATCATGACCAGGTGACTCTTATAAGACAATATTTAATTGGGGATGACTGACAAGTCAGAAGTTCAATCTATTATCATCAAGGTGGGAACATGGCAGCCTCCAGGCAGGCATGGGGCAGGAGGAGCTGAGAGTGCTACATCTTCATTTGAAGGCTGCTAGGAGAAGGTTGACTTCTGGGCAGCTAGGATGAGGGTCTTAAGACCACATCCACAGTGACACGCCTACTTGAACAAGGCCACACCTCCTAATAGTGCCACTCCCTGGACCAAGCACATACTAACCATCACAACTGTCAAATGCAGTCTAGGTGATGTATTATAAGAAATCATGCTGGGCAGTGGTGGCAAACGCCTTTAATCCCAGCACTTGGGAGGCAAAGGCAGGCGGATTTCTGAGTTCGAGGCCAGCCTGGTCTACAGAGTGAGTTTCAGGACAGCCAGGACTACACAGAGAAACCCTGTCTCGAAAAAAACAAAACAAAACAAAACAAAAACAAAAAAAAAAAGAAATCATTAAAAACTACTCTATAGTCAGTCAGATGTGGTAGTCCAAGAATATTGTCCCAGCATTTGCAAGGTTGAGGCAGGAGGATCAGGATTTGAGGCTAGTTTAGGTTACAGAGTTAGATCTTGTTGAAAGGAGGGAAGGAAGAAAGGAAGGAAGGAAGCAGGGAAGAGAAGGAAGGAAGGAAGGAAGGAAGGAAGGAAGGAAGAAGAAGGAAGGAAAAGGAAGGAGCAGGCAGGCCAGCTGGACAGCTACATTGGAGGGCACTATGTACCCTTTCTTTGGGCTTTCTGGTTCCTCCTACTATCAACATGTTTCTAGAGTAAGGGAAGGCCTACATTATCATCTCTGCCTTCAAAGGGTGAGAAAATGAATGCCAACGGCTGAGCTCCAAAGTTGCCCTGAGTCAGCAGCCATTTGGGTCTGAACTCTGACCTCTGGGCCACAACCAGGGCAAGGGCTGGCACTGGAGCTCCTGATGGCTGCTGGTCAGGTGCTGCTTTCATTTTGCTCTGTGCCTGCAGGTGGCTGGCAGCACGGCTGACTCCTTTCTGGCTCCATGTGGACCCTTTTCTTTCATCTATTAATTAACTTGTGAACTTTTCGGATGGAGAGCAGAATCTTCAAAAGAGGAAAAAAGCCCTCCCCCATCAGGGCTTCCCAGGATTAAAGTTCATTCGGCTGTGGAATGCTCATGGAGACTGACTGCATTACAGAGAGGCAACGCTGGAAGCCAGTGACATGTTAATATGAAATTGTGACAATGAGCTTACCAGGGAGCAGACCTGCAAGATCTCAGGCTCTAGCAATCCCATCGTGGGCTCAAACTGAGATGGTGTGAGTCAGAAAGCTTCAAGGTGAGCCACCACAGAGACTTAAGCAACAGCAGGGAGGAGAAGGCAGGTGTACACTGTGCCCCCTTACCTTGCTTGTACTGATACATCTTACATGAAATACAGCCCACCAGAAAATTCAGGAATCCAAATCAGTGTGGCTACGTGCCTTATTCAAATGTTGACCATCGGACATGGCTTATTTCCATGGTCTACAATTCTGTATAATTTTGTTACACATAGATTTGTGTAACTGCAATTCAGGGCCAAGAGGCAGAATTGCTCCGTCTTCACAGGAATCACAGAGGTGCCTCATGCCGGTACCTCCTCACCTGTCCCCTAGTCCTAGGCCCTGAAGAACATCAAACTTACCTAATTTTGTTATTTTGAAAATGTTTTATAAATGTAACCTGTTGAGATTCCTTTTTTGTACACCCCCCATAATCCTTTTAGAACCATCAAATGTTTCAACAGTTCAATGATGTTTTACTGCTGGGCAGATTCCCACAGTATGATGTGGTAATATGTTAGTCTTCATTCATCCATTGAAGAACATGTGGAGTGTGTCCAATATTTCCTTATTGTGAACACTCAGGTGTAGTCATGTTTTTATTTCTGGGGACACATGTCTAGGAGTGTCACCACGAAGTTACATGTCAAATCTTCTTTTAACGCCCTTTTTATTTACATTTATTTATTTGGGAGAGAATGCACACGTGGAGGCCAAAGGGCACGTGTGAGAGTCACTTCTGTCCTTCCATTCTGTGGATTGAACTCAGGCATCAGACTTGGCAGCAAGCACTTCCACTCACTGAACCAGGTTACTGAGACTTGCAGTTCTTTTTTTATTAATTCTTTTGGGGGAGTTTTTTTTTTTTTAATTATATATCTCATACCCTACTCTGCATTCTGAAATACAGTCAAATGGAGACACTGCTAATTCTTTGGAGTCATTCGAGCCACTGAAATCTGCAGTGGTTACAGGTTCACTCCCAAGCATAGTACAGCCATCCTCCTCAAAGTCTACCGGCAGGCTGCCCAGTAGACCTAACTCAAGTACCTCACATATGGCTAGGGTGAGCTGAGCTGTAATGTGAAGGAGGCCCTGGCTTGGACTTAATTCAAAAGGAGAATACAAAATATTTCAGCCAAGAAGTTACATTAAAGGCATATTAACCTAACACTGTAAAATTAACTTTATTTTTGTATACTTAAAAATTTTTGGTTACTAGAGAATTTCAAATTATAGTAGTTCCTTCCTTCTACCTGTAGTGTCCATTTTCTAGAGTCAACCAAGCTCTGAAAATACTCAATGAAATTTCGGAACTAATTCATAAGTTTTAGATGTTGAGCATCATCAGGAAATTTCACGATTTCCCATTCTGGCCCGCATAGGTTGAGAATCTCCCCTTTGTCCAGTGTATTCACACTGTGTCTATTCTGCTGTTAGTCACACACCCATCGAGGTTAATGCAGCATTGCTATCACAGTAGCTGTGTTCAAGCAGCCCTTATGAGATGATGTAACACTTTGAAACATCACCATCTCCTTTCAGGATTTACTTCCTCTCATCAAAGACTGAATCATCTCACATCAGTGCACAAATGGAAAGCGAAGTACAAAAAAAAATATTTTGAGATGCTTCATGGGGGTAAAGGTGCTTGCTGTCACCTTGACAGCCTCAGTTCAATCCTCGGACCTACATGGTAGAGGAGATAACTGACTCCTGTAAATTGTATGCATGTGCACGTACATGCGTGTGCGCACGCGTACACACCCACACCCACATCACACCACACTTGTACACAGAAATGTTAAAGCTGGGGGAAGTGAAGGCTCAGTGGTTAAGAGAACTTACTGCTATTGAAGAAGACCCTGGTTCAATTCCCAGCACCCACTTGATGGCTCACCATCATCCATAACTTCAGTTCCAGGAGATCTGATGCCCTCTTCTGGCCTCCATGGGTACTGGGCACATATGCAGGCTAAACACTTATACACATGAATGAAAATAAACAAATATTGTTAAAGTACTTAAAAAGAAAAGAGTGAAAGTTTCAATAGAGTAGGACAGTTCAAAAGCCAGTTATTCTATAAGGCTACTCACTAGATCAAATGAAATACATATATAAACACAAAATTACAACATGTTTTTTTAAGGTGCAGTAATTCTGCTATGGTAAGTAGTCATCTACACCAGGGCTCAGATGAAACAATAATTAATGACGTAATGTGAAGATCCTACAGTAGAGGCTGTAGATGTGAGGAGCACGAACGGCTCTGGCTCAGAACTCCAGCTGGGTTCTCAGCATCCACATTAGTAGGCTCAAGCTGTCTGTAACTCCAGCTGCAGGAACATCTGTTGCCTCTGGTTTCTGTGGGCACTTGTACGCACAGGCACGCATGCGTGCACAGGCGTGCATGTGTAAGCGCGCACACACACACAGAGAGACACACACAGAAATAATGAAATAGGGCTTTTTTTTTTTTTTAAAAAAAGATCCTATTATATGCTAAGGACATTATACTCACTTTGTTCATTCCTCATCCTAAAATAAAAGGAGAAAAATAACAGCAAAATATACATTTTATAAATGGAGAAGGAAGAAGTACATCTAAGATCAAAAAAGCTTTGAGTCATATTTTCTTCCAGGCAGGTCTGGGATTCAAGGATGGAGCAGCGGCCATGCTACATGCTAGAATGGTAAAAATCCAAGCTATCCAGCTTCAAGGTCCAGGTTGCTCATTCAAGAGCAAGTGAGTAAACCATCCCTCCTGTGTGACTCAGTGTGTCTGGACAGGTCTGCTGGTGTGTCTCTAGGGAACACCAGGTGGTGATACAGGTGAAAATGGCCTGCTGACACTGACAAAGCACGGCCCTGCACTGATGGGGCACAGGTCACCATCAAGGCCATTACTGCATTCCCAGCTTCTGGTCCTTAGCCATTTCAGATTTGGGGTAGATCAGTGCTGCTGGTGCCAAAAAGACTTCTGGGCATCACATTGACTAAAAAACTCTTCTATGCTAGGCAATAAGAGCACCAAGAAGAGAAAGTCCAAAGACCCTTGGAGCTCTTAACTGCCAATGCAAAACTCACTCCCAGTGTGACAGAACATGCCTAAATTGTAATAAGGTCACATAGTAGTGGTCTTATAAGCTAAAGGGCACAGATATCTGAAAAGAGGTGGCACTGTCCTAGAATATCTTTCATATGTTCAACACTGAGAACTCATGCTTGTAAGTCAACCCCTCTTATCTGTCTCTACAGTGTCCCCTGATTTTGGCCTGGCTGCCTGCCCATCTCCTGGGCCAAGGAAAGGAAAATATTCACAATCCTGTCTTTATTACAAGGGGAAATGTTGGCCTCTGCTTTTAATTAAGCATTTGATACTGATTTTCTTCTTTGACCATAAAAGATATCCAACTGCATACTTTCTAAATGAGCCATACAGATCTAATAAACAATGTCTTTCCAGTCAAAAGGCAGCTCCCACTGCCTCCCTTGTCTGCCATAAAAAGTTGATCCTTCCAATATCCATTGATTGGACAAATATTTAGTGAATGCCTCTTTTTTCTGCAGGGCTCAACATGCTGAGCACTGAGATTATAAAGGCAAATTAAACCCCAACCCTGCCCTGACCAATATGAAAAAAGAAAGAAAAAAACCCAGCCGAGAGACTGGCTATTCAAAAACACAAACAGAAAAACAAAGAACAGATGAAAGAACCAGTGGTTGGTTGGTTTTGTTGGTTTGTTTTTCCCCTGACTCAGTGCAAAACCATAATCCATTTCTAACTTGAAGAAGCAAAGAGGTATAAACACATTGGAAAACAGCAAAGCTGTCTCATATTCCGGAAACCTCCTTTGGTAGTAACTAAAGCCACACACTGTCCACCAGGCACTGTGCTGGGCACATCAGTGATGACACAGAGACCCCTCTGATACCTTTAGGAACAAGGCAATGAAGCATTCAAAGCAACCACCACAGGCAAGCAGGATGGCTCAGTTGATAAAAGCGCTAACCTCCAAGCCTGCCAACCTAAGCTCATTTCTGGGACCTATGCAGCAGAAGCAGATGCCCTTTGACCTCCACACTCATTATATGGTAGGTGCACACACGCGCACACATACACACACCAAAAAAAAAAAAAAAAGTGTGGGGAAAAAAAACAAGGCATGTGTAGTGGTCATGCCTCCATATTTGAAATAACTCCAACATTTGGAGGCAGCGGCAGGGGGATGTCTGTGAGTTTGAGGCAAGACTGGTCTACATTGCAAGTTCTAGGACAGCCAGGACTACATAGTTAGTCTGTCTCCATAAAATTTAAACCACAACCAGTACTGTAGAAGGGTTTTAAACCCTAGTGTTTGAAGCCTATGTAGACCATGGCTAGATCCTAGTCAGCCTCATCTTGCATAGCTGTGAATGTAGAGCCCTGTCATTTTGGCTCTTGAATGTCCCCTAAAATATCACATGTTAAATGGTAACACTGAGGTAACACTGCTGGGTGGATGAGGAACCTTTAGAAAACAGAGCCTGATGGGAAGGGCTTGCTTCACTGAGAGTGTGCCCTCAAAGGAGACTGTGGGGTGCTGGCCCCCTTTCCTGCTCTCTTAGCCATGAAATGAGCTCTCCTTCCACATACTCCATGCTGGGCTACTGTGTACAAAGCAACATGGCCAACCTAGCAGACTGGAATCTCTACATCTATGACACAAACTAAACCTTTTCTCTTAAGAAGTTCGTTGTCTCAAGTATATTCCTTATAGTGACAGAAAGCTGACAAACACAAACCCTTAAAAATTTTACAAGGAAAGGAAAGGATGTGACGGAAGCTGTATCCACATCAAGTTTATAATAAGAAAAGCCATTAGCAATTTAACATGATGTACCAATCACCATTACTCTGGGGACTTTCCATGTTTTATCTCTAATTGTCCCAGCAGTCTTTGCTGGAAAACTAAAATATATACCTCAAAATATATGTCTTTGGCATACTGAGAGATTTTTCAGGCATAGGAATGGCTCTGAAAAGCTGCCCTTTTGTTAGAGAAAACTGCCCCTGCCCGTGTTAGCAAAGAGTGGTATACTCAAAGGCTTGTCCAGATGCTACTCAGCTGCCTAAAGACACAAGAAAGCTCACTCATACTATGGGAAGACAAACTTGGTATCTGACCCCAAATCCATGCAGAGATTGTTCAGACACGACAGGCTCTTCTGAGACATGACCTCAGAGTTCATCTGCATCAACAACACCCTCCACTCCCACCATCTGGCCCCTCACTCCTCCCATACATTGCCCCTACCTCCCAGAAGCCCTGACATGTACACTTCAGAGGCCTGGCTCTTAATTACATTCCTGCCATCATGCACATAAACAGTAAACATGTGTTTTCTCCTATGCACCATCTATTGTTGGTTTATCCCAGAGATTCAGCCAGCAAACCTAAAGATGGCAAATTTTAAACCCCTCCCACTTTCCAAGGGGCTGTGCTCATCCCTTTTTAGAGATGAGACTCAGAAACATAAAGTCCATGTGTCTAAGTCACATGTTATCAATGGTGGAGCTGAGAGAGGCAGAGAAATTGCACGAGGCTCCTGAAGAGTCTGGGTGAGGTTGGTAGCCACACTGGAACTAGAAAGATTTGTAACATATCTTTCCTGAAAACCTGTGGCTGCTTTCTCACAGTTATTTACTGCAAGCTTGTCTTGAGGCAGTAAGAAAGCAAATCGCAATGCTCTGAGGACCTCCTTTGTGCTGGATGGAAAGAAGACACTGAGAGAGAGAGAGATCAATGAATTGTCTATAAGCTCATGACCAACTGATAGATCAGAAAATCACCCCACTCGCCTTCCATCTACAGGACACAGTGGCCAGTCACATCCAGTCTGGCTTAAGCCTGTGGACAGCACTAAGACACACTACAAGGTCACCAGGCTGAGTCTCCTCTTCCCTGCAAGTCTGCAGCCCCCACAGATGGCTATCTGCTCAGGGACTCCTCCTTCTGAATCTAGATAATTCTAGCTCCATTAGCTTTACTCTTGTAAAGTAAAAATGGAGGCTCCTATATTCAAAACAGTAGTGGAATTCCCAGACAGCAACAGTGGACTATTAAACCAACAGCTGACCTAAGACCAAGGGGATCCGTGCCCATCCTTAAAGCACACCCTGGTACTAATCTGAGTTCCCACTTCTCTGGTGGGAAATGCCTCTCCCTTTCTTATTTTCTAGGGGACAGGAGACCCAGGAGACCCAGTGACAAGAAGACAACTTACAGTCTCAAGAGTATGCACATGTGGAACATGAAAGCCGAAGCTGCCTCAAGAGCTACCACTCTCCATTGTATGGTTTCCAGGCTTCAGAGGTATATGACTCAGAGGGTGGAACGTGATTGTCTCTACTCTGAAAAGCCACCCTTTCGATAGAAATGCTAGAGGAAGAGAAGGCAATGGCCATCTGACTATAAAACAAAATTGCCAGGTAAACCTAACGTGCAAACCTTAGTATAAAAGATTAACAATAATAAACAAATAAATCTGAGGGTCTGAGATTTGCCACTGACTATGCAATCGAACTCTTCTTACAGATGGGGCTCCTCACTGTAACAGGGGGTACAGAGCTAGCGAGCCCCTGCTCTGGTTTCACAGAAGAGCTTCTTATACTCAGCAGGAAATCGAGCCAAACTTCAGGTGGAAGGAGCCAAGACAAACAAAGTCAAGTCCAACACTGATCTTGGCCTAGTCCTGTGCCCTCAGCCGGCCAGGTGTGCTGACCTGTGGGCACCACACAGAGCACCTGAGGACCTTGTTAAATCAGACTCTGCCCCAGTAGACCTCGAGAGGAGTCGGTGACTACCCTTCTGGGTGCTTCAAGCTAACATCTAGTTCCTTGATCCACTCAGCTTGCCCAGCCCACTGCTCTGTGGACAAGAACTTGAGGATCAGAGAAGGCATGTGTTTTGCCTAGAGTCCCATAACTAGCTAGAAATAAGACTAGATGAAAATCAAGAGCCTGCTGACCTCCTGTCCAGCGTCCTTCCTGCTGTGTGCCGATGTCCTCCTCCCTCCAAAGGGAGAAAAAAAAGCAAAAACTAATTTCATATTGGTAATTTTCCTTTCAAATCAAAAATAATACTATACACATATACAAACATGGACACGCACATAAAAATCACACGGGGAGAAGACAGGGGCTAGCTAAATGTTAGGCTCTCCTTTACTTTCCAACACAGATTTTTACAAATGAAAAATAATACACAAAATAAAATAGGGTAATCTGATGGGTATCAAAAATAACATTTTGTTTTTATCTAAATAAAGATGGTTTTCTGGTCAGCCACTTCCTATCTTCAAAATTTTGAGTACTTATATTCTAAGTTTTTCCTAAAGGCATTTCCTAAATTAAGAATTTGGGGAAACAAAACAAGGTGTCATTCTGAACCAATATTGAGAGGAGATAAGAGATGGCAGGGTGTGTCACATTCCTGAACACCCTTTGTGCTTGCCCACTGGGCCTGTGAAGTGTTTAAAGGGTGACACTCTGCACTCTAAGTGTTGAGACAGGATGCAAAGCCTCCTCACTCTTGCCACCAGGAAGCCTCAAAGGGTTTCGGTGGCTTGGAACTATATTTTCAGTCTTGAGAGCTCAAGAGAGCTCACTCCATAAAATGCCTCACCTCAGACCCAAGAGGGGAGGGCAGACCCACAGCTGCTCCCCTCCCACTGTCTATCTGCCACTGAGCCGCAAGCTTTCCAGGGTGTCAACAGGACCTTCCTTTTAAAGGATCACAAGCCATACAGTATGAAGAAGAGGCAGCTGCCCAGCCTCCTGTCCTGTTCTACTGTTAGAACCAGCAGGTTAAACATAGTGCTTCTAGTGTGGATCTTACAGCTAGGACTCTAAAGGAATGGACAGTTAACAAGAGGCAAAAGCTCATTTCTCCCCTTCCTGAGGAAGGCAGCACAGCTCAGAAGCCAGAGAGCCCTCTCAGCTCACAGTTGGCATCTTAACAAAATGCTAGCTGCTATTACTACATGACACTGTTCCCTCTGCCTCAACTTGTTCCCTGCTCCATAGGTAGGTAGGAAGGTAGGTAGATGATAGATAGATAGATAGATAGATAGATAGATAGATAGATAGATAGAGATAGAGAGATAGAGAGATAGATCAACAGACAGAATAAAATTCTGAGTCTGTTATAGATGAGGATATTCTGTCAGGCATAGGTGTGGGTCCATAACTAGTGGCACAGAAATTGGTTGAAAGAAGTCCTTCAAGCCTTGACGACTACTCTTTAGCAATCCAGCTTCTCCATAGCATCTGGCCAACAGGACACAGCCAGACACACCACTGAGAAAAGGAAGCTGGCTTCTCTGTGACTGAGTGTTAGAGACCACAAGGCCAGTTCCTTCGAGATTCACTATTTAGTCTAGGCTGACCTTGAGCCCATGGAGCCTCCTATTTCTCTCTATCATACTAGTGTGACAGATTAGTGCCACTGTTCCCTTGACCATAGGTTGACAGTCTCCACTGTTCTCTAAGGATCATCTTCTTCTGTCCAGAGATGGTAATGGACAGATAGATGATCAGCACCTGATTTGGGTGGTGGGGAACATTCCAGGTTGTAGGTTCTTTTTCAAGGCTACAGGTAGCTGAATGGGCTCAGAGGGTACCAGTGTCAGAACCATGACTTCAGCCAGATCACTCACTCAGGGCCACTTTGGCCGGAAAGGTGGTGCGAAGAATGAAGCCTTGAGAGTGAGTGGGGTACTGTTCTTCTTCTGGTTTCAGAGCACCCAGTCACTAGCACTGCCTGACTGCAGTGGGGCAGCTCTGCCTAACCCTAGGTGCAGGAGATAGAGCCCAGATTCTGCTACAGAGGACAGCTTCCTGGGACATGGACCACAGATCCAGACAGGCTGCTATCCAGTTCTGGGGGAAATTGCAGCCTAGCCAAGATGCATCTTACCTTGAGAGGCCCTGACACATGGGAAACAAAGTGTACATAGGATAGCACCATCCTTAGATACAGTGTCAACTGGATGACCATGCATGCCAATCATTAGTAAACGAGGTATCTGCTGCCTCTGTGGACTCTTTGAAAGTTCTAGGAGGCATCAGCAAACATTCATATTTAAACCTGAATCCTGAGCACCTCCCAATGGCATTCCTGGGATGCACTAGACTTCCATCCTTAGAACCTGGATCCTTGGGTTCCCAGAACCTAGCTTTGTATGTGGCATCTAGATATGGAATGGGCCATTTGGTACCCTGCAACAAATGCAAAGATTTTAAAGGGGAGCCTGGGGTGGGGGGAATTTGACTTTCCTTGACACCTGTCACGAGCACAACATGAAATTAGAGAAAGCTCCCCTGAGAGCAGGGGCTTGAGAGGAGTTGGAGTTCTAGAACCTCCAAGGAATTCCTTAGAATTCCAAGAGTCCTGGGGATCAGCTTTCCCTCACGGGTCTGTCTTTCACAGGGGTGCTTCCAATTCAACTGGACACTTGTGCTGAACTCAGCCAGGGACATCAGTGGGGAATGAAGCTCCAGGCAAACAGGGGAAGCTTTGTTAAGACTCAAACGTATTTTTTTCTCATCATCTCTTTTCCAGAAGGGCGGGCTGATAACTGATGTAAATGTACCAGTAGTAGTTAACTGACGCTTTCATGGTGCCATGTAGTCTGCAATGCCTTTACCTGGGGTTTTTATATACTAGACACAGTTTTAAAACTCAGGAAACAGAGGTATTGCATATCTGCCCAGGATTACACAACAGATGAGTAACAAGCCAGACCTACACAAAGTTCTTTTTCTTTTCTTCTGTGCAGTACTGCCTCATTTAGCATTCACAGACTGCTCCCTCTGCCCATTTGCTTGGCTTTTTGCTGAGGCACTCTCCATTTCTTATCTGTAAAATGGGTATAATAATAGGCCCTACCTAATCGCATTCTTTCATTTTACTTTATGTGTTATGTGTATTTTGCCTACATATGTCTATGCACCATGTGCATGTCTGGTGCCTACAGAGCCCAGGAAAGGGCCATCAGCCCTTGGAATTGGAGTTACAGACAAGTGTAAGCTCACATGTAGGTGCTGGGAATTGAACCCAGGTCCTTTGGAAGAACAGCCACTGCTCTTAATCACTGAGCCATCTTTGCAGTCTAACAGTGTTGTGAAGACAGACACAAGAATACTAACAGGCACACACCACAATTATATAATTGTAACTATTGCCTGCAGGAGCAGCTTGCTGCTGTACCATGAACTGAGAAAGCACTCAGCTTCAAGGCCTGACACAGAGGCCATCCCATGATTCAGCCAGTCCTCTGTTTCAGTCCTTTTAGTTAGAAGCTTTCCTGACCACACAACGTGATAACACCCATCCCACCACATCACGTGCACAAACCCTTTTGCTCTACAATTCTTTCCTTGGCACTTGACATTTTGTGAAGAGTATGAATTTATTTTCTGATACACACACACACACCACCTATGAGGCATCCTTGTTCGGTTACAGCTATTCTCTCAGTATTTAGAGCAATGCCTGTCATATCAGTGAATTAAGGGAGTCAGGGGAGTCCCCTCACCAAGAGACAAAGATAAAATGTTACCTGCTCCTTGATTTTTCATCTCAAGTAAGCCTTTTAAGTTCTCACTTAATTTTCCATAATAGTCTTCATGTTATAATTTCCTCTGAAGAAATAGAGAAACTGAGTCAACTCACTCTCCAAGACCACCAGAAAGAACAGACTGGCTCAGTGGGGAGACAACTGCTAGGCTTAGGCCCAGAACCCTTTCTATCCGCATCTAACGATAACATTTGGTGCCTTGACTCTCACTTGTTTTGGGACTGATGGCTTATAGAGCTTGACCTGGGTTATGTCTTAAAATCAAGCAGAGCAGGCAGCAGATGAGCTCCTGTGCTCAGTGCCTAAGGAACTGTGGTGGGAGCTTCTCTCAGACACACTTTCTGCAGCATAGCCTCCCTTGAGAAGCTTCCCTGGTTCTCCCTCCTACTACATACACTTCCCAGTACCCACACCCTGCTCTGTTGTATCCTAGCATCTCTTTCGTACTCCTTACAAGGCCAAACTTAGAGATGTTGGCAAAAGGTCTTGTGGCCCCAGCTGCCTTGGTGTAGCTGCTGAGCAAACGCCACCCTAACCACATCAAAATCTCAAACAGTCTCAATGCCCAAGAAACCAGCAAGGACCCAACAGAAGCTTGGCTATGCCCCATTTCTCTCTTTCAAGAACAAAAGGTGCCCTGCCTAGCACAGATGGTCCTAGAGAGTCTAAAGAGGTCCCTTTCTGGGTACTTTAGCACACAGATGACTTGCCAATTCAAATCTTGGATAATTCCTTCTCCTTGGAAAGATAAAGAAGAGAGAGAAATTGCTCTCCAGGGGAGATTTTCCTAGTAAAGGCAATGTCTTTATTTGTTTTTGTTTTTGTTTTTGTGTTTGTGTTTCTGTGATTAAAATATCCTGACAAAAGCAACATTGGGGAAGAGTGGTTTGTTCTCATAATTCAAAGAGAAAGTCCATCATGATGGGTAAGTTAAGGTAGCAGGGGCTTGAAGCAGCTATACACATTGCAGTCACAGTCAAGAAGCAGAGAGCAATGTGTATGTACCGCTGCCCAGTTCCTTTCCTCTACTTATGTGTCCAGGATCCCACCAGGAATTATGCCACACATACTGGGCAAGATGTCCTTCCATAATTAGAATATCAGAATAATCCACCACAGACATGCTCAGATTTCACAGAGCTGATTTCACAGGTGATTCGGGGTGCTTGTCATGTTACAATTAACACCCACTATCACAATGGACTTTTTTCAAAATTCCTCAAGGAAAGGAGAACAGCAGTGCAGCTCTGGGCTCCTGACATCTTCTCTGTGGAGAGTGCACAAACAGTACACGTGCCAAAAGAAAAGGAAGTGAAAAATGTGGGGGGATTTGTCAAAGGATGTCAACCCAACAGTTTCCCCTGAGTCCTCCTTCCCTTCTGTATTTGCACCAACTAGCCAATCAAGTTAGACTGCAGAGTCAAGCTCCAACCAATAAGATGACATGTAGCAAATTTGTGTCAGTGATAAAAGACAGGCCATTTTTGATCAACTATGCTCACTAACAAAGTATGGTTCTAGTGTAGACTTTTTACAAGAAGAAGTCTTGACAGATTACTTTTACTTTATCTGTATGTTCCCCTTATGATACTAAGATTGTTCTTTTCCTAACAAAAAGGATTGAGACAGAAAACCTGAATTCTTGCCAATCAAAAGGAGAATGAGCCTAACTTACAAAGTAAAACACAGAGTTATGAAATGTTTCCCATCATGAGAGAGCAGCTACTCATGGCTCCCCCGCAAAGGCCACTGTAGGCCTAACTTGGTCTAAGTTGAAGTCTTCTACTTTTGAAAAAGGTGGCCTCGAGGACTTCAATTACTCAGCAACCCATTCTTGATTTCTAGGTAGGAACAGTCCAGAAAACTGGGCTATCCCCATCTCTACACACAAGGAGGCCTCGTGAAAGCCAGCAGAGCCCATGCAACCAGCTACCTACTCCATCCCAGTGAGCATCCAGTGGTGATAGAGGGACTCATGGGAGTACTGCAAGCAAACACTTACTGACAGCTAACATTGTGCAATCCTTATAATACAATGAGTGGAAGTGAGGACCCCAACCTAGCTGTGTATAGAGTCAGGGATGTAGCACCTGAGTGAAGACTATGACTGATGGTCCCTTGGGAGAGCACAGCTCAGGGAGACACCATGTACAAGAGGTCCTGGTGAGATCTAGAAAAGGAAAGCAGGCAGCCAGAGATGGCTCTCCAGGTCACATGAGAAAATTCTTGATATCTGTGGTGGTGCCCACTCTCTCACCATACTGTATTTTAAGCTGCACTCTTTGGTTTTCACTCCCTGGTGAACCTATACTTTCTAGGTATCAGCTGCCCTTTCCTCTGCCCCTTTTTGCCAGGTTTGCACAGACATTGCACTTTGACTTCTATCTTCATAAAGGCACAAGAGTAGTCCTTACCTTTGGCAGTGCCCAGGCCCAAGAGCAAAGTTTGCTGGCCCTGCCTGCTCAGGAAGCAAAGGAAACCTGTCTATATTACACTGCATCCTGATATGGTCTAAATATGGCTTCCTCCCCACCCTCAACACTGAAATCTGCCACTATGTCCATACTGGGGCTTTTGGAACTTTCTAGAGGGTCATTAAGGCTTGATAGTCTTCTCTAAGATTGCCTCCTGCTTTGTCCCTCCTACTTGCCCTTCTGATGTTCTAACATAGTGTTGCAACATGACTTTCAAACATTCACCTGGTCTTGGATTTCCAACTTCCAGAACTGGATGGTAAATAAACTGTTTCATAACTTATCCTGTCTCAGGTGTTCTGTCACAGTCATGGAAGAAGCTACTCTTAAGCTCCACCTCTACAAAAATTCTTTCTCCTTTGCCCAGAAAACTTACTGCCTTTTATTTTAAGGCACATAATTACATTAATGCAGAATGCTCTCAACATGGAACTAGCAATCTCCCCTTGAGTAAAATGAACCAAATGGTTAATGGATGTAAGACCCAGTCCTTGCCACAAAGAAGTGGGTAGAGGTAAAAGCACTGGATAGGATCCTGGGGAAGTTCTTCACATCCCTGAGCTTCATGTTCTTTTAGGAATACAGGCATAACCTCCTCCCATAAATACATAAGAACAGCGGAAGTAGTCTCTAAGTGGTGGGATTCTTGACGGTTCTAGTTTGATTACACAGTACTGCATTGGTTTTTAATTGCTCTAAACAAATTCTCATTGGAAAAAAACCAACAAGCTCTCCAAGTTAAAGAATAATAATAACACTTTATTTGGGATGAGGATTGGCAAGGTTAGGTGTCTACCCAGCAGGACATGGTAACACCATGAGAATCATTCTATCTTGCTCAAGTCAGAGACCTCATGGGAAGGAAAGAAACCAGAGCACAGGGCAACTTTTTCTACCCGTGAGCAAGGCTTGTTACATGAGCAAGTCTTTTCTACATATTGCCTGCCTTCTCTGGGCACAGATGTACCCAAGAGCACCTTCAGCTTCCCTACCCAAGAAGCGTGTCCCTAAATCATGAGTCAATCTGTAACTCTTCCTTGTAGTTGGGCTTAGCAGGTTGAGGGCTAGATTGCAAACACTTTACAATAAAACCAGAAGAGTTTCCTTTGTAAGTGGATGAAAAAACATTTCTCAGGACAGAGTGAGGGGTAGGAGTGGGGTTAGGGCAATCACTCCAGAAACCTACAAAATATGAAATTGAGACCCAACAGCATGGTTTTGTCAGTAAACATGTCTGTCGCTAACCCTAACAAATAGACTTGGATCCCCAGGACCCACATAGTGGAGAGAGAGAGAAATTACTTGTCCTTTGACCTCCACACCCATGAGGTTCACACCTCCACATAAAAATAAATAGAACGTAACATCTTTTTGAAAAATGAAACACAAAATGATTTGCAGAGCCCGAGGTTCATAGCCGATGCTCAATAAACAACTGTGACTCATACTGGGAAGAGTTAAATCAGGGTCCTGAGCCACTTCTGTGTGAAAGGGACTCACATGGTGAGTATGTAGACAATGGCAGGTGAGAGCTTGGGGAGAGGACAAAAGACAAGCAGATGCTGACTGTGGACACACTGAAGGCTGGCAGACAAGCAGGAGTTCAATAGCCATGGGAGTGGAGGGGTGGTCATACTCTGGAGTGAAGATTCTGGAAGGCTGCAAGACTAGGAAAAGGCCCTGAACAAAGGCCAGCCTTTGTCTTCTGAGGCCATTTTGGCTGAATCAATCTTGCTTCCTTAACAAAAAACAGCAAACTTCCCATCTGGGAAGATATTGCCATATATTTCCCCAGCACTCACTTTGGTTGTTAAACAAATATTTAACCAAGCGGAAGCTGACCTGGTAGTTTACACAGGAGGTATCACTGGGCAGGTGAGGGAACATACACCCTCCTCCCTTATCTCTGCACACCAATGTCCTAGCCTGAGCAGGCAAATCAATGGCTGTGCTAGTTCTGAGACCCAGAAGCCACTACAACATACATCCCACATTGGCTAAAGAACTCTCTAAACATGAGTCCTTAGGCAAAGATGTAGGGGTGCTCTTTGTAAACATTTTGACTGACCTACCTACAGCTTTAACAACCCAGCCTTGAGATCTAATGGACTGGTCCTTAAGAAATCAATCTACAGGTTGTGGAAGGAGGGATGCTTTCCAACCTGTGCTGGAAATTTCTTCCAGGGAGGGAGACCAGTGAGTTTTCCCTGGACCTCTCTACCCCTCCTCGCTTTCCTTCTTGCAGGAGCATGTACACCTATCCTGGACTGTGGCCTAGGTATAAGTGTGGGTAGAGTGAGCTGAGCATGCTCAGTTCCTCTCTCGTGTCCCTGATGGGATAGTACTTATCAGCTATACGCTTAAAGGCCCCAGCATTCAGCCCTGCTTAATGAAGATTACCTAGCCATAGGAAATTCTTCATCCCTTGACTTAGAGGCACCAAATAAGGTGAGCAGAATGGTCATAATAAAGAAAAGAGACAATCACCACCACACATACCACAAAGCCTGCTGCTGCTGAGTATCTGCCACCCATAAACTGATGTTGAGCAGGCAAGTTCCCATACAGCAGCCCTCTGAACCAGGGTAAGCACTAACTCCTTGGGATCTGCACTTGCAGGCAGGTCTTTCCATCATCATAATAAAGGTTCTAATAGGATGAAGGAAAACCACCATTCCCCTCCCCTCCAGGAGATGGAAACATTACATGAAGAAAAAAAAAAAAAAAAAAAAAAAAACCAGCACTGGGCTGGAGTGAAATCCAATCAGTGAGGATATCATCGCTCGTGTGGAGAAAGCAGACAACAGGCTGTTTTCATTCCTCTTGTCTAATCCCATCCGGAAACAGTGTCGATTTCCCGTGAAGAACAGATAAGAGCCTTTCAAGAATGTCTTGGGTTTGACGAAACAGGGTCTATTTTTACCCCACATCCGCGTCCTTGAGAAATGTAAACGTAATTATAACCTAAGACTTGTAGATCCAAGAGTCTCCCTCCAAGGTGAGCGACTACATCAAATAAGCAAGCCTAACTAGGTCTGAGTCCTAGACATTTTGTCCATTCTGTCTTGGAAAAATCACAGAGAGGGTTTCTCTCAGGGATGTGGCTGCAAATTACACACCAACCATGGATCAGTGAGCCAGGCACTAGGCCCAACACTTGCCAGCATCTTGCCCAGACTCCCAAAGTGCACTTAGCCCATTATGCCTCTCATTCAACAAGTAAGAAAAAAAAAATCTTACAGAGGCCACAGAGCTGCTGACCAGATGGGAAAAGGGAAGCCATGCTCTGTACCAAGCCCCACAGAATGCCAAAGGCCAGTTCCAAACCACACCGACAAATACTTCCATACTGTTTCTTACAATGATGGCTGATTTGAGGGTCGTGTTGATGGGACAAGTGAGAATCAGGCAAATTTGCTTGCCGGGTCAACAACTGTGAAACCTGTCATGTAGCAGAGGCATGAATTATAAACACCAGTAATCCTTCAGAGCAAAGCATCCCATGGGATTTAAGGAGAAAGTCTGTATTTCAGACAGATCCTGCCACCTACAGAGTGACCTTGGGTAAACTGCCAACCTTACTTGCCTGGCTTAAAAACAGAAGACCAAAGAGAAGAGAGAGAGAGAGAGAGAGAGAGAGAGAGAGAGAGAAAACCTATTTCATTAGATTAGTTGGAAAATTAAAGTTAATATTGCATATGAAATAATTCCTTAAGCCCAATACTCTATTCAAATTAAGAGATTTAATTATAATTATTTGCACTCAGCTATTTGGCTAGGATCTTATGTAGAACTTTAATCACAAAATAGAGCTTGGGAAAAGCAGAGCTATAGTGGCATCACGGTTAAGAACAAAGCTCCAGCTTCCAGATATCCAGTTCAAGTCCTGACTCTCTTGCTTGATTGGCTACAAGCACACAAGACAGTCTTTGTGCCTCAGTTTCCTTATGTAAAAAATAACAATTCTATGGAAAATGACAACTCAATTCAATAAGAGTAACAAATCACTGCTTCTTTCAGAGAGTTTCCTGAAAACCATACAAGTTAAAATACGTGCAGAACCCAGAGGTCTGAGGTACAGCTCACTAGGGAGGTACCTAGTGAGTAACAAGCGCAAGGCTCTGAGTTCAATCCCTAACAGCAAAACAAACACCCGCAAATACTTGCAAAGCAGCATCCTAGATGTGCAGACTACTACAACTGCTGCCCTCCCTAGGATTTTCGTCAAGTAGGCAAAATGGGACTAATGCTTAGCAGCCTGTACTGCAAAACAAACCACTGCAGCTGAGGCAAAGAGCCACAATTACATGTGAGCTGCATGTCAGAGGCATCTATACGTCTCTGGGGGCACCGTTGACAGAAGGAAGGAAATGGTTATACAAGTAAAACTCTGTCTCTCTCTTCCCTCTCTTCTTCCAGGTACCCAGTGCCACTCAAAGCTTTCTCTTCACTAGCCATTGCATAGAGGACTGCTTTACTCCATGGCTAATTCCCATCTAAGAACCCAGAACAGCTGTGAATGAGTCCTGCAAAGCAGAGCAGAGCAGCCAGCTGCAGGACTGTGTCCCACACTGCTCCTCTTCTTCCATCTCTTCATCTTTCATGCACTAGGCCACCCTCACCATCCTGGAGCTCCCACAGCATGGCCCACATCCTCCCCAAGACCCTCTCTCTCCCTTCTTGAGATGCTACGTTTCATCACAGCAAATTCTATACTTAGTGGTTGTGTAATTATGCTACAGTGGTCTGTTTTATTGTCCCTACCTAAAAGTGAACTACCCCAGAGCCAATCACAATTCTTCTAGATCTTCCACAGTGATGAGCACCCAGGATCTGTCAGAAGTAATTCAGGAAGAAGTTTAATTTATAGAAAGGTTCTCTAAGTTCCATAGGAGATAATCAGACCAAAACTAAGTTACTTCATTTATCCTATCTAAAAGTGCTGTTCCTGATCCACTAAGTTAGTCTTGAGACATGCTGTGGTTTTTACCATTTGATTAGGTATGATCGTCTTAGTAGCTATAGCTGGAACACCCTAATCTGAGCCTTAACAATAAACACTTGTTTCTGGTTTACAATAAAATCCAAGCCAGTGTGGACCAGCAGGTGGCTTCAACCACCTGCAGTAAAGAAAGGAAAGTAAAGAAGGGAAGCTCTCAGCTTCCTTCCATCAGGTGGCATCTCCAACACATAACGTCTCGAGTTACCATAGCAACCTGCTCGGGAAGGTCTTAATGGATCTTGTAATGGCACCAGGTCCTCTCATTCTCATCCTATTGGCTAGTATTTAGTGACATGGCTTCACTTAACTAGGAGAGAGCTGTAAATGACAGGTGTTCAAGAAGGAATGACAACAGATTTGCTGGTCAGCTAGCAAGCACTGCCAAAAATCTACTGCTCGGAAAATTCTCCAGTGCAGTGACCAAATTTGTCTCTCCAGTGTAACTACCAGAATATTCAGCTCACAGTGACAGCAAACAGTATGATTAGTGACTGAAGGGGAAGCGGGATGTGCTGACCAGAGGCCTTGGAATGCTACAGTTCATGATCACTAGTGAAGACTCACTGGAGCACCATACCTGAGTGGTTGGTCCCCTCCTTCAATACAAAGCCTGGATTTGGGGCTAGAGGCAAAGATGCCAGAGAAATTATCTAGATGTCTGTCTGCCCTTCCATGTAGGGACAGCACAGCCACATCCTATATCTAGATGATATCAAAAAAGGATGTCATGGGGCAAGAACACGAGGGCTTTAGAATCAGACAAAATCCTGCCCAGACCCCTTTCTGGTTAAACAAACGTTTGCTCTCTATGTGGAACCGTGGAACACATTTCTATAATCAGTTCAGAGGGCTTCCAGCCTGCCTGAGAAGGAGGCAGTGTCCTCTCTGCCCTTCACCCTCCAACTTCCTGGGAATTCATGCTTTCTACCCTTGCGTGCATCTGTGGCACTTTCCCACAGTCTATAGAATTCTCCTGTTAGACAGATGGTTGGTGTTTGGAGATAGAGGATCTGTTCTATGCTACAAGTACCCCACACCTCAAAGACATGGAAACAGGGTACATGTGACAATCAAAATATCTGTGTTCAAATCCAAAATCCCTATTTACTAATCATATGAGGTTGGCTGTAATACCAGCCTCTCAGAGTTCAAGTGTTCTTAATCTGTAAGTAGACTTGAAAGGTCCAACCATCAATGTTACTGAGACACAGAAGTCTCACTGTAAAGAATGATACAGGGCATCCCTCCTCCATCTCTCCTGAAACAGGGATAATGTTTTACTTCCCTGACACTGCACCTCACATATATAAATATATAGTAAGTATGAGTTGAAATGCACTAGACAAAAGGCTTTCCTATTGAAAACAAACTTTACCTTGTCTTCAGAACTTCCTTTACCACCCCTCCCCCACCCCAAATACATCATTACTCTTCTTTCTTGGCATGAACGTTCTTTCAGTACACAGAATCTTTAAATGGCCACCAGAGCCAAGTATCAGGGAGGGTTTGCTCTTCTCCAAAGGTTCTGGGGTGGGGAGCCTTTGTTTTTTAAAGCACTGTGGAATCTCCTCCTGTGGGGATCTCAACACTGGCCTAAAACCAGCTCAGATCCAGGTCTCTACATAGTCCCTGTAAAGCCAAGAACTCCAGACCCTCAGAAGAACCTAAGAGTGCTGCTCCAAGATTCTCAGCTGCATCTCCTGCATAGATAGCAGTCCTTGACTGAGAGCTCAACATTCTGCTTTCTCTAGGAAGCCCAGGATCCTGATGGCAGCTAACAGTTCCCTCTTCCAGTTCACAGTGCTTTCAGGTGCTTTCCACTCAAGTGTACTTTAATTCTGACAAACAACCTCTAGGCTGGATACTATCTAATCCCCATTTTACAGACGAGGACATTTTCAGAAGGTAGTAAATGGGTTAGTGATTTGACCAGAAATGTCCCGCAAAGGCTCATGCTTCGAACAGTCAGTCCCTGGCTTATTATGCTACTTTATAGAAGCCTGGCTGATGTGAGTAAGTTACTGGGATGGGCCTTTGAAGATGCTGACCTGCTATGATTCCTGGTCTGTCCCAGTATGAATATCCTCTCCACCTCACAACCCTAACACCATGGACAGAGCTGTCTAACCTACCTTCTCCTTCATAACACACTGAAATCCCTCTGACATCAGAAATCAAAACAGACCTTTCCTTCCATAAACTGTCTCTTTAAGGCATTTGGTCACAACAATACAAGTGTGGTTAGCATATAGCCAAGTAGGGAAAGTCCCAATTTGAACCACAGTATACTGGGTTCAAATCTCATTCTATCTCTGTTACATCGTGTCACCTCTCTAAAATGGCTATCAAAGAAGGCCATTCTGTATGTACATACTTGAAAAAATAAACAATCTAAACTGATTGATCTTCTAGGCTACTTTTTTTAAATGGTGGAGCGGGGAGCTTTGGTTCTATGGAAAAGTGGGGGAGAATGTAGAAGCCAAACATTATGAGGCCTGGCTTATCAGTGTTTAATAACATTTCTGGATCAAAACTCTGCAGAACCTTATTTATGGACAGACAGTTACTGTGAAGCAGGGCCTTTTTATACAACCTTTTCATCTGAGGATGTTGTAGCCTTCTGCTGCCTTGCTGTTAGTGAGAGATGGGGTGTGAAATTTACTGGGTCTGCCAAGATTATCCCATTAAATTATCTGCCCTCTTCTAGTGTAATTCACTCAAGGGCAATTGCCTGAGCCATGGGACCCATGGATGTCCAAGCCTGGGTGTTCTGGGGGCCGTGTGGGGAACAAGGAAAGGAGTCTGGGGGTGGGACGTCCCGATGACATCACATCCATCGCGATTCATTGCCTTACCAAAATAAAGTGGATGCCACAATTATCCCATTCCTAAACAAACTGAAAACCCCAACCAAGCTTACTGCAACAAAGAGCGGGCCTTTTTCCTGCTGTTTATTTTTATTTTGTATTCGTTAGCTTTTGAGATATTCCTGGCATGCAAGTCAGGCTCCATGTAACAAGCAGCTGCATTTAGTTAAAGATTTTCGAAGTACTCCCCTCTCCCTTCCCCTTCAACACCATAGAACTTTCTCAAGTCCTAGAAGACTGTTCCTTTCTCCTCCTCATGCACATCCAGGGGCCCATCTCTCCTGTCATAGCTCAAGGGATCAGTGAAGTCAGGCCCAGGCCTTTCTGTTTGAGAAAGAGCCTGGAAGAGTTAAGTTTTTTCCAGTTACAGCTGGATCTGCCTGGATCTGCTCCTTACTGAGATCCTGAGCTGGCAGTAAGTTCTTCTAGATAGCGTCTAATAAATCAGTCCTCCTCCACCTCTACCCCAGATAATGCACCAAAATGCAAACGCACATATACTTCATCAAAAGACATCTCATAACTAGCCGGAAGGAACTACCGGACACACTCCTCAAACCACATCAAAGTGGCATCACTACACTGCAAAAATGCAATCCTTTTAGACCAATGCTGGACCATCCCCAGCATTTTCAGTCTGTGTCTAAGCTAACAGCAAGGCTGGTGGGAGCAGTGCAGCAGTGTAGGAATGGTGGAATTGACTATTTCCCATCACCTCTTATACCCTCTAGGTGGTGGCAAAAAAAAAAAAAAACATCTTTCCACTGCCCTTAGAAACCTAAAGATGCACCACCTCTGGCCTGCATTAAAAGAAAGCAAGTGTAAGGGCTAAACAGGAGGAACCATGTAGGACAGAGGTCAGTTATGATAACACCAACTCTCAGGGCTTATAAACCCAGCAAAGCCATTCCCTGGCTATGTGACCTTGAGAAAGCAGCTTAACATCTCCGTGCCTAACCTGACCCATCCACACAATAAGCTAATCATGCCATCGCCTTCCTAGGGTAGTTGTGAGAGTTCTGTGAGTTAATACTAAGGAAGACTTTAAACAGCAACTTACCCATTTAACAGATTGCACCAAGTGTCTGTTAAATAAATTATAGATACAGGAGTACCTTAGAATGCTTAGGCTCAAGAGATACATGCTTAGTTGAGGTCACAAGACTTTATTCATCAGCTTCTCCCAGGCCCAATTACCAGCTCACCTAACAGGAGGGGACATGGGGCATGAAAGAAACTTCACAAAGTAGCTGACCTGGGCTGTGGCTAAGAACCCACCATCAACACTCTATTCCTTTTCATCTCCCCTGGAAGGCATCTCAGTGCCCAGGCATCTCCCCTTGCTGCAAGTTGCTGGTGTAGCTGGTCTCTGATACTTTGTGGGTTCTTTTCTCCAACTGTTTATCTCCCTGGTTTTACCCCCTAACAAGAATAGAGGAAGAGAGAGGAATTAGAAAAAATCCTTGAATCTAATTTTTTTCCCTTTGTTTCCTCTTTGACCACAGATACTAACAAACCATAACCAACAACCTCCCTAAACAACCAACAACCACCCACCAGCTCTGAACACCAAGCATCATGTAATCACAGAAATCATCTGAGCCTGACAAAATCATGCATCTGCTAGAGCACGAGGCAGATCATAGTCAGCTGCTGTGAACAGTCCAAAGGGGACCCACAGCCCTACACCTAGAGCACATTCTTGTAATATTTCTGTGTGTGTGTGTGTTTTTTAAGAAGCCAAAATTCCAAAACTGCCACTACACAGTGGCCTCTATCTTTTCAGTGTTGCTATTTCCTGGAAAATCTGATTATAGTATAAGCCTAAGTCTATCAACCTACATGTGGAATTTTGTATATTATTCTGCATTTATTTTATATATAATTTGTATTCTGGAGGGTTGAACATCCTGAATTTCCTGTATCTTTAGTTAATTCCTCAGTTAATTTCTAGGCTGTGGGCTCTTCTCTAGTGCTTGATACTCAGATTTATTTAAGTTTTATAAAACTCTTATAAGGCTCAGGAAACAGAACTACCATGTCTACAATATGAAAGGGAAAATTCAAACCCAGGTCTGTCAATGCCAAAGACTAGGTTATAGCCATTAAGCTTGGCTAGTGGGTTCCTTTAATACTACTCTTTTTAACTAGAAAATGGGAAATGAGTAATCTCTGATTACTGGGCTGTGTTTTTAACTAAGTGAAGGAAATAATTGTATACTTTTACATATAACCAAAAAGGTTCTCTCTCCTCCACTCACTCAGCAAAACTGTGGTCTCCTTAATATATTTGTACAAATGCATAGTCTATTTCTCTGCAAATATACATTTATAGCAGCGTACATAAGGTTTAAAAATATCAGTTCTTCATAGTATGCTCTATACCTTTTTTTTTTAAAATATTTGAAATGGTGTAGGTGCTTGTCATCAAACCACAGGCAAAATGTTCCTTTGGTGATGCAAGTAACATGCATTTAGAGACATTTTTAAAAGTCTAATTTGGAGCCTATTTTCACATGCAGGAGACAGAGAATAAAATAGATCAAAGCTGAGATTTTGAAAGAACTCTTGGAAATGTTTCAGTCAAGTAATGTGCCTGCCCTACAAACGTGAGGAGCTGAACTCATTTCCCCAGAACTTTGTAAAAGCTGGACCTGCTCATATAACCCCATGCATGGACAAGCCCATCCAGCCTCGATGGACAGATGACCTCCAGTGGGGTGAGAGAACAGGTCTCAAAAGTCAAGGTAGAGATTAATTGAAGAAGATTGACCTCTGACTTCACAAGAACACCCACATGCTTACACATGTGCACACATCCACAGAAACACAAACATATTCCCTGCACCACACACTCATATACAAAGGTAAAATAAAATAACTCCTAAGTATCCCAGCCATTGGAGGAGCAAAACAGCCTAGTTTGCTTTCCAATAAAGTAAATCACTGATAAGTAAATTCTGCCAGAGGTAATCTGACCACACACCCTCTACCTATCCTGCCTCTGAATGGTGCCCCCTAGCCATCATGGTAGGATTTTTCCAAACATCCCTAGTAAAAGTTGGAGTTGACTGATAAGGGCCCTCAATGAATTCACCAGCAAAACTGAAAGGCTCATGGCCCTCAAGACACTCCTATACTAAATGAAGTAGGGACAGACACCTACTGATGTAGCAATTGGAGACTTAGAAAATAACAGCTGAGTCTTGGGATACTTCCCTCTGGCTTCAAATCAGCCAAACCACAGAATGAGCACAATTCTGAGAAAGGCTCAGGTGGATTCCAACAGTCTGGAGCTCCTGGGAGAAGTAACGAATGTTTATACTTTTTACAGAAGCTCACCTTTGGCCAGGTAGGAGGTAGCTGGGAGGGTCAACAACTAGCAGGCCAGAAACTATGTACATAAAGGCTTTCTCCTTCCTGTCAATCAGATGATAGGTGATGGGAGAAATACTGAAATCTTGATCCATTTTTAATTTTCGTAACAACTTAATAGATAAAATATATCTCCTCTTAAGCTCATGCTCTGAGCCACTGACAGGCAGGGTTACCTCAGGAACCTCAGGCCAGAAGAGCGATCAAGATTTACCAAAAAATGGAAAAGAATTTAAGAAATGGTAAGGCAGCAACAGGTTTGAACCCATCATTAGAATACACAACAGGAAGGAGAGAGAACTTTGGGTAGCTACTGACAACAGTATTGTTTTACATTCGCAAATTCATTGCGTGGGTGGCTTTTTCAAAAAAAAAAAAAAAAAGATGACTAAAAATGGTGAACACCCCCTACCTCCCCACCTCATCCCATCCCAATCAGTAGAGGTTGTGACCTCAAAATCACTGGCTGATGAAAGGTTAAGACAAAGTAAAGGAACCACGGGAACAACGGAATTAATTAAGGCCCCCAGGCCAGGAATCCAGCCTTAGGTACCATCACACCAGTTGCGCTGGACAAGGGTCGGCAGCAAGGCCCAGGTGTAGTGGCAAAGAGCCAGATGTTTGGCATCCCGGAGCAAAACATCCCTGAGAGCAAACAGTTTACAATTCATCAGGGTTTTCACTTAAGATAGGGCACCCCTGCTGATATGTATCTTAATGGCAATTAGAAACTCTATTCACCTCCCCCCTCCCCCCACGAAGCTTGTAGATTAGCACCACCACACTTGAGAACTCTGTGGGGTGAGCACACTGGAGTCACCTCCAGGAGATCAAAATCCTCACTCAGCTTCCTTGCTGAGAGCTTTATACCAAGAAAGTAACCCGTAACGTTCAGTTAAAAAAAAAAAAAAAAAACGAATTCAGCAGTCATTCAGCGAATGGCTCTTTTCCTCAACTGTTCGGTAAACTAGACTCTTCTCTAACTGGCTCACAGATGAATGATAAAGAGGAGGGACCTATTTATCTAGAGAGGCTAGGGGCTGGAAGCGAGGGCGGGAAGAGTCCAGGAGCTCCAACACCCCCTCAAGGGATCCATGTTAAAAGTGAGGCCCAAGACCCTAAAAGACTTTAATCAACTTTCCCCTCTAACTTCCAAAGAATGAATTGGTTGTCTCCACCGGCGCAGCGGGCTCTTCCCTCTCATTGTGTATAGGCTCAGACCCAGCGAGGATCCAAGCTTCCCGCAGGGAACTAAGACGCTCTGGCTGCGGGTGGAGGCTTTCTCTAACTGTTGCGATTGTCTCTGGAGATAACCAAAATCAAGTATGCATTAGATGACACCCCCCCCCCCTTCTTCCATCTCGAAACACACACACAAGACACACACACACACGGAGTTCAGAGTACTTTGGAGCAGCAGGCCTCCTCTGACTGCATACTTTGCACAAAGTTGGCAGCAGCAGAGCAAAGGTTTTGGTCTGCATGATGACCCTCTAGAGGGCGGGAGGTTCCGAACACCATGCAGTGAAGACTCAAGGCCAAGGGAGTACAGGGCTTTTGTTTGTACCGGTTCGCGGACCGCCTGGGCTCTGTTGGAGGCATCACTGAAAATACAAACTCTCTCCGGGACAGAGAAGTAGATAAACACCCCAGTTGGGGTGCGCTAGGATCCAGAGAGAGATAGGCAAAGAACCAGCATCTCCCCCAAGAACACACACACACACACCCTCCAAAGTCGTTCTACACTTCCTGTCAGCACTGACAACCACAGATGGATGTCTAGGACCAGTCCCCCAGAGCACTCCAGCCCCAGCCGAGCTTCAGGGCGAGTCCTGGATGGCCTCCCTCCGGCGGCCCGTGTAGGCGGCGGTCGAATGCCGGCTCCTGGACCAGCGAGGCGCTCGCCGGTCACACAGCTCTGGAGGACGGACGGTGGAACCCGGGCGCGGGCGCGGCTTACCTTGGGCAGCAGCCCCGCGTGTGGCCAGCAGCAGCGCGGCTAGCAGCGCCAGCGGTGGCGGGCGCGTCCCGCGGCGGCGCGGCCGGTGCATTCCTCCTCTCGTGGCGGTGCTGGCGGCTCCCTGGCGGCGCGCAGAACATCCACGGGTTCGCCCAGGGCTCCTGGCCACCTCGTCTAGCCGCAGGCACTCGCAGGACACTGGGGGGCCTTTGCAAAACTCTTTGTCCCCCTGACCTGCTCCCTCGCCTCCGCTCGGCCGCCCGGGACCTAGGAGCGCCGCTCCTCCCGGTACTCCGCAGCAGCCCTGCCTCGGCCAGCCGTTCAGTCCCAGGCTCTCCGAGTCGCTCTAGAGCACGGTGTGTCTCTGGCTCCGACTCCAGAAGAGCGTGCTCTGTGCCTGGGGCTGCAGTCTCGGGGCTCACTCGGCCGCCGCTCCTTCAGCTCTCCGCGAACTCTCTTCTCGCCCAACTTGTCACTTTCCACCAACTCCACAACCCAGCTCCCCAGCCCGGACCAATGGCAGAGGCGGGCCCAGGCCAAGGTCCCAGCGCCCTCTGCTGCCGCCTCCTGGACCCACACCTTCCAAGGCATCCCAGAAAGCAGCTACCGCACCTCCTGTAAACCCATCATCCCTCCCCCTACTCGCTGGGGACCAGCCACTGATGTTGATGGGACCCTTGAGACATTTTGACGGAGAAGGACTTTGGGGGACTTCCAGTGCAGTGTGTGACTGGATAAGTTAGAAAGCCCAGATTTTAACTGTCTTTCTCTGCTACTGCCTTCAGTGAGGGAACATGTACAGATATTATACAATGCCCCATTTAATTTCTTCTTTCCCAAGAGTTGCTTAAGGGGGAGTCCAGATACAAGTGACTCATGTGTCTTCTTGGTTTTTAATCTCCAGGTTCACTACATTTACATCAAGCTCTCCGATCTGCTCCTTTTAGGACATTAACTGAAGATTCCTCTAGGTTCTTTATTGTCACTGCCCCCTGGAGTGAAAGTCGTTTCTCTGCCTTCCGAATATGAACATAGAATAATATTTAAATTTGTTTCTTTTATATATTTTATACCACGTAGGTATTCTGTTTCTTTACATAAGGTGTATTTCTCATGCTCTTGCTTGACTAAGCAAATTTGTAACCTCCTACTTACATTACTCACAGTGTTTTTTATTTTTTTCTCCTCGTTTGCCATTTATTAATTTTGTAACTCATAAATGCCCTTAGGGAATCCCTGCCAAAATGCCCTGGATCATATAAAGTGAACACCCACTGCGTGCTAGGCTGCCTTGGGTCCCAAGGATGCAAGAGTAACTAAGGACCCTGTCAGTATTGTCCCCCAGAGCACAAAGATGCTTAGAACCTGTCCATAATCACCTGGCATCCTACTAAGTACCTTCTGCTTGCCTGGTGCATTATATACACAGACACATAATGCAGTTTTAAAAGTTGGTGTTCAGAGACAGGAGTCTAGCATGGCTGTCCTCTGAGAGGCTCTGCCCAGCAGCTTACTCAGACAGTTACAGACATCCACAGCCAAACACCGGATGGAGCCTGGAGACTCTTATGGAAGAACAGGAGGAAAGATTACAGCTCTTAAGGGGATAGAAACTCCACAGAAAGATCAACAGAATAAACTAACCTGGACCCTTGGGGCTCTCAGAGACTGAACCACCAACCAAAGAACATACATGGCCTGGACCTAGGCCTCTCCGCACATAAAGCAGATATTCAGCTTGGTCTTCATGTGGGTCCTGAACAACTGGAGCTGGACTATCCCAGAAGCTGTTGCCTATACATGGGATATGTTCTAGCTGGGCTGCTTCATCTTGCCTCAGTGGAAGAGGATGCAGCTAGCCTCTCAGGCACTTGTGCCAGGGTGAGGAGGAATACTCAGGAGGCCCCCACCAGCTCAAAGAGAAGGGGAGGTGTGGGGGAGGGGTTGTGGGAAGGAGTGACCAGGATGGGGACAGTGAGTAGAATGTAAAGTAAATGTTAATTATAATAATTTTTTAAAAATTGGCGTGAAGAAAGAAAATGAATGACTTGCCCACATCCCTATGAACCATGGGATGGCAAAGCCAACACCCAGACCTGTTCCCACGAGGAGGCTGAAAGACTTTAACTGAAGCCGGGCATGTTATAGGGTCTCTGTAAATGAGGGTAAATCAGATCACTATTACAGCTGCCTCTTTGACTCGGCTTTAGGATTTTATAGTGAGCTGTCACTGTGCTGAGCATAAGCATTCTGTTTCCTGGGTGCCTCAAACAACAACCAGAAGACAATAAGAACTTGATCTGTGAACAAGAATTAGACCACCATTTGAAGAAATTTTTTTTTTAATCTAATTAGTTCCTTGTCTTAATTGTCCCACGAGCTTCTTGTGCTCCACAGAAAGCAGGCTGGGAGGACAGACACCTGAGCAATAGGCAATGTACATCCCAGCAGGTCACAGACTCTAAACTTCCAGCCTGGGGCCCTCAGGCAGGTGAACAACTAGACCCTGTGGGAGAAATAATCACCTATTCTTTGCAAACACTGGAGAGCAAGAGCCAGCCCAGCTGCCTTAATGGTTTTCCCTCTTTCTGTGAGTCTGACCGAGGTCAAGGAATGATAGACAGAAGGCCTTTGGGTCAACCAGTTCATCCCCACAAATTGGTATGTATTCCAAGTCTCACTGCTTGTGACCCACTGAGTCCCGTCTCAGTTATTTCCAGTCACTTGCCTGGGGAGTTTACTGCATAAGGTTCCCTTGTTGAGAAAGTGTCTTTGATGGTTGGCTTTAGTATGCTGGGACGAAGAAATCAAAGGAAACTCGATTATCATGCACAGCACAGGTGGCTCTCCCTCCATGATAGTGTAAAATCCCGTCAGGAAGGAAACCTTCCTGTCCTCTCAGCCTGCCCCTGACCCCCAAACCCCACCAGACCAGGTATCTTAGGTAACAGACAGCTGCCACGGCTGAGTCTACAGAACTTAATGGCACTTTTATCAGTACTTAAACCTTCCGGGGACTTAATCACAGAATCACAGAGGTGAGGAATGTGAGAGCTGCAAAAGGCTGTGGAAATCAGCTAGTGTACCCTCCTGAACATTTTTTAATAAGAGAACTGTGGCACACAGGGAGGTAAAAGCTCCCCACCCAGAGTCACGAAGCTGCCCAAAACCAAAACCGGAGCCCAGACCAACCAGTCCAAGTTGGACTTAAGCACATATCAGTCTCTCTTTCTACTCTAAACACTCTTGCCTCGTGTCCTGTGGCAGATTAGGAGAAAGGCTGCAAGTAACTGAAATGTCTCTCTTGCAGGCTTCCTTTGACCATGTCCTTGCCTTTGCCAGACCAGTATTGACACAAACAGATCAGAGAACACAGTGACTCTCCCAGCTCCAGTTCTGGGATCTCCTGAGACTTAGACACACAGGGAGGCAATCCTCTGCCCTGGACTCTCTCTCTCTCTAGCTTACATATAGCTCAGACCATCATCCCTGAGGATACTCAAAGACACAGTGGTGAACAGTTTCAGACACTACAAGAAGCACATCTAAAAAAAAAAAAAAAAAAAAAAGCTCTCTTTCATTCCATGATATTGTTGAATGAGAGACCCTTGTGGGGCATTTTCTTGCTTTAGTCCAGGAATGTTAGAGTAATTTTTCTTCTTAGAGAAAGCATGTGGCAGATGGCTATAGAGTGGACTCTTGTAGCTATCCCTGTAGCTCCATGGTGCAGAGTTTAATCCCGCCTCTGCTCTTAACTGGCTGCGGGAACTTGGGTCCCAGTACTTCAGTCTCCTCATCAGCAAAGAAACAGTGATGTCTAACACCTAGCTGAGTTCTGAACACTAAATTAGTTAATGTTTCTCAAAAGCCTGACACAGTGCCCGTCAAAGACGAAGCAGCCACTGTGCACTAGCTGGCTTATTAGTGATTAAGACTGTAGGTTTAGCTCTCTTGTTCTTCTCTTGCTCTCCTAACCTCTTCCCCCTCTGCCCTTCTCTCGCCACTTGCCCCCCTCCACATGTTCATGGCCGGCCTCCCCCCTCTCTGCCTTTCTCTGCTTCTACTACTCCCTCAACTCACCTCTCCATGCCCTAAATAAACTCTATTCTATACTAAAAAAACAAAAACAAAAAATAAAAAAAGAATGTAGGTTTAGCACATAACACACCTAGCTAGATGGCCTGCATAAATTATTTAATTTTTTTATGATAGAATATTCTTTTCCAGATAATAAAACCAACCAACTGTACCAAGTAGTTTTAGTGTAAATAATATTTATTATAAAATATTTTATTTTGAGACAGGATCTCGCTCTGTAGCCATGGCTGGTCTGGAACTCGTTGAGTAGACACAGTTGGTCTTAAACTTGTAGAGATCCACCAGCCCATGACTCCTGAGGTGCTGGGATTAATGGCTCATCTCACCACATTACATTCTTTATACAATCTTGAGGTATGCATACTCAACAAATTACTATTCCTTTTTTTTTTTTTTTTTTTTTTTTTGGTAAAACTCCTACACTATGAGATGCAACAAGTAGAAGAATTTGGTCACCATACAACCTGAATTTTTGGCACAATCTTGATTTCACATATTTGATTCACTAACTTTTTTTGTTTGTTTGTTTTTTGTTTTTTTTTTCGAGACGGGTTTCTCTGTGTAGCTCAGGTTGTCCTGGAACTCACTCTGTAGACCAGACTGGCCTCGAACTCAGAAATCCGCCTGCCTCTGCCTCCCAAGTGCTGGGATTAAAGGCGTGCGCCACCACCGCCCGGCTGATTCACTAACTTTAATCTATTTGTACAGGAATAAAAAAGAACTGTTATCAGAATCACATAAAGAAAATGAAGAAGCTGGAGAGATGGCTCATAAGACAAGAGTACTTGCTGTGCAAACATGAAGTCCTGAGTTAGAATCTCATATTAAAAGCTGGAATTCCTGCAACAGCCTGTAACCCCAGCATCAGTTAGAGGTGCATATGTGTGTGTGGGTTAGGGGTGCGAGATAGGCAGAGCCCAAGAGCTCACTGGCCAGCTAGCCTAGTCAAAACAGTGAGTCTCTTGTTCAGCAAGAAACCATTTTTCAAGGCAAGAAGGTGGAAAGCAGGAAAGGAAGCCCTCTGATGTACCCTCTGACCCCCATGTGTACACATAGAGAAGTGTGCACCACACAGATGCAGAGCCACACATGTGTTACAAATACACAACACTGAACACATGCTAAAAACCAGACACAGACAAACAAATACGAAAGAAATGAAGGCCAGTAAGGAGCTAATAAAGCTACCATTGAGTGCCAAGGACAATGGAGGAGAACACCCTGGTAATCTGTTATTCAGCATAAACTTAGTAAAAATAAATCTCAACTTCAAAAAAATTTAATTGACAAATTTTGCTTTTTTAAAAGACACCATTGGGATTTGAGAGAGAATTTAGTGGTCAAGGACACTTGCCTTGCTTTCAGAGGAATGGAGTTTGGTTCCCAGCACCTATGTCAACTCATAACTACTTATAACTGCAGCTCCAGGGGATCTGACACTCTCTTTTGGCATCCAAAGCCATCCACACATGTGTACATACCCCCACACAGACACACAGACACAAATAATAGAATCTGCCTTTTTTTAAAAACAACATGGTTATAAAAATAAAAAGTTAAGCCACAGACTGGAAGAGAAAAAGTGCAAAGTGTTTTGTCAGACACAATACACAAGGAACTCCCACAGCTCAACTACAAGAAGACAACCCAGTCTTTAAAATGCGGGAAATACCTGACAAATGCTTTACCAAAAAGGATGTGTGAACGGGGAAAAAGCATGAAAAGATGAGCAACAGTCACAATCAGGGAAATACAGAGTAAAACCATTATCAGACACTACAACCCACAAACAGGAGAGATGACGTTAAAAAGATGTGCCTTGTCCAGGTGAGGCTCCAGGGCTCAGAGCAGCCTGGAATCCTTCGAGTATGGCTTATGGGAATATAAAATGGTATAGTCACTTTAGAGAACAGCTTTTTGTTAAAAGCAAAACCTATACCTACCATATGATCCAGCCATCCCTATCCTAAATATTTATCCGAAGGAGATGAAAGGATATGCCCACAAAAGGACTTATACATGAAAATTGATAGCAGCTTTATTTGTAATGACCAAAAGTTGGCATGCATCCAAATGTCCATCATTAGGGAAATGGATAAACTCTGGAATATCCATATAATCCAATACAGTTCAACAATAGAAAGTAATAAATTATTAACACACAATTAAATGTAGACAATAAGTATGCTGAGTGATAACTACATTTTAAATATGTATATATACTATGTGAGTCTACTTATATAAAATTCTAGAAAAAGTAAACTGGTCTCTAAGGAGGGAGGAAAAAAACCAGAACATTAGCCTGGGGTCAGGGAAAGGGGAAGATGAATGACATATAGACATTTAGACATTCATTATATGCACTAAGTGTGTACATGTATCAAAGCTCATGGTAGAAGTTTGGGTCCAATCAGATCAAACAGGAGGAGGTTAATGAAAAGAATTAGTAATATGATTTAAGGAAAAAGAGAATTCTATATTAGTAAGATATATAAAGAACCAGATCTTCATCAGAACCAGGATGTGGTATAAGGCTGCTGCTTGGCCCTTATGATCCAGAACACTCTGTGTTATTAGATGACAGCTGTTGTATCAAGCAAAAGACAACCTTGAATAGTAAAATCACAGAATGGGATTGCTATGGGTCTGTATGACTATCTACTAAACACTAAAAAAATATAAAATAAAAGTAAAATCCAGGTGTGGTGGCACTTGCCTTTAATTACAGCAGAGGCAGACAGATCTCTGAATTTGAGGCTAGCCTGGTCTACAGAGTGAGTTCCAGGACAGCAAGAGTACACAGAGGAAACCCTGTCTCAGAAGCAAAATAAAACAACAAAAACAAAAACCAGCCTCTCCTGAAAACTATAGCCAGTTTCTCTTCCAGAATGGCACCTTCCTTACTTGGCTATTATTCTCCAGGCATGATGAATCTGGATTAACTAGAGAGCAGTCAGCCAAAGCTTTAACTTTTAATGTGTGTTTTGTTATGAAGTTAGAACAGTTCCATTGATGTCAGCAGAGTCCAAGGTTTTAAGGAGGGAAAACACAATTTTTTATGTACGTTACTCATGGGATATAGTTGAAACCTAAAGATCAACTGGGTGTAAGTGTATTTGAAAATATTGCATAAATAATTATTTTAAAACTGGATGGGCATGGAAATGAATAGCACTGAAGTCTGAAGCAAAGGAATTAAGAGTTTGAGACCAGCCTGGGCTGCAGAGTGAGTTCCACCAGCCTCAGCTACACAGTGAGACCCTGTCTCAAAAACCCATTTGACAAGAATCAAAACTATTGTGATTCTACAACCATCAATCACTTAAAACAAAGAGTATCATAAGAATTCAACTCATCAGAACACATAAAAACTAAATTTTGGTATGTTTATATGTATGTTTTCAATAAAACGAAGCAAAAGTTGGCAAATCTAAAAAAAGAATAGACAATGAACAGTCACAGAGATCACAGTCCTTCTCTCTTAGTAATTGAGATGGATTATGGAATATCAGCAGCAAAGATGTGTAAGTCATGAGCATTACCAACCAACTCAGTTTGGTAGGTGTTTATGAATGTTATGCCTAAGAACTAAAGTGTATTATACATTGTATGGAGGAACTTCAAAATACTAAAACTAGAACTACCATGTGACCCAGCTTGATCATCCCAGGGCAAATCCCCAAAGGACTCCAAGTCAAGTAATAGATAATACTTACAATCATGTACACTAGTGCAAGTGTCACAACAGCAGACCAGAACAGCATAATGTCACTAGTAGATGAATGGAGAAAGAACAGGTATACAAATATGATACACAATAATATTGTGTATATATGCATGATGTGTGTATACATATATATATCATATATATAGTATATATACATGTGTGTGTATATATCATTATATATGTGTGTGTATATATATATATATTATATACTATATTAAAAGAAAAATGAAACCCATTACTTCGTATGATAGCCAAAAAATTTAAATTTAGTAAATTCCTTCTTTGTTCTTTGAGACAGGGTTTCCCTGCATAGCCTTGGCTGTCTGGAACTGGCTCTGTAGACCAGGCTGGCCTTGAACTCAGAGATCCTCTTCCTCTGCCTCCCAACTGCTGAGATCAAAGACATATACCACCACTGCTCAGAAGGTTAATACATTCCTACTACATGAGGAAAAAGAAAAAGAATAGTACATGAAGTCTTTTGAGGCAATTATAGAACATTTATCAACATAGGCCAAGTGAAACACGGTACCACACAGCTTAATCCCAGCACTTGGGAGGTAGAGACAAAGAACACAATTTCCAGACCAGATGCACCTACATAGCAATTTCCAGGCCAGCCCTTGCTAGAATGAGAAGACCTCACCTCAAAAGCTGAGAAAAAAAGACTATATGCTGAGGGGTAAAAGACCCACAAGCAAACAATAAAAGCAGAAGCTCGTAATTAAAAAGCACACAGAGAATCGATACAATTTAGAAATTAATCAATATGTTAATAACCTGGTAGCAAAGACTTCATAATTGATATGGTAAGTAAATGACAAGGAAATAATCCAATAAAATGTGGGGGTACAGTAATATGACATGACGAATAAATTCATAACTATAAATGTTTACATCTGAAAAAGTTCTAGAATGATAACCAGGCATCTACTTGAGGAATCTAGCAAAGGAGCAAGAAAAGCAGGCAGAAAGAAGCAAGGAAGGATAAAAAGAGTAAGTGAAACTAAAAAAAAAACAAAAAACAAAACAAAACAAAAACCAATAAAGATAAACTGGCAAGGCCCAAACTTTGTTCTGACAGTATCAATACACTTGTTAAGCCCCTACTGATATTGATTAAGAAAAATAAGACAACAGGATGCCACAGTTATCACCATCAAGATAAGAACAAGACTGTAACCACAGGTTCTAAAATGTCTCAAAGATAATGAACAACTTTAGGCCATCACACTAAACTATAGCAAGAAGATGGACAAATTATTTGAAAAGTGTGACCTACCACAGCGATAGAATGAACGGAAGACCAAAATAACCATGTGCCTAAAAGTACAATTCAATTCTAAGTTACTAGGGCAGACGACAACACATCCTAACTCATATAAGCTGCCTTAGTCTTCATACCAAACCTGACAAGAGACATCTCAAGAACAGAAACACCCAACTCAGTATATTCTGTAAACTAAACATAAAACTGGTTATATTAGAGCACCAAAATTAAAGAAGAATCTCTGATTTTAAACTGAGAAAATTAATCCACACCAAAATACAAAAAAAAAAAAAAATGTTGAGGAATAATAAAGAATACTTTATAAACAGAAAGCCTTCATGCTCATGGATTGAAAGATGCTCTGTACTATAAATATTGCAGAAAAATGATCATTAGGGTAGAATAAACAGTCCAGAAATAGACTGTCAACATACACACAGTTGATTTTTCCAGGCATTGGTGTAATTCAAAGGAGAAAGTAAAGTCTACCAAATGGTGCCAGGGAGAAGCAAACCTTGATCCTACCTCACAGTGAGAAACTAAGTCAGAAGAAGTAAGGCTTAAACATAAATGCCAATGCTGTAAAGCTCAGAGGATAAAATATAAATGAGCTGCTTTGTAATTAGGGCTATGTAAATGTTTCTTGGGACACAGAAAGCAATAATTATAAAAGCAAAATTGGTAAATTGGAACTCAGTAAAATTAAAAACATATGTCAAGTCAAAGCACCTCTAAGAAGGCGAAAAGACTAGGCTCAGGCTGGAGGATATACATGTGAACATGTATGTACATATAGTCATGGTGTAACATGTGTCTAAATTATATCAGCAACTCCTAAAGTCAATAGTAGAAAGACAGGAAACTCAGTTTTTTGAATAAATAAAAACTTTAGAAAGGTGTTTCTTAAAAAGGGGGGGGTATTTGAGTATAAATGACCAATAAATTCACAATCACTACAGGGAAGCACACATATAAACTACAATGAGCCACCATTTCCAATCAAGTGAGATTAACAAATCAGAGATTAAAACTCAAAATTCTAGAAAGGAGGAGAACCTTGGGGTTTTCATACTTTGCTGATGAGTGGGAAATGTTATAACCACTGTGGTAAACTTTCTAGATGTTTCCTAAAAGGCATGTCTGTGTTATGATCAATCAATTTCACTCTGATAGCTAAACAAAAGAAGTAAAAATACATGAAAAACCTTAAGATTTATAAACCGGTGTATGCACACTTGTAAGGACAACCTTTGGAAGCCAAGGTAAGTGTTTAAGTCCAGCCAGGTTACCTGGTGAGCCCTTGTTGGCAAAAGTAAGTAAGTACCTCAAGGCCCAGCTTTTATGGAACCAGTAGGTACCATACACATCCCCAAAGGAGGATAACAACCAATAATCCTACCCAGCTATGACATCTATGAACCATGACCAGTGTAATAATGACCAGCATGACACAATAACTCTAAGGTACAATAGTGGTTCACATACCTTGTCAGTAACCAACAGCTCTCTAGTTGGATGAAAGACCTATTCAACAACATGAAAATCATGCCAAGTACTGTAAACCTAGCCAAATACCCAGAGCTAGTGAAGTCATAGATCTTGGAGAAGAGCTCACAACTGCCACTGTATTAAACCAGCATCATCCCTAACTGTATTCTAAATATTTGTCCTTATACCCACAGATAAGTGTAGTCTTCTACCTCTTATCAAGAAAACTTCTTTTTGAAACAGAGACCAGAAAACAAAAATCAGCTAAAATGCAGAGTTGTGTATTCTGGTTCCAAATGAAACATCTACAACACAATTCCTACCTTTAAGGCTCAGGGAACATTGCAAAAGAGGGGGTGGAGAGATTGTAAAAGCCAGAATAACACAGTGTCTCCTAGGAATGTCAGAAGATAAACCCATGAAGTCTCAACAATATGGCTGCCTAAACATGAACTGAACAAGGACATCAATATATATGCTCAAGTGGATGGGGATTCCTCCAAGGCTTCAGCCCTACAAAGAGGAACAGGGAATTGAAGAATGATGAGAATGAGGTAGTCTTCTCCAGGAAAGAGCACACCAATTCATTATTCAACACCAAATGGTCAGCCCTAAAACACATATATGCAAGTAACATTATACAGAATGAACAAGAACAGGTTTTATTTATATATTTAGGAGTGTGTGTGTGTGTGTGTGTGTGTGTGTGTGTGTGTGTGTAAAACAAAAATTAATGAATAAAGAGTCCAAGAATTCAAAAGAGAATAAAAATGGTATACAGAATTGTTCAGATGGAGGAAATGATGTAATTATAATCTCAAAAAATAAATAATTAAGAAAAAGAAAAATAAATGAATAGTATGTCCAAAGAAAGGAATGAGACACAAAAGAGGATCTACTCTTTGGCTCTCTTTTTATGAATTTTAAGAACATAAAAATCTCATCAGTTACTAGAATTATATTAACAATTGAGTCCAAATAAGGAAATAGATAGGAAAGGAAGAGGATGCTTCTGGGGTATTCTGTCTACCATAATGGATGGTAGTTACATTTTCCAACACTCATTAAATGCTGCATATTCTGTGTGCATTTTATGGTGTGTATTTATACTTCAAAAGTTTTTTTTTTTAACTTATAACAGAAAGCAAATGAAAAAGAGTTGGGGTGCACCCACAGCTAAGTCAAATCATTGCTTTCCAGAATTAACTACTTCAAAACCTTCTCCAGATTAGTCACCTCTACCCTCGTGGTAAAAGTGAAAAAACAGTAACTACAGCCATCCTTCCAGAACCTCCTGGTTTGTTACAGCCCCGCCGTGGGGGAGCTACCTCTCTTGACCTCCTGAGAGAGGTTTGAAAGTATAATAAATGAACCCTTTATAGAATTGCCAAAGCGGAGTCCCAAAGGGCCCAAAGCACATCCAGCTCTGAGATGGCAGGTCTCTGTACTCACCGAAACAAAATGGAGCACCCACAGCTAAGTCGAATCATTGCTTCCCAGAATTAACTACTTCAAAACCTTCTCCAGATTAGTCACCTCTACCCTCGTGGATACACAGTCACTCTGTCCATCCTTCCAACTGAGGTGCCCAGTGAGGCTGACGTGTTGTCTCAGACCTCAGTTCAGAGCAGCACATCCTGGAGAACATGGGACAGTATTGCCAGGTGTAATAGGTTTTTAAGAACATTGGAAGTTCTGATAGTTTACCTGAAATCTTCTAACTTTTAATTTTAATTCTGCCAACTACAGCCCAAGTACCTCACACTGAAAACTCAAAATCTGAATTTCAAGATGTTGAACTTAGGGGTGCTCAATCAGTAAATCTATACAAATACCCACAAATCTCAATTACATTTTCAAATTTTTAGATCCGTAGTAATAGATACCCTTAACTTCTAATTTTAAAAATTATGTAGCATCATAGATAAAAGTCATATAGAAACATAAGTGAATTTTGATGTTTTCCCTTCGTTGAAACAAGTCTTGCATATCACAGGCTCTCCTTGAACTCATTTTGTAGCCAAGGCTGACCTTGAGTTTCTGATCCTCCTGCCTCAACATCCCAAGATCAGAGATGACATGTACAAGCCATGCAAACGTTTAGAGCATTGCTGGGGGGTCAGATGTGGCCATACCAGACAAGCACTCTACGGACTGAACTACATCTCAAACCCCAAATATCCTCCAGCAAAACTAAAAGCCCAATTCTCACAAAGGCAGCTGGATTAATTTGACTTTATCACAATTTTTAAAAACTTCCAGCCAGAAGATGGCTCAATGGGTGCAAGGTCCTACCCACCAAAACAGCCTGAGTTCAGTTCCCAGGAACCACATGGTAGAAGGAAAGAACAGGCTCTTCCAAGTTGTCCTCTGACTTCCACACATATGCTATGGCACAGTCACATGTGCAAGCACACAACATACACACAAAAATACATGACTCCACTTATTTAAATACCAAGGGATGCAAATTTGTGTGTGCCTGTGTGTTGATGTGTATATCTGCACATGTGTGTGTGTGATGTAAGAAAATAGATGCATTGTTACCCAGTGACAAAGACTAGGCAAAGACTGATACAAAGCTCCAAGAGGAAACCTTGGGGTGATGGATGTGCTTATCATCTTGAATGTGCTTATGGTTTTCATGGGTGTGGTCATGTGTCAAAATTTATCAAATTGTACACATAAGACATGTGCTCCCTATTTTATGTGGGCTATTAATCAATAAACTGATTTTAAAAGGGAAAGAATGTGGGCTGGCAAGATAGCTCAGCAGGTGAAGGTACTTGCTAGCAAGAGTGAATGCTTGCTCTGAATCCTAGGACCCAAACAACAGAAAGAGGGAACAAATTATCACAAGTTGTCTCTGACCTCTATGTATATACTGTGGCTTGGGATACACTTTCACATATGCACACATACACAAACACAACATAAATAAATAACAGTAACATTTTTAAAATTTTTGAAATGAAAAATACATAGGTCCAAACAAAGACACAACTGAATATAACCCTCAAAATGCCAGTTCTGACTCTTGCTTGCCTTACTCCTCCTCCTAAGAATAAAATTAAGAAGGCTGAGCTCTAGAGGGACACAGTGGCCTGCCTTAGTCAGGTTCCACTGGTTAACTCTATGTGTAGAAGACTGATAAGAAAAGGCCCATACAGTTCTTAAGACAGAGCTTCTTTCACAATGGAAATCAGACAAAAGAGCAAAAGGTCTGCTCTGGATTTCCAGAGCAACTTAGCTCATGACCTTGAGCTGTTTGTTAACATTCACAAGATCTCAGTTTCTTCATCTCTATACATGTCAAGAATGTCTATGTAAGAATCTTCTGGAAATAAAACACACTATGTTCAAGTAAGTCTTTAATAAACACTAGTGGGGTGAGATAACTAGATGTTCTGGACTCTATGAACCAACTAATATGACTGACAAAGCAATGTAGAGCTTTCTCTAGGAAGGGTAGCATTGGCCAGTCTAGCCTTGAAATACCAGTGTTATTTAGGACGAAGACGACGACGACGATGATGATGATGATAGAAGTTACTAGAAAGACAGCTACAGAAGGAGTATGAAATACAGCAGCCTGGCAGCCATATTGGTCTTCTGACTTATTTGGTCTCCAAGTACAAACTGTTTTAAGAAATGTTAGCCAGGCCAGTGTGTGGTGGCTCCTGCCTTTAATCTTAGCACTTAAGAGGCAGAGGCAAGCAGATCTCTGAGTTCTAGGTCTACAGAGCAAGTACTAAGACAAGGACAGCCAGGGCCACACAGAGTAACCATGTATTTAAAAGCAAAAGTGGGGAAAGGGGAGATGAATGAAATTCCAGCCTACATATAAAGTCTGTGATGTTTCATATAATATGAATTTCTTATTTATTTGCTTTAGAGAAATAGAACTATCAACACTTCAGAAAGCTGGGAGGGAACCGGAGGACAGGAGAGCAGGTCTCCTTAGATGCCCACGGTTCCCATAATTCCCTCACATTCTGACATTATCTCTTCCTCACTCACAGTCTGACCCTGGCCAGTGGAGGAATCTATGCTTACAAACCATGTCTTCTGTTCTACCACAGTTAGCCATTGCTTCCAGAGAACCAAACATGCCTATGTCTTGTCATCTAGAAACACTGATTAACATTTGGGCATCCATTCAACAGCCTTCAATCCTCCTGGCCCCACATACCAACGAAGGCAGTGATCTGACGATCTAACAGGTTTGAGCAATGAAAAATTCCACCTGGATGTTAGTTACTTACTACTGTGTGTGTGTGTGTGTGTGTGTGTGTGTCTGTGTGTGTGTCTGTGTGTGTGTCTGTGTGTGTGTCTGTGTGTGTGTGCGCCATGTGGGTTTAGGGAGTCAATTCAGGCCGTCAGGCTTCCAGGCAAGTGTCTTCGCCCACTGACCCATCTTGTGAGCCCTCAATCTAGATTACTTTGGACACCAAAGTATATATTTTGGAGGTCTTCAAACTCTCAAATGATCCAACTTGACATTGTACCTTGATCAAATATATCTATCTGACATGACAAGGAAAACATACCCATGAAACTGTTGTTCCCATGTACCCATGAAAGCCATTGTTGACAGGGAAATTTTACATGGTCCTACTCCGGGTAAAGAGCTATGTACGTATATCTATACATGCAACAATAATAATTAAATAAGCGATCATGAAATTGGGAAGAAGGACATGGAGAAGTCTCAGGGGGAGAAGGCAGTGGATGATGTAGATACAGTACTTATGTAAGAAGGTCTCAAAAAAAAACTAACAAAGTGTTTTAAAGCTGTACACACCCATCCCCATAGACTCTGCTCCAACAACAGTGTCCCTAAGCAGTTTTGTACCCACATTCAGCTTCCTGGGGAAATTTGCCAGCACTGCCCTGATCACTAATAAACCTTCAGTGGGGAAGCCATGTGTGGTTAGGATGAGAGATGAGGAAACCAACAGTAAAAACCCCATTTCCTCTGCAGGAACCCTCATTGCCTACAATTAATGACCATAGATCACGTTCTGGCTCCATGGCAGTTCCTCACAGCACACAAAGGTAAGTTAAAACGTATGCTCACAGACCTCGGCATACATCTGCACTTGATATTCTGTCAATACAAAATATCTTCCCTCTGTCAACCTAAACACTAAATCAGAAGCCTGCAAGGAAACCATCCCATTTCCAAACATTTTTCAAGGCCAGAATCTAGAAGCAGATGCACCATCTCACTTGTCAAACCTTCTAACTACAGATTCAGACTGTAGAGAAGAACTCTAAGTTTTAGGTACTCTGATTATTCTGGATTTTGCCACCATAAGATTGAGGTCACTCTGAGAATAATTACCCTAGACAGTTATGTACAGCTATGAGAAGCCACTTTGGAGTAAGCAAACCATTCCCTGTGCCTACAGTTTGTTTTATTTTCTTTTGTTTTTATAAACAGTGAGATTCCTGCGGTTAATATTTTTAAGGATTTCATTCCTCTGGAGAATTGTGTGACATACGACCCATTTTCTATAGTTACTTGCTAAATGACACAGTTAATGATCTATTGTCTGGCATAATTATTTATAAATACTGTGGAGCCAAGAAGGGAGGGAAAACATCCAGCCAAACAACAAAAAGAAGAACAACAAGAAACCTCACAATCATTTTAAGAGAATGTTTTATAAATTTTTAAAATAAACACAGGTACAACTAGACCATAGACGTCAGGGTGCACAAACACTTCTGGTTTTCTCTTCCATCTTACTAGAGAACCACCGTCTACCCCAGACTTCCTTATCTCTCTAACAAATACCAGATTTGTATTGACACATTTAATCTGCTTCTTGACTTAGACACCCAAAACTCTGGAATGTGGGGTGTCTCTTCCAGCCACTATTATCTCCACATGTTCAAAACACAGTCACTAGTCTCAGCTCTGTTTTCCAAAGCAGACCCCATTACACACAAAGCATCTGTCCTCTTCTCAGTAGAGAAGTATCTTGATTCCTCTGCCTCCTGCTCTGAGGAACGTACTTGGCACAGATGATAGTCTTTGATCAGCAGGCTTCCAAAAAGATACGGATTCCTTTGCCATCAGCAAGCAAGCTGCAGTCATTTTTTTCTTTACTACAGTTTTTAAAGGGAAGGGAAGGTGGAGAAAGGGATCCTTTAAAAACTAAGAGGGTGAGGGTTTTCTTTAGGGGATGAGCACAAAGACATTTGCCGGTCATCCCCCAAGGAACTGCACAAAAAACTCTCAGCAAGATGCAGAGAACAGCATAGTTGAGGCAGCAAGCACATAGGTCTTTTCCACCTCGATACTGTATCCAATTTTATGTTACTGCTCCCTGAACTCAGAGTTCTAGATTCATAACAGTATTAAGCACATATTGATACTATGGGGTTTTTCCTCATCTCTGTAACTTTTTACACATTTTCAAAGAACCCTGGGCTAAGTTAGCAGCATGCCTATTCACAGCCAAAGAAACTGAAAGAGAGAGGCGGCATTTCCTACTGAGTTACAGGGACTCGGGATTCTGGTTTCAGAGTCCAAACACCCACTCAGAGCATCACCAGGGATTCTAGCATGAAATATTAGAGCGAGGAGTGCTGAGATGGTAACTATGTCCAAAAATTGTCTTTATTATACATAATTGAATGTGATAGAAGAAATATAATTGTTCTTTCTTGACACAGACACTAGTTAAGCCCTGGGTGCCAAACAGGAAGCTCTCTGGTTCCACAGTATGTTTCACAGCAGTTTGCTCTCACAGTATAGGAAGAACAAATCATCTGGGTGCAGCCGATGCAGAGGCTGAATTCCTCGTAGAAGTTGTGACTTTTAGCATAGACCACAAAAGCTTTGCTTTCACCACCACCACCACCGCCATCTCCTGCCAAAAAAAGAAAGAGAAAGCTATGCTTCTTGATCATTTGAGCTTGTAAGAATCTCAGTAACAATATGAAAATCTTTCACATTGAGAGAACACTGGTGACTTAGACCTGCTGGGAGCAACAAAAAGAGGTAGGAAGAATTAGAGAGCCAAGACAGCATGCTTCAAGCCCTGGCCTAGAAGATAATCATAATCACAGTAGGCATCATTTAGTAACCACCTCACATTGTTTCTTGCTTTTGTCCCAGCACTTCCCAGAGACCAATATATCTGCTTCTATTTTACAGATGAAAAACCTGCAGCTTAGAAGGGCCAAGGGATGCTCTCGGAAGTCATTTGGTGACAATGTGGTTAACACAACATGGTTAACAGCAGCCTTGTGACACCAGGGAAAGCTGGGTGATCTGAAAAATACTTCCCAGCAGTAAGGGGACCAACTGCCCTGTGTTGCTCAAGATTCAGCTGTTCCCCAGGAGGCAAGAATTCCAGTGTAAGCTGGTCTGGCCCCTCCAGCAGTGGTGTGTAGCTTCTAGCAAGTGTCTCCCCTCTCTGGATCACAGAAGAGCATGACCTGAAGTATGTCACTGGTCCTGTTGAATGCTGAAATCCAGACACAGAATCATGTTGTTGATCACTCATAGACTCTGTGGTGTCACCTCTGCTCTCAAGTTAGGATAGAGTTCTCTAGTTTAATCATAGAATCAATGGTGACATGAGTACTTTAGGGGCACCTGCTTCCTCCAGAGTGGGCAACTTCCCTTTGCCTGTCAATTTATTATTTCAGAGTTCTTCAGGTTGGGATCTTAAATGGGTCACCTGGACTGTACTGGCTTCTGAGGAGTTATGGTAGCATCACTGTCTAGTTCCTAGACTCACTTGCTCTCCTGAACTCATATCCGCATATTATTCTGATCTCCCCTTTCTTCTCTCAAGTCTCTTCATCTGATTGGCACTCCCACTGCACTTGAACAAAGACATTTGTGATTATATTGGCTTGCCCAATCTATTCAGGCTTGTCTCCCCACCCAAGATTCTTAACTGAATCACATTGTCAAAATAAAATTGTCAATATAAATTTATATTTTTAAACATTTCTCTTATGGAGAATCCCAGCATTGTCCAATTTGCTACCTTTGGGTTGCATGCACCCCAGGGTAGCTACAAATGCCTCAACACAAAATTATAAACTTATAATTAATTTAAATAAAATTACTATTTAAAATATTCTGAGATTGTGTGTGTGTGGTGTGATTTTTGTGACTCTATTGCAAGACTATTGAGTGTGATCATTGTAAAGGACAATGTTTATATATTATAGTTATGGATATTAATGGTAACCATACATATACATTTCATCTAATCCAATGTTTTTACTTTTAAAATAAACAAATGAAGAATGAGACAGTTAATGACTCACCCAAGAGCACACAGCCTAGAACAGTGATTCTCAACCTTCCTGATGCTGTGACTCTTTAATACAGTTTAATTCATGCTGTGGTGACCCAACCATAAAATTATTCTCACTGTTACTTTATAACTGCAATTTTGCTATCGTTATGATTCATAATGTAAATATCTGTGTCTTCTGATGGTCTTAGGCGACCTCCGTGAAATATCATTCAATCCCCAAAGGGGCTGCAACCCACAAGTTGAGAACTGCTGGACTAAAGGAAAGATGAAAATGTAAATCCTTTGATACCCAGTTCAAAGCTGGTGAATCATGAAGCTTTTCTTGGTTTAGAGCCCCTAGCTACTGAGGGTTAATTTAGGATCGCTGTGCAGTAGGATGGTAGACAGCAGAAAGGAGGAGACAATTCAAGCCCATTTCCAGCAACTGGAAATCTCTGGGAGCAGCAGCACAGATCCTGTACCAATTTGGCTTGTATATAGCCACATGTGCTCTTTGAGGTTCCTGTGTTGAAATTTTACTCCTATTGTGATATATGAAGGAGGTAAAGTCAAATAACTCAGAACAATTATTATGTCTAGAAGTGGGACTTCAGAGAAATGAGTAGACTTGCCTACATTTGGAACGGAACATGTGTTGCTTTATGGGGAAAGACGAGAAGGCTCATGTGTGTGCTCCATCTCATGTCTTGTAGTGCCATATACCACCTTGGAATTCTTTCAACAAAACATACTCCACCCTTGCCCTTGGACCAGAGCTGTGAGCCAAAATTAACTTCTTTTTTATAAGCCACAAGTATTTTGGTATGGTACCTCGAAACTAAGAAAGACCTGTAATCTAGAGTTACCTTACCTGCTTAAAGATCACAGTATTTACCCATCAGCCAATGAGTGTAACTCAGCTCCTCAGGGATTTGAAACTCTCCATCTGTCCAGCAAGCATGCAGGAGAGGCTCCAGTGACCAAATGCCCTTGGGTAATGGTTCACAGGATGAGGCAACTATGTCTTGGGCTGGCCTGCACAGCAGTGTACAAGTTGAGGAACATCCAGTGACATGTATCCCACTTGTTCAGGTAAGGAGACCTCAGAGTAAAGCATGGCAGGTTGACCTTAGCTGAGTCCCCTTAAGAGCTTCTGCATGTCAGTTCTATCTATTTCTTTATAATGCTCACTCTGAAGCTGCTTTCTCCAGAGCAGAAGGAATGAATAAGAGTGCTTCAGCTATACTTGGGATACCCATGTTTGAATGCAGTTTCCACAGATGACACAAGTTTCAGAGTTTTTTGCTGTCCCAACAGTAGGAAGGACAAACATGAGGTTAAAGGCAGACAGCTCTGTCATCTTTTAAAGGAGTCAGCTTTGTAAGTTTCCTCTCTTACAAAAAAGGCATCAAGGGGAAAGAGGGCCATAAAAGCATTCCAGGAAGATTAACTGAGCTATGTAGGTAAGACACTAGCCCAGTATACAGCACGGGAAACTTCATGAAGGAAAGCTTCCTTCCAGTGCCATCATCAGATGCCAGTCATGAACTATGCAGAAATGGTCCTTCCATGGACGTGAGCAGGGCTCCTCCAAGTCTTCTGGAAACTACAAAATTCCAGGCTCCCATCTACAAGCTGGGAGACCAAGAAAGCCAGAGGTAGGATTCGGTGAGTGGTAATGAAATCCCTGAGAGAGAAAGAGGGGTGGGGGAGACCACAATGTCAAGAAGAGAGCGATCACTGACACTGCTCTTTGAGTCCTCAATGGAATAGGTGATCCTCATACACACTGGTGAGCAGGAAATTATTTATTCGCGCTTCCAGAGACAGCACCCTTACATATGCACCCAGAAATACTTTTACCGCTTGCCTGGTATCCTTAGGTCTATGACATATTGTGAAAATGAAATTGTTCTTAGACAGTCTCACAGCAGTGTTCTTACTGAGCTCATACAATAGAATCACCAGGTTACTTATGAGGACTATTGGTCCTGATCGTGAAGTAAGTGTCATTGGCTTTATTTTTAGCTTAACCATGGGATCCTGCACTGATCCCCATTGGACTGTGTGTGTGTATACATATTTATATTTGTGTGTGTGTGCTAAACATCAAACCCAGAGCTTTACTCATACTAAACACCTTCTTTATTACTAGCAATTAATTTCCTGTCCTACAACACTGCCTGTGCTCAGACCAGACAGCACTAGCCTGAGGAGCTTCATGTAGCTTCCTCTCTGTTCATGTCATCGTCTGCTGTGACATTCTCCAAAGACAAGGGAGGCAGTAATTTATCTGCCAGTTTTGGTACTTTTGAGCCATCCTCTTAAAACCCTTCCATGAGCAGGGCATGGAGCTGGTGGACTCAGCAAGTGGCTAAAAGGAAGGACATCTTCCTTATCCGAAGCTTTCTAGCCTCTAATGTCACACAATCAGATAGACAATTTAGCTGATGAATTTAAATTGAGAGGAAAAGTCAACAATGCAAACTCTGGGGAAGGTCAGGTGCCAGTCCAGGAAAGCAGCAGGTGCCCTGGACTGGAAGGCGGAAGGCTTGCTTGATTTCCCCCCTTGCAGAGAGTCTCTTCATTCCTGTATCCCAGCCTCTGGAGTGCTAGGATTACAGTGTGTGCCACTGTGAGCATGGAGACTTGTTTTAAAGACCTAACTAACCCTATCACCATCTAGATAGAGGCTTGAGTGTGAATAAAGTGTCTGTTTCTCTGACTAATATTCATCTTTCTTGAGTATAAAACAAATGGAGTTGGGCTAAAAGGAAAGAAAGGAAAGGAAAACCTTTCTGTGCTTGAAATAACAACAGCATCATGTGAGCCTTTGCTGTTTCTATCAGCTTAAAGGTAAAGAAGCTGGGAAGCTGAGGCTGGGTGTGAGTACCCGAGTGTGAGTACCCGAGTGTGAGTACCCGGGTGTGAGTACCCATCATGACACTGGAGCATGGACCTTCTGACCTCAAGTGCAGGTCTCCTTATTTCTTGCATGCTATATACCTTCCAAATGACAAACGAAATAAAATGTGCCTGCAGCTGGGATCTGGGCCGGTTTGGTGTCTGGGATGCAAAGGATGCTCTCTACAAAACTTCTTCCCAATTGCTTCCCCAATTCTGGGCTCTTAATGGTTGATGCAGTCTACATAGGAGCAGCAAGCCAGAATGTCTAAGAGCCTGACTTTAGGGTCATTAGCTACATAGCCTTTGGCAAGTTCACACACCCAAGCTTCTATTTTCTCATTCAAGGGGGAAATCATTTGGAAAATGGAAGTCATGATAGCTCTTTATCTCTGGGAGTGTTCTAAGGATTATGGGAGATTCACCATGCTGCCTAGCATCAAAGAAGCCCAAGAAGGTTCAGGGACATTAGGCCAGGAGTAAGTAATGATGGTTGTTGAAAATCTGGAGCTAGTGCTGGGGCTCAGATTGCCTATGATGTGCGAAGTCTTGATCTAATTCTTAGCAACACCCCCTGCTGCCCCACTATGCACATGTACATGCATGCACACTCGCACAAATGCACAAACACACAGACACACACACACTCGATAGATAGATAGATAGATAGATAGATAGATATATAGATAGATAGATAGATAGATAGACTATTGATAAATAATAGATAGGTAATTAACTGAATGAAATACAGACAGACAGATAGTAAACTAACTAGTTCTTAAGATGCTTAGATCAGCACCTGACTTGGAAGAAGCCCTCTGCATGTAGCTATTGAAACCATCTGCACCCCCGACTCCTATCTCCACACTCTTTCTCATGTCTTTGCAAACAACTGCAAGATTGCTTGGAATATATTCCCATGACTTTTAAACTCACAGCAAAGGACAGATTCCTATGGTGGTCTCCTTACCTCTGACTAGGAGTTAGATTGTGCCTATTTGAGCATGTTGTGACTGTCTCTACTAACCTTAAAAACTGCTGGTGCTGAGCCCACTTGCAATGGCCCAGAGAGGCCTGTTTTGGACAACAAAGATTGACACAGTAAGCAGAGTCTGAAACTTGAGCTTTAGGGAACTGAGAAGTTGTAATGGCAAAAGCCATGACCTCCTGGGGAATAACAAGGAGTGTATTCCCTGAGGGACAGTGGGGCTCTCTTCAAAGGTTCTAGTGACACAGCTAAACAGACAATGTAATGTCAAAGCATTACAATAGTTCAAGGCTCTTTGTCTCATCTTAACACCTTATAGGTGAGCTTTCCACACGGATAGTCCTTTTCCTCTGCTTGCATATCCCATTTCTTCTTCCATTTATAAAGATTGTTTTCTGCTCTACAAATGGCCCCAGTGTACCTGCAATGCAAAGGCTTGTTGTCTTACACCCAGAGCCGCTGAGCAAATCTAGCAAGCATGTCTTTCCATTGGTACAGGCACAGAGGAGAATATTTGAGGCTTAAGTTGAAGAAGCTTCTGTCCATCCCTAGTGAAAAGGCACATTTGCCAGACAGGTGACACACAGCTATAATCCCAGCATGCAAAAAGCTGAGGCAGGAGGATCCCTAATTCGAAGTGAAACGATATCTCGAAAGCCAAATTAGGGGCTAGAGAGATGGCTCAGCAGTTAAGGGCACTTGCTGACCTTGCAGAAGACTTGAGTTTGGTTCCCAGCACTCGGGTCACATGGTTCACAGCTTCTAAATCCATCTGCAAGAGCTCTGACACCCTCTTCTGGTCTCCACAAGACACCTGCAACCTATGGATGTGCACATAGATACACACACCTAAATGTAAACACAATTAAAAATAAAACTAACCTATTTAAAAAAAAAATCTTTATTGAGGTGATGGCTCATGCATGAAGCTTCAGGAGAAGTACATGTGTCACACACTTGCCTTTCATGCTGCCTTAAAGCTTCTAGATGGAACTGGTTTTCCAGGCCCCTGAAGTGGCCAGAAATGAAGAAAAAACAGCTTCTTAAAACATAGGTTTTAGGAGAACCTAAGCCAAAGCCTTACTTTCACACTAAGAATACAAAATATATTTAATGTAAATAGAATGCAAATAATGAAAACAAATTCACAGCATGATTGAATTGTTTACATAAAACATGGGTCCTGGCAGCCCTTTGTACCGAGGGATGTTCATTCTGCCTCCTGGCAGGGAGGCTTCTATGAGAAAATTCTAGAACATCAGCCCTAAATCATGGTCAGAAGTGTACCAGCTACAACAGCATAATACAGGGTGTTGAAGACAGGGTCCAGAGAGCTGTACACGAGCCCAGTTTCCGTCACTGTCACTCATTGTGTGACCTCAGTCCTTGCCTGGACGCCGACCAGGAATACTGAGAGAGCTCAATAAGACACCTCCTGTGAAAAGCCAGCACTGAGGTGCAGAGAGCCCCCCAAGTGTGAGTAGTTACAACCCAGTGTGTTGTTTTTGGAAATCTCGCTTCATTTTATATATCACATGTGCTCTCCACCCACCTCCCTGTGTAATTGCCTTTCCCTTCGGAGCAAGGAACCTCTGATCTCACACAAGGCAGTGAAGTCACCAGGCTTGCTCTCACCCAGCTTCGTGCCTAAGCTTTGGACAAGCACGTGCCCCCACGAGTCAACTGGCAGCCAAGGCCTCACTAAGCCATTCCTGGGGGACGTCAGTCATTGCTGTCTGAGTTTCTTATGCAGATCTTCAGACAAGCAGGGGGAAAAGTGCAAGGGAGAGCGTCCGTGCAGAAATGTGAGAAGGGCAGTCTCTGCAAAGCACATGGGACCACGCAAAAGCTTGCCGCTGCGGCTCTGGAAGGCGAGTCGGGTCCAGAGCTTGTTCTGAAAGTCATCACAGGGTAGCAGAGAACTTAGGCAACAGGGACTTGGAGAAGCATACTCACCCACTGACCCACTTGAAATATGACTTTGACACTGCTCCATTTTGGAGGTAGCATGCACCAAGAGGCACCTGGTATGTCTGTCTGAGTACACACAAGACTAGAAACTGAATCCGGGATTAAAGAGACAAGATTCCAAGCAAGCAATCTGCCAGTAAAGTAGGTTATGATATGAATCCCAAACTAGCGTTCTGAGAGAGAGCCCAGTTTCAGAACTGGAAAGAAGGGAGCTGGGTAACCCACTAGTTAGTCCCCACTGCATTCTAATCATATAGTCCACTTAATCTTTACATGATGCTGCATGTAGTCATGTGTGCTTCATGTGACTGAACCAAGACTCAGTGAGTTAAGCAACTTTTCCAAGGCTGAGAGCTAGCTTGTGACCAAGGCACAGGTATAATTATACCCTAAACCCTTACTGGTGGTCTAAGGAACTGGAGCCAAGTTTAATAACTAATGAAAATCTGATCAAATGCATGTATAAGTTAAAAAAACAAATATTTATTGCTATTTAAAAATCCTGACAGTGTCTGAACAGTCACACCAATCTAAGATAGATTAGGCAGTGTCCCCAGAGCTTGTTGAAGGTCTGCTGGACATAACTGATATTGAAGGTCCTTTCTGAGAGTACATCACCCAGATTGTCATGGTGTCTCAGCGCCTAGCAGGCTAGCTGGTCATTATTCTATCCCCCAGGGACAGGGCACAGGGGAGAGTGTGGTGCTTCAGAACTCCATCTTAGGACCTTTAGGTCTTGATTCTAGTCCCTAAGCTTGCAGCTGACATCCCGGCCCTTCTGCTACAATGTATTGCTAAATAAGATCATAAGACAGCCCAGACTCAAGAAGTGGGGGAGTTGCTGGCAAAATGCTTCAAAAATCCACCCATATTATACAAGTGTTCTGCCAAGGTGCTTGATCCAGTGTCAAAGTAAGTGAAGGGCAGTGGCCCCTCTCAGGGTCCTGATCTATGCTGCCCACACCCCTGCCCCACCCACCCAAATCCTTTTGTCCACCAAATTCCCTCTCCTTGATGAGTCAATCTTTGGATCTTATTAGCACTAGACTGGGAAGGGAAAGATGCAATGGCTTAGAGTTGGGCAGATAGAGAGTGTATCTGCCTTGCTTCTTTTAGAGGTAGTAAAATCCGGACTGTTTACCCATTTACTTCATCTCTATAGTTTTTACAACTAACAGAGCTTCATGAGAAAGTACACTTAAATTTTCTCAGTGAGCTAGCTGTCCAGTCTCTCCATTCTTCTATGAGAATGTTGTCAAATTCCAGGAAAACAGATGTTCGTTTAATTAGATGAAGTTTTACTAGGATTTCCACGCCATTGCTAGTACTGTTTGCGATCTGAATTTAAGACACAAAATTCCTGAAATGTGTTTCCTCTAGTACCACTAAGATCACAGACTCCCCAGAGGTGTACCTTTGAAACCCCTGACATATGATATTGTTGGAAGGATACTTGACATGTCTGTGCCAAGAGCCAAATGCTCTGATGTCTTGGGGTAAGTGGTGGGCTTGAAGTCAGAATTGGCTGATGGAGAACTCAGAGAACCATGGTAAAGCCTGTGCTCTGAGTCCAGATGGCCTTGAGTTCTGGCTTGGTCTTGTGTGCTACATTATTTGGCAGGTGATTTAGCCTTTCTGTGTCTCCATTTCTCCTCCACTAGAGTAATATAAATGCCTATTTCACTGACATGCCATATTTCAAATAAAATGCTGAGAACAATACCTGACCCAAGTGTACTCCACCTGTGTGTTGCTGGTCATTACTGGCACCTACTCTTGCTAACTGGAGAACCTTGAGCAAAATTCTTAACATCTCTCACTCCAAATACCGGCATCTGTAAAGTGGGACCACTATTCCAACTCTTACCTTGTCCACCTCACCGGATCCTTCAGATCTCAGATGGACTTTCCTGGCCTATCCTCTTCTATGCCCACCAGCTTTAATATGCACAGTGCCAACCTAAGTATGGTTGAGACTGTCCTGTTAGGGGTCAGACTGTACAGTGCTCAAGCACACTAAGCCAAGAGGACCGAAAGGTCCAAACAACTCAGCCTGTTCAACACTCATTCCGCATCCAATCACAAGTCTTGGCCAGTTTGTACAATGTGCAGCAGGAGCTAACCATGTTCCTGCATGCTTCCTATGGTTCAAGTACCAGAGTGTTCTATAGCAAGCTTCTGTGATAAAGGAGACTTCACTAAAATCCCAGTGGCGTGTCTATTCTTAAAATGTCTTTGCTTTCCTCCCAACCATGAGAACAGTGCCTTAGTCCTCCGTTAGCCACAGCCCCACTTCCACATAGTTGACCTTTCTGCCTGCCACCATTCCTTCTTCTCCATATCTGCATGCCTTCTCCTTTCTCCATCTCTCCTGTTTTCTCTCCCTCCTTTTTTTCCTCTTCAGTCTTCCTCATCCCCTCAGGAGCAGCTTAGCCACCTCATTAACTCTTCCTTCATCTACTCGCCTCAGAGTTTCACCTTTCCCACTGGTTGTTTTTCAAGACTTTCCCTTCCCTAAGAAGGTTTGATCCCTACCCCATGAGGATAACGTTCATCCGTTATACACAGAACTGTCTGTGCCCTACTCCATGTCTGTCAGCTCTGTAAGAGCAGAGAAAGCACGTACCTGCCCATGGTGGCCATCGTATTCCATTAGCAATGTAGCATAGAGAGCTAATCAAGAGCTGGCTCAAATTCTTACTCTGTCACTTCTTACTTGGGAGTTTAGGTAAATTATATAACTTTGCAGGGCCTTAGTCTCTTCATCTTCAAATGCAACAGAATCAAAGCACAGCAAGTAACCCACTCAGGAGTGGTTCCCCCGGCTTCACAAGACCGCAAGTCCTCATGGGAATGTGTGAGGATTACTGAAAACAAGCCTGCTGTGTACTAACCATGGCACCTACCACTCTCTTAATTATTCCTGGGTGTTTTACCTTAGTAAGTGTTGCTGCTACGATGTCAAGCTATCAGGACTCAAGGAATCAATAAGTTTAACAGAAACCTTTAAAAACAAGTTTCACATTGTAATAATCTAATCTAGCCCCTAATAATAATTTTAAAGTTTGTTTTTGGAATAGTCCTTATATGCACAATTGCTGTCTTGCTGGTCGAAGCACAAACATATCTTCAACCCTCCATCTGAGGATGAAAGGGTTGCCCTGGCTGTCGTAAGACATCTCTTTGCACATCTTCTCTGGGCCTCAAGCATCTTTCCCATTCTTAATGACATTTTTTTTTCTTTTGAAAGAACTTTTCTGACTTGGATTAATGCCTTTAAGGGGCATCCTATCCTATGTAATCTATGCACACTCATTAAGGAGGAAAATGACAGATATTTTGAATAGAATGAGCCCAAGGAGCTTCCTCATCCACAGAATTATAAGCAAACTTTTAACCTTCCTTTTTAACCAAATTTTTTAACCCTAACCTTCCCATGATGGCATATAATGTCATGTAGCACTTATTTGACATGAGGTCATCCTCCAATACTCTTCACACTGGCTGAAAATTCATTCAACTGTTTTCACACGATGTGGTGCCAAAGAAACGGGAATGGATGGATTCATGTTTATATGAGAAACGAGCCTGGCGACTTAAGAGAATGTCAGGCTGACTTAAAGAAACCAGGTAGAGACAGACAGTACCTGACATCCAGCAAGGCTTCATAAATGCTGTTTTCTGTTTTGTGAACAATCAGGCTGCAAAATGTACCCACCCATTGTTCTCTGTCTGAGACCCGGGGAAAGAACAGATGCACAGAACAACAGCATGCTTGAATGTGCCAAAGCGCGTCACCTTGTCGGAGTGAGGAGCGTCTTCTCTCTTTTCCTTGTAGTTATCATGTGCACTGCGCAAACAGTATCAGGTGTAAATAACTGTGGGAAGATGGTTTTTCCTTCTAGAAACTCATTTTCTCATTTTCAATATGCTCCAAATCTCTAAGCCATTCTGAGCACGAGGAAGGTTTTAGGAAAACTGACAGGAAACTATCTCCTAGCAATAAGACAAACCACCTCCGTTTTCTCCGTTTACTGTTTTTCCTTCTCTCTGGCTCTTTCTCAAGAGGGGCCAAATCAATGATATGCAGCTGTGAATGCTGCCATGTTGATTTCTTTAATTATTTTTTCTACCACACACACAAAAAAATTTAAAAACCACCTTGCATTGTCAAGGCTGCCTGTGCAAAATGGAAACATAAACATTTAGACACTTGTTATTATTGTTAAAGCAAAACAAAAATGAATTGATCCTGAACACAACCAGACTGTGTGGGTCAATGTTTTTTTTAATTCCATTATACACCAGCAGATTTAGTAGCTAGAAACTGCTAGGATTCTCCTTACAGACTCCAGGGCATTGACCTTGGTTAAACTCCTGACCACCCCAGCTAGTGAACAAAGTAAACAAAAGTTCCACAACTAAAGCCTGATTTTATGCCCCAGCTGTGGAACAGGAGGCGGATGTCTTAAAAACAAACAGCCAAACAGCAAAAAGCAACCACCAGCACCAACTGGAAAGTGACAGGGCGTGGCCGAGGCTGCTGAGAGCTGCAACTTCCCTTCCAAAATGTCCTGAAGGAACCCTTAAGGGACAGGACTTAGAAATCCACAACTGACAAAGTCAGGCTGGAGCTCACCTGCCTGAAGTGGGCAGTGCACATCGGCTTAAGGAGCCCACGTTGGTGAGTCGACCATGTCAGAGGTCACTGTGAGACAGTAACAGTTGCGATGTTTTGTGGTAGAAGGAAGGGGACTCAAACGATCATGGAATGCCCTGACAGACAGGTCCCCTCCCTTTTACACAAGAGCCCCATGGATGGAGGGTTACTGTTCTCTTTTCTTGACACCAAGGCCTCAAGGAGCAAAGAGACTGAAACAGGAGTCATCATAAGTCAGCATCAGAGCCAGAAATAAAATCCAGTTCCCCTGGCAGCTGCTCAGCTAGGAATCTGCTGGTGTGGATGAGTTCCAGAAGCTTCCTGCAGTAAGAATTTGAAGGCCTGATCCTTACTCAGAAATCCAAGAGCTTCATCCAGGCCCTGGGATGAAGGGGGTTTCCGAGTTAGTGAGAAACACCAGCATTCTTTTAAAATGACGCCTTTACTGTCTGTGCAGAATCTGTTCCTTCCCTATCATGGGCCCTGGGTGATGGAGATTGTATCTGGTCTCTGAATCCTGTCACCTGATAGTGCAGGGACCAGTTCTTCTGGCCTAATCCTCAGATGGCCACAGTCTGGCAGGCAGGCTTTGTTTTAGCCCTAAGGGTTATACAGTTAGAGAATAATGAGTAAATATTTTAGTACCAACTCCTCATGAAAGAACAGGGTGGCCTGGGAGAGGGTTTCCCCAGTCTAAATGTTCCAGTAGGACAAAGGTCAATCTGAAGATGGTGCCAATCCACTGTAAAAGGACTGTTTACAGCTAACTTATCTAGTTTTCCATGTGTATTTAAGAATCAGAAGAAAATACTTTTTTGGAAAATACACATCACATAAAAATAATTCTGAATCCACAGCTACTTGTTGAGGCATTTCAATGATTAGCTATCCTAAAACACCTGTCTTAACTACAAAACCTGACAGTTTTGTGGTCTTGACAGAAGTTAGATGGAGCACTAACTAATTCAGGGAGCAAGGACACCATGTATCACAAAGGCTACAGAGAGATTTAAACTTTTGACAAGAAAGAGTGAAGATAGAAATAGATGGCCCAGAAGAGATGTAAAAATGGCTCCCTCACTGGACCAGAATCCCGTAGTTGGGCCTCTGTCCTATATGAAAATGACCTCCAATTTTGAGACTAAATTATTTTAGTTTATAATTACCTATTACTATATTTATTACTACAATGCAAATGTCTAGAAAGTAGAGGAAAATATAAAATCACTACTAATTATCTTACTACAATAACACAGTGGAGGGTTCTCCTACCTTCAAGTCTTTGTATGAGTTTGTGTATCCATTCAAGGACCTTTACTGAGCAAATGGCTATGTGCTGAACATGAACTTTTTTTTTCTGTGGTAGTAACTGATATGGTGAACATAATCTTTTCCCTTATTTTTACTGAATAGTATAAGCATCTTGTGATTCTGGCAGTAGAAAACACAAAGACAGCAAAAAAGGACTCATGTTAAATTTTGAGTGATGTCGTCTTGGCACATCCTTGACATAGGAAGTAACAAGGGGTCTCACAATGAGCTGTTCCTTGTCATTTGCATTCGGGTGTGGCCGATTTAACAGTTGGGGAGCAGTGACATACATGTCTTGCAACAACACTCTAAATATAAATGGACATCTTTTTCTCGATCAAAAGACACGGATGCACAGATTGGATCATAAAATGGGATTCCTCTTTTTGTTGCCTCTAAGAAGCACACCTCCAATCAAAGAAAGACAGTGCCTTAGAAGCAAAGGATTTGCAAAAGCATTTTAAACAAATGGAAGCAGAAAACAAGCAGACATTGCCATTTAATATCTGAGAAAATAATCTTCAAACTAAAGCTAATCAGAATGCATACAGAGGTCATATCATACTAATTAAGGGAATAATTCATCAACAGGATATTACAAATCTAAATGTATACACCTTGAACAAGAGTGTACCCAATTTTATAAAAACAAATACTGTGATATATAAAGTCACAGATTAACCCAAAGAGTAAGAGTAGATGTCTTCAATATTTCATCTCATCTAAAGACATGTCATTCAGACAAACGGGTAAGGAGAAAAAACTGGAATTAAAGACATAACGGACCAAATGGTCTTAAATAGACATTTACAGAACATTAAACCCAAACAGTAAAAATACATGTTGTTCTCAGTGGTGAAGAGATTTACTCTAGAACACATCATGCAATTAGGACACAAATCAAGTCTCAAGAAATACAAATAATTTCTTGTACATGGAATAAACATAATGGAATAAAGTTAGAAATCAATAGCAAGAGAAACTACAGAAAATACACAAACTCTTGGAAACTAAATAATATGCTATGAATGAATGTCATTGAAGAAATTAATGAAAGTGAGAACACATCCTACCCCATCCCTCTCCTCCCTCTCCCTATCCCTTGGGAAATATTGAAAGCAGTCCTTAGAAAAAAGCGTATAGCTCTAAGTGCCTACGTTAAAAGATCTGAGATGGGCCTGGACAGATGGCTCAGTAGTCAAGAGCACTTCTTGCTCTTCCAGAGGTCCCATGTTCAGTTCCCAGCATTTACTTTGGGTGGCTCACAGCCATCTGTAACTCTAGCTCCAGGGATATCTGATGCCTCTGGCCTCTCAGAGCACCTGCAATTCAAATGCATATACTCACACACAGAAGCACACATACGCATCATTAGATAATAAAAATAATTATTTTTTAAAAATCATAGCAATTTTAAATATATGTTATTGATACATTTTAAGGCCTTGAAAAAAGCAAAAACAAACAAAAGTCCAAATTAGTAGATGTGTTTGCTGCCAAACCAGACGACCAGAGTTCAAACCCTTTAACCCACATGGTGAAAGGTAAGATCTGACTCCCACAAAATCTGACCTCCAGACTCATCCAAACACATGTTAACACACACTAAGTCAATGTAAGAAAAAAAATTTAACTGGCAGGTATAAAGAAGTAGGATCAGAGCTGAAATCAATTAGATAGAAACATAAACATATATTATATGATAAAATGACCAGTTCTTCAAAAAAACAAAAACAAAAACAAAAAAAACTAATAACGACTGGCAAACCCTTAGCCATACTAGCCAAAAGAAAGAAAGAAGACCCAAATTAATAAGATCAGAGACAAAACGAGAGCAATTACCACAAAGAAAGGCTTAGAGCCTGCCATTAGCTAACCTGCCTCTGGAGCTCAGCCTTTCATTGGCTAGCTCTTTCTTTGTGAATAAGTCAACTGATTTCTCTGAATCTCAGTATCCCTATGTGTATAAAAGGGGAAGTAACACCCAACTGCTAGTGTAGTTGTGTGAATCAAATAAAATACTGGGCATGAGAGCCTTTTGACAACCCTAGATTGCTACAGAGACACAAGAAAGAAGAGACACTGGCAATGAAAAGCTGAGCTATTATTGTCAACCATAGTACTGCCAGGATGTGTGAGCTGTGCACTTGTGTGCATGCATGTCTTGACATGGGTGTGCATTCACATGTGGAGACCTCTGGTCAATGTTAGGAACCATCCTCAATCAATCTGCCATCTTATTCAATGAGGCAGCGTCGATCAAATCCAAAGCTTGCAGATATGGCTAGTCTCGATAGCCAGCTTGCTCTGTCTCTGTCTTCCAAGGCAGAAATTATAGTCCCACTTGGCATTGATGTAGGTTCTAGGGATTCTAACTCCAGTCCATATGCTTGCACAGAGAGTCCTTTAACCTCCACCCCCACCCATGAAGGACAGCGTAAGCACGTGGCAGGAAATACTCTGTAAGGATGATGAGCTTACCAAAGAAAACATGGATCTCAAACACTGGTGGGGAGAATGGCTGGGGCACAGGCCCTTATGAGGAGGGAGTGCCTGAGTTCGTGCCACAGGAACCAAACGCATCAAGTCCAGTAAGTGTTCACCTTGTGTCTGAGAAATGTGCCGTGATTACAGAGACTGGGAACTATAGCTAGATTAACTTCACCAGCTGGTGACATGGGAATCCCTGAAGCGCTTGCAATGAAGTCTAAAGTTTGTAGCATTAGAACTCGTGAGCCACACTACAACTCAGTTATCTAAGTAGCAATGATAATTGTAATCATACCTATTATTACATATTACACACAGTTGGTTCTCTTGCATCAGGGAATATTCTAAGCATTTCACATATATAGTTCAGTCAATCCCCCAATAAACACAAGTTGTTAGAAGTCTCTATTTTACACATGAGGGATTATTGAGAATTGTAACTTACCTACAGTGTCAATTGGCCTTAAGAATCTGAGCAAAGAAAGAAGGAGAAGGAAGGTGACATGATTATGGTTTCCCATTTTGCAGATGAGGAAACTGAGTCTTGGGTTGGTTGAATGTATCACTTAAAACTTCTTTCCAATCCCATCATTGAAGGCAGAGCTATTGAGCCACACGGCCCACGTTCTTTCTGCTCTTCCCCCTCAGCTCCATTAGGTCAGTGGCACATCCAAGCCTGGGAATCATATTTTAACTTCCAACTTGAGCCCAACTGCAGTTGACAATGTTTTGCTACAAAGACTTATTGCTTTGAATACTCAAGTGGGCAATTTGATGACTGAGGTTACCCCAGGAGCCAAAAGACAACTGCCTGTTGAACAGAAGAGTCTTGTCACACTTGCAATTATTGGGGTGGGGACCAGCACTGATCTTCCCACCTTGCAACCAGGAAAACAAACACATTTGATTCTGGGAGGTTATGGGAGCCTGGCTCTACTCTGTGGCCCAACATGTAGCTACCCTCAGTTCAGCTCCTTGGAGGCAATGGCATAATCACCCATCTGCCATTCAACAAGGGTCATTTGCCTAGTGCCCATTTATTAGGCATCCCTCCTGTGCTCATGTGAAACAGGCCATATACCAGAACAGCACACTGTCTTGACTTCAGTTATTTTATTGGGTAGCTGGGAAAACTTCAGCCCCTCCCATCACCCCTGTCCACACTCATATCCAAATAGCAACCATGGGAACCAGTAGAAGCTGGTGGAGAAGGAGCCTCTCTTCATCATTGTCTGTTAAGTATATGATGAGTTTCTCTCGTTTGTCAGACATTGGATTAAGCACTTAGGATGAGATCACATTTACTCTTTCTAATAACCTTTCTATAGCAAGCATTATTACCTTTATTTTATACACTCTGCCTTCACAGTAGAAAGTCCCCTCCCCTTGCCTCTTGATGCGGACAGGCAACGTGTCACTAACTGAATAGGAGTGTGGGTACCGCTTCTGGGCTAGAGCTGGTGTGTTTCTTTCCCACTTAAACTTTCCCCAGCAGGTGGCACAAAACAGAGGGTCTACGATTCCCTGCTTAGAGAAGAGCAGCTTGGCAAACACAAATGGACTTGATGAACAAGACAGGAGCTACTCTGCTTGGTCCTTTAGACCTTTGAGAAGTCTGTGACAACATCTAGCATAGCCACTGTTAACTATGAATACATGAGTGCCAAGCTCCGGCTTGCTGGCCCACAGAAAACCAGTCATAGACACAGAAGTGAAGTAGCATGCCTGAGGACAGGAAAGGCCCACAGTCCAAGGTGTAGCATTCCCTGGACACACATGCCTCCAGGGCTGAGTCCCTTCTCTTGTTTTCTGCAGTTGTGCTGTGCCCGGCTTGCGAGGGCCACTCAGTTTGTGCTTGGAATCTCATCCATCTCCCAGGATCTGCCTGCCACTGGTGAGTGAGTAGCTGTGAGATTGGAATTTGCCGCAGATATCCTGTCACTAGAAACACAGGGGGCATTTCTAAAATGTTTTCACTGAGAATCTGAAGAAAGCCTGAGCTTCCTCCAACTAGAAACTAGATAAGATGAACACCAGAGATGGAGACACAGAAATGGTGCACACTTTAAGCAACATTGTACTTAATAAATAAAATAAAAGTCGAATCTCCCAGTGAAAATACCCTTTGGAGTCCTCACCAGGGAAGGCTTCCTCTGTGATGAATTGAAGCGTCTGGAGCTTCCACCTAATCCGTGACCAACTCTTTGTATTCCCAAGGGCTCGTTCTGGTTAGGAAGTTTTATGGGAAGAGTTTGAGATACAGTTAACAGGCTCCAGTAGCCAAAATATGACACAAGAGGAAAGAAACCTAGATAGTGGCTGAGATGCCAGATGATGCAATTTTCTATCGCCTTCCCCCGGGTTTCAAAATGTACAAAAGGTATGTACCGTGGTCCAGCCCGACTAATAGTCCCATCTGAAGCTGCAGCACGTGAGCATCTCTATCGGTATTGGAGACAGGAATCTGGACCCGACTTACGGAGCCACTGAACAACTGGACTGGGTTGTAGCAGGATTCAAATCCTGTAACCAAGAGAAAGACTCATTCATTGAAAGGCCCACATTGATAAACATCTATGAAATGTTACGAGCCCACTGCAGATACCAGGCATTCTGCAAACATACCTTTACCAGCAGTACTTTGAAAATATTTATCTTTACAACTCTGGAAAGCAGGTGTCATTTGAAGCTTGCAAGTCACCCAATGTGGAAATAGCAGAATTTGGGTTCAAGCTGAAGTCCAGATGCTGCTGAAAGCCACTGTGCACCATGGGTACTATCCAGTCCACACCACAGCCCTCTGGACGCAACATGTCTCACCTTGCCACCACTACCCTGGAGAAAGAGGAAGATAATTACACCAGTGCATTTACATCAGGGTTGTGCTTTGATGAAGGGATGAGACCAAAGCATTCATATTTTAAGGAACAAGAAGCCAACGTATGAACATAAGTGCAGAGAAACCTCCAGGCCCCTAGCCTTGGAGCCTGGTTAAGTCAGCTGTCCCACATCACGAGAAGCAGTAACACAGATTCTTTCTATTTTACCTCTGTTCTTGGGAGCAAAGTCCTAACTATTTTTCAACCCTCATTTACAACAGGCTACCTCAAATCCTGCGTGCTCCGCAGTTTCAAGCACAAAACTGATCTGCCCACATTATGACACATTTGGGGATTTCAAACTCCATGGATGCAGGTGAGCTGCCAGTACTGGGCTTTGCTGGGGAATTCAGCTCGCAGAGCCGAATGTATAAGATTGCTTGAGCATTCCAGCCTGCTGAACATCTAAGCCCAGTTAGACGATTTCCCCAGGCTCTGGGGCTCGGGAGTGCCAAGTTCATTCTGGCTGGAAACCAGGTATGATTTCCTGAGTTCAAACCAAAGTTGTTTGCTTCAGAACTGCTTGACAGGCCTGTCACCTGCTTCCCCCTTTAGGCCCCTCAGGATCCCTCTTTCTAGGAGAGCCATGCTTACTTTTCCCCCAGTCTCTCTCTCAAAAACTTTTTAAAAAATGCTACCATGCAATATGATATTCTATTTAGCTTTAAAAAATTATTAGTGTATATCTGTATATGTTTGCTTGTCTGTATGTGAACTGTATGCATATAGGTTCCTGCAGAAGCCAGAAGAGGGCATCGGGTCTCCTGAGACCCTGGGACAGGAGATTGTTAGTTCATCATTCTATAGAGGTGCTAGGAATTAAACCCAGGTCTTCGGGAAGAGTACCAAGGGTTCTCAACTGGTAGGCCATCTCTCCAGCCCCAATTTTCAATTTTTTTCATATCTTCAGCATTTAAAACTGACAGCTTATCACCAATGTACCTTAAATAGCACCGTTCACAGTCCCATCATCCCCTTGCTTGTTCATACGCAGACAGTGCTGTGGAGTCAGTGTTATCATGCCACAGACACTGTTGGCAGTCAGTGTTCATTGTGGTAGGATAGTGCCTTAGTTGGGGTTTTACGGCTGTGAACAGACACCATGACCAAGACAAGTCTTATAATGGACAATATTTAATCAAAACTGGCTTACAGGTTCAGAGGTTCAGTCCATTATCATCAAGGCAAGAGCATGACAGAATCCAGGCAGGCATGATGCAGGCAGAGCTGAGAGTTCTACATCTTCATCTGAAGGCTGCTAGTGGAAGACTGGCTTCCAGGCAGCTAGGGTGAGGGTCTTAAAGCCCACACCCACAGTGACACATGACATACTTCAACAGGGCTACACCTCCTAATAGTGCTACTCCTTCGGCCAAATATACAAACCCATCACAGATAGTAAGTGTGTCTCATCTCTTCCCCCAGTGCTGATGATATTCCTGAAACTTCAGAATGAGTCCAGGCAGGTGTACTATAAGCAGTCAGAGATCTGCTTATGTTATGAGGAGGAAGGAGTGTGGGAATAGACAGACACACCTGCTGTACTCTACTGCTTCTATTTGCCATAGATTGTCTGAAAACATGGTCTCCCTGGGGTCCCCCTCCCTGGTCATGAATGCAGGTCTCTCTCCCCTGAATGCTGGCTGCTTTTCAATTGGCTTTGAGTTGCGGGATACAGGAGAATGACACTGTAGTGGTGACTTCCAGACCCTTTGTGGCTTTTAAACTTTATTCACTCCCTTGCAATCCCACACCCATGTGAGAAAATTTACATTCAACTAATCTAGTTCTCCTGGAAAGAGGGACAATTCCAAACAGCCCCACTTGTCCCAGCCACATCAGTGTAGAACAAGGCATGGGAGGTAGCCAGCCTAAGTATTGCCCCCACACCAGATTACATACTAAATTCACTGCATGACAGATCTGGTCAACATACATGTTTCAGAACTTTTGACAGAGCCTGGCTACCCCTTGGAATGAGGAGAAATAGGACGGGCTTTTGAGTCATGTCTCTTTAGTTGTGTAGCAATAGACAATATACACCACACATCTTAAAATGTCTCCATTCCATCAACAATTCAACTCTTGTACCATACTTCTTCCATCAAAATGGAAACTTCACACCTCTCTCTGTCTCTCTGTCTCTCTGTCTCTCTCTTTCTCTGTCTCTCTCTCTGTCCTGTTCTCTCTCTCTCTCTCTTCTCTCTCTCTCTCTCTCTCTGTCTGTCTCTCTCTCTCTCTCTTTCATGCCCTCTTTGACTCTCTACTTTTCATTGAACATATCTGCACATCTCTCTTCTCCGATGCACAGAAGACAGCTGGAAACCTGTCTGATTTTTATGCATGTTGGCATCACCAACTCCAATAAGAGAGTGTTTATGTGAGCCAATCAACCTAGCCATTGCCAAGTTCTCTCCATGTTTGCAAGTCTATGTCCCTCTGTCCTGATGTAGTAACACATCCCTCTAACTTTAACTTTCTCAATAACAAGGGCTTTCGTTCCTCCATTTACAAAATGGCAGCTCCCGCACATGTCCTCTTTCTATTTTTCCTCTTTATTTTCTTTCCTAGAACATTTGACACTTTGCATATCTATTTATAGCCTATCGTCTCTCAGGAGAGCAGAGGCTTATGATGTCAGTGATGGTTTTAAATTCCCTACTCGGAACTAAATGGTGATGGTGTACACCTTTAATCCCAACCCTCAGGAGGCAGAAGCAAGGCAGATCTCTATAAGTTCAAGTCCAGCCTGCTCTATAGAATGAGTTGCATGACAGCCAGGACTACACAGAGAAACCCTGTCTTAGAAAAAAAAGTCCCCACTTTTTCTAGTTCCTAGAACTATGATTGATACCTCGTACATGTGTCACAACTGCCCAATGTCTTGCACTTAGTGAGAGATCAATAAATTCCGGAGTTGAATATTGGTATTCATTTCTCACTTTGAACTCAGGCCCTTGGATTTCTAGTTGACCCCTTATAAACCTGGTTGGTCCATGCAGTCTTCCTCCTCCTTCCTAGGCACACTGAAAAGTAATCTTCCTCGTAATCTTGAAATTAGGATGATCATACGACTAGATGTGGCTAGGCTCAGGGAGGAAGTGACGAGATGCGTTTCTGGGCTGAGCAGAGGGCCTGTGTTGCAATGACAGAGCCACCAAATCAAAGGAGTCTTGGATTGCTAGGCCACCGTATGCAGAACAGCTGTCTTGGAGAGCTGCCCATAACCACAGGGGACATAGCATGAGTTAGAAATAAACTTTTGTTAAGTTAAGCCACCGAGATTTTAGAGTGGGGCTGTAATGAAACAGCCAACCCCGTCCTGATCCAGGAAAGCCTATTTGGTTGAAACAGAAAAGGAAAACACAGTGAGAAGGGAGCATGAAGTCCTCCCATTTCCCAAATCCTGGCTTACTGCTTCAAAGAGCAAACTGCCTAGTCTGAGCCAGGCACAGTACCAGGTGAGGCCCTGGGGGGACAGGGATGAGTATGACTGTCTCAGCCCAGCAAGACACACTGTGCCACTAAAGAGTGATGCAGTGTCACGTGGCTACAATTACTCCTCATACTCAGAGATCAGGTACACAGAGTAGCATGCTTCACCCTCACCCTCGGGTAGATCTCTCTGAATCATGGAGGAGGCTCTCCTAGAATGGGCACTGGAGTGCGACTAGGTCAGGCTGGGTGGAGAAAGTAGACCCTTAGAAAGGGGATGCTGTTCTTCCTTGCTGGTCACGTGCTTACTCGTTCCTCTTTTCCAGGATGGCAGTCTTCACCTGACTCTGCAGGTCCTCACTTGGGCCAGTCATCTAAAACCAGAGCCTTGACATTGCCTTGCCCAGTTTTCTACTGGGCGGCTCACTTTTGCAAGCAGAAAGGAGAGAGGAAAACATACCGTACCCACCATAACAATGGCAGGACATGGCAGACACAGTCCCTCTACTTTGTGGGAAGAACCAGCCCCATTCTTCAGACCAGAGAGGTTAAGTATCTGGCACAAAGTCATGCTATAAGTTATAGTATTTACAGATGAGTCTCTCCCGTCTGTAATCTCACCCTTTTAATTTCTCCTCTGTGCTCAGGCTGTGACTTTAATATCTAAATGACTATGCCTGCTCCTATCCTTAATATTGTTTCTTCCTTATAATGACTTCATAATAGCCAGCTGTCATTTAATAAAGATGTAGTTATGGAGGTGAGAATCAACCAGGGCAGAGAGATCAGCTGACTGGAGGACTCTCAGAAACTCCCACGATTTCTGGTCCCCTACCATCCTCATCCTACTACTTCTGAAGGTACTGAGGGGTGATTCTCAATCTGGAGAGCAGCCACAAAGGACAGTTCAGAAGCTGCTGTGCTGCTGGCAAAACGTCTCTGGCCGACTGCACCCGGGCCTGGAGAATGAAGACGTTTCCTTACCAAGATTGGCCATGTAGTTTGTTTAAGACAAAAATACTTCAAAGCTGCACTACAATGTCTCCTCATTGGTCAGTTCATGCCTGGAACCCTATCGCTTCTCCAGTAGGAACAGGTGAGGAGGAAGTTTATCTAGATTGCTGGAGCAGGTAGCCCTGGAAGGGCAAGAGTCGCTGCTATCACAGCTATGGCTGCTGAGCAGACCAGTGAGCTAGAGAGCCCAAGGAGTCTATCACCCAGCAAAGACCAACCCTCGCCTCTATGGAAACGTTTCCCAGGACAAAAACCTGTGCATTTTCTCGGCCACAAGTTTAGTTTTGCTAGTTACAGACAAAGTCTGTAGGCCTTTCTAAGAACTTCTGAGAATAGTCATGTGTGTGTGTGTGTGTGTGTGTTTTCTTTTAAAATAGGTCTTACCTACAATCACAGCGATCCAAGACCAAATCAATCTTATTCTAAAACCAGTGCATTCTCTCCATGCTACTTGAGTCTGAGTCAGTGATGTGGTGAAAAAAATATTCTCTCTTCAGCTGTAGCACAGGCCCCTGGGCTTTCACCAGGACCTTCTGAGAAGCACTTTAGCCAGTTGCTCCAGTCTATTCTTGCATTGCTAGAACAAAATAGCTGGTGCTGGATAATGTATAAACCAAAAATTTGTACTTGACTATTTTTTTACATTTTTTTATTATTACTTTTATGTTTTTACAATCCAGCCATTGCCACCTTCCAGTTCCCCATCTGATAGTTCCTCATCCCATTCTTTTTCCCCCTGTCTCCAAGAGAATGTTCCCCCCTCCACCAGGATCCCCACTCCCTGGGACCCCCATTCTCTCAAGGGTTAGACACATCTTCTCCCACTGAGGCCAGACCAGGCAGTCCTCTGCTATATATGTCCTGGAGGCCTTGGACCAGCTCATGTATGCTGCCTGGTTGGTGGCTCAGTGTCTGAGAGATCTCAGCAGTCCGGGTTAATTGAGACTCCAGGTCTTCCTATGGGGTCACCCTTCTTTTCAGCTGTACTTGATTTTTGATGAGATGGTTGCAACGTTCAAACAGAATGTCTTCTAATCTGGCCAGAGGGTCCAACTAGATCATTCCATGGTGGTGAATAACAACACACTGCAGGAGTAGATGTGAGGGAACTCGTGTGGTAAGAAGCAAAGCAGAGACTTAGGAGAGCAGGCAGGGCCGGCTCCTGCCTAACATGCCTCTTTTAAGACATTAATCCACCAAAAAGGCCTAACTCACTCTTCAATACCATCTCCTCACAGGGGTCCCACCCTTCATTTTGTCACAGTGGTGACTAGCCTTCCAGGGCAAAAGCCTTTGGGAGACATATTTGTCAACTAAATCCAAACCACAGAAGCACTGTTCCTCAGTCTTTGTTTTTGTCTACAAACAAACCAAAAATAAATATTCATGTTTCTGGCAGGAGCAGTAGCTTACTGTGTCTCAGGCAGAATTTCTGTGCAGGGCAGGCAGGGAGGGAAGGGGGCAAGTACAAGCTAAATAATGACTAGGGAGATAATTAGTGTGGTCTTCCACACTGCAGAGATACTAGTGGCAGTGAGTGACCAGGACTGATCTTCCAGGAACAGAATTTTTTCCTCTCCTTTGTATTTAAGTTTGGGTGGGGGTGGGGGAGAGAGAGCCCATGAACATCAGCCCCCTGGAATTGGGTTTGCATGCCACTTGCTGTGGCCATTGAGACCCCAAGTTGGTCCTCCACAAGGGTAGTATGCACTATTAGTGGCCTGAGGCATCTCTCCTTTTCCCTGTTTTACATTTTTTCTATCAAATTTAAACTGTTTATCATTAGTAAAACAATTAGAAATAAACTCTAATCTCTTTGGTCCTTTTCTATTAGGCACAGCTGTGAGCTACATGTGCAGGGACCGCGGGCCTAAAGAGCATGGGGTTTCCGCAGGGCAGAAAACCCTTTAAGCATCAGTTTCCTCACTTAGAACTGAATACTTCTGTTTCCTTTCACTACGTGGAGAATCCACCACAAACGCGATGATGAGTGCTGATTTTTCGGGAACCCTGGCTCTCTTACTGAGCATTATTACTTCACAAGAGCATTTCCAAGAATTGAACTTAGTGGTCAAGGAGGCAGAGCAGCTCTGTAGCCCTTGTTATTTACTGCCAGATGAGATCTCATTTTGTAAGAAAGCTGGGTTCCGGGAGAGCTGAACAAGGAGGAGTAGAAGTCACAGGCAGTCGCTCTCACTGCCATGAGCCCCACTGCAAAATCCCTCCTCAGCCCTCATCCAGCGGGTGGCTCCAAATGGCAGGAAATACGGACGGACGAAATAGAGAAGGGCAATGAAGACCTACAATGTGCAGAGGTACAAGGCTGGGAGAGGGGAGGGGGCAGAACTCTGGGCCCTGGCTCAGCACTTTGGTCTAGAAATAAATAATGCCAGGAAAAAAACCTTTAGCAGGTTAATATTCATGGCTTTTATTTTTTGTGAATATCTTTTACTTTTTCTTTCTTTACTGTTTTTATGTTTATTTTAATTAACATACAAAGTAACAGGCTTCTTTCTGTCATTTTCATACCTGTTTAGTATTGGTTGATTTCCCATTGCCCACTCCTCTCCTTCATCTTCTTGCCTACCCTCTCTACTTGCCCACTTGCAGTCCTCCCTTTCCACGTTGTATCACCTTTCCCAGTCTCCACCCACCCCCAAGGAACTCTTCCTAGTTTCCTAATCACTCTACCAGTATTCACTTCTACATAAATAAACATATATAAAAATTAGACACTTTTTCCATTTATCCACCTATGAAAAAGAATATTTATCTTTTGAATGGATCAATGAAAAAATTAAAATGTATTTATCTTTCGGAGCCTGGCTTACCTCATTTGATGTCATACTTTCCTGTTTTATTTTGCTGCAAATTTCCTACTCCCATTTCTCTTGATAGTTGAACAAAAGCCCATTGTGGGAACTAGAGAGATGACTCTGGGTGAAATGCATGCATGATCATACCACACAAGCATGGAAGCCTGTTACATCCCCAGACCCATATTTAAAATAAAAAAAAAATATTTAGGCATGGTAGCATGCATCTGTGACCCTAGTACAGACACACAGGGATCTCTGAAGCTTGCTACCTAGGCATTCTAGTCAATAAGTAAACACTGGGTTTAATGAGAAACCATGTCTCAAAAGATTAGCTGAAGAGAAATCAAGAGAGACACCCGAAGCTGATTCTGGCTTCCATTTGCACAGATTGACAGACAGACACACACACACAATTCCACTGTGCATGTGTACCACATTTTCACTATATATTCATGTGTTGATGGGCATCCATGTTGACTCCATTTCCTTGCTATTATGGATAGAGCAAAGGTGAACAAGGCCATGCAAGTGTTCCTGTGGAAGGATGTGGAATACTTTGAGCATATGCCTAAGATCAGTATAGCCAGATCATATGGTAGTTCTATTCATGCCTCATGCCTGAAGAAGTCAGCAGAGGGCATCAGATGCCATGGACCTGGAATTAGACAGCTTTGAGTTGCCATATACTGTCAATCAAACTCAGGCCCTGAGCAAGAACAAGTGCTCGCAACCACTGAGCCAGCTCTCCAACCCTTTAACTTGACTATTTCTGCCAACAATGCTTTCTGCTTGGTATACCAATAACCAAGAAAGCTATATGAAAATATTAAAGGATCTTAATGACTTTTATAGATTATTTTTTGTTAGTATTTTGAAGCTAGGAGAACATGAGTTTTCAAGCGGACTGCCATCGGAGGTGGCCGTGTGGCTTTACCATCTTCTGGTGAACGTATCAGCCTTCCATAGCTGTTTATCACACTTATAGGAGCCATTTGCTAACTCCTTCCAATATGCAACACACCAACTGTGCTACTACTTAAACTTCAGTCGCTGTGGATTACAGCCCTTTCTAACCGTCTGAGAGTTACCCTGAGACTGTGTTAGCACTATTTCTCAGAGGCCTAGTCAGGGAGAATATCCTAGCAACAAATGTTAAGGTCTGATCCCTTCCCACCCATCTACTTAATAGAGTAATCTCAGGATCTCATTCCACATTACTTTCCCAGTTTCTGTTGACATATGTTGTTTAGGTTCTACAGTTTCTCTGGTATAGCTCTTTTCTTTCCTCAAACATTTTCATGGCTAAGGTGTCTTGTAATTTCATCCTATTGTTTTCTTGTCTAGTGGATAAGGAAATAGGGAGATCGTGTGTTATTTTATAAGGCGAAGGATTTTTTGCATTGCCTACAAGTGAGTAGGAAGCATTAGCAGTGGTGAACTACATGTACAGCCCAAAGATTGCCAAGAACATCCTGGTGGATATTCTCCTACCACAGCCGAGGGTTTTGTCCCTACCTAATTGCAGTCAACATTAGTGGAATACCTCTGCATGGCTTCAGAAGCCCTCTGCTCTTAGGATCCATTCTGGACACTACTCTAAGCTCCTCCTACTTCACACGTCAGGAGATGAGAGTTAAAACATGCTTCTGAATATGGTTCCTCTGCTTTGCCATCATCTTTCTCTAAAGCAGGGATTGGTCTCAGCCACACCCACCCAATTCTGTTCTCTTGTAACTCCATAGTGCCCCACCACTGCCTTGCTCACACTTGTCTACCTTTATACCGTGGTAAAACTGCACACTTCTACCTTGAGCCAGAAGCCATCTGTATGCCACCTACCACCAGTTATGGCATTCTTGTTCCCAGCTCAAAATTCAGCTGTAATTTTTTTTTTTTTTTTGGTGTTAATGCTCAGGTCCTTAGATACTTGAAGAACCTCTGCTTCAGGTGTCAGACTTCTTGGGAGGGAGACTCAACATAGTTACTGGTGTGTTTAAGACACTGAGAACATTAAGACGCAAAAGAACAGGATTAGGTGAGGAGACAGGCCAGCATGCAAATCCCAGGTAGAACTCAGAGTTTGGGTGACCTACAGTGCAATCCTGAGGTGGGGGTGAAGGCTGGCAGGATTCCAGTGTATTTATGACTCATCAGCTTCAGACTCCTTCAGAAGAAAGGATGCTCAATCCCTCAAAAACCTTTGAAGTTGAAGAGGAAGGGAAGTGAAGTCTCAGTCTGAGAATGTGGTATAGACAGGGATCTTTTTTAATGAAGGGGCTTTAAGCACTGTCCAGCCCAAAGGATGGCTGTAGAGAAAGGAGACAGCCACCAGGAACTTAGGGTTCAGCATTGGCTGGGATGCTCCAGGAGGGAGGCCAAAGCAAGAACATACTCACTCCCTTGCTTCTGCTGAGAGCAGAAACACACAGAAGTGCAGCCAGTGTATGTATATGCGTGCGTGCATGCGTGTGTGTGTGTGTGTGTGTGTGTGTGTGTGTGCATGTGTGTGTAAGTTCCTCATTAAACAATTGAGAATGCTGTGGTATGCCTGAAAGCACTGTTCTAGGTACAGCTCTCTCTCTCTGTGTGTGTGTGTGTGTGTGGTGTGTGTGTGTGTGTGTGTATGTGTGTATGTGAGTTCTTCATTAAACAATTGAGGCTGGTGGGGTATGACTGAAAGTACTGTTCTAAGTACAGGTGTGTGTGTGTGTGTGTGTGTGTGATGTGTGCGCACATGTAAGTTCCTCATTAAACAATTGAGAATGCTTTGGTATGCCTGAAACTCATGAAGATCGTGAAGATGGGGAGACTGTGAAGAAAACCAGGAAATCTATGCTTTAAAGATACTTGCAACTAAAACATGTTTTTGTTGGACTTGTTGAATCAGTATTTCCAAAATGTGCACAAAACTTGTGACTTTTCTGGAATGCCCATTGGTGTGCTTCAGAATATTCTGCAAAACACAGTTTGGGAAACCATGAGCTAAGTTAAACCGGGAGCTTAATGATCTCAAGGCTTTCACCAGTCTCTGAACAGCCAGTTTTTAACCAGGACATTAATGGTTGATTCCTTATTATAATCAGGAAATTGAATGAAACAGTAGGATTGTTTTTAAAATTTTCTTACTCTGCAGTGTTTTCATTGGGAAACAGGTCCAGAGTAACAGCAACTAAGTAGTATATTTGTTCCAGGATCTAAGGACAGAGATGACTGACAAAGGAGGTGACAGACTGTAGTTGAGTTCAGAGTGCCTGTAAGTAACTACTCAATGAAGTGGCATGTTCTTGAGAAGGAGAAACGTGATGAGTGACCAGCCTTGAGCCTGCATTTGTCCGTACACAGCCTGGACATCTTCCCTTCCTGAGAATGGCAGGGAGAGAACAGAACCTGGGCCTGGCTAGCGGTCACTGGGGAAGACAGAGGATTGGAAAGGGACTTCAGGATTGGCTCAAGAGTTATAAGGACGGACCTGGCAATATCGCTCCTGTAGTTTTAGCGGACCTGGTCTATTCCTCTCTCTGGCCTACAGTCTCCTAAACAAGGTGAGGACAGTAGTCATTCACACCCCATAGGGACTCCATGAGCATCAAACAGGCGGGGAAAACGCCATAAAAATTAAGCAAGCACTAACGTACTATGCAAAGAAGGATCTTAGGACTTACTTATTCCTTCACAAAGTACATTTCAAAGAAAGCTAAACAAACTCCCCCAAACTTTCCACTCTCAGGGCTATTTTTATTTTGTGATTTTCCAAGCCTCAAAATGAAATTGGAAAAAAAAAAAAAAAAGGAGAAGAGAAGAAGAAAGAAAGAACCCTTGGCGGCTGCTTTTTATATGGTAGTTTATAAGAGTGGGGATGAAATAGAAATCATGATAGCACAAGGCCTCAAGTTTACATTCTCAGAGGGAGGCCGAGCCGCTGGGAGCACTGATGGCTTTGAGGAGAGCAGCTGAGCTCACTAACGCCAGCCTGCCTCTAACTAGCCTGTGTAGTTTTAAGTGGTCTAATCAGGCCCGCTTTTCACAAACACAAATAAATAAAAATTGACATTACATCGGGCAACAATATGGCATGCCCTGTGCAATTAGAACCAGCTGAGTTTGTGCACCCCACGGTTTACAGAGAAGGCAGCCATGCACTGCACTCTGGGGACAGATGTCTCTGTGGCTTCTCAACACACGTTCCAGGGCAGAGGTTCCCAAGCTCTTGAGGGGGACACAGAGTTACTTCTTTCAGATGGTTCTGGGGCTCATATGTTACGACAGTCATGTCATAGACTGGCAAAGCACTGTGACGAGAGGTTTTCCCTTAATGAAGGACCAAATGCTCAGAAGGGATGCATCCAATTGTTGTAAGGTGACAAAACCCTAGAGTTTCCTGGAATACAGTCTGAGAATGCTTTGACTCCGTGGAAAAAAAAAAAGGATCAATGGAAGTCTAAGGAAGGATGGGAGGCAAAACATATTGTAGAACTTTCAATGATTCTTCTAAGACACCGAGCTAAATGGGATCATCCCTGCCCAGGTAATCACCTCAGGACTGAGTTGCCACTCCTGTGGTTTTGTCTCTCTATAATCGTCTCATGAAAGCATAACAGATGGGTGACCCCTGTGGCCATCTCTCTATTACCAGCCCATAAGTTTTAGGAGGGTCAGGCTGAGAGTTGTTTACTGCTACGTCCCTCTAGAAGAAGCTTAACAAGTCCCTTAATGAACGTGTTCAGTGAATGTTTTTCCCATCCTGTAGTTTGATAAATCATGTTCTCAGAGAAGCCTCTGAGGCCTAACCACCATTATGTCACCCCGCATTGCCAACCATTCTGACGAACCAGGTTTCTTTCATGAAATAACAAAACTGAAGCTTTCAGGGGTTACAATCTTAGGAGAGAGGGGTTTAAGGAGAAGGCAGAAATGACAGAGGAGTGGGCTCAGTAGCCCAGTCAGAAGGGAGAGACGGCTAAAATGCAGGAATCCTCCTCAACCCAACCCATCTCACATCCAGGCCATTTGCTCACTGCAAACAATCAGCACACTCTTATCTTAAGGTCTGAGATGCTGAGGGTATCTGAGGATGCTCTGGCCCAGTAACTAAGGAGTAGAACTCAACCAAAAGCCTAGCTGTCTGTCCCAAGTTACCTCCTCACTTTAAAGTAGCTAGGGTGCTCAGGCCTGTGTGTACACTTCCTGGAGACTACACAGACCCAGAAGTAGCATAAGTGCCCTTCAGCCAGAGACGGCCGAGGTAAATATGGATTGCCCCTTGGCTTGCAAAGCAAATATTTACTCAAAAGCCACATAGCATGGTATATAAGTTCCTGATAGCTCCAGGCAGTTTCTAACTCATTTATCATTCAATTTTAATTTGTTTTTTAGTGCATATATTTTCTGCATTAGGCCCAGAATAAACAAAGTTGAGAATAGGGCTGGTTGAACTGAAAAGTGGTCTGTTCTTAAAACCCCTAGTCTCTGCCCATTACCCCTAAATTCCTATTTCTGACAAGTCCAGAAGCAAAATCAATCAAGTTAAATGGAGTCGGAGTTCCATTTAAGGGCTGTCTCTCAGGCAATACAGCATGCTGTCCTTTGGGAAATGACTGGAGAAATAAGGAGACATAAGCGGTTCCTTGCACATACTTTATACTGCTAGCAAAGTGGTCTGGGTTTTGCTTATGACCTTGTCTCTAGCCAGTTGGTGACCTGGGCAAGTCACTTAACCTCTCTGAACTTCAGCTTCTCCTGTGTAGAGTGTGATTGATGATCACCTTCCTGAGTGATTCTCGATATATTAACAAGAGACTAAACGGAAGGCCAAGCCTAACATCTTACCCACCACGTATTTGCTAAAGCCTTCCAGGAGTCTGGCTGTTCTCTGGAGTGGATAGAAGCAATAGGCATGCTGGAATTCCCTCTTCTTGGAGCCTGCCTTCCAGTGGGGCCAGACAGATAGCAAACAAAGAATATGCAGTAGGTCACATTACAAGCTCTAAAAGAGAAAAGTCACCATGGAAAGGAACCAGAGGGTAATGGAATATGTTGTTATATTATAGAAAGAGCCTCTCTGACAAGGTGGGCTTTGAAGGCACTGAGAGAAGGAAGCAGGAAAGCGTGGTGGGGCAGAGGTTCTGGGTGGGAATACTAGAAGCATGGTGGCTAGCAAGCCAGGGTGGCTAAGTGATCAGAGTGTATGATGGGAAATGGAGTCAAGAAGGATAGTGTTTCTAGACCAGCCCTCCTAGGGTGAGGAAGAGTGAGCTAAAGCTTCCTCCTTTCAGCAAACAGGGGCCTGTGAACATCTGCATCCTTATTGGTAACCAACTGAGCACAGGGACCCCAAGGAGGAGTTAGAGGAAGGACTGAAGGAGCCGTAGGGGTTTATAACCCCATAGGAAGAACAACAATATCAACCAGTCAGACCCTCAGAGCTCCCAGGGACTAAAGCACTAACCAAAGAGTACACATGGAGAGACCCATGGCTCCAGCTGCATATGTAGCAGAGGATTGCCTTATCTGCCATCAGTGAGAAGGGAAGCCTTTGGTCCTGTGAAAGCTAGATGCCCTAGTGTAAGGGAATGCTAGGGTGGTGAGGCACGACTGGATGGGTGGGTAGGGGAGCACCCTCATAGACTCAGGAGGGAGGTGGGGCAGGATAGAGAGTTTCCAGAGGGGAAATTGGGAAGGGGGATACCATTTGAAACATAAATAAATAAAATAACCAATAAAATTTTAAAAATAAATGAAACTAAAATAAACAGGAGCCTGAACCCTTTCATGAGGTAAGACTTCCCAAAATAAATCTCACCCCACCTTGACTCAGAAATGAGGGTTGTTGCCTGTTTGACCACAAGCATGTACCCATTCACACTAGCTCAGCTCATGTAGAGTCTGTAGAATAACGTGGCCCTGAACTGTATCCTGGCTTTAGGTCAGATTACTGTGTTTGGGGCTATTTCATCTGCAGAACTGGGCACCAACCTGAACATTGTTCTTTGTGGCTATGAGAGATGGAACAACTTGACCAGAACTGCCTTATTCACCAGAGGCTTTTGGTACCTTATGTAAAGTCTGGCTGAGGTTCTCAGCCTCTGTCCAATGCTACTACCTCATCTGCCCAGACTTTCTAAGATTCATAGAAGAGACCTGGGTATTGACCATTAGAAAAAAAACCCTTTCACCAGGCAGGCTAGAGCCAGTGAAGGCCCACATGGGCCACGGCAGCCAGTGGGCAGCCCAGTAGCATGGCATAGCAGAATGGGAACAGTAGGCTTGAGGGGAAGGTGTAGACTCTTTCCAAAGATCACTGAATAGGGGTGGGTTGCAGAGGTATGCATACTCTGGGATTGACTTGCCTTGGACAACAGGGCATGGAGGAACAGTACAAACATACAGAAAAGCTAGGATCAGATTGGCTATGGGATCTCATGGAGGTGCACTAGCAGCAGCCCAGGAACTCAGCACCAATATGACATACAACAGGAATAAGGCAACCATTGTCTAATATTCTTGATAGGAGGTCTTTGTAGGGGAGCGATCTCAGGTTGTAGTTACCCAGGAAGACAGAGCTGTGGTTGATAGTTTCTGCACATAATATCAATATCTGGAAGGAGGAAGGTGTAATTAATACTTTCTGCACACACTCGGCATCTATATTGGACTAGGAGAAGACTTGCCATTCCTATATGTCTGAGGCACTGGGGTCCTTGATATATGCATGCTTATGTCAAAATACACCGTCACTCAGACCTTCATCTGACTCCTACAATGAGGGGTGGAAGACAATATTTTCATTAAGCACCTGATGCTTGCTGCACAATTTCTCCAGCAGCCCTCACCACAAAATAGAATTGTGTCGTTTAGAAGAGGTAACTGCAATCCAGAAAGGCTAAAGGAATTGCTCAAGCCACCATTGCTATTAAGGAGCAATGGGAGGATTAGAAGCTATTGACTCCACAGCTTCTCTCTGGATACTAGGAATATTGCTTTGAAATTGGTTATTTTCTCATGAGATAGGATATTGTTTGCTGTTTATAAGTTGGGGCATATTATCCTCTGTAGAGATAGGCAAATTCACTGGATAGATTTTTTTGCTTCAGGTAGGAGCAGAGTTTATTCCTGAGAGTACCCGTGATCTGGTTCTTTAAAATGAGGCCCATCTCCTCTCTATCCAGTCTCTCATCCTTCCTGGCCCAACTGCTTTCTAATGCTCTCAGCACCAAGATAGATCGCTCTCTTCATGTCTACCCAGCACCCTGCCACCCTGTCTGCCTCTGCTTCCCCAAGCCAGTCTGAATGAGTCAGGGACCTTAGCCTTGGTGCGAACTTATTTTACAACTGCCTGTCTCTGCTTCCCTCTTCCTTCTTCAGCTTGTTGGCACCCACTCCCTTTCCCAAGCACTGTTCTTCAAGAAATATCATCTGCATATATGGGAATCTCTGCCCTGGCCCTGCATTGTTGGTAGCTCTGGAGTTGTTTATAAAAATATCCCTGGCATTCCCTGCCGTCATGCTCTGCATCCTGGCTGGCTTTGCCAGTTTGATAAGAAGCACTTTATTTGCCCTTCGGGGAATTTCTGACCTACCTCACCAGCTTTCCTTCCCTTTCCTTCCCAAGCTCACGTTATCCATTAAAAGAACCATTATAAAAAATCACACAGATGAATTCTGCCGGAGCTTTATGTATTGTCTGTAGCTTGAATCTGTAGTACTTTGTGGCCAATTAGTTTGACTGGGAACTACTTAAATTATCTGAAGACGGGTGAGCTCAGCCAGTAACTTGTCCATTCATCTTGGCACTAGTTAGTTCAGCAGGGGCTAAAGAACTCAGGTGGAGGTCTGCCTCACAGAATGCAAGGAAGGGTATCTCATATTTGATTGGAAATTGTAGTTGGTTAATGTGCTTGTTGGCTGATAAGCTCAACTTCCTATAGCCCTGAGCTTTGGAAGAAAGACCCTGATCTTTATCTCACCGAAAGCAAGTCAGCATCACTCTGCCAGGTTCACTAACCATAGACTTTCAGCTCAACCCAGGTAGCAAATATAGAGGTACAGAAAAAAAAGAATAGATCCCTGAAGCACATAAGCGTTGTAAGAACAGCTCTAAATGTAAGCTCAACCTTTAGCTCACCTCCAGGATATTAGGTCTAAGTCATGTTTGAACCTCATGAGAGTACCAGTAAAGATCATAGTGATAGTGGAAAGCAACAAATGAGACCATTTACATGTAGGCATTTCCTCAACAGTTTGCCAGACATCTATTGTACCTTAGACATCATGCTAAACACCAAGGATTCAGACAGACAGTGAATACAACTTGAAGACACTCACCAGGAATGGTTTTGTGGCTAAGATTTGGCCCATGGAGCATGAGCAATGCACTACCACCAACCCTCACTGCATGGTTAGCAGACCTGTCTGGTTTTGTTCTAAGAAGGACAGGCCATCCAGAGGCCATTCGGCTTCCTTTCCCTACATCTTTGGCTTATCTGTGCTATCTTTGCTCTTGAAACCATCACACCATTGGATATACTAAGTCCTCCACCTGGATCATGACACATGCCCCTAATATTTTGCATCTGCTTTCTGTTGAACTTTTTGTGCCTAAAATCATGCATTTAACTCTCTTCTCTTCTTAAATAAGGGTCTCCTTCATGAGTTGAACAGTCGTGGCACCATCTTTCCTGTTAATCCCCAGAGTCTCTAGGCATATGCGGGGTGCAGATGGGGGTCTGTGTTTTCCTAGAGTTCCATTTATGTGCCCTTCTGAATGGAAAGTTTCTCATCTTAAGTTTACTAATCTTGAATCTCTCTAAGGTAACTGAAGTTTGTACTCTCTGTATCTTAGTAGATTCAGGTTGCCATAAGAAAATTACACAAACTGAGTAGATTATAGGCAACTCAAATTTGTTTCTCATGTATTGGAAACTGGGAAATCTAGATTTGGAAACAGTAAGGGCCCACTGTCTTCCACAGACAATGTCTTCTTGCTGTGTTCTCACATAGTACAGGGGCTAAGAAGCATCTCTCTGGCTTCTTGTATATGACACTAAGCCCATGCCCATGGTCCAGTTATTTCTTAAAAGCTTCACTTTGAAATACCACCATCACCTTGATGATTAGGATTCCAGTATATTAACTTGATGGGACAAAACATTCAGACCACAGCACTTCACCACCTAATTTACTCCAAAGATGGCAGAGCACTATTCTTATTGTTCATAGACTCCTGAGCCTGCACTAGCTATTTCCTCCCTGAGGGTTGTCCTAGTTTTCTTTCAAAAGCCATCAGCAATCTCTGTCAAATCTAAAAGTCATCTTAATGTCCAGAAACAGCCAGCATGTGACCAACCTCTCCCCTCACTCATCTTTGCTCAGGGTTTTCAAGTCCTTCTGATCCCTGGATCTCTCTGTTACTTCATACCCCCATATTCTATTCTCACTCAACTCTGTTTCCTTGTTTGCTTGCTTAGAATGGAGTCTCACTGTATAGCCCAAGCTGGTACTGAAATCTTGATCTTCCTGCCTCACCCAACTCATTCTTTTCTAAATCTTCTTCTCTGGTATATAGAACCATTACCTACTACTTTTGAACACACATATGTAACAGGTCCCAAGCATACCTCTGGCACCACTCCGCCTTCCTTCTGAAGAGCCTGGTGAAGCTGAGCACCCTAACCCCACAGTGCGTAAAAGAAGTCAAGGCAAAGAGTAGAACTGGGCAACTTGTATAAGGCACCCAGCGGCCAGAGAGACAGCTGGACAAAGACAGTGCTTGTCCCTAGGATGCCCTTTTCCCAGAGGAAAAGATATCACCCCCTTTATTCTAAGCGAATTACAGTCTAATTTCAGAGTGCTTGGCTTGGCAAAAAGAAGAAACATTTACTATCACTTGTACCATTAGCGATATCCCTTCTTGCAGAATACAGAAAGTGGGAGTCGACAGGGGACTCAAGTAGCTAAAATTCCAACCCTGACCTCTGACTCCGGGGGTGTTCTCTCAACAACCTCAATTCCTTGACCTCGCAGTCTGTTGTGAAGATTTAACGAAACAGATTAGAGATGCACAGTGCTTGGCTCAGAGTTTGGCGTGTAAGCAGCACATGATATAAGATGACAGTCACTGCGACCGTCATCATTATTCACATCACCACTCTAACCCACTTCTAAAGCTCCGACCAACTCATCCATCAGATGCTTCATTGGTTCTCATCCACCAAGCAGTATGCTAGGTACTGGAGTTACAAACATGATTGAAGTTCAGTGCCTGCCTCACCAAATTGCAATTCCAACAGCCACAGAAATGATGAACAAAAATACAGGGATAACTACTGTGACAACTGTGTGAGCTCAGGGAAAGGGATTGTGTGCCAGCATCAGGGGCATGGGATCCAAGTAGGGTAGGTCACAGATTTAGAGAGAGGGATGTTAAAAACAAAAACAAAAAAAAAAGCCATTTGAGTCATTAGATGTTGGCCATCCTGGGTCACTAGGAGAGACAGGCTAGAGCCGCGGAATAATGTGAGTAAAGCAGGGAGCTAGGCAAGGGCATGCTGTCTGTGGCCTGGAGTTAACACTTGGCAATGAAAAGCCATTAAAATAGGATAATCAGACTGGGGTATAGTCAGAAGGCAAATTCTAGCACCTAGAACTAGAATACTCTGCACATAGTAGGTGCTTAGTAAACACACTGTGGATGAATAGATGGATGGAAGAATGGATGTCTGGCTTGAAGGAACTGTCTCCTGGTGTCAGCACTGAGAGAGTCGCGTGTAAATGTTAAAAGCTTGGGAAGTTGTGTGAACACAGCTGTGGCATGTCTATTTTAAGCCACTGTGGAAGAAGCTGGGAATAAAATGGAGAGTGTTAGCACTAACAGAGCTACTATAGGTGAGGAACTATTCCCTTGTCCTCTATAACAGACACACAAGCTAAGGCCCAGAGAAACAAGAGGCTTGGGAAAACCATTGCTCTCACAACCTCTGGGGTGAGGTCGCATCAGTGTGACCATCCCCAAATCTAGTGGTCTTTTAAGTGTTCAATTAGAGCTGTTTCTCCATACCTTGCTTGCACATCCCACCTCTAAGAGAATGCCTCTATCTGGATTCTTCCTGCAAATGGACCATCCTTCAATTTTCTTTGTTCCAGGGCAGCCTCCCCTGCTGATCCTAGCAAGAAGCAAGCTGATCTTCTCTTCCACCAGCAAAGCTGTGCTCCGCAATCTATGCTATTTGTTTCTTATGCTGAGTCCTTACAGCAACTATGTGAAATAAGGACCTTTACTATTCCTGGTGGACAAAAGAGGAAGCTTACTGGCCATGGCGGCTTGAATCTAAAATCCCAACAAAATAATGAGTTTGAGACTAGCCTGTCCTACATAGAGAAACCTTGTTTCCCAGAAGCATAATCACAGTGGACTAAGTACTTTCCAAAGACTGCACAAATTACTTCCCTGCAACCCACCAAACTGATACTGAGATTCCAAGTACCACACCACTGACAGGAAAGCTGAGGTTCAGAGCACTGAACATGTCCAGTTTCCACAGGGATTGGAAGCTGATCCCGGGATCAAATCCAGCATTCTGTTGCTAGAACCTCCTGGCTTCCTGGCAAGGAGGGGGATTTGCCTGGGGTCACCCTACAGTATAGGAAAGGCAGGGTGCTAGCCAACAGGAAAACTCATACCGTATCCCAACACTGGTCCATCTTTCATTACACGACTGCCCATTCTGCGCACTCACGTGGGTTCTTTTATTGTTCTTAAACAGCACTCAGAACTTCTCTGTGTAGGTTTCAAATTCCTCTGGACATAGACTATGCTTTGGAGATCCCAGAATCTTCCTGATAACAGAAAAGAGCCACAGACGGGCTGGCATCTATGTACAACGAGTAGTTGACGGGTTAGCTACACAACATGACTATGAAAATGTTCTTGTACTTTCTTGAGTATGTAGATGTTTGTATAAATCAGCAGCCTCAAATCAGTGTTCATTTGCTTTTCACATCGTATAAAGCATATCCCAGAAACAAAGCATTGAGCTCATTACCACATGCTCAAAGCAGCCACGGCATTGCTATATTGCTAGGTTGCTGCTTTGGAGGCGCCTGACTTCCTAGAATACCACCAAGGAGTTGTCTTACAAATCCTGCAGATCGATTATTCCACAAAGACATATTATATCTTAACACTGATGAACATTTTTTCTTTTAATTCCCAAACACTTGTTAGTTTTGCTGAAATCCCACGAGTTTTACATCGGACCTGATTTCTTTTTAGTATACAGTTTAAGAACCGGCGAACGGACCATAAAGCCTTGAAGTAGGTTTCTACCTGAGAAAGGGGGAACGATTTTTACTGCTGTCTTTATTTTTCCAGCTCCTGCATAAAATAAGGGAAGTTAAGCATATTTCCTGTAGGCTTTCCTCTCCAAGGAACAGCTCTGAGCCGTCATGTTGCCGCCCTCTACTGGTAGCAATGACAGGTGACCTGCTCTCTAAAGCTAAGGGTGAGTTTTTTTGCTTTGAAAACATCAGAGCTTTGGGGCTAAAAACATTTTGTTTGTAAGAGTAAATTTGACCGGCAGAAGTGGATACAATTGACTCCCTGAAGTAAAAAGTTCTCCGTTTCAGAGCCCTTTAGATGAACTCCTCTGTAGTTCTTATAGTCACTACGTCATAATCACACCTGTTTATATTTGTTTACTGTCGTAGGTCACAGGTCTTGAATTATAGCAGGTGCTCAATTAATGGTCATCAAATACAGGTACGAGTAAGCCAGTTAAAAAAAAGAAAGCCTCGTATTTTTCATCTATAGAAGTTTTTTTTTTTTTTAAGGAAGGAGATGCAGAACATAATTCAGTGTTCTTGCTAATAGATTTTAAAATCAAAGTAATGCCTTTCTCCTATAACTGAGCAGAATAAAATGCCTGGCACTGTTTAGATTGGGGTCATTAGACTTTCAAGCTAATGGCTATACTTTTCATTTCTTTCTTTGAGGTTCTCAGTAATTGCAGGGTAGTTGAATTCTTTTCTCTTTTTTCTAGAAAGTTAAAGAAAGGAAAGTAAGTTGTACATAGCTGTGGCAATCCAGCAGCCGTCCATGTTCTAGTGGGAATGCCTGCTCGGGGCCAACTTGCCTCCTTCTCTTGGCCTCTTGGCAGCTACAGACCGAATATAAAACCCAAGATCAGTCACCTGAAACCCTTGCCATAGACTTGGGCTCCTATGGAAATGGAGAAATCATTAAATGGTTTTATAGCAGCAGTTATGGGGTTGGGCAGGGAGAAGGCTTGGCTAGAGTAGTCAAGTCTCCAACAAAAGGAAGCATCCTGAACTAGGGGTGTAGCTCAGTGGTAGAATGCTTGCTTAGCATGTGGGAAGTCCCTGGTTCAATCCCCAGCACCACGGCAGGAGGCTGGGAGACAACAAGAAGGTTCCATCCTTGGAGCCCTATGGAACCTCTTGGGTCTCACCTCTATTCTAAGCATTGTCTCCAGATTTTCTGGAATCTGTGACTTCTAGTTAATTCTCCCTTTACCTTAATGGAACCAGAGTCTATTTCTGTACTTTAAATAAATAATACAATAAATGTAATTAAACAACAGAAAGAGAGAAGACAGAAGAGAGAGAAGAAAGTGAGGGAGAAGAGAAGAAAGGAGGGGACAGGAGAAAGAAGAGAAGGGACCAAAGAAAAGAAGCTGGAGGTGTCTTCTGGTTGACAGATGGTGCCTTGCACATGCTCAGTACATGGTAGGCAACCAACAAAGTCAGACAAGAGGAAAATCAATGTTCAATATTCATTATCTGGGTTGTTTTGTCTTGATTTCACCTTTTGGTTTGGTTGGGTTTTGTATTGTTCTTCTCAGGTGAGGTTCTTACTCTGTCACTCTGACTCAAATAGCTTCTGGGAGGGATTATAAATGTGAGCCACCATGTCCACCCAAAAGTCCCATTTTTAATAAAGCACAGAATGCTTGTTTGGTAGTCTCTTTACATGGCCTCTATTATAACTCTAGTATCCCTTTCAGGGACAACCAAATCTAAATCAACCACTCAGAGTGTTTGGTCCACTGACCATCAGGAGCTAGTAGGAGCTCCAGAAAAAGCAATTATCTGCTCCTCCACAGATCCACTAAATCCAAATCTGCATGTTAACAAAGCCCTGAGAGGTTCCTGAGTACATCCCATTGTGAAAAGTCTCTGAGAACAGGCTACCTTATCATCTCAAACCTCACAGTTTCATCCATACAATGAAGAACATAAAGCCAACAAACCTGTGGTTAGAACCTACGAAATTACTATGTCACCATTCCAACCTACAAAAACAGCATATCCATATAATTCAAATCATTCAATAAACTTTTCCATAGCTGGAAAGAAGATGAGATGAGTAAAATTGTCCCTAACCTATCTGTTAGTTAGTTAGTTACTACTTACTTACTTACTACTACTTACTTACTTAGTTTTCAAACAAACTCTCAATGCTGAAAATTCTGGAAGTAAATCACTATTTCTTGAGTAGAAAGGGAGAAGTCAATGAGTGAATTATTCCATTCATTCTGCATTGTTTCCTTTGAGTCTCATCTGTGCCATTTATTATACAAGATACTGAGGATTCTGAGTCCCCAGGTTGGAGTCCTTGATGGAGAATGAGCTTGGTGGTACTTAGCCTTGCTATTAGCGGACATTACATCCATTCTTTCATCTCACTCTCTCTCATACAAAGCCTTCAGAAGGGATTCAGTTCCCTGTGGAAATACAAGAACTAAGGCTGAGAGTTTAGCAAATGTCCAAGACCAGCGGGTAAATGATGAAATTAGATATAGAATCCAGTCAAGGTTATCTAACCATTGTGGTCAATGATACTGTATCAACATGGCATGTAAAGCCATGGATCCTCTTTCTTTCTTTCTTTCTTCTTTCTTTCTTTCTTTCTTTCTTTCTTTCTTTCTTTCTCTTCTCTTCTTCCTTCCTCCCTCCCTCCCTCCCTCCCTCCCTCCCTCCCTCCCTTCCTTCCTTCTTTTCTTTCTTTCTCTCTGTCTGTCCTCTTTTTTCAATTGCTTCATTATTTTTTCATCCTATCCCCTCCTTACTCCTTCTGACATCCAACTCTAATTTGGTTAACCATTGAATCGCACAACAAATAGCTTAGTTTGGAAAGGAAGGACTGCTTTTTATTTGGATCAAGTTGGTAGTATCTCCTGGGTGACATAAAAGAAATATTATGGCCCTTGATGAGTATTTTATTACCTATCCAGTTTCAACTTGTTCTGGAAATTTTGAGTGCTCTCTTCAGCCTCTTAACAGGGTACTCCCAAGCCTGGAGTCCAGGTTGTGGTACAGTCGTTACTAAATGCCAACAGCACAGAGTCTGCGCTGGGGTGCCCTGCCATTGCACAGCACACATGGTTACCTATACAACTTTCCTGTGGCCACTGCCAAATGGATGAAGCCACAGATTCATTTACTTAATGGAAAAATAGAAACTTGCTATAGTTGCGATAGTTGAGGTCTTTGCTAGGTCTGGCATCAATGCAATGGTAGCAGAGACTGCTGCATCCACTCCCACCCCCAAACTCACCCTAGGTCTTCCTCTCCACTTCAAGGTGAACTGGTCTCAAAGACTCTCAGCCGTTCAGCACTGGCATCTCTTTACCAGAAGTCCTTCCTTCTCCAGTTCCTTTTTCATTTTCTTTCCCAGTTTTCCTCCACCCCAATTCTGTGGTGATGTAAATTGAATCCAGGGTCTTGCGTATCTCAGGCAAGCACTTTACCCCTGAGTTACAGCCCTGGATATTTTTTTTTTTTGTTTGTTGGTTTTAATTTGATTTAAGGTCTTACTAAGTTAACAGGCTAGCCTCAAAAACACTGAGGCTCACACAGGCCTTGGGAGTTACTGCTTTTCCTGCCTCAGTTTCCTGAATGGCTGGGATTGCAATAATGTTCAAAGAGACTACACTTCTCCCCTCTTCTTTAATGGAAGGAAGTAGCCTTGCACATAGATTAGATAAGACAGACAAGTCCTATAATTGATAGGCAGCCCTCAGAGGTGGTTCCTTTACTCTTAGGGCAGGTTTACTCTAAGGTATCAGCTCCCAGAGTTTCCCAATTAGAGGTCCAGTTGTATATGGCATCTTCCATGGTAGGAGCAAGACTATTACCTATTTCACTTCTTTTGAATTCAGTGAAGTCTCAGCCCCATGCCTAGGTCAACTTCCTGGTTGCCCACTTCCTGCGTGCCCCTCATCTGTTGCTTGGTGCTTACTGTTGTGACCCATCTTTCCATATCCTTAGTTCTGGCTTCTAGAGACCTTGATGGGGCCAAGATGATAGGTCAATGTTATTAAGTGTTCTTTTCTAACATATTTGGAGTCCTAGGTTTGGTTCTCAGTCTCCATGTCCTCCAGAAAGAGAGACCCTGATAGAACTTTGGGCTCAGATGAATACATTATCAGACATGATTTCCACAACTGCCTTCCTCCTTGGCTTCCTGAGACATTTGAAGAGCTTTGCTGCCAAAATGACCTGGCAAGAGCTCCAAGGATGCAAAGAATCCCAGGACCCAGAAGAAGAGTCTTGCTGGAGCCTCAGAGTAAGCCAGCACATCAAGACTCAGACTCCCTGGAGCCCTCAAAGATTTCCTGAAAAGCTTCCTGGCTCCTTTGTTTCTTGACAACTGAGAGAAGTAGGTAAACCACTGAAGACGCTTGATCCAACAGCTATTAAACAGGCATCCTGTAGGTCTCTAAGATCATGCACATTCCCATGCAGACAGAAAAGACCATAGGATATGGCAATCCATTTGAGGATTTACATGGCTTTTAAAACTATTAAACAATTAATTATTCTCCATTATATGTGCACTTATTTCAGAAAGTTTCTAGAGCAGTAGGTTTCTAACTTTCCTCTCTTACTTTTGAGACAGTGTCCAGTCCCCCCAATGCCTGGAGCTCATGAGTTCAGCTAGAGCTGCTGGCAGTAAGCCCCAGGGATGTTCTTGGTCTCTCTTCCTGAAGTACTAAGATTACAAGTGTGCAACACCACAGATTCTATATGAATTCTGAAAACCCAAACACAGATCCTCATGTCCGAGTGGCAGTTTCTGGAGATCCAAATGTAGGTTCTCATTCTTAAGAGGCAAACATGTTACCAACTGAGTCATTCCCTCAGCCTCTAAGTCTTGCCTTTTATTTAGCATCCAGTCTAAAATTAGGGTGAATTTATTTTGGATGATACAATAAGAAAAAAAAAACTTCAAAGACAATGAGGAAAAAAGTAGAATCTGTATGAAGAGAAAAGAGGAGGAGGGAAGTGGTTCTGAGTGTGAGAAATGATAATAAAAGCCATACACCATGGAAATGGATTGTGAAGTCCAAGTACTAGACTAGAACCTATCCATGGAGGACTGACTGTAGGATGGATGTGATGGAAAGATGGATGGATGGATGGATGGATGGATGGATGGATGGACATATGAATGGATAGATAATGGATGGATGGATGGATGGATGGATGGATGGATGGATGGATGGATGGATGGACATATGAATGGATGGATGGATGGATGGATGGATGGATGGATGGATGGATGGAGATTGAAATGGAAGGGTAAATAGATGGGTGGGTGAGTAGAGAAATGAATGAATAATGTCAATTATGATAGTCACAAAACATTAACAAAAAGTGGCAAAGACTTTTAATTAGCATGCCAATTTCATTTTGTAAACACATTTTGCTTCAAGTGTATATGCTACAATAATCTGAAGACATGTTGCAAGGAGGGTTTTCTTTGCCTTTAAAGGTAAAAGTGCACAGTATTTTTAAGATCTGGCTGAGACTTGACCCTGAACTTCTCCATTTCATAGTAGCATAATTTGGAACACTTTTCTTCACCTCTCTTGGCCTTGGTTTCTTCATCTGTATACTGTAGATAACACCTTATGGCATTCTCCAGAGGGATGGATAACAGGTGAATCGCTTAACTCGGTGCCTGGCACACAATAAATATTAAGAAACTTTAAGAATGAGTAGACACTAGAGTTCATCCAAGGCCTTTTTGTGGCCAAGAGTCTATTTAGCAGGCATTCTCTACTGTGTGTTAAAACTAACTTCAGGGAAACAACATTAACCTATACTAAAATATCTTGATGAAAGCTAAATAAACACAAAACCATCTAGAAAGAAGAGTTCTAAGATCTAGAAGAAGGCTCAGCAATGTGACAACTTCATCTCTAGGGTTTAAAAAATAGAATCATTTTTGAAAAACGAATATGCTCATTGTTCCTCTCTATATGGGCTACCAGGCCTGTGGTCACTGCACTAGACCATGGCCAGGGTAAAGTGACACCAGAACTAACTCAGGGAAGATCCAGGCATATATAACCTAACTCATTAAAATTGAGTAATATTCACCCAGAAGAACAGTCCATAACTTCCTTTCCTTGTGGACTCACTTTGAGGGTTACCTCAAGCAAACCATAGACCAAAAAATAGTAAATGGGAAATTTCAGAAATCAGCATCTCCAAAATTTGTATTTGTATACCACTCTGTACTGTGGAGAAATAAATCATTCTTTTGGTGTCTTGTATCTATGCTTTATAAGCTTTATGAGCTGTTAGCTACTTAATGGTCATCTTGGTTGTCAGGTCAACCACTGTGCTTGTATATTGGATCTGGCACTGTCTACAGTTTCAAGCATCCACTGGGGATGTTTGAGTCTATCTTATAATTTCTTGTTTTGTACTAGTGTAAAGTAGCAGAACCACATTGCTAGAACCTTTTCCAGGGGCTGAGAGGACCAGTTTGGTGAGGGACACCGAAGCACAGACTACACTAGCAGGCAATAATACATCTTCCTTTGGTCACAGGACATTTGTCTCTAATTAGACTGTGCTTGTGAAATATAATTTAGCATTGCATATAGAACAGAACTTCAGTACTGAAAAATAGCTCAGATAATGTCTACACAGCACACTGAGTTTACACTGGAGATGTGGAGAGGTGAAATGTTTTAGTCAAGATCAAACAGAGCCTGCCAGAAAAGGCATCCCATGGCAGAGAAAGCACCTTGGAAATTTTAGCTATAAAAAAAAAATCTAAGGTTTTTCTGTGATTAGATATTTTCAGTATTAATGAGAACCTGGGTTTTTTTTTTTTTTTTAATTTCAAAAATGGCATACTAGGGGCTGGAGAGATGGCTTAGTGGTTAAGAGCACTGACTGCCCTTCCAGAGGTTCTGAGTTCAATTCCCAGCAACCACATGGTGGTTCACAACCATCTGTAATAAGATCTGATGCCCTCTTCTGGTGCGTCTAAAGACAGCTACAATGTACTCACATAAAATAAATAAATAAATCTTTTTTAAAAATGGCATACTACAATAAAAACATAATCTATTTAAGCAGTTGAAAAGAACATTTAATGTCTTCAAAGTATATAGCAGAGAATATTAAGTTGCTCTGAAATCTTCTACTATGACTGAATTGTTCAGGAAGCCCAAAACGACTACGTGAATTTGGGCATCCCTGGAAGCAGAGTCGAGGACAAAATTCTGGATGCACATATTTTACTTGGGAGATGAGCCCCAAAGCAGGATGAGGTGGGGTAGAAAGAGTCACACAGAAAGGAAGTGTAATGGCCTCACAGGCTCTGCGAGCAGGGTTCTGTTCTGAGCCACAGTATAGAGGTAGCCAAAGTGGAGAATAGGACCCCTGCTCCAGTGTTGGTGAGAGGTGACCTGCCATGAGCTTTAGAAGCTCAAACAAAGGGAAAAACAGTTTTAGGCTGTGTTTTTGAGGTTGCTAAGCATGCCCAGGTGTCTTGGATAGAAAGCATTGAAAGATAACTCCAGAAATTATGCCTGAGGAATGTTTACCGAGATGTAGAAAACTATGTGTGTGAATCTGGGTTTTCTAGAGAAGCGGAGTACATAAATATGTCCTGGGATAGAAAAGGAGATTGGCTCATTCTAAGGAATTGGTTCACACAGGAATATGGCTAAGTGGTCCAAGCTTGCAGCCAGCAAGCTGGAGATGGAGGTCAGTCAATGACATAGTCCTTGTACAAGACTGCAGACTGAGGAGAGTGAACGCTGTAACTTCGGCCAAGGCCTAGAGCAAACAGAGTTAGGCTCAGGCAGAAAATACATTCGTACTAAGCTCCCCCCACCCCTTCTATTAGAACATCAACAGCTTGTATGACATCACCCATGTTTGGAAAGGGAATTACCTTTCCTCAGTCCACAGATTCAAACGTTCATTTCATGCAGAGACACCTTCACAAACACATACAAAGTCATGCCTCACTGAATATCTGGGTACTCCAGTCAAGTTGAGACATAAAATTAACCACCACCAGTGGGGGGGGGGGGGGAAACGTTAATATGATCATGTAGTTCAGAGGCTCAGGACTCCTGTTTAAGGCACGTGGATTTGCAATGCCTAAAACATCAATGACAGATCAGATGCCTTCAGTTAATGACAGATAGAACAGTAGAATTTGGAAGGTGAAAGTTGGGGAAAGCCTGTGGCTGGAGATGTAAACTTGAAATTTATTGATCTAAGGATGGCTTTGAAGTAAAGAAAGTGGATGACAGACGTAGTTAGAAGCAAGACTCCCATTTGAGAATCCTGAGGTACTTCAATATATTTCACCTGTTACTGGTTTTCAATGCTTCTGAACTATGTCTAAACAGCCCCATTTTATAAGGACATCAGCCATACTAGATCCAAATGGATCCAAATGGACTTTAAAAAAAAAAAAAAAACTTAATTATGTGTAAAAAAGAGTTTCATTTTCAGATTGTGAGATACTGGGGGTTTTGAATTTAACTCAGCCTACATCCTTATCTCTGTTTTGGATGGACACCAATCTCATGCTGGTTTTGCCCAGATCCTGAGTCTGCTCATTCCTGTTTCTGAGCACCCATAAAATAGTTTTTGCAGATTGATTCCTTGGAAAACTAATGCTGACTCGTAGGACCCAGAACTTGGAGTCACTCGCCTGGGCTTCCCAAGTTCCTGACGACAATGGTATAGCATTGACACACCAACACAGACTCCATTCTCAGTGTCAGCAACTCACTCAGGATGAAAAAACAGAATCACCGGCAGTGAATGCTTAGTTGATGTCTCCTCTGAAATGGTGAAGATTTAATAAAGATATATACATAACAAGGGGAGCTCTGGGGAAGTTGGTGGAGCAGTGCAGAATAGGGACCGTGGATAAAGTCACACTTCAGAGTTCTCAAGCTCATTCTGCCACCAACTCTCTGCTTTCCCTTCTTAAACTGTTCTTGATTTATCTTTTAACATACAAAACCCACTCCAGTTCTAGCCATCTGTAATAATAAAATGACTGACCCCAGCGGGGAAGGGAGATGACTTGTTCTGTGAGAATTCTTGCTCTGCAAGCACACACCAAAAAAAAGCTAAATTGAAAACCCCCACCACATTCATGTCAAAAGCAGACAGAGCTGTGCATACTGGTAACCCCAATGTTGGAGGCCAGAGGTGGGTGGATCCCAGGAATTCACTGGCCAACCAGCATACCAGAAACAATGAGCTTTATGCTCCAAGCCAAGTTCTCTCTTGTCCCTGCCCTCTCCCGCATGATCTGTCACCCTGTGATGCTGTCCATTATATCTTGACACATAAGGAGGCCCTTCACAGACACCGAAGTATTAGAAATGACTTTCTAATCTTTATAAAAGAATAGCATTCTGTCTGCAACATTCTGACACGCTTTCCAAACCGAGGCTCCTTAAGGGCAGAGACTGCTCTACTCTAGTCACTGTTGCATCCCCAGCTGGCACATAAATATCTGTAGAAGCAAGCGAGCGAGCAAGGGAGCATCTCAGTGGTCTTTGAGAAAGGATTGCCTGGAACAAAAGGAGGAGCACGTTGCTGTCCAGTGACCCGGCGTACCAGCACACAGTGGCTCTTCACTACCTGCTCATTAATTCATCCTGCCTGTGAGCATAATTAGAATGCCTAGGTTTCCACTGAGACCAATACTTAAACCCTCCCCCCCACAAAAGAGTTGTGTAGATCTTCCCTTGGACTTTGATCCTCCTTTTGGCAGCACCCTGCACCGGCCTTCGGGGAAATGAGTAATGAAAGATTTTGCAACCAGAGAGGGCCTGGGCCAAAACCAAAGAGGAGGGCCAAGTCCCCTTAAGGAGAGGATCCTGAAGCAGTTGAAAGGAACTAAAGTTATGCTCAGCTTTCTCTTGAGTTTGTATAAGTCCTTTACTTTTTAATCTCAAAGAAACTAAGGTCTTCGGAACCACTAGAGACATCCAGGGAGAGAACAAATGATGGGGAGATGGTACCTATGTTTGTGGGGGATAGGTGTTTATAGGCACTGGGGTCTGCCCACAACCAGGCTCCAATGTGCTGCTGGAACATATTAGCTTGAAATGCTAGAATCATGTGAAGGCCAGTTTTAGGGGCAAACCTGAGGCCTAAGTCCCCCCACCGTCACTTCCATCTCCTGTCTATGAGGAGCGCTGTCTATACCCTAATCCACACGGTGCCAGTCTTTGGGGTCTCATGTGCCTACACGCTCTGAGGCCCAATTTCTCCATTTCTGATTGGCTCTGCACCCTATAGCCTCTTCACAGACATTCCTTGGGCTCCTGTATCACTGGGTTCTGTCTAGACTTAGCCAATGGGAGGCACTAGTGTAAAGTGGAAGATAAGGCCAGGGAGGGAGGCTGGGGTGTGGTGAGCATGTGGTAAGGAGTGTGGCTGCTAGGTCTGGTTCACTGCAAATGCCTGGAAAGCATGAGACTGCAAGGTAGAGCTCAGTGGTACCCAGCACGGACAAACTGAACGTGAAAGCAATGGCCCCCAGAAGTAAATCTTTCCTTATGAAGAATGGCCAGACACCATTTAGGTAGACTTGTATACAGCTTCAATATGGCAGTCTTGTCTCTGCAGTGCTTGTACTTAGGTGTGGGACTAGAGCTGTTTGAGCAACGGAAAAGCATGTCCAGCCCTTCTAATTTAGTCCTCCAGGTGTACAATACCTACATTGATGCTATTCAGCAACTGGGATCTGAAAGATGCTTGCCTACCCGGTGCTACCTGGCCTCCTAACTTTAGTTTATTTATTCTCTAGATGAGAGCCAGGCTTCTCCTAGTCACCTGAGTACAGCGGCCTCACACACAGACTGCATTTTACAGACTCCCAGGCACTGCTTCTGTGTTAATCCAAACACAGGACTGTGCGTGGCAAGGCTCTCATACTGGCTGTGAGGGCTCCTTCAGTGGATGCTCCTGGGTATGCAGAGAGGAACATAACTGGGCCACAGGTTTGGGGGACCAGTGAGTATGACAGAGTTCACTGAATTTCTTTACTTGAAACACCCTTGGCGTTTGCATTTGTTCTGAAAGTGTCTCATGGTGCTGCCCAGGCTAAACCCACACTCACACACAAACTTCCCACCCCAGCCTCCTAGGTGCTGGGGTTCCACCATGGGCCATTACATCTAACTGTACATTGAGGACACGTGCTGCTCACGTGACTTGTGGGTCTATGAGGGAATCAATGAGTTGACTCTTCCTAAATATCTTAATGACCAAGGAGTAGTTTTTAGAATGTTCCTTAGCATATGTATTTCTGGGAACCCTAATCCTTACCTTAGTCCATGATTCCAAGAGAATTTTTAACAATGAGGAAAAGAAGAGGCTACATTCTTGGCTTCAGAATAAGGTTTTCCCCGGAGGTCAAGATTTCAGAAAAATTAACTGCAGAGGCAGTGTTTGTGCTATAGCTGTGAGTTTTGTTCTCAACTCACTAGCTGTATTTCCTTGACCGGGGCACTGTCTCTAAACCTCACTTTCCTAATCTGTAAAATGGGGTTATTACACCCACTGTATATTAGGGATCTAGTGAGAATAGAAGTGGAGTATATGTGAGGCCTCAGTGTTGTACAGGGTAAATGCCCAATGGAAACTGATATTATAGCCATGGAAAAATATCACATTTCCTAGGCATCTTTTAACTCCAGTGCTTGTTTCCAGAGAGAAGATGATGATGAGGGGAGAGAGAGAGAGAGAGAGAGAGAGAGAGAGAGAGAGAGAGAGAGAGCAAACAATCTGGCTTGGAAGGGAGCTTACTCTTTGAAGCTGACAAGTGTAATTTGTCTTGAGGCTGCCAAGCACTCGGGTTGAGCCTTCGTGTGGGAAAGAAAAGACAAGCAAGATTAATCTGGGGCCTTCATTACTTACTCCATCTGGCCTGGTTTGGCACAGACCGTTCCCTCTATAGGCAGATTATTCCTTCAAAAGCCTCAGCAGAGGGCTCTCTAATGGGTTCTGACATGGCAGGAATGGGGATCACACAGCTCTGAGATAAGGGCCCAAGATGAGGCCAAAATGCTTCCAGCACTACAGCCCAGATGCTCTGCCACAGAAGGCAGAAATGAACTGAAAAGGAGCCAAGGCCTCTGGGACAGGTGAAACCAGGATCCCAGAAGCACCTGGTCTCCACCCTGGGGAACAGCCAGAGCCGCCTTGTGGGCTGGGCTGGTAACCTGGCTTACCTGACTGGGATGTGGTCCAATGACCACAGGCACTTGGTAATCTGGTTTTACAGTCACAGTGGGGATAAAAGAAGTGGCTAGGAAGAAGGTTAGTTTTAAACATTTTCTAGCTAAAACCTTGTGGATTTTTCCTCACATGTTCATCCTTATGCATATGGTAGTGGTATGAGGAGGAGGAGGAAAAGACGGGAGGGAGAGTACTTACTTAAACACATATCTGCAAAGCAGGCAGTGTTACTAATTGTGGGGGATGGAACAAGGGGCTTGTCCAAGGTCACATCTTAAATGACTGATCCAGGACCACATGTGGGGGCAGTTGGTTTAGCCTACACTCACTGTGACAACCTCAGCATCTCAAACAGAAATTACAAGTAGGGAGAATTTTCCACAGCCCCCAGAGGTAGCAACTCCAGAACCTAACTCTTGTCTTCTGGGACAGGCTGGGGACGAGGTTGGGCAGAAAAGCAGATGCATCAATCAGGGCTTGTCTGTGCTGGATTTGGACACGTCCAACTGTGGAACAAAGGCTCTGCTCTTTTGAACACACACACAGTTCTGTTCGAGATTCCTCCGTCGTGTACCAGGGCTGCAGAGGGCAAAGTCTAGCTCCAGCCCTATGGCTTCCAAGGCTAGAGACTTGCTGAAGAGCCTGAGCAAACCAGAGGCTATACAACACTGCCATCTCCTGGGAGCAAGGGCCACTCTGTATGCAGACAGAAAGCAGCATAAAGCCTGGGAATAGAAGAGGCACAAGGCTGCTCTCTTCTTTAGGAAACTTTCTGTGGTGATGCTGTGACTCAGGACAGCCTGTGTTTATCCACTGGCTAACATGTCAGATATTAATTCTTTTTGTTTTCAACCAACAAATATTAACAGGATCCCTCTTTCACGTGATGTACTGTTACACGCTAGAACCCCTGTTTTACATGACGCACTGTTACATGCTAAGCACATTGCAGCGTGGCAGTGGTGAAGCTAAGTTAAGTGGTTCTCAACAGGCACAGTGACTCAGCCATGTAATTGTAGCACTCAGGAGACCAAAGCAAGGAATTATTTTGAGATCATGGCCAACCTAGACTATGTAGTGAGTTCTAGGGCAGCCTGGGCTACTACAGCATGAGACCCTATCTTACCTACTACTTCCAGGATAAATGTTTTCTAAATTCATGAAGCTGATAGCTAAGAGGAGAAGATGGACTATAAACAGGAAACAATCTCACTGTGAAGGGCTTTGTTCATCGTGACTGTGGTGGGCTCATGAGGTAAAGCTCAAATAGGAATCACCATGATGGAGGGGAGACCCTGGATAGTCAGACAGCTTGGGAACCCTTCACTAAGAACATGACGTATATGCAGACACATGTCACACGGTCACAGTGTGAGTGGAAGAGCAGATACTGTGAAGGCTCTGACACAGGTATCCTGGCTCAGCGCAAGAACTTAAGGAAAGATTTGTATGGATGATCATTGACAAACAGGAAAAGAGATGACAATATGCAGTTCACAGAGGGCTTTACCTTCTATTTTGAGATAGCAAGATAAATCTCTTTTCCTTTTGGATTATACTTAGATTATAAAGCTAGAGGCCTGGCAAGTATCAGTGACTGTTTTCTTACCAAACTGACAGAATCTGTTACTGTGAGAGAGAATAAGTCCAACTAAGAAGCAGAGAGACAGGGTTGGAGAGATGGCTCTGCAGTTAAGATTGCTTTGCTGCTCTTGTAGAGGACCTGAGTTCTGTTCCCAGTACCCACAAAAGGCAGCTCAAAACTGCCTGCAACTCCAGATCCAGGGGATGCCAGAGGTCAGATGCCTTCTGACCTCTGATGGCATCAATTCACACATGCACATGCACTTACACATTAAAAAAAAAAAAAAAGAAATACAGAAATAAAGAGACAATTAATAGAAAAAGAAAGTCTTAATGATGCTATCTAAGCTCCTGGATCTAGCCTTGCTTGAAGTTTGAACACCAGAATTTAGAGTCATAGAAATCTGTAAAAAAAAAAAAAAAAAAAAATTTCATTCCAATAAAAAAAAAAAAAAAGATGATAAAAATTAAAAAAAAAAAAATTCAGCTAAAACTATTTTATGATAAGTTTTTGTCATATGTTTAAAAAAAGACTTAAGATGCTATCTCAAAATAGAAGGATAAAAATGAAGGACAAAGTCTGGCACTGTTTGGTTCATGTACATACCTGATGAGCCAATCTGTGTGGTCGTTCATCAAAAGGGACACGGTCTGACCCGGGTCATGTTCCACCCCTCTAACTGGAGTAAGATTAAAATTAAGGCAGGAACAATCGGATGCTGTGGCTGATAGCCTCAGGATCATAAGACTCAGGAAGGAGTTTCCGCCAAGGCAAAGCAGGCTGATTGCAGAAAAATTGGTAAGGATGATTTGCTGACCAAAAAACTGGGAATGATGTGCTACACTTGTCCTCTGACAAAACTGCTTGAAGGAGAAAACAAAGATTGAAACAAAGATTTTTAAAGACCACATGAGTGTAGCCTTGTACACCTTTAAAGCTAGCTTTTGCAAGACAGAGGCAGGCAGATTGCATAGAGGTTAGACCAACATGATCTTATATGGTGAATTCCAGGCCATCCAGTGCTACAAATTCATAGTTTTGAGATCCTCTCTCAAAACAAACAAACAAAAGACCACGCTGACTATTTTAAGGGTGGAATGGAGGGAGCGTGGAAGCAGAGAAAACTTCAGATTCTAGATCAAATCAACCATCTCCTAACTACCTAAGGATTACACAGAAACCCTCAGTAAACTACAGTAACAGCACTTGCTGAGTATACATAGACCTTGAGTTTAGTACTCAGCACCATACACATACAGGAGGCCATAGTAAAGCCATTTTGAGCACAATAGAGCTTGCAGAGAAATATGAGATATCTTCATGAACCAAAGACAAGGAGGAAACAGAAAAAATGAGAGTTAAGTGTGTGGTTGATGCTGCAGTTAGCTCCCTTGTCAAATTCTTCCAGCCTCAGATGGCCAAGATGCTTAAACGGTTAACAGTCACATGGGAGAGGGAGACAAGGTCTTGTCCCAAAATATATCTGAGAATTTTCCTCCTGCTACTTAAAGACCACATACCACCAGGCACTTCAGCAATACTGAAATAAAGGATGAAACACTGTCAAAAACACTGAAATATCCAAATGAAATAATACATCTTTGACCAATTAAAGGTCATATGGACAAATATCTGCCCTGACCTGGGCTTTGGGTAGAAAAATGTCTTTATAAACATGGCTACATCCATGGGTTTGGATTTAAATTGGCTTCACTTGCAATTAACTCTAGCAACAGGCCCATAGCACCCATGCCTCAGAAGTCCCTGGAGAGACAAGCACAAACGCCCCAGACAGATCTTAAAAATTCCCACAGAAACATATTACCTGAGGACCTTCGGCCATCCATTAAGCCCATCAATACTACTTGGATCTTTTACTGGCCACCAGCTCGAGGCCTTTGTGGTCCCTTTCCAACCTATGTGGGTCTTTGAGACACCTCTCCTGCTTGTCCTTGATTGAGCCCTTTTGTTTTGGGGACTCAGACCTGCTGCTCAGACCTCCCACTCAATCCAGTTCAAGTTCCCTTTCAGTTATGAGGCCTCTTGCTGCCAACTCATAACCACCTCCTCCACTTGGATCCAACCTAGCCCTGAGGTCCTGCATCTTGTCATGAACCTATGTACATTGTGTGTCTCTCAGTCGGCCCAGATAGAGTGGAAAGAATTAGATGCAGGTTGAGTTACTCCTCATTCCATGGCAGGTTATATAGCACAGCTTTGTAGAACTTAGGCCCCTCCCAACACTAGCCCTTTGCTGACCAGGCTCAATGTGACGAATGTTGACCATGGAAGTACTTGAACCTGTAGAAGCCTGCCCTGGCTCTTGCCTACCTGAATAAGGGATGTGCTCCATGACTACCCTGCTCTCTGGAACCCCAATTCCACTTCATACCATGGCCTGTGATGGCAAGACTGGAAACAGAATGCTGGCATGGAGTTCTGAGGGGGAAAAAAAATCTAACAACCATCTAACTTAGTAAAACAGATCCAACAGTTGTGTTTGTGAGAAGAGAAAAGCCCCAAGCAGGCCTGAAAATCCAAAGTAGCCAGGTTGGCAGCTGTGCCCTGCCCTACAGCAAGGAGGAAGCCACTAGGCCTGCTTTCCTGACAGACGAAGGTGGGGCCATGTCTTTCGAAGCCATTACCAGGATGGGATTCTTTTTTTGAACCCTGAAGGCCAGGAACAGAAGAACCAAGGCCAGATATTCTTCCCATCCGGTCCCCAGGGGTGTGGGGAGGGATTCTATGAGCCCAAGAGCTCACACACCAGTGTGCCTTGTGGGAAGGTGCTCGGCCTTCAAACTCATGTGCAAGGTCTTCAGACTTCACATGGCACCTTGCAGAAGGAATTCCAATTGTGGATCAAGTTACTTTCCATTTTGTCACTGGTCTATAGTCTCTAGGGGTACATTGAGATTGTCAGTGGATTAAAGGCTTCCATTGTTCACTAAAGACAGAGCAGCCTCTAACTCTCCATTGCACACAATTTTGAAATGTAGGCTCCACCACCATAGATAGGAATTCTATGAGGACTCCAACAAGCCCACTTCATGTTAGGGGAACTCAAAGTCTAGGTCCCTTGATTTATTAAAATAAGAGCTATACAGTCACAGAAGCCAGATGTTTACAACCTCAATTATCTGAAATGCCCATCATAGACAAACCTATAGGGATGGAAGTAGATTTGTGGACACCAGGAGCTCTGCGCTGCTAAGAGTGGAGAGTGACTGCTAAGAGACGCCATGTTTATTGTGACAGTGAAGAAATTATCCTGAACTGGATAAGAGTGGAGGCACGCCCACCACTTATGAATATAATCAACTCCGTATTTTCAAAGGGTGAATTTTATGATATATGATTGTATCTCTGTTTTTGAAAAGGAGCTCTAGAGTTGCCTGCCTGCCTGCCAGTCAGAGCCACCTCACAAGTTACACAGCCTGTCAGAGCCTCAGTTTCCTTTTCAGTAAAATAAGGATAGAAGGCTGAAGAGTTGTCTTAGGGAGCATGAGCAAACTCATGCAGCATGATACCTTTGCCCGTGTGGTTCTAACATGCAGTCACAAGGTTGTTCTCCAAGCAGACCATGACAAGAATAAGATCCACTTTAGGCTGGCTCAGCAGTTCAGAGTACTTGCTGCTCTTGCAGAGAACCTGGATTCTGTTCCCAACATCCCTATGGCAGCTCACAGCCTTCAGTAAGCCCAGTGCTAGGGGATCTAAAATTCTAAGGGATCCAGTGTCCTCTTCTGGCCTCGGTGTACACCAGGCACACGTGTAGTACAGGTAGACACACGTGCCTGTAAAATGAAAACAAGTCTCTAAGAATAAGACCCACTTGAAACACACGGGACATATGCTCATATGCTTAGGATTGGTCACATCATACACATTATATAACTGACAGGGAAAAAAAATCCACATTAATCGGGACTTGTCTCATGCTGTGACTCAAGCTCTCTGTTCCAAAGGTGAGCAAGCCAGGACTTAGCTAAACTATCTGGAACATTTTGTTCACAAGATAAATTTTATAGAGAAAAATACCTCAGCATGAAGGGAAAAAATGACTTTGTGACATAATAGCAACTTGAAGAATATCAGTTCCATTCATACTTAATCGGTTTTCCTCTATATCCCTAGAATGACACATGGCATTGGAAATAATTATTATAGCACAAAAGTGTGGGTAAATTAAATATGAGTGGAGAAAGTGCTGGTGAAACCTGAAAGAGGAAGAGGAAATAGGTTAGAAGGTCAGAAAAGGATCTCAGCTACCTATTCATTAATGCTTCAAATGATGACTGAGAAATCTGAGAATTAGCTTAGAGTAGGGACAGGATGGGTTGGGTAGGTAGCTCAGCTGGTAGAGCGCTTACTGTGCAGAAAGCCCTGGGTTTCAGCCCCAGCGCCATGTTAAACTAGGTGGAGCGGTGCATACCTGCAATGCCAATACCTGGGACTCAAAGCCATCATCAACTACACAGTGAATCCCAGGCCAACCTGGGCTACATGAGACCCAGATTCAAAAAAGGAGCAGGGCATAGTCACCTATGCTCAATATAACCTTGAGCCAGTTGCCTAAACTTTTGTGCCTCTGCCTTTTCATTCAAAATGAGAATAAGAATCACAGCAGATTATTGCCACAAGCTTCTGCTGAGAGCCAATCAGTGTTCAATTAAGAAAAAGCTTGAAAGGGTTTGCAACCCCATGAGGAGAGTAACAATACCAACCAACCAGAGCCCCCAGGGTCTAAACCACCAGCCTGGGAGCGCTTAGGGAGGGACCCATGGCTCCAGCTGTACATGTAGGGGAGGATGGCCTTGTTGGGCATCAGTGGGAGAGGAGATCCTTGGTCCCATGAAGGCTGGACACAGTGTGTGGGGGAATTCGAAGGTGGGGAGGAGGAGTGAGGGGGTAGGTGGTGGCACATCCTCATAGAAGCAGGAGGAGGGGGGATGGGATAGAGGGTTCCTGGGCTGGAGGGGGGAAGTGGGGTACGGGGATAACATCTGAAATGTAAATAAAATATCCAATAAAAAAATTTTAAAAAAGCTTGATGTGGGAGTTTGTGCCTAGTTTTATTGTATTTTGTTATGCCGTGTTCAGTTGATATCCCTGGGAGGCCTGCTGTTTTCTGAAGGGAGATGGGGGAAGAATGGATCTGGGGAGAGGGGAGGTAAAGGGGAGGTTGGAGGATTGGTTGGAGGGGAAACTGGGGTCAAGATATGTATGAGAGAAGGATAAATTAAGGAAAAAGAAATCACTCCTGATATCTAATGGAATGGGGGCCAGAGCCAGGTTCTAACTCCCGTAAGATAAAGAAATGTCAGTATGTCTTGCCCATCTGACTCTGCAGACAACACATCTATGGAGCCCTTCTTGGGGATGAAGAGCCTGGGGATGTAGTTCAGGACACATTTCTTCTTTAGAGATTATCTCTGAGGAAGGGTGAGGGCCGTGGCCATTCAGAGGACCTGTTTCATGCTCAGACAGCTATACAAATGAAGTACATTAGTTCTTGTCTTACAGCAACACCTAGGAGTCTGATCTTCCTGAGGAGAGCGGAGGTTGTAGGTCACAGGCTGTAGGCTAGCCAGAGAACCATCTGCCCGACTCAGCTGTTCCCCTTTGTTCCAGTTCTCTGTGACCAGGACATGAGATGACAGTTTTATGGCACCAGTTCTGGCTATGGTGTCCCCAGCAGGAGCCAGTTTGCTTTAGAAGGGACATGGGTGGAAGAACCCAAGACTCTAACCCATCAGAGGCCATGACTATGTCCATCCCAAAGACATTTTGGAAATAGGACTTCATTACTCAGAAGTTTTATTATTCTCTGTGTGTATGTGTGTTCATATGTGTGAATGTGTGTGTGCACATGTCACAGTGGACATGTGGAGATGAAGCTACCTTAAGTGACAGTGTTTACTTCCCACTTGGCTTGAGATGGGATTTCTTTTGTTTGTTTGTTTGACACTGGGTATACCAGGCTAGCTGACCCAGGAGCTTTTGGGGATACTCCTGTTTCTGCCTCATTTCTGTCCTAGTAGGGTTACAATTGTTATGATGAAACTCCATGATCAAGAGCAAGTTAGGGAGGAAAGGGTTTATTTGGCTTACACTTCCATATCATAGTCCATCCCTTAAGGGAGTCAGGACAGGAGCCCCGTTAGGACAGGAACCTTGAGGCAAGAGCTCATGCAGAGGTCATGGAGGGGTGCTGCTTACTGGCTTGTTCGGGGTACTTTCTTATAAAATCCAAAACCACCAGCCCAGAGATGGCACCACCAACAATGGACTGGGTCCTCTCCCATCAATCACTAATTTTAAACATGCCATACAGCTGGATCTCATGGAAGAGTTGTCTCAGTTGAGGTTCCCCCCTTTCAGATGACTCTAGCTTACGTCAAGTCGACCAACTAGCACAATTGACCACTTGTCAACCTGACACACATAAACATATCACCACAACCCATAACCTTTCCTTCCTTGTTCATTCTCAATCACAGTTGAATATCAACATTACAATGTAAACATTCCAAATTTGAAAGTCCTCCAATCTTTAAAAATTAAACGCCTAAAATTCCAGTCTCCTTAAAATCTTCAGTCTTTTTTAAAATCCAAAGTCTTTGTTAAATTCTAAAACCTCTTTAAAAGTTCTAAGTCTGTCAATTGTGGGCTCTGATAAAATCAAAGGAAGTTAAATGCCTGCTCACTTCCCAATGGTGGAATCAAGGTATAGTCACAATCAATGCAAAGCAAAACCAAACTTGCACTGTGTGGATAACTCAATGCCTGATATTTGGAATCCACTCACTACCTTCTGGGCTCCCCCAAAGGACTTGAGTCACTTCTCTGAGTCCACCCTTTGCAGCATACACAGCTTGTCTTCTAGGTTCTAGCTACCTCCACTCAGCCACTGCTGCTATTAGTGGTCATCCCCTGGTACTGGCATCCCTAAATTGCTGGAGTCTTCTGATGGAATTGGGCTGTATTTTTCACTAATAGCCCCTCTTGGGCTTTCACAGTGTCAAATCTCAGCCTCTCTTCATGGACCCTTCAATTCTGGGCCTTTAACTGCTACTGAGGCTAAACCTTCTTGAATGGCCTATCCTGCCTTCCCACAGTGCCAAGCTTCAGCTGCTTTTCATGACCCCTTCATGCCATCAAAATCAATACCACTCGAGTGACACACTATCAGGTTCAACTGCCAACACATGATACAATCCTGACCACCTCTGGAACACAGATTCTGTATCCAGACCCTAAAGAAACACTTCCCAGAAGATTCTACCTCAGTGAAGCTGATTTCTTAATCACCACTAATTTCTTAGCTTCCCCTGACTAGCATCAATTGTCTCAGTAAAGCAAGGGTTTTACTTCAGTGTTTCTGGTCTCAGCTAATCACAAGCTGAGTTTTCAGACCCAGCTAACCAGAACCACTGTAGGCAGCAGGCATGTGCATAGTGCACACATACATGCTGGGAAGACATTCATAAATATAAATACATCTAAGAAGAGTTTTTTAAAGCTCAGTATATTATAGTGCAAGGCCAGCTTTAGTCTAACGGGTCATGGAATGTAGTTCAGAGCGGCTGGTGGATGTGTGGTGAGGTATGGGGGAAGGGGGTGCCTTTGAGGGCCCACACGATGGTATAGTATAGAATAGAGTTTATTAAGGGCATGAGGAGGGGAGTCAAGAAGGTAGGAAAGGCAGAGAAAGGCAGAAAGAGAGAGTACAGAAGTAAAGGCTGACCATGAGCCTGTGGAGAGAGACTGGGAAAGGGAATGAGGAGAAAGCGGGGAAGGGAAGGCAATGGCAAGAGAGAGTATGAGGGCAAGAGAGTTAGAAGGGGGCAAGCAGCCCCTTTAGTGAGTCAGGCATACCTGGCTGTTACCAGGTAACTGTGGAGTGGAGCTTAGACAGAATGCTAGCACCATGAGCTAATGACATGCACCCTCAGGGGTGTAAGAACTAAGGATATCCAGTGACTAGAAGGTTTCTAAAAGTCATCATCCTTATCTTTATTTTTATATAAGTGTATATTGTTCATTAAGCACATTACCCCATGCTCCCAACTCCTCTTTTCCTGTCCCTCCCGCACTTAGGCCCCTTTGTTGCCCTAAACCCTTCACTTATTGCCATTTAGGCTCTGCTTCTCCCTCTCTAGGGATCCCAACCAGTGGATCCTGAGTGGGGGAGAGGGGAAGGAATGGGGATGGGGCATTGAGTGACCTCAAGCAGTAGTGAGCACAGCAAGAACAGACTCTCAGGAGACAGCTTCCGTTAGACAACTCATTTTAATGGAGGCAACAAAGGCCATTTAAAGCTTTGGAGGTTATGAGGGTAAGTGCACATCATTGGCCAGGGCCAGGGTGCTGTGGATGCCTCATTAGCATAAGGAGGACTTCCAGGTGCTTGTTGGATACGACCTTGTAAGGGGAAAGGATGTTTAACCTGGTTACCTCAGGTCAGGGGGTGGAGCACGCGCTTCCAAGACAAACAGCCCCAGGGCAAGGCGTGGATTGATTCTACTCCTGCTGCTCTCAGGATAATGCTTAGATACAGTTCAACCTCATTCTTGCTCCAGACCTGCTCCCAGCAGCTCCACAACTTACACTTTCATGTCTTATATACATTCATACAGGCTTTATGTATCTATACAAAACCTAGGAACCACTGAGAGAAAACATATGATATTTATCTTTCTAAAATAAATTTACTGGCTTAACTTACTTAATTCATAGATAAGATTATCTGTTTGGTGAGGTGGTTTAAATAAGAATGTCCCCCATAAGCTCCTAGATTTGAATGCTTGGTCACCAGGGAGTGGCCTTGTTGGAGGAAGTCGCTGGGGGAGGACTGTGGTAATCTCACGCCATGCCCCGTATCTCTCTCTTCTTGATGCCTGCAGATCCTGATGTAGAACTCTCAGCTACCTCTCCAGCATCACGTCTGCCTGCACACTGCCGTGCTCCCAGCCATGAAGAACTACTTTATTTTTTACTTTTTTAAGAACCCTCCATACTGACTTCCACAGTGCTGGACTAGTGTACACCTCATTGGCAGTATAAAAGGGGTCCCCTCTTGTTCACTTCCTTGCCAACATTTGGTGTCATTTGTCTGCTTACGTGACCACCATTCTGGTGGGCTGAGAGAGTATTACTGTAGTTTTAGTTTGCGTTGATCTGATGACTAATAAATAAGAACATATAAATGAGTAAACATATAAATGAATAAACAATAAATGTATTAACATTTTCATGCTTATTGTCCATTTGTATTTCATCTTTTGAGACATGGCTGTTCATCTTACTAGCCTATTTCTTGTTTAATTTTCAAGTTATTTGTATAGTCTAGATACTAATCCTGTTAGATGGAAAGCAATGAAGTTTTTGGGTTTTTTAAGTTTTATTTATTATTTATGCACGTGTAGCATGGTGCACGTGTAAAGGTCAGGACAGCTTCATGGAGCCACTTTCTTCTTTTATGGTTTTATGGGTCTGTGGATTGAACTCAGGCTATGTGGCAAATGCCTTTAACCACTCCCTGGGCCATTTCTCCAGCCTATGAAGCTTTTAAATTGTTCATATTGTTTCCTGAGTGTTAGCATTCTGTCTAAACTCCACCCCTACAGTTACCTGACCCATAAGAAAAGGGGCTGCTTGCCCCCTCCTCCCTCTCTTACTCTCTTGCATTCTATTGATCTCTTTGTCCCCTCGCCCCTTCTCTCTTCCATTACCCCCCTCTCCACATGTTCATGGCCGGCCTCTACTTCTCTACTCACAGTGGGTTCACAGACACTTGTGACTCTAGCCTCGGGGAATCTGGCTTCTCTGGCCTCCACGGATGGACACACATACACACACACATACACATACTTTAAAAAAAAATAAATTCTTTTTTAAAATCCTAAAAATAATTCTAAAAGTCCTTGCCTGCATCTTTAACCTTTTCACAGGTTCAGAGTTACATTACATAGGTCTCACATTAAAAAAAAAAAATCATTAATATTAATGGACATAGACTTTTGGACAAATGTGATGGTTACAAGCCACTGAACACTTATTTCAAGCATAGTTATGAGGCTTAATGAGAGAACACATGTTGCTGTGCTTATGCTTTCAAAAGTGCTACTAGAGTTCCAGAAACAAGTGTGCAGGCCTGGGGTCTGAACCAAAGCTTTGTTCATGCCAGGTAAGCATTCTATTAACTAAGGTACATCCCCAGCCCAGCAAATTGGCTTTGTATTCATACCTCCACTGTTAGCATTCTGTCTGGACTCCACCCCACAATTACCTGGCAACAGCCAGGTAGGCCTGATCCACTCACTATAAAAGGGGCCTGCTTGCCCCCTCTTCTTTCTCTTGCTCTCTTGTTCCTCTCCTGCCTTCTTGCTCCTGCTCTGTCCCCTCGTCCCTTTCCCTTCCCCTTCCCCCTCTCTCCTCGTGTTCATGGCCAGCCTCTACCTCTCTTTCTCTCTCTCTCTCTCCTCTTCCCTTTCTTTGCCTCTACTACCCTCTTAACTCCCCTCCCCATACCCTAAATAAACTCTATTCTATACTATACTATTGTATGGCTGGTCCCTCAGGGGGAAGGGGTGCCTTGGCATGGGCCTACCGAGGCACCCCTTTCCTCCATACTTGACTACACCCCCATAGAACATGTCTTCTCCTCTCTTTATCTTTTTATAAACACATCAATTCTGGTGCTGGAAACCAAGAAGATCAAGCCTGAAATGTGAGGTGTGAGGTGACTTACCTGTCTTATTTCATCCTGGGTTCCTCCTCCATGAACTGGTTCCAAAGAATGCTTTAGGACGTGGACCTACTTTAGTAATTCCTTGAAGGAAAATAACTTGATTCTGTAAGCAATACAAAGAACTCTTTTGCAATGTGACCCCAGTTTTCACAGGAATGATAAAATGTCTCATTTGATAATTACTGCCACCCCTCCCTGACCCTTTCCCCCCTTCTTTTCCTTCATTCTTTCCCCTCAGTCCCAACCCCTGTCCTCTCAAGAGAAGTCTTATTGTCTTGCTCAGGCTGATGCTGAACTTCTATACTCAGAGACATCCTTCTGCCTCAGTTTCCTTACTACCTGGGGACTACAGATGCCTGCCATTACATTCAGCAAACTATGTGTTGTTATTCAATCCTGATGTATATTGCCTGCCGCTCTGTCACCAGAATCCTCCTCCCCTGGGTGCTCTCTCACTTTCCCCCTGGAAAGGATCTCAGGAGCTGTTGATTAGCTACCACAGTTGGTCACTTCCCTTGTCACCTCTTAAGTTAAGACATCCCTACCTCTCAAGCCAGAAAATTCACAGCATGAGGACATTGCCATGAGTGAGTGAAAGGTGGTTTCCCATACTCAGTGCAAACATGCTGACAGTTCTGCTGAGTGCCAGGCATGGACCATGGGAGAATGTACAGAAGGCAGTCCTGCTCTCCATGGTGCTCCAGGCAGAAGCAAAAGAGAACATCAGTTAGCTACAGTGTGGGCTCTGCAAAAGCTTTGCAGAGAAAACCTGTACAATGAGAACCACAAGGAAGAGCAGGTAGGTGACGGAAGAGATGTCCAGGGAGGGGAAGAGTAGAGCAGACAGGAGGGCCTAGAGGAAGGAGCATGGTGGCCTTTAGAGGAAACTGCAAGTGTCTTGTAAGGCAGAAAAGGAGCTGGCAGGATAAGCAAGCAGGCAGGCCACAGGGACCTCGGTGTTTCAACATTCAAAAGATCAAGTGTGACTGAAAAGTGAAGCTGGAAGGCCAGGAAGCCCTGCCATGCCTGCAGAGATGACATGGAGACCATTAGTGGACTCTTTCTCATTCTACCTCTTCTACTTCAAGGGGTCAGGTGACTGGAGCATGAGGGATGTGTCTCCTGCACGTGGCAAGGCTAGCTTTGTTTAACCAGTCATGGAATACAACAGGGAGAAGCTGGGTGGAATCTGGAGCAGAGGAGGCAAAGGAACCAAAGGAAAAGAAATCTGTTTCTGCTCTCCTTCTCTGAGAAGAGCCCAGCCTTGGAAGTTTGGTCCAGTCAGGGTGCTGGGGAACATCTGAGCAGGAAACTGCTTCTCCAGGGAAAGCAGAGTCAAGACCATGGGAAAATGAAGTTTCCAAGCTGGGCCCCAAACAATTCTATCCCCATTTTCTCTCAGGAATCCTCACCCACAACCCAAAGAAACAAGAGTGACTCAAGAACTATATAGTTAGGGGGTGTGGGGTGTTGGCTGCTGCAACAGGCCAGCCTCTCAGGGATTTCTCATACCCTTCTTCTAGGTTCACCTGCCGCTCCCCTACCCAGGCAGGCAGCCACAGAAGGTGACCTTGCCCGCCCAGTCAGCCACCTCCCACATTCTCTACTCAGCTTTAAGCCTCCACAATGCCATAGCTGGGGCAAACAGAACATTTTAAAAGCCATCCCAGGGGTTGCAATACTGGAAGTGTCTGCAGCTGATTCTACAGACAGAGAGTTCTGGAGTAAACAAAATACAGTGTCAGAAGCAAGGCCTTGCTTAGGGTAGCCGAGAACCCAAAGCAAGGTGTTTAAACATCTGTTAAGCTGAACTGGCTAACATGGGGATAATAACTTCTCAGTCGGTGGGTTTCTGAATGGCATGCATCTCAACATTTGAAATAAAATAGATGCTAGGAAAAGTTGAATGCCAACAGCTAATAATGATCTCCCAATTCATGGCATTCTATTTGTGGACTGATTTAATCCCCAGCTAACCCTGCAGGCATTTGGAGGGCAGTGATACCTATTGTACATCATTTCTTCCTCTGACCCTCAGTCAGTATTAATCTCTGGCTGACTGAATATACAGATGTTGAGACTTCTTGGGGAACAGTAGCATTAAACTAACAGTCTCTTAACACCTTGGTGAACACTATCAACCTTTAGTAAGTAAAATAATGTTTGCACACCTTTCCCCACTGTTAGATGTAGTCTAAAAACTAGAAATGGTTAGTGCCCAGCAGGGGTGAACTGTGGAGTTGTGCTGTCTCGGGCACCCATGCTCTTCCGAGGGTTTTGACTTTGATGGGGAAATGGGATTCACCTGTAACATGGGAAACGTTGAGTATCTTCCTCATGAAATTATTGGGGATTACAAAGCACACGGAAAGTACTTCAAGTGCATGGCATGGAGTCAATGCAACAGAACCACTTATCCATCACCACAACCACCGTCTTCATCGAGCTCAGCTGTTGGCTGATTCCCTGGTGAAATGGTAATATTGGAAATCTCGACCTTGGGTAAAAATTTGGTTACCTATACTGGAGGGTCCACCCTGCATGGTAAAGGTATGCAGAAGTGAGCCCTTTCTGGAATAGTCAACACAGCAAGTAACAAGTGTTACAGGATCCTTGCAAACCATAAAATGAATTATAAATATTAGTATTATGATTTGTTTTTCAACATCTAGAAAGAGCCCAACAACACAACCCTGCCTGTCTGACAACTTACTGTGGAGTAGATCCTGTGCTCGCTGGTTTGCAGATTTGTTCACCGAATGATCCTCAGGCACCCAACGCTAGAGTTACTCTCATCTCCTACTCCGAAGATGAGGAGAATGGCATTCGAAGGTCACCTGAGGTGTCAGGTAGGATTCAAACCCAGTCATTTGGCTTCAAAGTCCATGCCTCTAACTGCTGGGCTACCCTGCGGGCTCGAGGGTTCTGCTCCTGCCCTGTTAGCAGGCCTGGGACAGCAACATTACAGGACATATATATATGACTTCGCTCCACCAGATCCTCCAGATCTGAAAATTACCTTCTTTCCCAAGTCATTGCACCAAGGTTTCTTTGATAACCTTGGGGGTACCCAGAGGCTGCTGTCCTGAGGAGATTAAAAATTACAGTTCTTAAGTGGAAAGATTTTCAACCTGCCCAGGAATCAGGTTTTTCTGGCTAGGACATCAAAACAAAATACAATCTCCCTCCTCAAACAAGGCAAACAGTCTGTTTTCTTTCTTTGTAGTTATGAATAAAAATGACAACAGGCAACAGTGTAGTACATTCTGCTTTAATACCCCAAATATCTGTGCAGATGGGAGATGCAAAATAACACAGAGATCTGAAGACAAGCACATCTCGCTCGGAGGAAAACTGATTAGAGAGAAGGCACGAGAAACCGTATTCTGTTGGATTGCATGTAAACATAAACGGGGAGACATTCACAGTGAAGCAGGAACTTTGATATCATTTTACAGGCGCACCCCATGGACAGGAGATGGCCGTGTTGCTGACCCTCAGTTTCCAAATCTTTACAGTGTAGTGTACTGTACCTGATGCTGGGAGACAAGGGCCCACACAGCAGCAATTCATAGGGCAAGAGAAGGAAGAGACATGGGTGCGAGCCCTCAGGTCTGCTTTCCCTCTTCCCCACACAGTGGCAGTGCCTCACAAATGACTGTTTATCAAGTGGGAAGTAAAAAATCAAGACCGAGTCCTAAAAGGCCCAGGCGAATACACTGTTTCTGTCTGTGCTCTTCAGTCAGGTGTCGTGGACAGGTCCTGGGGGAGGGACATGCCACATCTGGCCCTCCTTCTAGGTGATGACAGTGGGCGCAGTTCGGCCTGTCCTCTCCTGGAGCTGGGACACTTTCAGAGCAATGGAGATCAGGGGCGCCAGCATGACCTGAGAGAAACACAAAGGGAAGTGCCCTTTCCATCACTTTTCTAAACAGATCTGTGGTCCATGAGTCCAACCACCCACCCCAGGTACCAGCATGCCTGAAGCTCTTTTAAGTAAAACAGCAAACCCAAGCCTGGCTCCAGCACTCCTTACTCCAGTCAATGAACTCCATGGTCTATCCTGCAAAGCAAGCAATAGCACCATTCTCGATAACCTCTCCATATGCCCCACATACACCCCACCAAGCCTAAGAGACTCTTACATTGTGAATCTCTCGCCATGGTACTCAGTTCTCCCCAGCCCACCGCCATTACTCCTGATTCTCCCCAGCCCTCTGCTGTTACTTCTGATAAAAAAAAAACATTGCTGTCTCTCAGATACTTCTGCATCCCCTGAGCTGATCCTCACACTGTACTGAAAGAGACCTTTCAGGGCTGGAGAGATAGCTCAGTGGTTAAGAGCACTGGTTGTTCTTCCAGAGGTCCTGAGTTTAATTCCCAGCAACCATATTGTGACTCATAACCATCTATAATAGGACCTGATGCCTTCTTCTATCACACAGACATGCAGGAAAACAGACCACTCATATACATAAATAAATACATTTTAAAAAGGAGAAAGAGACCTTTCAGACATCCCCCCTTCACAGATCCTTCAAGGCACTGGGTGGGGGAGGGATGTGATAGGTAGGGGTGGATTCCGCTGTTGAAATGAATTATCTTTGATATTAAACAAATGAAAACTATCCATCTAGTTAAACTACCCATTTTCCAGAGCAGGAAACTGATACCACACCATACCAGAAGTGTGGCTGGACTAGACACCAATGGCCCGGGACAGGACCTTTGCTTGTTATTACTGCCTTTCATCCACACCAGATCATGCTAACTGAGAAAGCCAGCTCCACCGCTGAGACTACCACATGCCACTGCCCTTGGGGCTTAGATGCACCAGCTACAGAGTAAAGGCAGACCTCCCCAGCTGGATGGTGGTGTTTGCAGTCACAGAGGGAACCACAAGCTTTTATGATCCTCCATCCTGGAAAGTTAGGTTCAAAAGAAGTATACTTTTCATTCCTTCTGTCTAGCATGGATCAGGCTTTTGTCTTGAAGGTAAAAGGACATAAGCATGTCCACCTTCCTCCTCTTCTCCTTCTCCATTATCTTCTCCATTATTATCCACTACACATTCCAGGGCCCTTGGTTCAAGTCCTATGGATGCCAGAACCACATAAGGACTTGGAGCTTACTAATGTTGGAACCTGGCTACTGGAAAAAGTGTGAAGGAGAAGAAGCTCTCACCACTTCCTTATTAACGAAAGAAACTGTACACTAAGTATCTAGTCAAATTCAGACACAGGAAGCAGAAGGCTGCCTGCAAGGACTGTCAGGAAATCAGGCTACCACCTAAAGGTTAAGCTTCAGCTCTGCAAAAATGGAAAGGTTGGGATGTGAGGGTGTGTTGGAACAATGCAAATGTGCACAACATCGCTAAACTACAGACTTAAAAGACACGGTAATACAGTTTGTTCAAAATTTTTTTATATAATTAAAATTGGGAGTCAAAAATTTGAACTAAACAACTATAAGAGAATCATTCTTTGTTATGTTTTGTGGGATAGGGAAGTCAGAAGGCAGCTTAAGTTCTTCCACCATGTAGCTTCCGGGGTTCAAGTTCAGGGCCTAAGACCTGGTATCGAGTGCCTTTACCTGCTTTGCCACATCGCCAGCTTTGAACTGCCTTGTTTGATTTTTAATTTTTTTTAAGATTTCTTTATTTTATACTTGTGGGTGTTTTGCCTGCATGTATGCATGTGTACCACATAAGACGAGGATCCATGGAGGTCAGAATAAGGTATCAGATTCCCTGGAACTAGAATTATGCATGGTTGTGAGCTGCCAGGTGGGTGCTGGGAACTGAAACCTGTGTCCTCTGCAAGAGCAGCAAGTGCTCCTAACCTCTCCAGTCAAGTATCTCTCCAGTCAGAACCTGCTCATTCGTCAAAGCTGATCTAATGTGCCAGTCCCAGTGCTGAAGCATTTAAAATTCACTGTCTCCCCAAACTCATAGACCAATGCAAAGTTATCATTGTACCATTGTACAAGACATGCAAACATGAAACAATTCACCCATGTACACGGGTCTTCAGTGACAGGAAGAGAATTTAAAATAAGACCTCAGTAACTGTATATAACCTGCATGCTCACACCCACTCTAGTAAGACTCACCAAATTTGAATTTTACAGATTTTATTAGACACTAAAAAAGCAAAGAGGCTTTGTGCAAAAGTACACATGGCACACATTATTTCACCTTTTTTTCATAAAAACTGGTTTGTATTTAAGGTATCAAATGAAACATTTTAAAATTTGGTTCTCTGCAGGACAGTGATGATAGAGGTAGTCTATCATGAGACCACACTCCCAGATCCCAACAGGACCTATACAGTGGAGTGGCTACTGTCAAACTAACCTACACATCCAATCTCATCACATATTTCTTTTTTGGCATGGTGGCAGAGAAGACATTAGCAATGCACTTTCTCAGAAAAATTTAAGCACTTAATACAGCGTTACTAACTACAGGCATCAAAGTGGTTAAGGTCTCCAGAACTCCACATCCTATGTAAATGCAAGTCTGTAACCTTCATCTAGCATCTCCTGGCCCCACCTAACCCCTGCTAAGGACACTTCTTGCTGTTTCTGAGTTAGACTGTTTCTTTTAACCTCCACAAATAAATGAACTCATATAGCATCTGTCTCTGGATTTGGCCTGTTCTGCTCAGTATAGGGTTCTCCAGGTTTACCAAGTGGCTGCAAGTGGCAGAGTCCTCTTATTTTTAAGGAGGAGTGATTTTGCATGGAGTGACTTGGTACACCCTTAACTCTTCATCTGCTGACAGCAAAAATGCTTGACCCACACGTGGACCCGTTAGCATGACTGCACAGCGACAAGCTAGGAGGTGCAGCCGTCTCTTCAGCATAAAGGGTCTAGTTTCTCTGGACAGACATCCAGACAAAGACTGTTGACCACAAGACATTCTTTGTAATCTGCTTGTCTGGGGTGGGGGTGGGGTCATGCGTTTTTAGATATTGGCATACCAAGGTGCTTCCTATTTCCCAATACCAACACTTATCTTGGTCTTTTTGCCAACAGATGATCTGCTGGGATGGGTTGTAGCTTATTCTGGCCTTCATTTGCATGTCCCTTATGAAGAGCCATGGCCTCCTTTCCACACACCTCCTGGCCATTTGATGCCTTCAGAAAGTGTCTGTGGAACTCTTCAGCAAATGCTATGAGCATCTTGAGCCTTTACGGTACAGCAGGAGATGTGAATCACCGAGAGCAAGTGTGCCTTGCTTCCCACACACCGAGGAGAGAAAGCATTGGCTCCAGAGCATCAGGATGATGTCAGGGTGACTGCTGTGAGGACACACTTGGGGAAACTCCGCTGAGCACAAGCGAGCCTCTTGGCTCCTCCATTTTTGGTGACTATCATGAAAGTCCAGATCCCTTATCATCCCTATATCCACCAGACTGCAAGTCAGTAGGCTTTTCAATAAAGACAAATAAAACTGCCTGTCAACACTTGTCCCTGACCCCCACATGGCTGGAACCAGCGAATGCTTTGTCAGAGCAGATGATCCACCATGCAAAGCTATGCATGGTCAGTGACGGCCCAGACATCATATAAGGAACCAATTCCAAGATTCATTCTCTTGTAACTGCTACTGAATAGAGCACAAGCCTAGTAAGGCCTAGCTGCCCTTCTGTGCCTTGGTGCTCTTATCAGTACAAGGAGAATAACAGTCTATATAATTTGAGAATAATGAAGAGGGGCTGGGGCAGGAAGGGCACTTGCTATGCAAGCATTGCCATATGTGTCAAATCTCCAGCACCCACATAAAGCAAGCTGTGCGTGGCTGTGCACATACTAAGAACTCCAGAACTCTGGGGAACATAGACATAGGAGGGCCACTTGCTAGGTGACAGCCTAGCTTCAGGCTTAGTTAAGAGACCCTGTCTGGGGGGAATAAAGTAGAGAGTGATGGCACGTCACTGGATATCTTCCTTCCTCTGGCTTCCAAGAACACAGGAGCATGCATTACATACATACACAATACACACACACACACACACACAAACACACACACACACAAACACTCATACACAGTGTGGGGGAGGGAGGGAGGGCAAAAAGGAAAGTATTAACTGAGTGTACCTATGCAACAAGCTTAGTAAACAGCAAATGTTCAGAAATGCTAAGTATTACTGTGGTAGTTATCAGGCATTTTTTCTGTAACATACAAAGGGCAAGTACGGCTGGTGACCTGATGAGCTATTGACACCTGGCAGTGACATCGTGTGTTTGGGGTGGGGGGAGCCACGATCACTCCCTCAAACCAAAACAACAAACCAGGGTACAGGACTTAGCCATTACCTGGGGGTCCTGGTTGATCTTGGCAACATCCTTCTCGTAGCTATCAATATAGAGCCGGATGGTAGCCCCTGCACTCCCGGTGCCACTCAGTCTGAAGATGATACGAGAACCATCTGCAAAAATAAGCCGCAAGCCCTGGAAAAAGATAAGCAGAGGGTTTTCCCACCGAATCCTGAAAGGGGGACTGAAGCCTGGCAGACCCTGAGCTGTCCATTTGGAGACTTAATCTTATCCATCAGGGGATTAGATCCTTGACAGATGGCAGCAATCGAGCCCTGTGAGACTCGCTCTATCAGACCCTCGCTGCATCCAGACGAAAAGGCTTAAGTAATGTAGGAGCAGCATTTCCAGGGTCATCTGGGAGATACGTTTGTGGTGAAGGTGGATGCCATGAGACGCTCTCCCCTGCATACTTCCCTGTGATTCATAGACTGGTCATTTCAGTTTGAAGCTTAATAAATAAGTAAGGCTGCTAGATGCACAGATCTGACGCATGGCTCTTGAGGGAGCTACTGGCAGATGCGAGGGAGAGCTCTCTATAAAGCACTGGTAGGGAATCCCAGAAAGGGGCCACGTGCCCGACAGTAGGAGCAGGTGCTCACACTACCCCAGCATGATCCAGGGTCAATCATCTGAGGATGAGGTCCGTGTGGCTGCAGGGCCTTGTTCTCCTTCCCTTCCATCCAGTACCTTTATGCCTTACTTAAGGAGAGGTTGAAGACTCGTGGTATTTTTTTCAGTGTAAGGAAGAACGGCTACAACAGATATTTTCCTAAGGGCCCTTCACTCTTTATGAGTCTATCTGGGCTTTGTGGGATGCCACGGACTGACCAGAAGGAAAGGTCCTCATCTCCTGGGTTGTCACCACTTCACAATTCCAGTGTGCCACTCTTTAGATTTACTGTGAGGACTAGCAGACTCCAGCTAGTCAATGCAGAGGGTACACTCACCCCCCACTCAGCACACTTTACTTTTTTAAAGTATTCCAGGGTGGCCCCTACCCCCAAATTTCAGCTTGAAGCTTCTAGTATTTCCTGTTTCCTCTGGGCCCTTCTCTCTCCTACCCCATCTTCCTGATAAACGCTCTAGTATTCAACGTGGCACAGAACACAGCCCTAGCTTTCCAGTGTGCCTCTGACCTCGTGGGTGAGATGCCTGTATAGTTGTAGTATCTGTGTTCTGAATGTCTGCTCTGACTCTCTAGGCTTCACTACAGCTTCTGCACAGCCCGCTCTCCCCTGGGCTACCCTTTCCTCTACATGCCTCTCCCTTCTGATTACAAGTCTAAGTTATAATCAATCAAACCGATCCAGAGTTTTCATACACGGTGGAGGCATGCGAAGATGCCACTTGCTAGAACTGGGCACGGAAGTTGGGGAGACTATGGTGTCCATCTACTCTCCACTCTCTGCAAAGGGGCTTCTAGTAACTCCTACTGAGGGGCTTCCAGTGACTCCCCAAACGCATCCCCTCCAAAACATGGCAGGTGCCTTCTAAAAAAGCAGACCAAAGCTCTGCATCTCTCAGAAAGTAACACGGAAGTTAAGGTGCGATGATACCTTCATCCCCTTTGTTGTTTCTGCTTCTGCATTCCCAGACATAACTTAAATTCCTCGACAACAGGCTACAGATCTGAAAGTGAGTGTACCCTGGGTGCTGAGTGACCATGGGGAGAGGGGAAATGAGTGACTGCCCTGCGCTTTAGGTATCCTTCATGAGAAACCCCAGCCATCTGTCACCATCCAAGATGGTGATAGTCTCTCAGCTATGCTGTCCTACTATGCACTGCCTTGTCAGATGACCACAGATAACAACAGTGGGGATTTCTAACCAAGAGGCCTGCCTTAGAAAGGCATATCCTTATTCTGGTCTGGAACACATGAAAGGAGAGCATGCAATGTCATTTATGACGTCATAATTCTGCGACACCTGAAGAGAGGAGAACTGATCTCTAGGGCCACAGTAACGTTCTTCTATGGTTTTAGGACTTTCCCATACATTCCAACATGGTATTTTGAGGATAATTACAAAACTCCCTCTGGCATATAGGCTCAGAGTTCTAGCATGGAGAATCAGGAGGCTGCAAAGAACTATGGGAAAAAAATTCTCCCTATGAGTATGCATGAGAGTCACATGTAATTTGGCAGAAATCTAGCTGAGAACAACTGCCCCAGGAAAACACACCTGCCAAGGAATCACAACCGAGGGACTATTCCTCGTTTTCTCTTGAGGTGGAGATGACACCCTGGGGTATCTCATAAACTCATAATCTCCTACCTGATTTTTTGAAATGCTTCCATCTACTGGGTCACTATATTCAAAGTTATCAGCTTTCTCCACGTGTAGACTTTATCGTTTGCTGAGAACTGCTTCCCCACAAAGGAGCGGTCCAGCATCAGGGCCTCCAGGTCCTTCATCATTTTGCTTGCACCCTCAGCTTCCACCTCCTCGTAGTCATACCTGGAAGAAGTTATGTAGTTGAGAGCCCAGGATGACCTCACAGCATCTGAGGACAGCAGCACTGTCTCCATTCTTGGCCCTCCCCAAAAGCCATCTACCTTCAGAAGGCTGCCAAAAGCTGTGAGCCTGTCAGTCAGCAGGATGGAGTGGGCTGGGGCTGAAAGGAGAGCTTAGAAGAAAGGGGAAAGGCCTCTGAATAGCCAGAGGACTCCTGGCTTGCATTTTCTACAGAAAGAGGCTCTAAGATGCTTCAAAGGAGACATCACCTTCTGCCACTCGAGGAGGGAATATGAACAGCTCTCTTACCTCCAAAAAATTGCTGTCAGCCAGCACATAACTTAGACCCTTCTTGCCCAAACTTCTATGGCTCTTACAAGGTGAGGGCGGGGCCTGCCCTAGGCTTTGCACCTGTGTAGTTCTATGAGACTGTGGCTACACAGAGTTCCAGTCTCCACAGAAATCTCCTTGAGCTAGGCCAGAATGTCAGAGACCAGATAAGCAGCCAAAAGCTAACGAGCTGTGCTTCAAACACCAGGCTCCTTCAGCGGGGCATGTATTCTGCTTTAAATTTAGCCTGGCAGAGGATGCCTTAAGTGGATGATAAAGGGTCAAGAAAAGAAAACAGCTGTACCACAAGTCAAATTCTGTGATTATTATTTTCTTTCAAGATTTGTTCTCAACCTCCTTTTTTGTGAAGTTAAAGACACTTGTATGCTTTTCTTAACATGGCAGTACATGTCCTCTTGAAACAGTTAGAGGCTCAAGATGGCAGAACCCATTTGTTTGCAATAGTGAAACAAATACAAGATGTGCACTGTAATACCTCTGAGACATGAGGAATATTGCAGAATTACAGGCAACTTATGCTGGCTCCAGGAGTCTTCGAAGCTGAGACAAAATAGCCCCACCCTACTGATGCTGGCGCTTTCCCTCCGTTAAAATGATAAAGAACAAGAAATTACAACCAGGCTTCTGCTCTATGCCTGTGACCTTTGGGTGTTTGGGAAAGAAGATTTTTAAATCCCAAAACACAGAGGGTTGGAATGGAAAGAATCCTGGCTTTGTAACCAGACAGAGCAGGCTAAGACTCCAGCAAAGAACAGTCAGTTGTCCTGACTTTTGGGATCTAGGTTGTATTATCGACTAATGGTCTTGAGGCTTATGACAGACAACTGTGGCAGTGTCTAACGTTGTTCATCGAATGGAGGTTTCAGTGGAGTCAGAGCCAATCACAAAGGCAGGTTCTGAAGGCTGGATTTGTAGTCCTTGATTGGCAGTTGTGGTTGATAAGTAGTAAAACCATGATGAGACATTACCGATATGGAGGTGTGTTTATGTATCAAGAGTGAAGCTCTGAACAGCACCCAGCCTTACTCCACTTGGTTACTGTTCACTCCTTTATCTATTCAAGCGCTGCTTATTCAGTGTCTCTATAACTCAGGAGACACCATGGAGCATAAAACCAGACACGGTGTGGTTTTTGTGAAACTCTGGGCCTAGAGTGAGTCCATGATGCTACTGTGAATTACCAGCTGTTCTTGCTCCTAGAGAGGACATTGCTGATTGGTTCCTAAGACTTCTTCATGATAAAACATGGCAGTTTTTTACTTATGCTTTAACAAAAAAAGCACTTTAATCAGAATCCTCTTGAAAGATTAATGAGTTCAAGTTGCTTAGGGTTGAATTCTTTTCTGCCTTTCTGAAAACCAAAGACTATCAGCCCTGGAATATACACACATTATCTTTTAAAAACATCTAATCCAATGCACTTCTTTTATTAAAAAGGCAACTAAGAACATAAACAAAAATAAAAATAAGAACAAAACAAAATAAAGCCAGGCATGGTGGCCCATGTCTTTTACACAGTACTTGTGAGGCAGAGGCGGGCAGATTGCTGTGAATTTGAGGTCTGAGGCTAGCCAGGGCAAACACAGTGAGATACTGCCTTAGAAAAATGAAAATAAAACACAAAACAAAAGTGGCAACTGAGGTTCAGAGAAACTATATCCATAAATTTCTTACATATAAATGCTTTATCTAATATACCTTTTCATAAAAAAATATTAAGATCCAGGAAATAATTCTTTAATTTTTACTCTTATTAAAGAATAGGCAAATTAGAAATAGTGAAAAACACTACTGGTAAAAAAAAAAAACAACAACAAAAAAAAAACCTGGGGGTTTCTAGGACTTGAACCCAAAGCCTCCCACATACTATCCACATAGACACTATATTAATCAGCTACACCGCTAGCCTCATTCCACATTTTAATACTTCTTAAAAAAATAAAAGTATATATAGTAAAAAAAGAATTGTTAAGTGTTTTTAATCATTTTGTTTCCAGTATAACCTCCAGTACCTGTAAGTATTTGTTGGATCAATGACTAAGATGACAAACAGCCATGGGTCCTATTTAATGAGTCAGAAAAGCTGATTTGAACTGAGCATTGTTTCCAGAGTTTAAGGAGAAACATTTCCAGGCCTTTAGAGCTCTAGAGTTTATAAAAACACCTCCAGACTCTGATGCCACTTCATCTTCTCAATAGCCAAATCGATATTCTTCTGTCTACGGATGAGAAAACTGAACACAAAGGTTAAGTGACTCCCTAACTCAGAAAAGAACAAATTCATATTCAAATCTATTTCTATGAATCCAAATGCAGTTTATTATCCTGCCAACCTGATGTATACATTTAAAATGCTTCTATTTTTATATTCTTCTAGTTAGGCTAGCTAAGTTTTTAAAAATCCTTGTTCTTTATGGCTGGCTTAAAGCAGACTTCACCTTGACCCTGATCAAATCATGTTCCAAGTCTCCAGCTTAAGATGAGTGTTCTTGTCTTTACAGACAGAACAAACACTGCCTGCCTGAGAATTCTCTCTGCTCACTTTCTCACCATCCATCTGAACCCAATCCAGGTCTTACCGGGTAAAGAAGTTCCGACCAAACTTCTGCCAGTGGTCTTTGAGGATGTCCTCCACGCTCTGCTTGCGGGTGGCCAGAATGGAGAGCCAGGCCAGGACAGCCCACAGTCCATCTTTCTCTCGGATGTGATCTGAACCTGCAAGGGAATGAGAAATGTGGCTTTTCAAGAGTCCTTGAGAGCAAGCTCAGCAGTACATAGGCAAATGAAGCAGTCAAGGACTCTCCTGAAGACTCCAGGACACAGAAGGGCTCATGAATGCAACAAAGTAACACAATAGTTACAAACAGTGGAAGTAACTTAGGAATCAAATTGGCAGAAGTCAAAAGGCATCTGTGGGGTAACCTGGTAGAGCTTGGTGTATCAACTACAAAGTATTAGTGTAGGAGGAAAAAGTCCCATATCAATAAATAATAATAAAGTGGCTATTTAAATTCTTGGTAAATTAAAACAGTCTGTAGCACCATGGAATAAAACAAAGCACCCAGACAGAGACACAGATACAAGAGAGACTCAAGTTAATAAAATCTCACTTTGAGCCTATGGGAAAATGGTGTATGTTCTTAATGACGTTATCTAAATGGCTCATTCTGATAAAGGAACTTTAGGGTTTATTTCGTAAAAAGAAAACAGTTAAAACTTAGAAATTTAAAACCCTACTAGGCATGATGGTGTCCACATGTAATTGTAGCACACGGAGGTAGAGGCAGGAAGATCATAAGTTCAAGTCCAACCTGAGCTATCCAAGGCTTTGTCTCAAAAAAGGGGGGGGAGGAGGGGGAACTGAAAGCCTTTACATACTAGAAAATATGTAAATTTCTGTTTACTCTTAAGAGTAATAAATACAGGTAAAGCTACTACTAGTCAGAAAGAAACAACTGACATATTTATCTACCTTAAAAATACCTATTTCTTCATAGCACTATACTATAAATAAAATTAAAGGTCACTGATACAGCTTAAAGAATCTACATATTTACAATTGTAAAACTTATTGGAGGGAAGAGGGAAGGATTGTGGGAGGGGTGACAGGGAAGGGGGCAGTGAATGGGATAGAAAGTGGTAAGTAAAAAAGTTAATAATAATAAATAAATAAAATAAACAGATTATTTATTTACAACATTCAGTATAAAAAAGAATATTATTAGTAAAAGAAAAGCAAGATCTAAATTTTAAAAATACACAATAAATAGCAATTCATATAAAAAATGAATCAACTAATGTAATGAAGGGCTGACATTATTTTTAAGAAGATAAAGTAAACCCCAACAAGCAACTGGTACTTGCTTGACAACAGCCACAGATTTAAAAGCTAGAGCCTTAAGCTTAGGGGAAGCACAGTGGAAATGAGATTCTAATACGATGCTCTTGGGTGTGCTCTGACACCACTGTTCCGAAAAGCAATCTAGAAGAAAGTATCAGACTCTTAAGGGAAGCTAGCCCGTTCTAGGACAGCTTTCTCTAAACCAGTAAGGACCCATGTTTTGATGTGACACATTCTATTTGCTTGTTAAATTCCCAGCACTCAGAGTCGAGGCAGGCTGATATCTGAGTCCAAGGCCAGCATGGTCTACAGAGTTGAGTTCCAGGACATCCAGGGCTAGACCAGAAACACTGTTCCAAAAGACAAAAAACAAAACAAAACAAAAAAAACACCACCAACAAAATCTCCACCAAAATTAAGAAATTATCTGTGTGTGTGTGTGTGTGTGTGTGTGTGTGTGTGTGTGTGTTTGTGCGTTAGACCATTTTTAGAAGTCTGCTATGAGCCAAAACTTTAACTTTTAGCATTTTAACTTTTTATATCACAATAAAGTATACAGCACAGTGAGCTAATTTTCTATTTCTTGAGGACTGCACACAATCTTTAGAATCATGTTTTCCAAACTGCACGCTAAATTCTTTACATGCCTTCCTGCTCTGCTTGCCTTTGCACCTGGTCTTTTCTTGGTGCTTTAGGGTATCTGGAATGATGCTGGCCACTCTGTGGGCATGTTCAGGGACATCTTTTCTTCCTGTCTTCATCCTTTTAGACCCAGCTCAAATATCCTCTCCTCTTTGAGACTAGCTCTCAAAGCAATCCTCTAAGACATTATGAGTTCTGTTTTCTTTCTTCTCCTATGGCAACCCAAGCAAGAGCTTCGGAGCTGATAACCATACTCCTTGAGCCTACCCTTCTGTTTTCCCCACTAACAATGTGCTTCTTAGAGACTTGCTATCTTTATAACTAGTTCTGATAACCACTATAACATGTGAAATTTAGTAAGGAACTATGAATGTATGCATGAATGAGCAAGTAAATTAATTCATCTAATCCAAAACTTGTTCTTTTTTATTTTATTTTTTAAAAAAATCGTTTGTTTCCAAGATTTTTCTCTTTGATGGATGCTACTTTTAGAAATTTCTTTGTTAGGGTTTCTGTTGCTGTGATAAACATCCCGGAGTGCAGGAGGAAAGTGTTTCCTGTGGCTGTCGTCCAGCATGATGGGAAGAGTTCAAGGTAACAACGTGGAGGCAGGAACTGGAGCATAAATCTTAAAGGAATGTTGCTAGCTGCGTTTCTCCCACAGTTTGCTCAATCGGCGTTGTACATTGCCGGGACCACCCCCAGGGGCAGCATCGCCCACAGTGGGCTTGGTCTCCCACATCAATCACTAATCAAGAAAATGCCCTACCAGCTTGCCTAAAGGACGATCTAATGGAGACATTTTCTCAGTTAATATTCCTTCTTCCCCGATATGCCTAAGTTTATGTCAAGTTGACAAAAACCAACCAGGATAAGAAGCAAAGGAACATCTCAAAACCCAGATGCTCAAGAGACACAGGCAGTACATTTTAAGGCTTTATATTTTGGAAATATTTACACAATTTCATTATCTACAGACTTTTACTTTTACCACTATCTTAAGGAATAAAAAGTTCCCTGCCTGTCACGCATTTACAAACGAGATATTTTGGAACAGTTCACCCTGAGGATCCTGGCAGCTTCCCCAATACACTGGAGATTCATGTAGTTTGGATTTATCTATGCTCCACTTTGGTTTTTTTCTTTTTTAAAGATTTATTTATTATTATTTTTAGGAGCACGTCTGTGAACCTTTGTGTGTGTTTATGTGCACCATGTGTATGCAGGAGCCCGTGGAGGCCAGGAAGGGCATAAAAAACCCTAGAACTGCCTTAAAGGAGGTGTGAGCCACCTCACATGGGCAGTGGGAACTGAACCCAGGTCCTCTGAAAGAGCAGCTGCTCAGCATCTCTCCAGCCCCTCTGTGATTTACAGACAGGGTCTCCCTGTGTGTCCCTGATAAGAGCCTGTAGCTCTCCTGCCTCTATCCTCGAGAATGAAAACAATAAAAATAAGATAGATTGCTTGAAAGAAAATATAAACAACAATTTTTATCTAAATAATTTTAATTGAGTGAATATATTCATCTGATAATATAGCCTCTATCTTAGAATATAAAAGTGCTTAGATTACCTGTAATAAAAGTAACATAAGTCTCAGAAAACTGAAAATAATAAAAATAGGTGAAAATAATAAAAATAGGACCTGCTTCTATCCTCAAGGGCTCTGACAACTGCAGGTATGTGCCACCATGCCTGCACTTCCTTTTTGATTAAAATAAATTAATACATTTAAAAGTTCACATTAGAATCTTAGGCAGAGTCATAGTGATCTGTCCCCTGAACTTTCACCCAGCTGATACCCTGTTCTGAAAGGTATCTGTATTCCCCCTGAACACTTATGCTCTGGTGTCATTCCCTTCCCCACATCCTGCCTTTTTGTGTCTATAACCCCTGTGTAAATAAGTAAATTATGATTTGATTTACATAATTAAATAAATTAAAAAAAAAAAGAACTGCTTGTTGGGAGCCAACTTCTGGCAGAAAGCAGCTATCATCTTTGCAGCCATCTCAAGCCATAAACCCTGACAAGAGACTTGTTTTCAACAGCTTACAACAGCTGAGCACACTCTGATAAACATCATGTTTTTCTCCCATATCTTGTTTTGTTGTTTGGTGCCCCCAGCTGCAAGGTGCATGTGGTAAAGTGTCTTCAGCTGTGTCCCCCTGCTTATGCTTATATATACCCATGATTTCCTTTCAATAGGGGAATAAAGGGAACGAGGAACAAGTCTTGAACAGACTCTCTGTCTTGTCTCCATTCTTCGCGTCTCTCGCCCTTCCATTCCCCACTCTCTCTCTCTTGCTAGACCTTGACCGGCAGGCCAAAGCAGCAGCTCAGGCCGGGATATAGTGGCCCCCAAACCTGGGGCAGCTCCGGGCAGGTACAAAGTGGTGCCTCAACATTGGGCTCCAGTAAGCAGGATACAGTGAAGGACACTGCAGGAATTGGAAGCGTGTATCCTCACTCCTGTGCTGGAGACCCTGTTGACTGACCCGAACGGACAGGTCGTTACAACTGCTAGAGGTTTCACCACCCCAGCTTTCAAATTTTACTAAAAAGACATAATAATAAAAACAGCATAGCAGTGACATAAAAAAAAAAAGAAAAAAATATTTTAGGTAGATGAATATTTAGAAACAAGTAATAGGATTTGGCAAACTCATCAGATGAAGAACACACTTGTAAACTGTTAATAGAAAAATATTTGTAGTTTAGACTGCAATTTAGTAGAACCTATCACAATGTGAATAAAACATACACTTGGACAAAGCAAAAACAAAAAGTTCACATTAGTTTTTTTTTTTTTTTTCCTTTTTGGGTGTGGGTGCTACATTGAAAGTATGAAGATATTTCCACTTCTAAAAAATAAAGTTTTTTTTTCTTTTATGAGACATGAAAATGAAACCTTAAAAAATCATACCAACTTTGACTAATTTATCTGGAAATACTAGACTCAGACAGACACTCACTATCATAAACAAAGACCCTGCTCTGGGTGACATCAACACACATCTTAGTCTGCTTGTAGGGTCTTCAGTAGGTAAGTGTTCCGTGAATCTTGGATGGAAGAAAACTCCCAGTAATCCGGTTACTCCTCTGGAAGGCCAGATCAATTCTATTTCCTTCAGTGCTCTGATGACTAGTAACGGTTCCCAGTGAAAGAAAGGTGTGGTGCCAATGCGGCTAACCTGCTGTCATAGCTGTGGTTCCACAGAAAGAGACAGAAAATCTCAACTTCTGGGTTGCTGCTCCTAGGAGCCATCTGGGTTTAAATAGGTTACTTCACTTTTTTCAAAGCCTCCATTTGGTCATTTACAAAACTGGAGGGAAGCCTGCCCTCTCACATAGCTCTGAGACACCCAGTGGAGACAAACAAACTGTTGGATGTTTTATAATACAAATGCAAGATGCTATTAGAAGTAAAGAGAAAAACAAAATTTTTAGGGAAAGCAATGTTTTCCTTTCAGCGTATTAAGCTTTCAAAACATAATGTCCTTTCATTATACACACTGGGAATAAAACAGATAAGTATAATCCAGGACACTTTCTCCTCTAGAAGAGGAAGCACCCCTCACTCCTGAGCTTTTTTTAAAGTGCAAGAAGCTAAGTTCACTTAAATGTAAGGCAGAGAGTCAGTCCACTGTCATTCCAGCCAGCAGGAGGGTAGTGCTGGGCTTTGCTCTGAGCGACTTCACTCTTGCTCTGGCACAGGGCCTAACTGAGCCCCTGGGAATTCTGCCCTTTCAGCATCTCGCACCACCTGTCACTGTACTCCAGCTTAATCAGCACCTCGTGGTAAGGACAAACTGGGCTCAGTCAGGGCACGCTCTGGGTCATAGGCAAGAAAAATGTCAACCCCATCTGAGGGAGCCAAAAGTTAACGGTTTAGGGATTCGGTTACACTTACTAGCATGGGCATCTCAAGAGCCACGCTGGCATCTGCTCTGCCAGATGACAGCCTGAGACAGGGATGGGACAGCTGGAAAACCGCACCATGGACTTCTCTGAAAGTATCAGTGTCCGTCTGCCTCCCTCTCCCCATCCCTCCCCCCTGAACACGCAACACTCTCTGGAAATTTCCATGCATCCCCGGTAGCCTGGCTAACATCACCTCTCCCTCACTGAGGACGGCACCCTTGACCCCTTCGTGCTGTGGGCACTGTTCCCCATGATTATACCCTATTCTTGACTATGTGATGTGCCCACCGTTGGCTCAGGACAGCTCTCAAGAAGGGCTTTCCCCAGAATGGCCAGCTCCTAGCTGCCTGATGCAGTCCCATCCTGTTTCCCTCTCTATGTATCAGCTGGAAAGGACTGACTCCACAGAAAGCCTTCTCCAGCCCACTCCAACCCTCAAGGGGTTGTCCCCAGGAGCTCCCGGTTCTTTGCTTAGCATTTCTTCTGCACAGCCTCATGACTACCCTGGAACTGGGTTTGCTTCCTACAGAGTTTGGTGGAAGGTAGTGAGTGCCTGGAAACTAGGAACTGTCTTAACATGAACTTCACTTTATAGTCAACAAAAAGAATCAATGCCAGTGTGTTGTAAGTGCCAAGGTAGGTCTCCCATCCTTGCAGATGAGCACCAAGGCACAGGTGAGGAGGTAGACATGCAGGTAAGAGTATACTGAGTTAAATATAACTAGGGCCCAAGCCTAGTCCTGTTGGGATAGTTTGCCTGTAACAACTCCAGACATAGGATGCTGCCGTTGTCCCTGGATGCTCTGCGTGTATCAGTAATGTACTCAGAGCTGTGCAGGTAGAATGGGAAGACAGAGTATCGGACCTTCTACAGCAGGTATCAGGCACTCTGAGTAGAAAGCTCTGAGCACCTGGTCCAACACCTCCTATCACTTTATATCTGTAATTATAATTTCAGAGAAGCTGGGATCTGGCTTCTCTGAAAGGTAAAAACTCACAGAGCCCTCCAAGAGGACAACTTGTTTACTAAATGCCTACAGACTAACCTAGCATCAAGACACAGTCAAGTCCAACGAGCAATTAATGAATGATTTGGTACAAAGAAATATAAACATGTAAGGTTTTTATTAAGAAAATGAAATAGAAGCCGGGCGGTGGTGGCGCACGCCTTTAATCCCAGCACTTGGGAGGCAGAGGCAGGCGGATTTCTGAGTTCGAGGCCAGCCTGGTCTACAGAGTGAGTTCCAGGACAGCCAGGGCTACACAGAGAAACCCTGTCTCGAAAAACCAAAAAAAAAAAAAAAAAGAAAATGAAATAGATCCCAGGATATGTTAATCTTTTATCACCTCTGTGTGATATGTCACCATTTTTTAGATGAGATAAGGAAAAAAAAACAAAAAGCAAAAACATATTGTGAGTCTCCAGTTGTAGAAAGATCCCAATTGACTGCAAATCTCCAAGAGATACGAAGTTCATCTCCAACATTTCCTCTCTGTGTTTCCCAAACCTTCCATTTTCCTGAAGGACTTCAGAAATAGTGACACTCTGAACTATTCATCTTTGAATTTCCTAACTTGACCAAAGTGAGTCTGAACTGCCACTGTCACTGTGTATCATCACTATCTGTGGTTATGAGATCAACCAGTTTGGCACCATGAGATCAATGGAAAACAATGGGCCCACTATCCTGCCTAGCTCTGCCTCCACATTCTGAGTCCTAACAAAAAACACATTTATCTCTGGCACATATAATGCTGATGCCTAGGGGTGTGTCCAGACCTGCGCCTACGGTAGTTATGTGAGAAAGTTCCTGTCTCTGTGGGAAGAATGGCAAGTGTATCCTTGGGAATGCTGTGTTCACAGTAGCGAGGCCTGCTCTTTAAGAGGACAGGTTTGACTCACATCGTGAGCTACTGCTTCTGAAGTCTTGCTTGTTTGCACGGCTTTGCCTTTGTAAACGCTTACTTCTTCTAACAGAGATGGCAGAGTCCTCAGTCCTGGGATCTGGAGTAGGGATACAGCTGACTCCTCACAAGAGTCCCATCCCGTTACAAGGGGTAACAGAAAGATTCTCCATTATGTTCAAGAAAAACAAAAACCAGAAACACACTGATGGGCGCATACGGTTCCAGAATCATACTGGACATCACATCTGACGATAGACAAAGGTCTTTCCCTCCTGCAGGGGTCCACCTGTCTAAATGGAGGGCGTCAAGGAAGGAGTGTTCTTACTTTCTCACTCAGCAGCAGTTGCTCAACACCTCTTCTACTCTGTGTCCCACAGAAGGCTGTCTGAGTATAATGGAAACTGGAACAGATAAAGCCCTGTCCTAATGGAACTTACAGTCTGGTGCTGCCAACAGGAAGAGCAGCAAATAAAATGATTGTGGTGAGTACACAAAGGGGCCTGAGAAGATTCATCCTAGAAGGCCATAGAGGCTTTCCTGAGAAATTGCCTGCCATCAGTCAGGAGACTGCAGAAATATAGTACCTTCCAATTGGCAAAATGAGAGAACTGAAACATAGGCTCACTGGCATCCACGCTGAGAGGAGCTGTGGAGGAACTGTCGGGGACATTTACCAGGAAGGGATGTGGTAGAGGACAAGATGCCTCTGTAACTGAGGAACCCGGGATTCAGACGAGTGAGCCAGCTCCACTTGGGCACAGCACCAGAGACACAAACAAGCAGCCTCGTTTGCACCACACTTAGCAATTCAACAATTTGTTTATCTCTTACAAACTGTTTAATGATTTTCTTTTTTTCTCAAAGACAAGAAGTGCTGTGAATTTGTCTCAGGAGACTTTTATCTTTTTGAATATAAAAGGTAGCAAGCAAGGGAAGAGAAAACCATGGCTGGCACCAGGTTTGGCTGAATGGGTTAATAAGAACCAACTTGATCAATCAAGAGTCTGAAGTCTGACACTTTCATTCAAACCAATCAGCTCCACAAATATAACCAGGACAATTTTCCTTGACAGACAGATGGGCACATGCCACACAAACCAATGTAAGCTCAGTAGTATTATAGAGTACCCTAAAAGCTACCATTAGTGAGTTCTACCAAAGAAAGCAGAGTGCCCAGCTCACTAGAAACAATTGCCTCCCACACTCTTCAATTGCCAGGTCTTGAAGATTTGGGATCAGTTTGGGGCATGACGTCCATGAGAGGCACTGGTAAACTCATAAGCATTTAGAAGCTGGTGAGGGAGAGTTTACCAACAACGTGAAGTGAAGAAGCTGGAGGGAGGAGTGATGAGTAGTCTGGCGAAGACAGGATCTGAGTACTCTGCTGGCACCTGAAAACTGCTGTCTATGACAGCAGTTGTGATATCTAGATTTCAGGCTTCTTCTCAGTTAGTCAATGCCACAGATTACTGCTTGGCTCTGATCCATTCTACACAATGAATGCTTCTTCCCATAAGGGCCCATGGGATAAAATGTTAGTGCATTTGTGTGTGTGCGTGTGTTTAGAGGAATGAGTAAAACTATGTTAACAGGGTTCTTATACTAAAATATTCTAGATTTTTCAAATGTCATACTGATATTAATCAGTATGATTATTCAAGTTTCCCAAACTAGTTTTCAGAAAACTAGCATTCTTCCACAAATCTATCCTCTAGGAAACCTGACTCTAGATCCTTCCCTGTTCTCCAGGCTCAGCACTGGTATGGTCCATTAGAGACACAGACCCAAAAGTTTAGACATTGTGTCTGCCATGGAAAAGCTCCTCTTCCGTGACGAAGAGTGACTGGGCTGGATGTCGCTTTGCTGCAGGGTTTTCCTAGCATGCTCAAGATTCAGCTCCTAGCACAGAGAATGAAAGAGAGGAGGACCAGAAGACTGGCTCATGCTGCACCTTGACTGACTAGAGAGCACTGAAAATTCCATGGGAAAAGACCATCTCACAGGGAGCAGTCATGCGGTAGCTCACATTGCTAAGTGGCATCACCCTCGTTTGGTGACGCAGGACAAGACTAAGCAGTTGTCTTATATTCTCTTATTAAAGACCCAGAATTGGGTTTCTCTGTATAGACCTGGCTGCCCTAGGACTCAGACTCAGCAATCTTCCTGCCTCTGCCTCCCATAGTGCTAGGATCAAAGGTGTGTGTCACAGTGCCTGGCTTCACCTATCTTTCTTAACCCCAAAGTCTATTAGGTCAATTTGCCAAAAGTGCGGGCATTCTCCCAAGAACAGTGAACTGCTTGGAACTTCATAAAAACCCATGGGGCATCTATCAGCTCAGACTTCCAGCACAGACTCTAGGGCCTGAGGAAAGATCAGTATTTGGTCCTGATTGGCAGGCATGAGGGCATTCAATCGCAAGGCGTGGTGAATGCTTGCTTTAGATCTTTTCTTTACTAAACAGAGAGTAACAAAGGACTGCAGAGATGAGCCTCTGTACTTTAAAGTGTGGGCGGAGAGAATGTAAGGGGTGGGACTACTTGAGAGCCTTGCAGCCTGGCTAGAAACGAGCACATGTTGTGCAGACATCTGGAGAAGAACAACTGTTCCAGATGTGATGAGACAGGAGGGTAGAGAGAGTCAGAATCTGAGGGAGGCCAGAGCTCAAGTTGATATTTCGACTGGCAGACATGAGAATGGTGTGTGTAGAAATGGGGCTCAGAGATGACCAGACTCCACACCACCCTCCCTCCAACACAGTCCACACAGAGACCCTCATGCTAAGGCATCTACTTAGGTTCACACACAAGGTCTACTTTAGTTAAGCCTGATAAATCATAACTTGTTGCTACAGAAAACTTGGATCCATGAAGGGGAAAGATTTAATGCCATGCCTAAACCTTTTCTTACATAAAAACAAAACAAAACAACAAAAAAAAGTGACTTGTTCTGCCATATTTCTTCTTAGAAATGAAAACATTTGTTAAGGTTTCCTTGGCCACGAAGGGAAGAAAACTGTGTTTACCCTGTGTTTAATCCCTAGAGACTCAATGTCCAATGCTGCCAAGAAGGCCCCCAAACTTCCTGTCTCAGCAGTTGTAATCCTATGAAAGTAAAGCCAGCCCTCCTGTCCAAAGGCGCCTACTGCTTTTCGAATGTGTATGCTTTACCAGGTTGTCATAAATAAATCGTGTCTTGATTTAGGGCTCACCACCTATTCCAGTATCTAGGCAGTCTTAACGCTCCCCTGAGGCAGCAGTTGTGGGAGAAAAAAAAAATGTTAGCATGAGTGGCACTTACCAGTCCCAAAGCTCTCCTCTCCACAGAGGGACAGCTTGCTTGCATCCATCAAATTCCCAAAAAACTTCCAGCCAGTTGGGGTCTCATACAAAGCGATCTTTGTGGTGTTTGCTACCCTTCAAAGGCATGAAATCAAAGTTACATCACAGCAGGACTGCAACCGGGACGATGTGAGGATGGAAAAGATCAACCATCATTGTAAGCGAGGGTCCCATTTAACATTGCTTACAGGTCAACACGATTCCATGACTGGAGGAAAATTAGAAAAGGAAACTTGGACACAAGGGGTTCTTCTGTATGGATTCAGAGGAACGTGGAGCAAAAAAGAGAAGAAAGGATTAATTCAGATCCGTTTAACACTAGAAGTTTAACTGTAGTAAAACAGCAGGGTTGGGGGCATTGAAACCCACGGGTCTGGATACAGAACACATCTACAAGCATTCTGTGAAGAGCAACAGAATGGTGTTTTGGTGTGCTCATTAATAATCACAGAGGTCAGCATTTCACAGGGAAAGTACAGGTCAGAGCAGGTCACATGATCCACAGCCCAGGACTCAATGTCCAGCCAGCTTTCTTTCTTATCACCAGGTGTCCTGCTGTGGAGTCTCCAATTCCAACCAGCCTCACCCATTCTCACGGTCTCTTTCTCCTCCTAGAAATTTCTTATTCCTTCCTATACAGATTCAAACTACTGAAGACAGCTCTGCATCTACAGGCTGCATCTGTAGCTCAGCAGTGGGGAGCATGCTTAGCACGTTCAGGCCTGCATCAGATTCCCAGCACTGATGAATAAGGAAAGAACTTTTCAGTGACTTTAAATAAAACCCTAGTAGTAGAAGTTGCTTGGTAGTTTTAATGCTGTCTTAGTGAGGCATGCATTCCAGGTTCCTGCCCCCTTCTATCAAGCAAGGTTAGGTGGCTCGTCTGACTTCTGACAGGGAGAAAAGTCACATCCATGGTTCTGAGCACCACGAGAGCACTTTTATCTGAAATAAGGCTTTTCAGCTTTGAGTCTATACAGGTTATCAATTTTTCCAAAAATTATAATTAAAGTATTCCTGAAAAGGCACAGAAAGTATATCAAGGCCACCATAGTGAGGCCACCAACCAGCTCTGAGTTCCAAATGTCGGATTTGGAGGCAGAAACACTGGCTTCTGGTGCTGCTCTTGGTCAGCTGTGGGGTGTAAGCCAAGGCTGGCAACCCCTGGCTCTCAGCTCCTCTCTCTTGAAGTTGGGGTTCAGGGAGGATCAAGAGACGGATCACATGGAGCTCTCTACTCAGTCCCAGCACCAATACCTCCTCCTTATTAACTTAAGTGGAGCCAGCAGTACTTCTGTGACCACCTCACCTTCAAAGGGGAAACACCGTGTGGCCTAGAGGCCAGGGGCTGGGGCTCCACATTCAATGTTCTTAAATTTTGATGTGAGGAAGATTAATTTTCAGTAAGCAGTTGCTTTTAGTTGGTAAAGCAACAAAAACTCATCATAATAAACAAAGCATTTAATGTCTACAACACACCAGGATACACATCTTATACAATCTCCTTTGTTTTCACCAATGTAAGGAGAAATTTATATACAAAATTTTCATTTTAGGAAAAGAATAAAATGTTAATTCTCTGAACGTACTCATTCTATTGACTATAAATAGTTTCATTATCCAGCTAGCCTGACGTAGCCACTTACTGGCTGAGTGAGTTTAATTAGCCTCCTTGACCTTTGACATCCATCAATAAAGTGGGGTTATTAACGGCATTTAATAGGAATTGAATGAGTTAATCAAACATGTAAAATATCTACTGTCCCGGCCGAGGGACCATTGTAAGCTTAGCCACTGTTGTAGGTGGCTGGACCAATACACTCTTCCTTTCTCACGCCCATGGCCTTTTACTCATTCACTCTTCACCGTTAATTCACTGGAAGATTCCAGATGTCCTGACATGCTGTAAAGTACTGCCTGTTTGTTATTTATGACCTTTTACTTTTAATCATTTTCCATGGGTTTCATAAGCTATCTTTTATAAATGAAAAATGCCCAAGTGAGCAGACATGCAAGAAAATCTGAGACTCTGTTTACTGCCGATGGTCTTCTGTTGCAAAATATGTATTTCCCCCATTTTACTTTTTTGAGCTTTCTGCTTTAGTGTTTGGACAAATGAGGCATCACTGCATTTAAGCCTGCAAGGGTCCTGATTAAAGTCTGAAGTTGCTTTAAATGACTTTTTTTAAAATGTATTTTATGTACATGGCTGTTTTGACTGCAGGTGTGCAGTGCCCTCAGAGATCAGAAGAGGACATTGGATTCCTCTGGAAATTAAATTTTATATGGTTATTAGCCACCATGTAGGTGCTAGGGATCAAACTCTGGTCCTCTGGAAGAGCGGTGCCCTTCTTAACTGCTGAGCCTCTCTCTCCATCACCCTAAAAATACTTTTCTCAATCATGGTGCATGCACACTGTTCAACAATAGTGACCCAGCATAGATCAAGAATAATGTCTTGAATACAAAGAAAGTATCATCATTTATTTCTTCTCTAATGTTTATTTACTCATTGTGTACATCCTATGATATTTAGAAACACTGCCAAGTAGAATCTAAGACGGTGAAAAAGACAGTGTTTTTTCTGTAGATGTGGAGCGATCAAACAGAGCCTGGCAGACCACAGTGTGGCAAGTACCAGGCTGAAGGAGTGCAGGATGCTGGCAGGACCTTAGAAGAGAGCTAACCCTGAATATACCTCATTCAAGAGAGACTGCAGCTGCTGACTGTCTTGGAAGCAGAGGACGCATGCTCCAGGCACAGCGCTGGGCATAATGAAGAACAGTGTGATTGGAGACAGGTGGGCCCAAGAATGGAGACCTACCGGTCCAGAGCACCACTTGTGGGCATGCTTCGTGCAAAGCCACGAACCCCGGTCTGCTGGAAATATGGAATGCTGAAGATGTTGGCAGCGATGACGGCCACAGAGTCAGAAGGGTTCACAAAGAACCCATGCTTGCCTAGAATCATGTTCCGATCCTGAGGAAGAAAGGAGATTCAATGTAAGACCTTTTAAGCAGACAGTAAACAAAAGAAACAATAATCTGTGGAGTTTTCCAAATTTCAACATGGATCCTATACTCCCACCATGTTTTAAACACTGGACTTTTTAGTGGATTTGTACAACACTATGGGACCAAAGGCACCTCTGTGCCCAAGAGTTAAAACTGGTTTCAATTAAAATGCAAGCACAAACCCCCTTTGAGCTAAGCCCTCTGTTCTCCCTCCTGGGGCCACTAACTTTAACCTCCTAGACCTTTCCAAACTCTGGAACCAATCATGTCTCTCCCAGAGGAGGGGAAAGGATGTACGAGAGAGGAAATGTTGGCTGTTTATGCAGTTTGACAGGTCTACTGGGCATCCTTTGAGGAACAAAGGCAGACTTCTTCAAGGAAGGACTTCTAAATCATGGCTCCTTTCATTTGCTACCGGACTCAACAAAGAAGGCCGCCATCCTCACTGCTGCCAAGGTGCCTCCTCTGCAGCACCACTCGAGCACCTGAGGGGGAACGGCAGCACGTCCTGCACTGCACTCTAAGATACCTGGTGATACAGTATCTGTTCTGAGCCCCTTCGACTTTCCTAAATTTTAATGTAGGGATGATTAATTTTCAGGAAGCAGTAGCTTTTAGCTAGTAAAGCAACAACCACCAAAAAGTCATCATAATAAACAGAGCATTTACTGTGTGTGACACACGAGGATACACACCTTACACGATCTCCTTTGTTTTCACACGGTTACCAAAGTAGGGAGAAATTTATATACAAAATTTTCATTTTGGGGAAAGAATAAAATGTTAATGCTCTTAACATACTCATTATATTGGCTAAAAATGGTTTCATTATCCAGCTAGTATTAATGAATGCACAGGTATGTTATAAGATGAAATCTTTTGTAAAGATTAAATGACTAATCAGGGGCTGGCTGAGACCTAGCTTAGGACCAGTATCTAGAATGCCTGCAGCTTCTGGAGTACAGTCATTAAATTCTAACTGGGACCTAAAACCCCCACTCAGCAAATAGGAGTGCCTGAAATTAAATGCACTGGTTATATTTCAAAGACTTTTGTTTCTGCTCACGAGGGTCTTTTAATCATTTGGCCCTGGCCTCCGGTGTAACAGGGGGCTCTTGAGAGCTGCTCAGCAGGCTCCAATGGCCTGGTAGAAACTGTCCATTTTCCCTGCATCCACAAAGCCAAGCTTGCATGAGAAATCATTTAAATGTCCTTATACACACCCCATCACCATCAAAGGCTGCCCCGAAATCATGCTCTCCTGACTTCATGGTCTCCACCAGGTCAGCAGCATAGGTGAGGTTGGGGTCAGGGTGGTGGCCTCCAAAGTCCTCCAGGGGAACACAGTTCACAGCTGAGTTTGCAGGGGCACCAAGCTCTTCACAGAGGATCTTCTTTACATACGGCCCCACAACTGTAACAAATTAAAAGATAAAGAGCCAAACTGTAAAACTTATTAAAACATGGAATGGCTGCAGGGTGAGATGCACACACTGTTGGAATAAGAATGGCGTGGGCAACCTCCTATCCCCAGACACCATAGTCTTTGAAGGGAGCCATCTGCCAAGTCTCTGCCTATTCCCCAAATGTGCGGAGGAGGCCTTCAGCTTTGCTGAATAGTTGAAAACACAAACCTTTCCTATGAAGGAGGAAGGAGATTTGTTCTATCAAAACCAGAGGGCCAGCAAGGACTCACTGGAAGGCTACAGCCCAACGGCAGATTTTCTTTTCTCAGGGCGGTCTGCAGTGTATCAGGAAGCTCTACCCAGACCCATGAAAGGGCTCAGGCAATGCATCCTTCAACAACCACAAGTGTGTGGGTTCCATACCCCTACAACTCAAATATTCTCCAGTCCCGGATTGCTGCAGAATAGGCAGAAAGTCTAAATAGTCATGAATTTTCATGATCTCTATCTGGGAAAGTCTCATGGCTTCAGTCCATAGTTATGACTGTCCCTACTGGCCTGGTCAAACAGCCCACAGAGGAAGAAGGGCGGGAGACACACATCCTGTTGCTGCTCAGTTTAATCCTTGGCTTGCCCTGGCCCTCAGCTAAGAAAAGAAGTGTGTGGAAGCAGTGGGGGTGGGGCTCAAGAACATGTCCCCCACAGCTAGCTAGTTAGCAGGCCAATGTCACCCTTTGGAGTATATGCGGGTGCATAAGCAGAATGTGGGTGACCCACTGAGGGACAGAAGAGTACCTACAACAGCTGCAAGGGACTCAAAGCCCAGGGCTTGATGTGAAAACAGTGACCTTCACACCAGCTTACCACGAGGGACATCTCTACTGCTCTGTCAGCCTACAATGAGGTCTGTAAACTGGGAAATAACTCTGTTTAAGCCATCAGCAGCTTACGAAGAGGGCTGTGAAGGCATCATGGCACACACAGCAGAGAGAAGCTCTCTATCTTTGCAGATCCACCGGCACGTACCTCCGTGCATGGCGTCTATGCGGATCTTCAGTCTGTTTGGACCAGAGAGTAGCTCCTTCAGGGCATTGAAATCGAAGATGTTTCTCAGCATTGTGGCATAAGCCTCCACTGAGTCCACGATCTCCACTGTGAGAATAAGTGGCATGAGAAGGAAAAACAAAACATCAGACTTCGCATGCTCCAACCTAACTAGATTTCTATAAACCTGCAATAACGTATGCAAAAGAGCAACTGTGACGGCTGTTAAATGTCATCTTATACATACTACCAATTCCTTCGACACAGATGTTACTCAGGATTTATATGGTTTTGTAGATGAGGAAGCTCAAAGTTTGCAAGTCAGAGACTTGCATAGCTAGGGTGGGACACGTGACCTCCCAGCAGAGGCTGGGTGACCTCTGCTCTGCTGCCCCCACTGTCCCTGCATATCCCCAAATCACTTCTATTTTTGGCATCATGGATGACAGAAAAGATAATACCCATTTTTCTTTAATTTTCTTTTTAGAGGTCCAGGAGAAAAGAAGTTTCCTCAATGAATCACTTTCTGTATCTCCTGCTAGTGGCTAAAGCTAGTATCTTTGCTCAGGAGTTCTGGATATTTTCAATGCACAAGGAGTCCATGGAGTGCTCTAGTGGTGGCTCTAAACCCTAGGAATGCGTGGCACTTGGTGTTTACTGCAGTGCAACTGTCAGCCCCCAATGCACCCCCTAATGTTGTCCAGTGGAGAAAATAGAAGCTGAGCTGGGCCAAATGCAGGTCCCAGAGGTAGCCCTTTCATCTTTTTAATATGAATCTATAAATATTTATTCTGTATATCCTGCAATACCCTAACATTCAACACAAAATGTGACCACCACTGCCTTTTCAGGGAGTTTCAATCAGTCCAAAGGGTCTGATGGACTGGACTGCATGTCAAGGGAGGCTGGGAAAACTGAAGAGTCAAGCTTGAGAGACATTCAATGAGTCTGAATGCTGGTTTTAGTGCTCACTAACTAGTGTGAGCCTGCTTCTTCACCTCTCTTTGCTTTTGCTTCTTCCTCTGCTGAAAGTCTGCAGTGATAGTACTGTCCCACAAGCTATGAGATTAAAATGGACAGACACACATAGATAGTAGAAGCCCAACGAGATTAATCAGAAGGTCTTCTAGCTAAGGCTATTGTGGAAACTGAGGCCTGAGAGTTGGAAACTAATCACCCAAAGTCACATCATCATATCATTCACAAGGCCAGTAGCCTGGCTCTCTACACTCCCCAAGCACACTGCAGACCTGCTACGTAATTAATCCCACCAGTGCTCACAGACTGCCATTTCCCAAAGCTGAAGACCCACTTTAATAAAACCCCAAAAGAAAAAAACTGTTCAAGTTGAACACAGAGAAGAGTAACACGCCTGTGAAGGGCAGGGGACAAGAAAGGTGTCCATACCTGTGAAAGGCTTGAACTTGTTTTCCAAGTCAAACTGCTGCTTTCCCAGAACACTGAGGTCTACCTTCAAGTCGGGGCAAATGGCATATTCTTCAATTGTCTTGCTGATTTGGAAAATTTTATCAGTGATTGCTTCTGGAGCAGGACCTACAAATCACAAGAGCAAGCAAGGGTCATCACATGCAGTTCACGGGAAACACAATCCATCACTCAGCAATCACTCGACCCTAGCACGCTTCCCTGAATCACAAAGCATCAGGACTCTTTTTTTCCAGATGTTTCTGAGACAAATTCTCACTCTACGATTTAAATTGACCTTGAATTCACAATTCTCCTGTGTCAACCTTCAAAGTGCTAGGAGCTAATACCAGTTAGAATTTTTCTATAGCAAACTACCATGTTAGCTACAATTCATTACAAAGAAGGCAGCTGTAGACTAAGAAGTACTTTACCATCTCCAAGGGGAAAGCAAAGCCCCTTCTTAAGGTGAGAATCAGAGCCCAGGGCTTCAGGTACTAACTTATCCATCTCTATCTACCTGTTCTTAAGATGACAGAATACATACCCCCATTAGAAATGTTGAATTTAATTCCAAAATCTCCATTAGGCCCTCCTGGATTGTGGCTGGCTGTCAGAATGATCCCACCAATGGCTTTGATTTTTCGGATGATGCAGGATACAGCAGGAGTGGAGAGGATTCCATTCTGTCCAATAACCAGGCGACCAATCTAGGAGAGGAAATGTAGAACATATAAATACAAAATTACTGTACAGAAATGCCAGGGAAAGAAGAAAATGGGACAATGAAGACACTGTTGGACAAGACAAGATGCTTTCTTAAGAAAACATCAGCATATGTGATATACAGATATGTGACATCTCTACCACATTACTGAGATAGAATCAGAGGTCTTGAGAAAAGTCATTTCTTCCTTCCTTCCTTTCTTATTTTCCTATGGAACTCTGTAGCTCTGGAATCATACACTGAGGTGATGTAAGGCAAGAACATAGTACATGTGTGATAGTCCATCCAGGGCAGGTTCTTAATGTACTGAAGGTCTGTGAGAAAGCCAGCATATTTTCCATCCACAGTGGAAGAGAGAACATAGGCCTAACTAGTAAAAGGCATTCTAACCAAAGATAAGGCTTTTGCAATTAAGACCCTTAAAAAGCAAACAGATTGTACATGGTGTCAAGAATAATACAAAATGCACCTTATAAATTTCTTTCCAGGCATGTGTGATTTTTACATCTAGTGGGATTTCTCATGGTTCATTATGTTAGAGTATAGCTGGATTACTTCCTGAGCCTAAGACAAGACTGTGAGGCATGGTTGCTGAGAAAAATGGTCTACTCATCTACATGAAGGGGACACTGGGACTGAGTTGCATTCCCAACTCATTTTCCTGCATCTGTAACTGATGGCATCAGCCCAGCCCTTGAACCTTGCCCTCATAAAATGAAAACTGCTTCAACATGACCCAAGTTGGAAAGGCATTTGGTCAGCTCCTTGGAGAAGGTGGGACTGCCATATTAAAGATACTTAGAATGTGGGGAGTTTGTGTGTCCCCATCACTAGTCTTAAAGAAAGGATCAGAGATGTCTTTTTATCTTTTGCTTTTAATTTTCCATTAGTTTTGTTTGCTTGTTTGTTTTTGTTTTTTGTAGTAGAGATAACTTGGTGGTGGAGGATGTATTTCCATTTTTAAAATTTTATTCTTATTTTTAGTTATGTGTATATGTGTGCATGTCTTGTGTGTGTGTGTGTGTGTGTGCACATGAATGCAGTTGCACATACAGAACTATGGTCACAGCTGGACTAATGGCAGGAGCACATCACACAGAACATTAGTTTTATATAAGGAAGAAAAGGGAGATGGGGCCAGCTCAGCCCTCCAGGGGTTTCTCTATGTGACTACTTTAAAAATAAAGCCAGGAATCGGGTAATTCTAGATGTCTCTGAGGGGAACTTAGAAGCTGTGATTTGCTAATCATTATTTGAGTCACCTGAAGATAACTTTTCACACTGAACACACCAACATTTTCTTCGATTTTATATGTATTTGGTATGGAAGGAGGGTCTGATGAACAATAGGCTACACCACGTACACCTCCCTTCATTCTCCTGTTCCTTATGGTACAATGTGTGGTCAGCATGACTGCAGGCTGTGGGGACTGTGCAAAAGGTTAAAATTGGCATCAGAAACCAAAGCAAGAAAACCCAGGGCTGCGTCTCTCTGGAAGGACTAAAGGTTCGAAAGCAGGCTCTTGTGGACTGCCTTGACTAGAGAAGGGAGGGCAGTTCCCCTCCTCCTAAAGATGGCTGTACCACTGCAGGCACTCACCATTCCACCTCCCACCATGAAGCTCACCCAGCTGCTCTTTAAACACTCTGTCCTGCTAAAAACCAGGCCCTGTTACAGCACAGTTCCCAAACTCCTCCCACCCCACCCTGATTATCCCTGAAGACTCAGCAGGACTCAGCTGCTCACACACCCGTGTTCCTGGCAGCATCTCTCACCACAGTCAAAGGGGGAGAGAACTCAGACATCCTGCTCTAGAGGAAAGGATGGATACACAATGAATCACACACACACACACACACATATACACACACACACACACACACACACACACACACACACACTCAAAATGGAGTATTACTCAGCCTTGAAATAAAAACCAAACTGGAGGGTGTTATCTAGTGAATGAGTGGGTGGTGGAGTAAGAAGTAAAGATAAATCGGATTATGAAGAAGGAATTCCTGTCACATATTACAATATGGATGAACCCTGGAGATGTCTCAAGGACAGATAAGTGCAGGATTCTATTTGCATGAGGTATCTTAAAATCATCAAAACCACAGAAACAGGAAGAATGGTGGCTGCCAGGGGTTTCGTGGGGGAGGGGTAGATGAAGAAATGAGGAGCCGTTTGATGGGTGTGCAATACAATAAAAGATGAAAACATTCTAAAGATGTGTCACAGCAATGTGAATACAGTTCACACCACTAACCCACACAACTGAAATGGCTATGTCATTGAAAAATGTTACGTTTTTTTAAAAAAAACAATTAAATGTGTTTTTAAAATTGGTTATTATATCCTGAGACAGTATTGTTCTCTGTGCACAGGGAAGTGATTGGAAAGATATCTATAGGATCAGCATTAATTGTTTTAGTTTCTATTTTGAGACAGTGTCTTGCTGTACTCAAAGAGAAAGGAATGAAATTCTGACCCATGCTCCAGCATGATGAGACATGAAAACATTATGCTAACTGAAACAGGCCAGACACAAAAAGACAAGGACTGAAGGTTACTTACACGATGGAGCCAGGGCAGGCAAGCATGCAGAGGCACAGGGGAGAGTTAGCCACCAGAGGCTGGAAAAAACAGGTATGGGGAATGACTGTTTAGTGGGTACAGAGTTTCTGTTTGGGATGGTGATTATAAATGCCACTGGAAACGCTTAACATGGCAAAGCTGATGTTATATGCTACCTTCCCCAAGAAAGGGAAAATACAGCTTGGTGGCTCTCATGTTTTGTTTAAAAGAGGATGAGGAGAAAGAAGAGGAGAAGGAGGAGGAGGAGGAAGAAGAACAAGAAGAGAAGGAAGATGCCCCTCATTTTCTTTGTTCTGCTAGCTACTAGTACAGTCCTTCTTTTATTTAACCTCTTAACATTCTGCAATTTCAAAGCTCTGGGGACAAAGTAAGATGCCAGCAGTCTAAATGGGCCCTCCTAAAACTCATTTGTGCATTAAGATATCCATTAAAAGTAGACAGCTCCATGCAAATGAGAACAAAGAGGAAGTTTGATTGAAGACTAATTACACTCCATACTTCATAGATGCACCAGACAGAGAAAAGGAAGATACAGATGCACCAGTACACAGAAAGGAAAAGACTGACCTTACCTCTAGCTTACCATGCCAAAAAGTCCTCCATAAAGTCATGGGGTGGGGGGTAGCCACTGACAATGGTGAGCAGCACTGTCTTTTGCTAAAATCCATGGTAATAACCCTTAGATTTCCTGCATCCTACCACAACCGGAGATGTTAAAGCTGTTAGAATGTGAACTATCTTAGAAAAAGAAGAAACTAAGCAAGGTCTTTAGAACTTCAGGGTTTGTATCGGATTAGAGCATTTTATCAGTCTATTAAATGTCTTTAAAGTGATTCAGCTAGCCAGCAGGACTGCTTTCAATGCAATGCTATTTTTTAATATGGAATGTCCTTGAAAATATTGCTTAAGCTGCCACAGCCTTAACAAATAGGCAGTTACCATATTTAATCAATTATTATCTCTGAAATGTATTATTTAGCAAACCTTCGAACAGTCAATCAGAGAAAGTCTGCAGGGCCTGCCTGAATTACACATTCAATCCACCTCGCCAACATCCTTCAGTTCCACAAAAAAAACTTTAATGAAGCCGAATCTATCAGAGCAAAGGGGACAGTGTACCAGATCCACTCAACAGCCTAGATATATGGAGAAATAATGTTCCATTTGTCCTCTCAAAAGATTAAAGCATCTTTAACACCATTCCCTGAGCAGCGCTCCTCAAAGATGAAATTTACGGCATGTCACATTTTATCTTAAAAATGTGTATGCTTCATAATAATTTCATATTTGAGTTCTTTATCAGCAATTTTTACATGACAAGCATTCAGATTCTGAAATCCCAGACTGTAGACAATAGTATGTAGCACCTCTAAGTTTACTCTGGTCACGTGCCTTTTGTTGTTGTTGGCTTTTCCAAACACCTGCTTGGCACATTCAAACAGATTCCAAATGAATGCCCAACACATTGAATGCCCAACACATTGGATTGCGGTGCTAAATATTACGGTCTCCAGGCCAGGATTTCTTCCAAAAAAAAAAGTACAACAAACTGTAAAACTTTGTAGATTGCAATAGAATGTGTGCTCCAAATTTTAACTAAGTATTATTTAACTAACATACACACACACACCACACAGAGAGAGAGAGAGAGAGAAAGAGAGAGAGAGAGAGAGAGAGAAAGAGAATGAGTGTTGGCTTTTGGGTCTCCAGAGGAATCTGCAGAACAAAACCAGCAATGTCCTGACATACACCTTCCTATAAAAGTGGGCTGCAGAACTGTTCTATCAAGATCAGTGATCTTTGCCATTTTCCATCTAATTTGCTTAATCTGACCAACGTGTATTGTAAATGCAGCCCTTTGGCAGAGTCTACTAACATTACTGCCATAGAAGACCTGTTAGCTCTACCCTGCTGCACAAATTCTCCCTAACACAGGGCTTCTTCGTGTCCCAGGTCATTATAAGCAGATCCCTCTGTAATGGTCTTCCCTGAAGACTCACATTTAACATCCAATCACCCCCCAACCCCACCCCTGGTACTTTTTTTTACATGACTACCAAAATCCACAAACAGCATGCCCTGCCTTTATTTTCCTGTTTGACAAATGACTGAACTCCAACAAGGAAGCCATTGACCACAGAGCAAGTTCTCCCTTGCCTCCACTCACGACAGCTCTCCATAGGACAGGGGTCATTCTAGAAGCTAGCTAGCAAGCAGTCACAGAAGCTTAGGGCCAGGAACATGCTTTATGTGTCTACAAAGCAACAGGTACTTTCCAAACTACAGGAACCGAGCACAACACATGCAAAACTGAATGTCACTCCCAGGTCCCCATCACTGCTGTAACTCTGAACTATTTTCACAGCATTCAATCTCCGAAGTCACAATGACATAAGCAATCGGGTGTTAGAACTGAGGTGTAGATCACATCCACACCTCGGTGAATCTGAGTATTTTTGCAGAATTAAAAAGTTACTTGGAAGGGCCAGAGATGTAATAATACGTATTGTATACCAACCCCGTTGGCAGCTGCCATCTGCACTATTGTTCTCTATTGCTGATTTATTAAAATACCGCCCATCTCCACCGACCACCAGTGATGATCCCTGGCGATCTTTTAGGTCTATGGAAAAGAATATGCTCTGGATGAAATTCTCTAGATAGCAAGGCTTTTCCTCAAAGTAATAGGTGTTCTTCCGTAATCCACTTGTTCCTGGCTTCTGGTCATGGTAAGGAGCTGTGGCAAAAGTCAGCAGTGGGAGTGGACCCTCTTCTGTTTTCCTGTATGTCCCAGAAATCCATTCTTCAAAGTCACTCATCTTTCATATCCAACACTTGGCTCTCTGAGGGTGTCCAGAAAGTAGCTGAGGGTCCCCCAAATTGTCTATCGGACCTGAAGCTGCCACAGTGTCCTTTGAGCAAACAACACAGAATTTTTCCTTGGACCATTACTGTCGGTTAGGAAGTCTCATTAATTCCCTATGTTGGTTGTCTCCCGAGAAAAAGTTACGGGTCACACACCCACTCATACCCACACACAAAGCAGATCTTCAAAGTCGTTCAGATGAAGATCCTTCTGCCTACACAATGAAGCTGAACACCCTTCAATTATTTTTGCCTCGTTTCCCGTTAGGGCAGAGTGCCCCGGAGTGCTGCCTGCAGCAGACTTTGGTTTCAGACACCAGACAGCTGCCAGACTCTGCTCCCGAAGCCAAAGCTAAGATGGAACAACTGCAGTCCCTAAAGCAGGTTAGGACAAGATACCTGCTGCCTCTTGAACTGGAGCCTCTGGGCCATCTGCAGCTAAAGTTGCTTGGAGCCACTGAGTAAATAAAAGGTCAAGCTTAAAATGGAAGAGAAGGATCTCAGTTACCTCTGGTTTCTTCATTTCAATGCCATTCTGAGACCCACAGGATTATGTCCTAACCACATGCCATCCCAGGTAGAAGAGGAATAATCAGCTAACAGAATAGATCTGCTCATTGGCCACCAAGAATTTAACCAAATAGGGCTGGAGCACAGCAGAGAGAGAATGTGCTTGTCAGCATGGGCAATGCCCAGGGCATCTCCAGCCCTGGGGGTAAAAATGGTTTAGTAAGACTATCCACTAACCAATCAACAGCTAGGCTCTTCTCTTACATTTATAGAAAAATGACTCTGGGAATTCACCACATTTTTGAGAAATACAGGACAATGAGGAGTTGATAGATGTATTTTCCCATGTATATAAACCTGGATCAATTACTAATAATTAGACAAAAACAGGATAATAAGATTAACTATTTTAGATAGATTCTTACTATGTAGCCCAGACAGGTCTTGATCATGTAGCTCACACCGGACTGGATCTTGAAATCCTGCTAGCCTTTGGTGACATACAGACATGTGACATCGTGTCTGTTTAAACAGACTTTACTGACAAGAAAACACTTTAAACATTTTTATTTTCATTTTTGTGTACATGTGTTATGTCTCGTACGTGTATGTCCTATGTGCCTATGGAGGCAAGAAGGGGACAATGGAGGCCCTGGATCTGTAGTTACAGGTAGCTATGAAGTGAGCTTGGTGTGGGTACAGAGAACCAAACTCTGGAAGAACAGTACCCTCTCTTATCTGGCAAGCATTTCTCTAGCCTTCTCAAGGAAACATTTTTAGTGAAGCAAATTGTCTTTTGCATTTGAAGAACCTAAAATGTTTTAAAACATTTTATCTAAACAAATTTAGTACCTAATATCCTCTGACTCCTGAGGTTTTCTTAATAATCAATTTAAATACAGACCTGTGAGTTTCATCTCTGGCTCAGCAGAAGTTACCAAATTAAGAAGCTATATCATAAAACTTTTGACTGTGTTAAAGATGTTTAAAAAGTAAACCAGGCCGGGCAGTGGTGGCGCATGCCTTTAATCCCAGCACTTGGGAGGCAGAGGCAGGTGGATTTCTGAGTTCGAGGCCAGCCTGGTCTACAGAGTTCCAGGACAGCCAGGGCTACACAGGAAACCCTGTCTCAAAAACCAAAAAAAAAAAAAAAAAAAAAGGAAACCAGGTCTGATCACACCACAGGTCTGGGGAGTCTGATAGGAAGTAGAGTGTAAGGTTTTGAATGGAGCCATGAGTCACCACCTTGGAAAACCAAAATTATTTATCTACCAGGGTGCCAACTTGGGTGTGACAGCAGACAAGCTCTGTAAGCAGCTAGCTATCCTCTTGGAGGCAGGAGTGGCCCTATGATGGGGGTGAGGAGGGGCTACCTAGCACAGGACCAGCAGGGTTAATGGGCACATGGCTGAAAAACAGTCAACTGGCAGGGAGCCTGGTGCACTTCATACAGCAGACATGGCCACACTGACCAACTACCGACACCTCAAGTCCCATCAGGTCTACTGGATTGCATGATCCAAGTGGTAGAGCAGCCTGCATAGCAGCTGGACCTGCTGAAGAGCCTTACCGAGTCACTTGGTGTATGGGCCTGAGTAACAGACCCAAGTGTGGAATGTGCTGTCTCCAGAATCCAAACAGGCTTCTTCCTGGGTGGTAGGAGGGGCAAGTGGGGTAACTTACCCTTCACCTTAGAAGGTCAACCTACTCATCCTGAGTGAGATGACCCAATCACAAAAGAACACACAATGTATGCACTCACTGATAAGCGGATATTAGCCCCAAAACACACAATACCTAAGATGCAACGCATAAATCTCATGAAACTCAAGAAGAAGGAGGAAGACCAAAGTGAGGGTGCTTTTGTCCTTTTTAGAACGAGTATCAGAAGATTCAACCAGAGCTCCCAGGATCTAAACCTCCAGCCTGAGAACAGACAGGGGCAAGCTGTCCTCTGAGAGGCTCTAACCAGCAGCTGACTCAGACAGATACAGACATCCAGAGCCAAACAGTGGATGGAGCTTGAGGACTCTTATAGAAGAATAGGGGGAAGGATTGTGGGCCCTAAGGAGATAGGAACTGCACTGGAAGATCAACAGAGTAAACGAACCTGAACCCTTGGAGCTCTCAGAGACTGAATCACCAACCGTGGAGCATACCTAGTCTACACAGATCTACCTCCATGGGCTGGACCTAGGCCTCCCTGCACATATGTTGTAAATGTGCAGCTTGGTTTTCATGCAGGTCTCAAACATCTGGAGTGGGGGCTATCCCAAAACATGCAGCCTGTATATGGAGTACGGTCTTCTAGCTGGGTGCCTCATCTGGCCTCAATGGGAGAGGAAGCACCTAGCCTCTCAGAGACTTAAAGTGGCAGGGTGGGGGATACAGGAGGAGGGGGTACTCAGAAAACAAGAGATGGGGAAGGATTGTGGGAGGGGGTGACTGGGACGGGTTATAAAGTGAATAAGCAAAAAAAATAAAATTAAAAAAGGAAAAAAAAAAAAAAAAGGGTCAACCTCTCCATGCCCCACACCACTTGATGCTTGGGAATTTGACTGAGATAGAAGGTCCCTGAATTTTGGCTGGATTTATTTCCGATCTTCTGATGGACATATATGTTTTATCAACGAGTCCAAAGTGGTTATTACTCCCGCTCACGTGGTCCAATCAGCACAACGTCATCAATACAGTGGACCAGTGTGATCGTTTGTGGAAGAGACAGATGATCGAGATCCCTTCAAACTAAGTTATGACACGGGGCTGGAGAGTTAATGTACCCTTGAGACAAAACTGTAAAGGTATGCTGCTGGCCTTGCCAACTGAAAGCAAAGAGAAAGAAAATCTGCACATGTGGAAACAGCTCATGAGGCACATGTATTAGGCTGGGAATCAGACAGACAAAAACCAACCGCTTTTTTTTATAGCTTATTTAGGGCTCCTGTTTTTTTAAAAAATGAAATTCTTTGAAATTGATTTTAAAACCAAGCTTGTTTTATTCATGGCTATATACCATGACTTTTTTTTTTTCACTTATTGCAAGTAGCTTTTTTTCCTAATTCATCCATTTTAAGTTCTGTGCCAAGTTCCCCTTCATTTCTTATAGCCTTGCAAATTAGACCAACATATGTGTCTTGGCATATGCAACCCAAGAGCTAGATTTATGAAATATTATTCCAGTGATCGCCTTATTGGAGTAGCAGAGCAGTGGCCCAACACTGCAACTTTCTTAATGAGACCCCGATGTCCCAGGGTACTTCAGGGGCACGTGGGCATGCGGGTGCTTGGGCAAACCCACCCAACACACTACATTGCAGCATGTAGCTTGCTGCCGAAGGGCTTTCTGAAGCTGAAATTGCAAACATATCCATTCAGATGGCTGTGCATGCCCAGTTTGGTATTATCAATATGTAAAGGGAAGCCTGAAGGACACATGGTAGACGCTTACTGTAGAAAGCTTCCTTTCTTTAAAAAAGAAAAAAAAAAAGAACACGAAGTCGTAATTTTACGGACACCATAGAACTCAACCTCATATAAAAATATTACCAGAAGCAGCAATGTTAGATGGACTGTGAAGTGGGGTAAAAAAGAAGAGGCATTAAAAACATTAAGCTTCCTGAGCCGCTCGGACTAAGTGGGGCAGCTATTAAGAAAGTCATCCGTTTTAGCTCTCCAGCAAAGGTTGAACTTCATCTTCAGAAACGCTACTGTCGAGCAGAGCGAACCCAATTTGGCCTAATGAATTCGCCTGCGTTGCCAGTACTCCTTCACAATGACACAGATTACATTTAAACCATATGGGGGATTTAAGGATTGCTCCCTTCAGACAAGGAACTTTCATACTGGTCTTGGGCCCAATCAATTTCACAATGGCAGAGTTATGAACCCCTTCACTCCAGGCCTCCCAAAGATTCAAATCCCTTTCTCATCAGCAAGCTGGAAACCTCTCTCCTTCCCTCCTCTGCTTCCTTCCTTCCTTTCTCCCTCTTTTTCCTTTCTTCTTTCTTTCCAGTAACATATATTTATTGGACAGCTAGCTACTATATCTAGGCCCCATGCAAGCACTGGATCTATGGTTCAAGTGGGTTCATGCTTCCATACACAGGGCTCAGTTTTAGAAAGGTCACAGGGACAGAAGTGCTAACTCTGATTCGGGTGCAAAGCCGAGGAAGCCAGCTTCTCATTCAGCTAAAAGCAACAGGACGTACCCAGGGACTGGCCCACAGCTCCCTACTTTATGGCCCAAAATCCATACCACTATGAGCCCAGAATATTGGTCCACAGCAGTGGGGAAAGCCCATTCATTTCTCCAGCCAACCCAGGCTCAGCACAGCAATATATGTGGTACACAGGATTAGGAGACAGGCACAACCAGGCCAAAAAGTTATGATTCTAAAAAAACAAAAAGTACACCCCGGAACAGGTCATTGAATTGAACTGAGCCTGCAAAATGTAGCTAGCTCTCAACTGAAATGGGTAGTAAATCATGAAAACATCCGGTATTGTACATGGCATCCAAGAAGCTGCAAGTGAAGACTAGCCCATCCCAAAGCTCAGTGCATCGCTAAAGTGAGATCCTCATGCCTGCCTCATTCACAAGAGCAGAGCAAAGATCCTCCTCCTCCTGAGTGTTGAAGCAAGTCTCTGGAAATGATGTAAAGATACTAATTACCACTTTTTTCACATTCTGGGTGGGGGCAGGGACAAAAACATAAGTGAGTGGGTCTTTGTTGGAAAGAAGTCATCACATCAGGAGGAAGCCATCATAGTGTAGTGGCCAACATTCTGTCCCAGGGGAATATTTACAAGAGCTGAGTCTCTGAGCAGTAGCAATCCCAAGGATGAGCCCTGAAACACACCTGGGCAAGACATGGAGTTATATGACCCATAAACCTACTTTTGTAAGTATCAGAGAAGTGTGAGGAATTAAGGCAGGGAGGACACAAACCACCATGGTTTGGGAAACATGACTGGCTAGCAATAGTGTATAAAAGAGCTTGCAGAAAGAGATACAAGACAGATTATCCAAGACTGGCAAACTAAAGCTGGTACACGAAGGCTGGCAGACCAAGCAAGGCTGGCACAAGCACACCTTCCTTAGCTGGAGTGGCTTTGAAGATCCTTGTGGATATAACATGCTGAGCACTGAGCCCCTGCTGGCCTTCTGAATACACCTTCAATTTTGAGTCCCTGAGCCTGCCAGAGTCTAGAGGTTTCTGTCCTCTAGCAGGAAGAGATTTCCTAACAACATTGCCTTTTGACCTCTTTCCCCACCTCAGCTTCTATCCATTCTGTCTCTTCTCTGAGAACTGCCCCTTACCCTGCCCAAGAGGACTCTGACTCCAATCCATGATGACCAGGGTTACGAAGCTGAACTGCTTGTGACTTCAGGACTTGGACTCTAAAACTGAGAATTTGTAGTATATTAGCCAGAGCCAGTTAGCTCTTTAACCAGAGAGAGGCAGATTAAGGGACTAGATGAACAAGACCCGCCACTATCTCAAGTATATCAGTAAAACTGTTTCTGACAGCCAGGAGATACACAGCGAGGGATACTCAAACACTACTAACACGGCGCCACTTACATATCTTGAGGTTCCGTGGCCTTGATCTGTGAGGAATAAATCAGAAAAGAATGCAAAATAGAATCAAGCCAAAAATGAACCGGTTAGATGTATGTTCTGAACTGTGTAGGAATCCAGGATATCAGACATGACCTTTAGGGAATACCTGCCGTGAGCAGAAATCATAGAGGCTCTCTGTGGCATTGACATTCTAGGCCAGGAAGGCTCCACATTCCAATCCCTGGCCAGCATGCACTCCATCCAGCGCACAGCATCACCCGCATTCAACTAGGAAAGTAACTCCTAATTACTCAGAGAAAGTGAACGGATGGGTGTTTAAGTGGGGAAGTGGACGGCAGGAATGGAATCCCTGACCTTGAGCATGTAGGCAGACACTATACATTGAGCCACACTCATAGCCCCTACATGGGCATTTTAAAATATACATTTAGAATAAAGTACAGAATAGCCAAGTATACCTTGTATAAAAATAAATCAAATTTACAATACATATTGAGTGCCTCTTATCCAAAATTCTCTAGGCCAGAGGGGTTTTGGATTTTAGATGTTTCTGAATTCTAGAATGTTCGTACTGATATAAAATGAGATGACTTAGGGATGGAATCTAGGTCTAGGTAAATTCATTTTGTTCATATGCATCTTCTGCACACAGCCTGAGGGCAACTTTATACAAAATTTTTAGTGTTCCTATGATTTCACTGTGATCTGCAACATGAAGTCACACATGGAACTTTACATATGTGGTGCTTTGCATATGTATTGGTGCTCAAAAGTATCAGATTTTTGGAGTATTCTAGATTTTGATATTTTTAAATTAGGGATGTTCCATCAGTATTAATATCTTTGGAGCCATTATAGAAAATCTAAATATAGTTTGTATTTTAAACACATTTAAGGAATGTTGGCTATTACCTCATTTAAATGTCACCTTGTGGCTACAGCTGACAACAGAGGGTCAAGTTATTTAGAATCACAATCACAACTTTACAAAAGAGGAATTATCAGAATTATAAACATTAACAGAACACTCAAGAGAACTTAGAATATACTAGAAGTTTATCCCATCAGATATTGAAAGGAATGGACTTTCTGGCCAGACTGACGGGATCTGAACCTCAGCTTTCCAGTCACTAGCTAAATGGCCTTGGACAACATTTATTTAATTCCCCTGTGTTTCCATGACTTTATCTGTAACATTAGAGACGGGAGTCCACACCCATCTCACCGGTAGACAGGCTGCGCAAGGAATCCCAGAATCTACAGATGCCCTTATATGAAAGGGTGCCATTTCCATATAACTTGTATATATCTTCACATATTAAGAAACCTCCAGGACACGCACAGTGCCTAATACAATATAAACAGTTAACATTGCATTATTTAGAGATTTCTGCAAGCCATGGTTAATGAAACTCTTTTTCAAAGTTCTAGAAGTTAGGACTGGGCATTTAGTTCAGTTAGCATGCTCAAAGTCCCAGGTTCAATCCCTGAGTAGTGTATAAGAAGGGTGTGGTAGCAAAGAGGCTATAATTCCTGCACTTGCAGGTAGAGGCAGGAGGATCAGAAACCTAATGTCACCCTCAACTATATAATCCAGCCTGGGCTACATGAGAACCTGTTTCAAAAAAAAAAAAAAAAGTTCGAAAAGTGAATAAAGCAAAGCATGATAAAATGTTACTGCAATGCTTGACCACAGAGTAGCTACTTAACAGAGGATCCGAACACTGCATGACCATGCAGAACCAGACAGAGAATGACCTGAACACAAACATGTGATCTGTAAATCTGAAATGCATCACCAAATAATTTGTAAACAAAATAGTACACACAGAGAGTCAGAGGTGCACATGGCACGCGCACGCGCCACACACACACACACACACACACAAGACCTTACCCTGACAAATGAGTCCACAGAGGGTGAGGAACATGAAGGATTTGGGCTGAGATACAGAGATAAGAATCAGAGAGCTATTGCCTGGGCTCCTCCTACACCTACTGTGAGGCCAAGGAGACTCAGCTCCCAGCATTCCCAGCTCCCAGCAGCCCCAGCTCCCAGCAGTCCCAGCTCCCAGCAGCCTTCAGCATTGTGCTATGGTCCTCACAGTGGTTCAGGGACTCTCACTGGGCTGACCACCTGCAACCACCAACATCTATTCACAGTTTTGATGAGCCTCTGTAATGCTGGACCTGTTGACTAGTTTGGCCTCCAAGCAAATGGGAAGAAATGGGAAGAGGGAGAGAGGCAACTGTCTCCCTTATCCTTTGAGAACTTTTTGGTAGAGGAGAGAAGATATGTCAAAAGCTGGTGTAAACATTGCTCACTAGGAACTTGCACTGGAACTGTGGGCTCAGAAGGAAGAACATGGCCAGCAGCCCTGGCCTACAGAAATGCCATTCTTAGTCCTGTGGCTAAACTCAAACTCTCCAGCTTAAAGACGCACCAGTCTAAATGTGCGCCCTCCCACACTCTCGTATTACCTGGAGTTAAGTACTAAAATCCCTTGGTTTTTAATTGGGGGATGGGGGGTGGGGGAACCAAGTTCCAAAGCTGCCAGTCACAGTGAAATAATAAATGTTATGGAGCACTGCATGTATGCATTGAATCACCACACTGTGACCCATAAGGATCTACAGCTAGTATGAATCCATTTAAAAGATAAAGGACACCCACAAGTCTGCTTACAGAATTGCTTTATTTTCAAATCATTTGTGGTTGTGTGTTTCCCTCTTGTGGTGGGAAAAAGAAAAATCAGGCAAATTTGCTGTAGCCTTAGAGTGACAGAGGCGGTCTTTCCCAGAACTGCTGCCCTGTCTAAACATAGGAAAGTCCTATTCACCAGGCCCCTTGTGTCTTCTTATGGCCCACAAATCATTAAGATTTTAACACAAAGCGGGAAACAGTGTTACTCTAGGACAGTCTCATGCTTACACAGGCCAGCTTTGGAGAACCAATGTGAAAGGCGCAAACTCCCTTGAGGAAGTTCAAGCAAATAAAATATATGAAGTGTTTATCATAACTGCCTGGACACACAGTAACAAAAATCAAGAGGTACTGAGAAGCCCTGAAGCTCTTCTAACTCATCTCCTGATGTGAGCCAGAGAGGAGAGATAGTTTGTGGGATAAACACTCTCTCAACTTCTGCATTAGCTCAGGCACTGGGGGAGGCAGGGAGAATGACTACAGAGGAAGGAAAATGGAAATTGAAAAGAACAGAGAGGAAGAAGGAATGCCTAGAACTGAACCAAGCACACCTTTGCTCTACCCAGAGGGCTCTCGGTTAGACATGCCTAGGTCCAGCCCTGACTTTGCCTTCTTCTGGCTGTGTACAGTCTCTCTGACTTCAACTTCTTATTTGTAAAATAGGGACAATGGTGCACGCCTGTAACACCAACACTCAACAGGGTAAGACTGAGGAATCACCATTAATTTGACCAGCCTGGACTGTGTACTGAGTTTGAGACCAGCACGGGCTACAGAGTGAGATATCATCTCAAAATAAAATAAACAAATTCCTGGAAGGGCAGTATCTGTGGTGGTTTCAATAAAAACAGCCCCCATAGCCTTATGTTTGAATACATGGTCCCTAGTTGGTGAAACTGTTGGGGAAGGATTAGAAGGTGTGGCCTTGTTGGAGGAGGTGTGTCACTGGGGTGGTCTTTGAGGTTCCAGTTAGCTTTCTCTGCCTAGTGCTTGTGGGTCAGGATGTAGGTAAGCTTCAGATACTGGCCTAGCACCATGCCTTCCTGCTGGCTGCCATGCTCTGTGGCATGATGGTCAGACTCACCCTTTGAAACTGTAAGCTCTCAATAAACTCTTTCTTCTATAATTGCCTTGGTCATGGTGTCTTTCACAGCAATAGAAATAATGATGGTGATGTGGATGATGATGATGAAGGAAGAAAGAAGAGGAGGAGAAGGAGGAAGGAGGAGAAGGAAGAAGAAGAAGAAGAGGAGGAGGAGGAGGAGGAGAGGAGGAGGAGGAGGGAGGAGGAGGAGGAGGAGGAGGAGGAGGAGGAGGAGGGAGGAGAAGAGAAGAAGAAGAAGAAGAAGAAGAAGAAGAAGAAGAAGAAGAAGCAGCAGCAGCAGCAGCAGCAGCAGCAGCAGCAGCAGCAGCAGCAGCAGCAGCCAGAAGCAGAAGCAGCAGCTATTGAAGACATTGTTACTTGAATGACTTCTTTTGGACCTCATGGATCAGTGAGCATAGCGTTATGGATGATGCACTTTGAAGATCATCTGCTTTGAGGAGTTCGGTATAGTGGAAACAAGGGCTCCAACTCAAATTCTTGGCAGGCTTTACTTAGTACTTAAGTAGCATTGAGGAAATCAATCTGGTTCCTTACCTATTACACAGCAGCCCAACTGTTTTCTCTCTCAAGCTGTTGAGATCATATAAATTCATGTAAAGTCCAGCACTGTGCTAACAGCACATGTAGGCTTTCTGGCACACATAAGAACCATCCCATAGCGTGGGTGTTCTCACTACTCCCACACTACAGATGAAATTGAAGTATTATTGCATTAGGTCAAGCACTAAATCCAATCAATGGCTGTCATATTTATAAGGAGAGAGCTATTTGAAGACAGAGACAGATACCCCAGGAGGAGTGCCACATGGGGACAGAGGTAGAGAGTGTGAGCTATGCTGCAGTACCAAGTGATAGGAGCTAGGAGGGAGCAAGGGCAGAGCCTTCTCTAAGGTTCCTAAGAGCATGGGCTACAGCTATCTCTAGAGTGGAAGGGTGCTTGCCTGGCATACATGAGAGCTCCGGTTTGGAAGGAGCTGGTGAAGAGAGAGGAAAGGCGAAGTAGAAGCAGCAACGGCTTACCCTCAGGGCTGCTAATCTGATTTCAGAATTTCGAGCAATTGACAGTAAAAGAATGAATGGGTGTTGTCTGAAGCAACAGTGTGTCGTAGCTTGTTCTGGAAACCCTGGGAAATTGACGTAAGTTAGCAGTAATTTAAAATGGCATGTCCTATTCTGGGGCAGCTGAGCTCTTTGCTGTAGGGTTGACAGACTGAGTAAAAACATGCTGGCTTTCCCCAGCCCCCTCCCATGTACCTTTACTTTGCCCCAGCGTGCTTGCTCCTCACCACCAAGTGTCAGCCTAGATGATGGCTCAGGATCTAAGGGGAAGCTTCCTCTCTCTCTCTCTCACTGCTTCTTACCTCAGTACCTGGAATAGGCTTGCTCAAAGCAAGTCCCTGAGTGACTCAACTCCTGACATGAGAGCATCAAATGCCCTCTGAGACTACTGGGGACCAGGGATGATGAACATGGGCATCTTCCTAGGGAGTCAAACAGTCCCCCCTTCTTAGAACGACCACTAAGAAACTCCTCCCCATCACAGATAACTCAGACATCAGTAGAGGGCTCCCTGACTGAGAACTGTCATGTGACTGCTTTCTAGAGCACATGAGACTTGCATAGTAACAACTGAAAACACGCTGGATGTAGGGGGGTGCCAGAGCAGTGAGGCAGGAGTTGGTGAGGGGGTGGAGGAGCACCCTCATAGAGGCAAGGAGGGAGGGGGATGGGGTGGGGGTTAGTGAAGAGGTAATCGGGAAGGGGGATAACATGAAATGCATATGAATACAATGATTAATATATGTGTGTATATGTATATAGACTGGAATCTGCAGAAGGGAGGGGAGGATAGCTGGTTGGTCTGTGGGGCTCAGATAGGAAGCTTACTCCTTTCCTGAGCAGAGCCTGAGGGATCACCGGCAGAAATGGCAAGGGGCCTTCATGGTTCTATTCCCAGTAAGGTAGAAAATGTGAACTACACAGAGGACACACCAAGGCAAACCAGAGGGAAAGAAGGGTCACAGGAGACACTGTATCCTACTAGACTTGACAACAATGTCAGAGAACGTCTGGTGTGGCAGCATATACCTGGAATCCCAGCACTTGGGAGGTAGAGGCAGAAGGATTGCCATGAGTTCAAGGATTACATCCCAAGTTCCAGGCCAGCCATATTATATATATATATATATATATATATATTATATATATATATATATATATATGTATGTTTATATATACATGCATATAGACATGTCTCAGAGAGAGCTGTAGAAAAGTAGCTGCACTGTGTAATTGTTTGCAGTGTGGTTTTTTGCATTTGTAAAATATGTAATTAATGAAGTACTCAAGTTTAATTCATTCTACAATAACAATCTGGACCATGGACCCAAGTTCACAGACTTGCTCTACTGAAGACATCAGGTGACATGAAGACCTATTTCATGTCATATAGCCTGTTAGTTAAACAAAGAGCTAGAGCAAACCGCTGGAGTTTCAGTGTCACTGGACAAATACTGCGATCAGCCCTACTCAGAAACAGCCTTTTGGGTTTGCTGACCTAAGTCTCCAAAACTCTTTGTTCCCCTTAGAGTCCTGAAGTAATTCCTGAACCAGGTTGAAGTGTGGCCTATACATGAAACAAATCCAGGGACTGACAAATTTTGGTGAGGCTGCAGAGACGGGAAACTGCTACTCACTGTAGGTGGCCATGTACACTGGACTGGTATCACCATCATAAATTAATATAAAGGCACCTCAAAACACCGTGAGCAGAACAGTGTGGCCCAAGTATCCCAGTGTTCATTATAAATTCGAAGGAAAAGAGACCAATATCATGTTTATCGCAGCCACTATTCACCATAGCCAAGATCCAAAGTCAACTGAGTCCACAGTGAATGAATAGTGAAACTGTCACACACATACAAAATGGACCACTATTCAGTCATGAAAAAAAAACTTCTGTTGTTCATGGCCACATGGATAGAACTGAGTGCTCCGAAAGTGTAACACATTACCGGGTACTGAGGCTGTACTGTGTAACTGTCTAAGGGACAGAAAGCTTCCAACACTGTTCTAAAGAGGCCCCAGGAACAAGGGGACCCATCTGGCCACTTCTTACAACTCTTCTTGAATTCTAATGGGCAGCGGCACTGTGTATGCAAGACCATTCAGGGACAATTCTGCTTACATCAGGGCTGCCTGCCATGAACTGAGCGACAAGATAGCTGAGTGTCAGACAAAGACAGACAGACTCGAGCTTGCATGAAGCACTGTATATGAGAAAACACCTGTGCTCTGCAACAGGAAGGTTAGCGATGTGCGGCATGCTGCTGGATACTGGCGAATCTGCCAAGAGAAGCATCGCTGGGAAGGCAGGAACTGCTGCGGGACTCTTGGCAATATAAAGTGTATTTCCCACTGAATCCTGATCCTAGTCCCACCGAGGCAGCTGACTAAGACTGTGTGCGACTTGTGTAGGGAGTCTGTAACTACACTATGACATATTAATTTGAAAAATAAGTAGAAAGAAATTCAAAGGGCTAGGGCTCTAGTTCAGTTGTAGTGTGCTTGCCTAGTATGCAAAGGCCTGGGTTTGATCCTCAGCACAAAAAGGACATTTTTAATTTACCGTAACAGAATATCGGGTAATAAAAAGTGTATCCAGGAACCAAACTCATGTTTGGCTGACTCTGATGTCATACTATAATAAAATCGTAAGTGAAAGAAATGATCTAATTTTTTTTTTATTATATTTGTGTGTGTGTGTGTGTGTGTGTGTATGTGTTTGTGTTTGTGTTTCTGTGCATACGAGTGCATGTGTGCCCCTTTCCAGAGACAACTGCAGGAATCAGCTCTCTCCTTCCACCCTGTGGCTCTCACGTTTCCCTGTGAGCCTCCCCTTCATCCTGGAGGAAGTAACTATGATAAAACTCCTACCACGCTCCTCATGAAGTCGTAAGTCTGTACTGGTTGAGCTGCTCGTCAGCTCATCTGAGGCTTTGTCGGGTGGGCTCTGAGGTCTGTTTAGGGCAAGACTGAATCAGCCCGAGGAGTGTAAGGCTTGCCTGAATCAAAAGTACAGTTTCAATGACAATCCTGGTAACTGGCACTCAGGTTGCATGCTGAGTTCCTCAAGCATTCAGAGGCCTGTGAACTCAATCAGGTCCCATGACGCTCTTCATCAGCTGTTAGAACAAACTCCTGGTCACAGGAGAGGATTCTGAGCTATAGAGATGACAGGCAGAGCTCATAACACTTCACAGTAAATTCAAACTACAGCGTGAATCCAAGTCGATTCTAACTCACACTATGAACTACATTTTTGTTCAATGTAGAGTGCCACCCAGTGGCCTGTCTTCTATTTGGCATTATGTCAGAGGCAGTCCACAGGGACACTGTGAAGGATGAAGGAAGCCCTGAGACCTAGAGTATGCTTAGAGCAGTGCTTGCTCATGTGACAGATGGTCCTGGTCTGGTCTCATCAAAGCAGCACTGTCTGTCTGTCTGTCTGTCTGTCTGTGTGTGTGTGTGTGTGTGTGTGTGTGTGTGTGTGTGTGTTTGGGGAGCAGGGGTCTCTGGGTTCCCATCACATGCTAATTGTAGTAGATTAAATGGTGGGCTCTACTACCCCCAGAACTCTTCACTCAGAGCCTGTGTGTCTGATAAAATGTCTTTGAAAGTTAAGGATCTTAGAGCATCCTAGATTACCTAGGATCCAATGACAAGTATCCTTCTGATAACAGAAGAGGGCTGAGGACGTGGCACAGCAGTAAACTGCATACTTCAGGCCAAGAGCTGAATTCCCAGCATAAAAATCGAGGGTAGGAAAGAAGACAGGCACGTGGAGATGGCCTTAGGAAGTCAGAAGTAGTGACTAGGCCTGTGCCAGGAACCCCTGGGCTACCCAAAGTGAGAAGCGTCACATAAGGGTCCTCTGGTTTCTATTTCTGCTGCCAACATCTTGATTTTAGACTTCTGGTCTCCAGAAATAGATGATAAATTTCTGGTTTTTAAGTCCTCAGCTTGTGGTCATTTTTCTCAGCAGTCACAGGAAACTAGCCTATATATCTTTAGCTATCCATGGATGGGCCTGTCTCTCCAATGACCACACAGCTTTACCTGTGTTTCACCATACACCTTGTATAGTCACTGGCACACAACACGTCAGTGTTTGTCAAATGAACACATTCATGTGTCCCAGGAGGCTGATGGCAATGTTAGATGTGTTTCTGGAAGCTTCCTATTTGGAGGATGACATTGGCCTAGGCCAGGGAACCACACCACAGATTCATCTTAAGGTATCACATTGAACTCAGCCCTCAAATCCAGGGGAGGCATGGCTGAGCCTCATGGGGACCAGGGACCACTGCCTGAACAGGCAAATGGAAGACACACTGTAGGGCTGGAGATAGGATGAGATATCCATACAGTGGCTGGCGGCAGACACAAAAGACCCTCTACTTGTCTCTTCCCTCTCTGTCTTCCAATGGTCTGGGTATTTGAAGTCATTGTGAAACCCTTAGAATTATCAGAACACTCCTGTTTAGTAAATCATCAGGCACTATGGTGCCTCACAAAGGCTGGTGTATCCTCGCACTAATGCTGAAGCCACTTATCACTTCTCTCTATTGGGTCTTCCGTGGGAAAGCTGGCAAGGCTGAACTGTGCGCTAGGCAGTTTTCTCTCTGGGTGTGGCCCCACCTACAGAGGAAGCTCAACCTTCATGTCGGGCACAGTCTTCCTCCCAATGCATCTGAGTGGTCTACACTTACTTCCCCTCTGCTTCATTTAAAATCTTCCTTCAATTCTGCTTCGTCTTGAGCCGTAGAATAAATTTTTCAGAGGCCCCATGAAGACCCTGGAATATAACAGTTTTATTACTACTAAATCAAAAGGCCTTCTTTCCCTGTCCTCACCCAGTTACACCATCTCAACTCCACATCTCAAACTCTTCCCTACTGTGGATCAGGTGGGAGCTGTCGTAAGACTTGGGTTTCTGTGACTTAGAGCTGATGGGACTATCTTCCTAGGTCAGGACTTGGTAGGTAGCCATTTGTTTGTTGTGCCTGAACAAACCTTCCAATGTACACAGTTGCAAAATGCCCACTGAAAGCTGCGTTGACCCAGTGGAAGAAAGCTCATCCTGGTGAGCAGATCACACTGGGTAAGTAAACAGTTGTCTCTGTGGCATAACACACAGGAAACTGAGACCCCTCAGCATGAGCTGTCTTCTAAGATCCTCTCCATAGTGCGGATGGAGCTCACGGTCACTCACTCCCGGCTCTGCGCCAGTGTATCCATCTCAGCACTGGCTCAGGGAGCAGCAAGATCTCCAAATGATGCTGACACCCCACTCACTCTTTTAGGGGAAGCTGTCTTTCCTGTCTGCGGCACTTGCTTTGAAAGTCCTCGGTCATAACAAATTTCATCCTTTGAGAATAGATTTGAACTTTGAAAAGAGACAAAAAAAATTGGCTGGAGCCATGTCTAATGAATGAAGTGGGTGTTCAAATCTCATTACATCATTTTAAGTGAAAAATGAAGCCTGACTATAAAATAATGTGACTACTTTTCCTACGTGGCCCATAAACCAATGGCCTGAAAAATAACTCCCACAGAGGCGTTTCAGAAGGCTATGAGCACTGGGCACATGACTGGAGTAAGTGCATGGCCCCAGAGTGGCCATGTGTCAGGGAACAATGCTAACTGGGATGTGGAAGCTCAGATATGTTTGTTAAAAGAGAAATCTGATTGCTTATGCTCGTGAGAAGTGGGGAGAAGTTATTCTCCTGGAGACACTGAAACTGGCCCTCCTCTTCTTGATAGCCTTGTCTGCTCTGAACAGAAAGTGGCTGAGAACAATGCCCTCACCTGCAGCAAGCCTTCTCCAGCCTTACTCCTCTTAGAAACAGACACATATAGGACCATGCCCCAGGCTGGCCCTGCACTGCCACAGACATAGTTTTCCCTCAGCATCACCTCTTAGCACACCTGGTGATACCTGCTTTGGCTTATCACGCTACCCCATTCATCAGGAAGGCCCCTGAGAATGAAGACATCCCCACTGTGGTGCTAGTGTGTAGGTCGTGTGAACACCACCATGTGCTTACTACTGCACTTTGGATCTTCAGTGTCCCCAAAGCCCCATGTGCTAAAAGCTTGGTCCCCAACATTACAGTATTTCAGAGAGGAAATAGAACCTTCAAGAGGAAGGGCCTGAGGAGGGGCATGCCTCTCTCCTCAGGAGCTTGTGGACTCCACCCTCTTTCTGCATCCCGGCTTGTGATGTAAGTCATTTTGCTCTACCGCATGTACTGTGTGTTCCCGCCATAAGCTGTCTTACCACAGAGCCTGTGCCTGGCCTCAGACAGGAACCTCTAAAACTTTGAGTCAAATAAACCTTTTTGCTTTATAAGCAGCCCAGGGACGTGAGCAGAGCAGGTCAGCAGCCTCCTGAGTCTATAAGGGAACATGGATCCACAGCCTGCAAAGGCAACCCTGTCTTCCTAGCTCCACCTCTCACCAAAAGAAGTCTCTCAAGGGGTGTAGGGGGTGCTCAATGCTGTTTACTATGCAAAGGTGTTGAGGAAAAATATTCCTTGCAGAGGGTAGGACCAGGGTTCCCCATGAGCTCACTCTTGACCAGGGCAGGAATATCTACAGCCAACGCTGCTCAGCACATGTCTACATACAACTCCACAAAACTCTTCCGTCTCTCCCAACCTACCGACACTATTCTACCCACCTACCTGTACACATACATATGTGGCTATACATTTACATTATTACACATATTAGTTACTGGATGCTGTGCTTCGAGGAGCCATCCATGGCCTCATGGAGAGAACACCAGACATTTAGAGACTGGAGACACTGAACTGACTGCATTGCTGGAAGCATGAGGGCTACTTGCCCTGGAGTTGGGGGGAGGTAGTGTAAACGGTAGGTAAGGTGATCTATGTGGACAACAAAGCAATGGACCGAGGCAGGGGTTTGAATTTTTTCTTCTCTCTCTTTAGTTAAACAAGTATTTTAGCTAACCACGTGCCTAATATACTGGGTAACATGTGTTAGAGGACATGTGTCCTTTGGAGGACATGTGTTATGCTTAGTTCTGGGCCCAGGATGCTAATAGGACTTTAAGAGGTAAGCCTACTAGTATTTAGTAGGTTGGTACCCTTGAGTGGGACAGTGGGATGCAACCTCAACCTTTGCACCAGGCCAACATGCACTTCTTCTACCATATACCAGAGAAGCCCACTATGACATACTGTGCTATGACAGAGCCACCGCAGTGGGGTCAACAGTCCACCCATCGAAAATTCTCAAAGATGAGCCAAATAAAACGTTCCTCCTTTGAAGCTGACTCCACTCGGGCATTTGTTGCTATAATGGAAAGCTGGGTCATATGCACATCTCTTTCTGCTGCTGACGACCCAAACATGAGGTAAGAGCAAGCAGGGTACATGGGAGCCATCTGCAATCAGGTGGGCAAGCACAACCTCATGCATGAGCAGGATGGCAAAGCCACAAGACCACAGGAGGCTGGACTCAACCTGCTTGTACCTGGCATTCCAAGAAAGAAAAACTTCTATCTTCTTTAAGCTGTGTCTATTGAGTCTCTTACACATAAGTCCTCGGATTACAGGCATCTAGTTCAGTTTCCATCTTTTAATAGGGAACATCAAGAGAAAGAAACCTTCTCTTGTGGACATAAACCTTCTTTCACACTACAATTCCAAAACTAGTTTTGATTCAATCCAGGAGTCGTAGAAATGGCCTCATTCCAGGTGCCCATGGCTTTCCTGTTTAAAGTCACTTGGACTGGCTGTGCTTCTCAGCCACCCAGAGTGGGAACCTGGCATTTACAACACTGTTCTGAGAACGCATCTCTGAAGGTAATTCACTGAGTCTAGTAGGGGATGGGTATCTAGTCAAAGGGGGCTTCTGTTGTTCCCCCCATGATGCCACCCATTGAAACCTGAAAGAAAAACACATTTTGTGCTGAGTCACTTTTCTTCAGAGCAGCCAAACACAAATTCAAGCATTCCTTGCCATAGCTGCTATGCCAGGTATCCTGGAGGAAAACAGATCTCATGTCCCGTGTGACATTACAGAGAGGAAAAGGAAGAAGTCAGCTAAATTTGAGAAGATAGTACTCTGCGTTGTAGATGGCCATACACACTCAATGTCATGTGTGTTGGTATTCCCCAAAGTTGTTCTATCTGCATAGAATTCATCTGAACATCAAAGTTGTGCAAGTCCATCAGCACTGCCTAATCTATCAGTGTCCTCAAACTTTGAATGAGGATGTCATCACAACCCCTGGAGCCACTTTCTCTGACTCACTATAGTGAGTGACTATATACTCACTTTTCTTTATGACTTGCCTTTTGCCTTTTGTTGTTGTTAGGAGACACCGTCCCACTTAGTAATCCATGCTGGCCTTGAACTTACAGGTTTCTTGTCTTAGCCTCCTGACTGCTGGGATTATGGGCATGTGTTGCTGTGCCCCATGACATATACTTATTTATAGAAAAGATCAACTGTATGAAATATCAGAAGACCAAAGTCCCAGTTCCAACACTACCAAGAAGCTGGACAAGTGAACCACGTTTCATGACCACAATTCATGGCTTAAGAAATGCACCTGGCATAGCCTTCTCCAGTTCTAGCCTGATGAGTACAGTTGCCATTTATCAGGGAAACTTCTCTTTGATACAGATAGAGACCATTATAGAAAACACACACACACAACCAATCAAATCACAGTGCTGTGGAACCCAGTCCCAATGGACACATCTTTAACACATTTCCTGCACCTAAGGCTGAGAGATCATGGCCCTAGAAGGGGAAAGGAAATGATTTTGTTAGAGCCAGAGGATCAAGAAGTTTGATGTGAGACTGTGTTCCCTAGAAACTTCAGAAGCTACAACCCAAAAGTCTCACCAACATGACTGTCTAAATGTAAGCTGCATGAGACTAAAACAGACACGCTAACGTGCATGGGGAAAGTTCATGGCATGGCCTTGACCCTATGCAAAGAACTACAAGCAACTAGGGGATGCTGACAGTGGGGAAAATAGGAAAGAGCACACCAACTGGTTATTCAATACCAATGGCCAGCCCTGCATATATACATACAAGTAACATTATACAGACTTAGCAGGGTGTGTGTGTGTGTGTGTGTGTGTGTGTGTGTGTGTTACAGCAATTAATGAAGAAAGAGGTCATGAATTTGAGAGAGAAAGGAGGAGTATGAAAGGGCACAGAGGGAGGAAAAGAAAGGGGAAATGATATAATTACATTATAATCTCACTGGGGTATTATGTTAATCCATTTTCTGTAGTTATAGTGAAATGCTTAAAGTGAATACAGTATAAAGAAAGAGAGTGAGTTAGCACGAAGTTTTGCAGATGGACAGTCAGAGCAAGTTCACATTACCGTTTCCCAGCAGCTCACAGCGCTGCCTTTCTGTGTTGGCTCCTTTTCTATCACTTAACACAAGCTAAAGCCATCTGACAGGAGACTAAATTAAGAAAAACGCTCGCGTAAGACTGGGCTATAGGCAAGCCTGTAGGACATTTTCTTAATTGTGATTGATGGTGGAGAGCCCAGTCCACTGTGGGCGGTGCCATCCCTAGGCTGAGCAAGCCTGAGGAGGGGGCAACAAGCCAGTAAGCTATACCCCTCTGTGGCCTCTGCACCAGCTCCTACCTCTAGGTTCCTGCCTTGCTTGAGTCCCTTCTTTGATTTCCTTCCATGATGAGCAGTGCTATAAAAGTGTAAGTCGGATAAATAGTTCCCTCCCCAAGTCACAGTCACAAAAACCCCAACTGTGACACCCTCTATGGCCATTTCTCTCCTGAGGACAGCAGCTGAGAAAAGCCTTCTCCATATTCTCCACCAAAGCTCCTTCATGGACCCTTAAAACTTACCACACTGGGTGGTGATTTTTAAACACGAGGAAGGAGCTCCCCAAATATGAGTTCAGTTCTGAAGTCAGGTGAGTGGCTGGCTATGACTGGGCATATGGCCAAGTTTTCCAGGGAGCTTTGGGAGAACAGTGGGGCACTTCAGCCTTCCCTGCTTCACTTTCTTACACATTGTGGCTGGGCCTATCACGCAGAGCACTTTCACCACATGTGTGAGAGCTGGAATTCAGTCCCCTTACTCGAAGAAAAAGAGGTGCAGCTCAAGTGTTCCTCTCCAGAAGCTTCACAATACAACCAGTCACGATTGACTCCTTAGTACCTTACCAAAAAAAAAAAAAAAAAAAAAAAAAAACAAAAAAAAGGCATCACCAGAAAACCACCATATCTCTACCCTGTTCTCCTAAGGACCCATTTATTTTTCCTACAAGTTATATTTTCTAACAAACCCCCTAGTGTCTCCCTTCTTCCCCCACTAAGATGGTATATAAACCAGAAATGTAACTGTCTCGTCAGAACCTGGGTCCTTTTAGAGAGGAACAAGTGATCTTAACCACCTGGCCATCTCCCCAGCCTCCTTTTCAGTCTTTAAAGCTGTAGCAATAGACCACATTAAAGAAAAAGGGCTATTCATTTATTTTTAGAGAGAACACTTGTGAAGCTGAGGAAGAGAAATTCTCAAAAAAACTCAATAAAATCTTATGTGTCCAGGGGTTAGATATACGGATTAGTGGTGCAGTGCTTGACTAATTTCCGTGAGGCCCTGGGACCAATGCTCAGCATGGAAGGATAAAAAACACAAACGAAAAAAAGCACATTTGCAGCAAAGACTATGGGTGACAAAGTGCCAGTTTCTAAAGCCTACTCCTCCTGCCCTTCCTGCTGCTCTCCTCTCCTAAGAGGTGGGCGCATGTCCTCTGCTTGCAGGCCATGGCCTAGTTCCCATGCTGAGAAGAGAGCTTACTCCGTAAAAAGCTGCGGTGCAAGCATCAGGACCAGAGTTCCGTTTGCAGAAGTTCTCCACAAAAATCCCAGGTGAGCTTGCAATCCCAGTGCTGGAGAAGCAGACACAGGAAGAACCCTGGGGCTCCCTGGCCAGCCAACCTTGATGCTTGCCAAGTTCCTGGCTAAAGAGAGAACCTATATCGAAAAACAGAGTAGATGGTGCCTGAAGAATACCTGAGTTTGCCCTCTAATCTCCACATGCATGGATACACATGTATCTAGATAAACACACACACACATACACACACACTCTGAGAGAGGGGGGAGAGGGAAGGAAGGAGACAGAAAGACAGAGACAGAGAGTCGAGTCAGTTCAGCTTTTCAATCAGATGTTCTTCTTATAATTCTGCTTTTTCTGTGTTAGTCTCTGGCAACCTCCAAGCAGATATCTAGTAAAAGACTATCTCTCAGCCTGGAGTATGTGATCAATAGAAGGAATATGAGAATCATTCAAGTTGCTGATATAGACAGAAGTTATTAAACTTTAACAGGTGTCATAACAAGTGACCAACATCTTTGCTAAGCAGCTACTAAATACAGCACAGCTTTAGGGTGTGCAGCAGATTGGGGAGTTGGGCAGTGAGAAATCCTGGTCAAAAGTACGATGGTGCATGAAGAAAAACTTTCTGGTCTCTAAACACATACATGTGTATATACATGTAGGCATACCTGCACACACATACATAGGCACCCACCCATATAAACACAGGCCAAAACAGAGGTAGTTATCCCAAATGGGAGACTGGGAGTTCTCAAGTTCTGGTTGATATGATCTGTGATCACAGGAGCCTTCATGTCTGGGTCAGTATATTTCAGGCCCATTTTGGTACCCAGCCTGCTCAGAGAACTCTTTCCTGAGTGTACAGATTGTGGACAAGAAATCCATTTCCATGGTTTTGCTTTGTATCTGTGCTTGCATTGTCTACATTGGTGATTGACCATTCAGGGCAACCAGAGTCATCAAACACTACCTTTGGTCTACATACTGTAGGTACAGTCTGAATTTTCTAGTCACCGTGTCCACACCCCTGGGTTTAATCAATCAAGGGCTGATAATATTCAGAAAGAACAAAAATAATGCAATAAAATATAATACAGAAGCCAGTGAGATAGCTTAGCACGTAAGAGCATTTGGTGCTAAGCATGAGTTCCCACATGGTAGGAAAGAACCAAATCCCACAGTTGTCCCCATCTCCACATGCTTGCTGTGACACATGCATCCACATACACGCACATTCACATATAAACATTAAGAAGTGATATGAGACAAATGCAAACACTTACACTGTATCCTCACACAGCACAGCATCTATGCCATATTTGGTTTTCTAATATAGAGATGATTGAAGGTAAATGTGAGGATTATAGACAAATAAGCATCTCATCTTACAGGACCCTCACTATACAATAACAAATTCGAGAGAATAGCAATAGTCAAGCAGTTTTTAATATACCATTCTGCAGACGGAGGGACCAGAATAGAGAACAGGTGAATATGGCTGGCATGTTGATTTGGCACAAGTCAGTGTTTTATAAAGTTCCTGACTGTGTCCTGTTCTCTTTTTCCCATAGGCCAGTACTCCAGAGAGGTACAGTCTTCAGTTCTTCTAGCATAGCTGTCTTCCCAAATTCCCTATCTTCCTGTTTCAGGACACAGAGCCTTACCTGGTGGTGAATACTCTGGGGGCCTGAGCCTACCTCCCTTTGTAATCATGTCTCAGTCAAGGTGCAGCCTGTCTGCAACTTCTCAGCTTTCAAAGTGTTCAGACAAACAGATGTCAGCCACCAGCTAGCAGAGAAAGAAGCCCAGACTCCCTGCTTATCTGCCAGTCTCTGATGAGCTCTAACTGCTCCTCATGCTGAAAATAGACCATAACAATTTATTTCTTGAAGACTTAATCTTTTACAGAATTTGCTCACTACAGAGGTCCTGGACTAATACCCCTGAGTATACCAATGAAAGACCTTCATGTAAAATGCAGTCCTGTCAGGACCCATTTTAAAGTACCCATAATAGCTTCCTCTCCAATGGGCACATATGACTAGCAAACATAACTTCACTGGAAATGGATTAATCTATTCTAGTGATATCTATGGAAAAGGAGCAGTAGCTTTCCAAATATATGATCTTAATGGAATCACACATTTACACCCCCTGGGGAGGAGCAGTATTTAAGAGAATCAGAGCAGCAAGCTGGGGACAAAGACCTAGGCATGGCTAGGGTGTACGTACGGCAGGCAATCTGTGATGGTGAGAAGGATCAGTGATGTGATCAAGACAAGGAATGAGACTCTGCAAAGTCAGCCAAATACAGGGGACAGATGAAGGCCTACAACAGTGCTGCAGGGAATAAGCAAGCAGAGTCACTCTCTCTGAGGGGGCGTGTTAGCCAAGAGGTGGAAGCAACAGAAGTCAGATGGCAGTAAGGCGGCCAGTAGCCACTGTGTGAATCCATGGATACAGGAACTATTAGAGTTTGGCCAAAGAGGAAAGAGCAGCAGGCCAGTGGCTAAAGCGTGATGAGGTTTAATAACTTTTTTTGTTTTTGTTTTTGTAGTAACTAATTCTTTCCTTCACACCCCACAGTACTCCCAAAGTGACAGACATCCATATGAACCCTAAAACTCACACTATGCCAAAAGCTCCTAAGGACTCGGCTCATTGCTGACTGTGAGCCTCTCTTTGCCCAACCCATTCTCTGAACTGGGCATACATAGGCCAGGGAACTGCTGAATGAGGCCCCTGTGTGCCGGGGCGGAGATGAAGGGATCCTCCCCATGTAGCCGATTGTCCTCTCTCCCACATAGAAAGCTGTGGTGGTCTGAACACTCAGGGGCATAGTAACAGAGATCCTGACGTCTTTCACTGTAAATGTCTGACCCATTCAGGAGAGTACACAGAGCTCAGTTTAGATCTTGAAAAGTGGGGAAAGAAGGTCCTGCAATTTAATTTTCAGAAGCCACTCAAGTGGGACTGGCAGGTCTGTGCTGGATTCAATGTTCCCGTTATAGTAAATTCTTTAACCTGCCTAGGCTTCAGTACGGTCATCGTGATTTTAAAGTACCCATAATAGCATCTTCCTTATAGGGCTTCAAGAAGATTCTTGAGTCACACCAGTGAAGTGTTTGACATGGTACTTGGTAAGACAGCTTGAACTAAGTTAAAATACAAGTAATTGTTGAAGGGAATGTGCCCCAGAGGAGCTGAGGAAAATTCCAATGTTATTCCAAATATACAAAGAAAATGTGTTCCTTAAAACTCCTTTTAAAATGTCTTGTAGAAACAAATAACTAATTCCAAATCCAAATTTACAAATCACCAGATTTATAGGGGAAAAAGAAGTTTCACCTCTCTAGTGGACCTGCCCAATTAAGACAGTTAATCTCCTTAACCAGGGGGGCGGAACCGGGGGACGTTGCATTAATTTCCTGGCCTGTCAGGACAGCTTGCATAAGAGAGCCCTTGGGTATATTGTTACTGCTTTAATAAATTCAGGTCCAACCCCCTTGGTGGAACAGTCCAGCAGAGACTGGGCTTTTCAAAAAGCCTGAGCCCAGGCAGCAGGCCCAGAAGGGGAAGAAGCGCCTTTCCCAAGCCAACTAGAGGGTAGGGAGAGAAGCTGGACACCTGCCGGCCCAGATCTCTGGCTTGACGCCCCAGAGGGATGAGTGCTGGGGTCACCCGGGCCCGCTCAACGCCAGGCCGTGAGCCAGCGAGAGGTGCCCCAATCCCAGACCAGAATAGCACAACGCCACGCAGGGTCTGCACGGCGGCGGGCTCACCTTTCCCGGCAGTGTTATTGCGAAACTAGGGGTGGGGGTGGGGGTGTCTAAGGCAAATGGGGGTGTGGGGGGAGGGTACTGCCAAGGTCAAGGGAGGGTGCGCGGGGCGGGGACGAGATGGTGGCGCGCACGGAAGCGCCGGCCCAGAGGAGCCCGCGCGTCGCACACGCTCCGCCCGGGCCGCGCGTCCCTTACCCCGTTGGCTGCGGCGATGCGTACGATGAGCTGGATGGCCTCGGTCATGTAGAAGCGGCCGTCCCCGCCCACAACCAGCGTGGCCTCCTGCCTCAGCGCCGGGTCCACCGTGGAAACGATGCTCTGGATGAAGTTCTCCGCATAGTTGGCGTTGCTCTGGAACACCTTCACTCGCTTCCGCAACCCGCTGGTGCCCGGCTTCTGATCCGGGTATGCCTGCGTCTTCACTGTCACGATCTTCACCATGGTTGCGGTTGGCTGAGAGGCGACAGCGGCTGTGGCTGCTGCAGAGGGCTCAGGGTCCGCTCCGCTCTCGTCCTGGAAACGACGGCCCACGGCCTGCCCACGGCCCGCCCACTTCGCCAAAGTCCGGCTGCCTGAGAAGGGGGACGGGTCACGGGGTCGAGAGGGGCGGAGTCTCTCCGACTGACACCACTTCTCTACCTGAGCCAATGGTCTATATAAAGAAACTAGCTCTTTAACTGAAGAGCAGAGCTTGATGTAGGTACCGATCATAGTGCAAGGACGAAGAGTTCAGGACGTTCCTTATTGGACTAGAGTATCATATATAAATTCTAGAAGCCGGTCTAAAAGACAGAAATGCCATCCTCCAACTTATTTTCTGCAAGGACAGAGAATCAACTCCAAAGTTAAATTCGGCTTTCTACTTTGTGTTTGCTGTGGACCACATGCTACTTCTTCAGTGATTGTCGATATCCAGAGATTTGTTTAGTGTATAGTTTCGAGATCTTCCAAAAGTACAAATTTTATTTTTCCATGTTTCTGCTCAAAACACTGAAAATTCCAATAATAAAACCCTTCCTCACAGCTAAGTATGGGGGCCACTTGAGGAAGTTCAGCTCAGTTTGGGTCTGAACAAGCCAGGCAGGCTCTTATCAGGATTTATCTGCCTGTCATCCATCGTGTTTGACAACTAGGAAACGGGAACTTTGAGGGCAGCCTAGATAACCATAGGTACAGATATAAGACGTCATAGCATTACTGTGACAGTGACCCAGTGATGGTAAAAACAGTAAGGGCTAAGGCAGCCAAAAGGATTTGATTATTCGGTAGGACTCTTTTCTTCTGCCTTCCGTAGTTCCTTTGGTTTGTTACAAGTCTCTGCTTGACAAATGTGTCATTTTAGTATACCAAGAAAACAAAGACCCTTAAGAAAGTTAACATCTAGTTAACATCTGTGAGTGTCCATCTTAGACAAATGTAAAACTTTTCATAAAGGATTTCTGCAAGAATGAGTGAAGCTGTGGTGATGACTGTGCCTGCATTCCTATGCCCATTCTCTCTCTCTCTCTCTCTCTCTCTCTCTCTCTCTCTCTCTCTCTCTCTCTCACACACACACACACACACACACACACACACACACATACACCATGGAGGCACAGACCTATACAGACTTGAAATGACCCAGCCTACTACAGTCCATGTGAATTCCATATTAGTTGATGCAATCATCAGACTGTACTTAAAACCTATCAGGTCTAAAATTATCAGCTTGCCTCTTCAGTTCCAGTACTAGAACATACTGATAATCTATGAACTCAGCTTGTATTCATACTTTTGCAGTGGCTAATTGGTGTCTCTTGATTAAGCAAGGAGGTTGGTTGACCCATGTAAGTTCTGCCTCAGAATGAATTCTAATAGGTATATGGATATAAAGTTTATGAGCATATAGCATAGCTGGTTATAATCACTATCATCGAACTTCTGTGCTAACTACGTGGAAATTGAATTCTAGACAGCTGCTCATAATTTCTAATATTTACCGTTTATAGTTATATTTTTCTAAAGTAAGTTGTGTGAACAAACCCATTAAATAGATGAGAACTTTGAAGGTAGAATAATGGATATGATCGAGATTACCTAACTCAAAAATGAAAATAGAGCATAGAATCCTCGAAGTTTTAGAAATATCTACTTTAGATCTATATAGTTTATATTGGTGCGTTCACCTTGGTACTAATAAAAAAGTACTCAACAGATGGTAATCACATAAAGTGCTGGGCTCAGACTCAGAACCCATGCCCTTCCTGCAGTCTTTTGTCTGTGGAAGTATGATGAAGCTTTTCACTTAAGAATGGCTCTGTACTTCTCTCACCTCAGAACAAGCAACAGTTAGCTTCAGCTGCATAACAAATCCATCTAAAACTTATTAGCTTAATAAAACCTCCATGTATTATCCCCCAGGCTGTGGTTTATGCAAGTGTTACAGATCTAAGGGAAAAAGATTTCCCAGTGCAAACCTTGCAGCTCTGGAGAAAAGGTATCCTGGCAGTCAGGAGCCAAGAAATACCCCAAAGTCACACTGCATAACAAACCTCACATAAGAGATTTATGGGTAAGACACTAGAGTGTAGGCTGCCTGTGCTCAGGCAAGAAGCAGCAAAGAACTGAGCAGAGCCAGGCTTCTTATGTAGGGTTTCTTGGGGGCAGGATTTATTTAGCAGGGTGGAGATTTCAGGGGTGAGGTGGGGGCAGCATTGCTGAGATTTCAAGTCCTGAGCTTGGGGTGAGCCCAGAGATTGGAGAGATTTCAAGCTCAGGGATTGGTGGGTTTTGAAAACCCAGAAGTGACCTTGGAGTTTTTTACCCAACAGGTTAACTGAATCATTCTGTGGAACTGAGCAAGACTCAGCCAGTCTTGGCTAGATCCAGTGTCTCCTTTACAGTCCCTATGATCCTAGTAACCATTTACGTAATCCCTTTGTATTACTTTTCTAGTGCTGTGTAACAAGATAACACACACACAATGATTGAAAATGTCCATTTATTATTATCAAAACTCTAAGTCAGAACTCTGCCACATTTGGCTGTGTTCCACATTCTCAGACTGTAAAAAGATTGAAATCATGGTCTTGACCATGCTGGGCTCTTATCTGGAGGCAAAGTGTTAAAGGTAAATAAAAGTAGAGGCCACAGTCTAGATACCCAAAGTCCAATCACCTGTAGCTATATAGCCGTGTATTCCAAACCGCATTCATCCTGATTGCCCTCAACCATTACTAGCTCCAGTCATAAACAGCAATAGAAAGTCCTCGTCATCATGAGTCAACAAAACCTACCAGCTACAGATAGCTTACAGAGCTGTGCTTGCCACAGAAGGAATGCTGATATGTAACAGCACTATGGAGGGGGCCTGTGCTTTATAAGGTGAGTAGGCTTTGCTTCCTTCTTAGAGGCTCCCACTTGGTGAACTACTCTTGCAACAATAAACTAAATTTAAAACCGTTTTGAGCTGATTGCTTTGGACACATCTCCTGAGATTGCTAAGAAGGCTGTTTTCTTGACAACTGTGGAGCTGAGACCCTGCTTCTTTGGAAGCTGTAGTCCACTGCACTTTGCTACACTGTCCTCATGATTCAAATCTCTAACTTACTCTAATGACATTAGCCAAAGAGACTTCAGGTTTTTAAAAAACATTGATTTGTGTGTTTGAGTGCACACTACAGCTCTGTACCTGGGGACATCCTGCCGAAGGTGGTTCTCTCCTGCCACCATGTGATTTCTAGGAATAGAACTCAGGTTATCAGGCTTGACAGCAGGCCCATACATACATACATACATACATACACACATACATACATACATACACACATACATACACACACACATACATACATACATACATACACACACACATACATACACACATACATACACACACACATACATTATTAACAGTCTGTGTGAACTGTATCATGAAGTCTCAATAGCTACAGTTGCCTGTACATAACCAAACCAGTAAATGCTCAAGCAAGGATGGGCAGAGAGCTGTTGTATAACAAAACTTTTCCTGAGGAGGCAATGCACATGTCTACTTGCCTCAGATGGGAAGTCTGTGACAGACCAAAGTACAGATCCTGTGTTACAGCTCTAAAGGGAAAGGTTTCCCCAATGGAAGTATTTCATCTCTGAAGGGAAAGGTATCCTGGCAGTCAGGAGCCAAGGAATACCACAGAGTCACACTGCACAACAAGCCTCACATAAGATTTATTGGGAGAGACACAAGAGGGTAGCTGCCTTTGCTCCGAAGAGAAACAGCAAAGACCTGAGCAGGAAGCTGGCTTTATGGAGGGTTTCTTGGGGATAGGTGGACACTTCAAGTCCTGAGCTTGGGTGAGCCCTGGGATTGGTAGATTCTGATGTTGGGAATTGGGTTTTTGAGTTCAGGAATTGGTAGGTTTTCAAAACCTGGAAGTGAGGTCAGACTGTTTAACTCTACAGATACCACCCAAGTCCAGATTGGCAAACCAATGAGTTTAATTGGTGTTATTTACAGGTATATGGGTGAGAGGTTACTTACAGGAGCAGAAATGACAACAGCTGCATTACCAAAGCCCACCCCACACAGGGTTGAAGAGCTTCCTTTCCAGCAGACTCTGATCTAAACCTCTTCCAGCCGGTTTGGATGGTTTCTGCTTCTTCTAGGTAGCTGGTCTGGTCTCAGTCTTCCTTGCAGATGGAATCTGCTTATTCCAGCAAGGAGAGGCCTAGTGAATCTGGTCAGTTATCAGGATTGGCTGAAGCTATTGTGATTTTACCTTCCTGTTTCAGGAGCTTCCCAGCAAGATGGGATGCTTCAATCTGGAACAAAACTGTTAAACAAGGGCCTTAAGATCTCACCCCTAGTTGAGGAGCTATATGGAGCTGACAGAAGGAGAGTCAGTTTTCTTCTAGGACAGCTCTGATAGGGGGCCACCCAAGAGGTCAGCCTAACACCCATCTACAAGTCTAGCACTAATTGGACTCAGGATGGATAGATACAGATAGATGATAAATAATATACATATCAATAATAATCATAAAAGACTTGCATTTGAAAGAAAAGGAGGGAACACCCAAGAGGATTTAGAGTGGGGAGATGAAAAGACATGATGAAAATGTACTGTAATAAATAAATGATAAATAAATAGCCTGTGTAATCAGATTAGATTTACCTGGATAATCTCTGTTTTGCCCTGTAATGTAACATGTTCATGGAAGTGATATTCACACCCACAAGAAGAGAACAGTGAGTTGGAATTTAAAGAAGAGCAGAGGTGTGAGGCAGGGCTGGAGGGAACTATTCTTGGCATGTGAATCAAGAAACAAATGGGCTGGTTATGTGTCTGCATAGGCATTTGACATCAAAATCTACATGTTCTTCCTCCATGCTTTGGCATCCAAGCTAACAGTATTTAATCAGCCCAAGGAAGCACAGACTTGGAACACAAGCACTGAACAAGGCACAAAACAAAACAGGAATCAAGCAGACTCTGAAATGAGCAGGGTGGTGCTGGCCTGTAACAAGTGCTCCAGTGAGACAGGTACAGTGTACGGTGTAGATAAGGAGCTGAGTTGAGGACAACATCCTAGGGAAAGTGACATAGAAACCCAGGCTAGACAGATGAGTAGTTTGCAAAGTGAAGAGGGAAGAATAACATTTTATTCCAGGGCAGGAACTTCAGAGGGGAAGTCTGAAGAAAGGTGTGAGTTACGAGAACTTAAGGCAGCCACCGTAACCAGCATAGAACTGGAATGGTGCATCTGACCACACTAGCCTCCTAAACACTGCCAAGTACTATTATAGTCTTTAAATATTAGCAGTGAAAAACAAGGATCTTTATTGTGGCAAACTGTATACAAAAGTTATCACCTTCAGGACTGGAGAGATGGACCCGTGGTTAAGACGGCCCAGGTTCATGTTCTAGCGCACATGTAATCCCACAACCATCTGTGACTCTAGTACCAGAGAATCTGATGTCCGTTCTTGGCCTCCATGGGACTAGGCACACATACATAGATATTGGATAAACACTCATAAACATAAATACATACTGTTTTTAATCATTGAAAGTGTACTTTAGTGGCAGTAAGTAACTTCATGTTTTATGTGTAGTCATACTACCATCCATGGGTAGAATTTGGGTGGTTGCTGAAACTTGAACTTAGGGATTCTCATGCACTAAGCACATACTCTAGCACTAAGCTACACCTGAGTGTCTCTAGAACTTCCTCATCATCAACTGAACCTAAGTAGTCTCTAATTCCCCATTCCTCCCTGCCCTTCCAGACTACTCTTAGAAATCACGATTTTCTCTTCTATGAATTTAACCAACTCTCACATAATTGGAATCATACATTATCTTTCTTCTTGTCTCTAGTTTATTTCAGTTAGCAGATACTGTCAAGGTTGATCTTTGTTGTAAAATGGCAACATACTTTGAAGCAAATACTGTGTTTTCATACTGGCACGTTGAGTAGAGCTCACTGTAGCTACTGTAGATGAATAAAAGGAAAAAATTAGGTCAAGTGAAACCAGCTAGGCAGGCAGAAAACTGGTGGGCCTGCTACTGAAGACAATAGAGATGGTTGAGGTGAGTATAACTCAAGACATTTTTAGAACAAGTCAACAACATGTGATAGTTTGTAGTGGGTAAGTGAAATGAATGGCATCTCTCAGCAACTTGGGGTTAGGAATATTAAAAGAGACAGAGTTGTAAGCTGCATATTGTATGAACGTGAATTAACTTTTGAACATGTAAAGTATGAACTGGCAGTCATGTACCCAAGGGGAGATATACCATAAGGTGTTAGACATACAGGCCTAGAACTTAGGAAAGAGACTTTGCCAAGTGCTATAAATGTAAAGGTATCAGCATACAGTATAGAAATTACATTTGAGGATGTGGGAATGGAAGAGAAGGTTTTGTACAGTGTGGAGGAAGGTCCAACACCAATCCCAAACAAATTCAAAGAAACTATAGGACTTTAAAGTTTCAGAAAAGTTAGCTTTTTTACTTTTGAAAGAAAATTTATTTATCCATCTATCTATTTATTATTGTAGTGTGTGTGTGTGTGTGGATGCCCATGCACAGAGCATGCATGGAGGTCAGAGAACAACGTTGGATGAGGGTCTTCAGGTGCTTTCTGCCTTTTTGACTGAGACAGGGTCTCTCCTTGGCCTAGAACATGGCCAAGTGACTTAGGCTACCCGGTCAGTGTGCTTCCAGGGATCCACCGCTCACTTTCACCATCTCACCATTGCCAGGATTGCAGGAACAATTCTGCCTCATCAAGTGTCTACATGGGCTCTGAGATCAGAACTCAGGTCTTCACACTTGGCCATCTCCCAAGCCCCAAAAGACAATTTACTCAGAACCACTGAACAAGCATCAAGAAGAAACGAACATGTTTCTCAATATACTATTTCGTATAAAACCTAAGGTAACACGGTTGGGGTATATTCAAAAGCCAGGGAGATCTAACTTTTATTTATTAAAATTTATTAAATTAAAAATAATTTATTTTTTATGTGTTAAGTGTATATATGTGTACCATAGTTATGCAAGTACCACGAGGGCATCAGACCTCCTATAAATACAGGTCATTGTAAGCTGCCTGATCTGAGTGCCGGGAATAGAACCTGAGGCCTCTGTGAGAGGATGGTGTGCTCCTAACTGTTGAGCCACCTCTCCAATTCTGAGATCTCTTTCTTGAGAAAACTACTAAGATGTCTCTTAGGAGCATGTTTATGGAAGAATTCCCAGATTTAGTTAGTTTCAATCAGTGAAAGTAAAAGCACTTCTGAATTTCTCTACCTATACTATATAAATGTATGCACATGGAAGGCGGATTAAATGTTAGATAGATAAAAATACCATGCTTGGTCCAAACTCATCTCCTTATATAGTATTATTTTTAAAAAGTTTTTCTTTAATTCATCACAAATAATTTACACTCCTATTTTTATGATTTAAGGAAATTTATTTGCTATAACTATCAACCTTTGTAACTGAAACAAGTAGCAACTAGTATGTATATAAAATTTATAATACAATGATGTATACAGAATTATAGTGAAGTGCACTATACCCTATGGGATTAGCCCTTCAACATTTACTTAATATTAATACATGGTTAATATGCTGAGATAAATTATCAAGGTAAGAAACACTGAAAAAGGAATTCATTAGTATATCACCAAAGCCTTAGAAGGCCAAACCATAACTCCACATTGTGGAATTATTATTATCTGTTAACACAAGTGATATCAGGACAACCATACTTAAACATATTAGAATGATATCCCATTTAAGACAAGAACGATGATCCTAATCCTTTTCCTACTGGGCAGTTCTCCTAGGCAGGCATCCACGCGTGCATGTGTGCAAGCATACGCGCGCGCGGCGCACACACACACACACACACACACACACACAAAGGAGTCAGTTATCATTTTCTATAAGAATTTTCAAGAATTTATAGGAGATATCCAATTGCTGATTTTATATAAATCCAAGTTAATGCTGAATTGTTGCAAATGTCAGTTTACTCCATTCGTTAAGTCTACCATTGGCTGTTCCCAAATTCAGGCTTAATTAATTTATTGCTATCTAATCTATCTCAATTTTTCTAAAATGGCAACTTCATATTGAACTACAGACATTCAGCAGTTTGTATATATTATGTATATAAGCTACAAGTTGTATCTACATATTATCAATGTATTTGAAATTTTAATTTGACTAAAGTTAGTGATTCTTAGAGAACATCATTCTAGATGAAAGCTTTTTCCTGTGCCAAAACAGTATTAATCCATGTTTCACTATCGAGAGATTACTCATACGGCTGTATGTGAAAAGCCCTTATAGATGATGAATTGGATTTCTTCTTCTGAATTCATTTTTGGAACTTTCTGTAAAGCATATCAGTCTGAATTAATTTACATAAATATTTGATGTGCAAATATTAATATTTTAAATGGCAAAAGATAAGGTTTTTAAAAATACAGATTGTAAAGGACATTTTTCAGATATAATGAATGTGTTTGGTATCCCATCTCATCAGCGTTCTCGGTTCCTTGTTAGATCATGGGGTAGGTTAATAATACCCTTGTCCCAGAGTGCTCCAAGTCCTCATTCCCAGAACCAATGAGTATTAGCTTATATGGCAAAATGACGACAGGTAGAATTAGATTAAGGATGTAGGGATAGGGAAACTATCCTGGATGATCCAGGAGGACTTTTTGCAATCACTCAGTGTCCTTTGAAAAAAGAAACCCAAATGACAACTGGGCTACCACATTAGTTAAATTGGCCTGGCTGTGGCCAAATGCCTGAAAAACTACTTTAGGGAGGAAAGGTGGTTTTGGTTCACAGTTTCAGAAGCTTTAGCCCATCACGGTGAGGTAGGCATGGCTGAGGTCATGGTAGAAGTGAGTGTGTGACTGGAGTTCACAGCAGGATGGCAGACAGGAAACAGAATTAGTCAGAAGTAGCAAGCAGTAGATGTAACTGGCACTCTTAGTAAACTACTAGCTAGGCCCTACTATCCAAAGGTCCTCTACCTCCCCAAACAGTGTCACAACTGGGAACCTCATTGTTCAAGATCATGAGCACAGGAGGATATTTTAGATTCAAGCCATAACAACTATAGAAGAGAAGGCAGTATGACTGTGGAGACAGATCTTTGATGTAGTTACTGACCACAGAACATACACAGCCACCAAAAGCAGAAAGAGGCAAGAATGCCGTCTCCTCCAGAACTTCCCAAAGGAACACAGACCTGCTGTACTTTGAAATCTTCCCAGTGTAACTGATTTTGAACTTTTAGTCTCCAAAACCACAAGAAAGTCAATTTACATCACCAACAGAATACAACAGATAAAAGAGAGATACCATAGAAAACTTTGACACAACCATCAAAGTAAATGCAAAAATCATGAGATCCTACTACAAAAGCCTATACTCAACAAAACTGGAAAATCTGGATGAAATGGACAATTTTCTAGACAGATACCAGGTACCAAAGTCAAATCAGAAGCAGAAAAACCATCTAAACAGTCCCATAACCCCTAAAGAAATAGCAGCAGTCATTAAAAGTCTCCCCACCAAAAAAAGCCCAGGACCAGATGGTTTTAGTGCAGAATTCTATGAGACCTTCAGGGAACACCTAATACCAATTCTCTTCAAACTATTCCACAAACTAGAAACAGAAGGAACACTAACCAATTCGTTCTATGAAGCTACAATTATTCTCATACCACACAAAGACACAACAAAGATAGAGAACTTCAGACCAATCTCCCTTATGAATATCGATGCAAAAATACTCAATAAAATTCTTGCAAACCGAATTTAAGAATGCATCAAAACAGTCATCCATTATGATCAAGTAGGCTTTATCCCAAGAATGCAGGGATGGTTCAATATATGAAAATTCATCAATGTAATCCACTATATAAACAAACTCAAAGAAAAAAAAAACCACATGATCATCTCACTAGACGCTGAGAAAGCATTTGACAAAATTCAACATCCCTTCATGGTAAAAGTCTTAGAAAGATCAGGAATCCAAGGCCCATACCTAAACATAGTAAAAGCAATATACAGCAAGCCAGTAGCCAACATCAAACTAAATGGAGAGAATCTTGAAGCAATTCCACTAAAATTAGGGACCAGACAAGGCTGCCCACTCTCTCCCTATCAATTCAATATAGTACTGGAAGTCCTAGCCAGAGCAATTAGACAACAAAAGGAAGTAAAGGGATACAAATAGGAAAGGAAGAAGTCAAAATATCACTATTTGCAGATGATATGATAGTATACTTAAGTGACCCCAAAATTTCCACCAGAGAACTCCTAAGCCTGATAAACAACTTCAGCAAAGTGTCTGGAGATAAAATCAACTCAAACAAATCAGTAGCCTTCCTCTACTCGAAGGATAAACAGATTGAGAAAGAAATTAGGGAAATGACACCCTTCACAGTAGTCACAAATAATATAAAATACTTTGGTGTGAATCTAACCAAGCAAGTAAAAGATCTGTATGACAAGAACTTCAAGTCCCTGAAGAAAGAAATCGAAGAAGATCTTAGAAGATGGAAAGATGCTCATGGATTGGCAGGATTAATATAGTAAAAATGGCCATCTTGCCAAAGGCAATCTACAGATTCAATGCAATCCCCATCAAAAGTCCAACTCAATTCTTCATAGAGATAGAAAGAACAATTTGCAAATTTATTTGGAATAACAAAAAACCCAGGATAGCAAGAACTATTCTCAACAATAAAAGAACTTTTGGGGAAATCACCATCCCTGACCTCAAGCTGTACTACAGAGCAATAATGATAAAAACTGCATGGTATTGGTACAGAGACAGGCAGGAAGATCAATGGAATAGAATTGAAGAGCCAGAAATGAACCCACACACCTGTGGTCACTTGATCTTTGACAAAGGAGCTAAAACTGTCCAGTGGAAAAAGGACAACATTTCTGGTTCAACTGGAAGTCAGCATGTAGAAGAATACAAATTGAACCATTCTTATCTCCTTGTACAAAGCTCAAATTGACAAATGGGACCTCATAAAATTGCAAAACTTCTGTAAGGCAAAGGACACTGTCAATAGGACAACACAGCAACCAACAGATTGGGAAAAGATCTTTACCAATCCTACATCTGATAGAGGGCTAATATTCAATATATACAAAGAACTCAAGAAATTAGACTCCAGACAACCAAATAACCCTATTAAAAATGGGGTATAGAGCTAAACAAAGAATTCTCAACTGAGGAAACTCGAATGATCGAGAAGCACCTAAAGAAATGTTCAGCATCCTTAGTCATCAGGGAAATGCAAATCAAAACAACCCTGAGATTCCACCTCACACCAGTCAGAATGGCTAAGATCAAAAACTCAGGTGATAGCAGATGCTGGCGAGGACATGGAGAAAGAGGAACACTCCTCCATTGCTGGTGGGATTGCAAGCTGATACAAGCACTCTAGAAATCAATCTGGCAGTTCATCAGAAATGTGAAAACAGTTCTACCTGAAGACCCAGCTATACCACTCCTGGTCATATACCCAGAAGATGCTCCAACATATAACAAGGACATATACTCCACTATGTTTATAGCAGCCTTATTTATAATAGCCAGAAGCTGGAAAGAACCCAGATGTCCTTCAACAGATGAATGGATACAGAAAATGTGGTACATTTACCCAACAGACTATTACTCAGCTATTAAAAACAATGTACTCACTAAATTCTTAGGCAAATGGATGAAACTAAAAAATATCAACCTGAGTGAAGTAACCCAATCACAAAAGAACACACATGGTATGCACTCACTGATAATTGGATATTAGTCCAAAAGTTCAGAATACCCAAGATACAACTCACAGACCACATGAAGCTCATGAAGAAGGAAGACCAAAGTATGGGTGCTTCCATCCTTCTTAGGAGTAACAAAATACTCATGGGAGCAAATATGGAGACAAAGTGTGGGACAGAAACTGAAGGAGGGGCCATCTGGAGGCCATTTCTACCTGAGTGTCCATCCCATGTGCAGTCACCAAAGGTAGACACTGATGTGGATGTCAGGAAGTTCATGCTGACAGGAGCCTGATACAGCTGCCTCCTTAGAGGTCTGCCAGAGCCTGACATATACAGAGGCGGATACTCACAGCTAACCATTGAACTGATCATGGGATTCCCTATGGAGGAGTTAGAGAGAAGACTGAAGGAACTGAAAAGGTTTGCATCCCCATGAGGAGAGCAACAATACCAACCAACCATAGCTCCCAGGGTCTAAACCACCAGCCTGGGAGCACATAGAGAGGGACTCATGGCTCCAACTGTATATGTAGGGGAGGATGGCCTTGTCGGGCATCAGTGGGAGAGGAGGTCCTTGGTCATGTAAAGGCTGGATGCCCCAGTGTGGAGGAATTCAAGGGTGGGGAGGTAGGAGTGGGTGGGTGGGGGCACATCCTCATAGAAGCAGGAGGAGGGGGGATGAGATAGGGGGTTCCTGGGTGGGGGGAAATGGGGTTAGGGGAGAACATCTGAAATGTAAATATAAAATATCCAAAAAAAAAAAAAAAAAAAAAAAAAAAACCCTGGAAACAAAATAGCAGAAAAAATAAATAGTGTGGTACAACTATACAATAAAATATCATTAAACTATTAGTTTTATATCTATCTGTCTGTCTGCTACCTATATGCCTCATTTTTTCATGAAACTTTAGTCCTTTAGTCAACCTATAAGCATGAAAGCTGAAAGTTATGGTCTAACAATTTTTAAGGGTCTGAAATAGGGCAACACGAGATATAAAGGTACTTGCTGCCAGGCCCAATGACCAAGTTCAGTTCCCAAGATCCACACGATATCAGAGATTGACTCCCAAAACTAGTCTTAGGATTTCAACATGTACGTTGGTTCTCTCTCCCCGCCTAAAATGTAATAATATTAAAATATATGAAATTAAAACCCTACAGGAAAAGGAAGATATTAAAATAGAAGATCAAAATTGGGAACACATTCTCCTAAGCTGAGAAAAGGACGAAAGTTTCATGAAAAATGAGGCATTTAAAAATGTATGTTAGAGGTTCCGCCTGTAACACTTGTTCACGATCTGTCTTCTCAGATAGGCTATGTGAGGTGAGGGTCAAAATAATGTCTGACTTATTCACCACTGCATAAAGCAGTATCTAAAGCAGTGTTCTGAACACATTAAGTATCCTGTAAGTACAAGATTAATTGATTTATTGCATATTATATCAATAGTCAGAGAAACAGTAACAGAGAGCTTTAGGGAAAGTGAAAAATGAGAAGAATCCACCTTAGGTTTCTATCCCCACCCTTTCTAAAGCTTTCCTATCCCTTCACAGTCAATAAGTTATAGCTTGTTCTTCTGACTTTTCACAATTATCCCATGAATTTTCCTCAGGGAAACTTAACAAGGCCTAATTACCCCAGAGAGGCCACCTATGACAAACTAATACATGATGACAAGGAAACCCAATGAGTTTTGGGGCTTATTTGCAGAGCCTGGGTGAGGAGTTACTCACAGGACCATGGGTGACTCCCTCAAAAGCCTCACTATCAAAAAGTCTCACCCCAGCATGAATAACTTCATCATAGCTGCACAGATGAAGTCCTCTGCTTAACTAACCTTCCATCTTCTATATACTTTAGCAGGCGCAGGAGGGAATGTCAAGAGCTCAGAGGGAGTCTGATGACCCTCCCATCCAGTTAGGGTGGGATCTAAACCTGATAAACACCATGACCAAGGCAACCTGAGTAGGAAAGATAGGATTTATTTCATTTCCAGGTAACAGTCCATCACTGAGAACAATCAAGGGCAAGAACTTAAGGCAGGAATCTAGAGGCAGGAAGTAGAACAGAGATCATGGAGGAATGCTGTTTGCTGCCTCTCTTTCCCTAGCTTGCTCAACCTGCTTTCTTATACCACCCAGGACCATCACTCCCAAGTGATCTGGACCCTCCCATACCCATCATCAATCAAGAAAATGCCCTTTAGAACTGCCTACATCCCTACCATTCAACCTAAATGAAAAAAAGTCGAAACTTAGGTTTTAAAATTTAGGTTGGTTAAGAAATCCTCCTGTATTTATCTTTCAGAAACCTTTGTCGTTTTCTTGGATATGGATGGAAATGTAAAATTCCATGTATTTTCACAATGTAACAATAAAGGGTGTATTGCTTAGGTCTATTTCCATGATCCTTTCTGAGGTCAAATCCCCACTGCTCACATCCACTAAGGGTCTTTGGAATCATGGTCACATCTGGAGGAATAGCTGAGAAGGGCCAATTTAGAGTGGCAGTTTTTGCAGAAAGACCCACAGGTAGCAGGGTGAGCAGAGGAGCTTACCTTATAAGGATTCACTTAGGAGATGACACTTTGGTTGGCCTTCAGCTTAATCTGGTGGATCTTGTACTTGATTGTAAAGAAAATAAAATAAGGACTGTACATAAAATACTAGATAACTGTGAATTACATCTAAAAGAAATGGGAAACATAGTTTAATTTTTGAAGAATGAAACAATATTCCCAGTCCTTTATAATATATATGGTGCTATCTTTAGTATTGTTATTTTGAGAACTATGTAAAGTAAAGGAATCCTCCCTTCCCTTTCTTCTTGTGGTTCTGGAGATCAAAGCCAGGCCCATGCACACTAAATGAGCACTCAACCACTGAGCTGCAGCCAAGTCCTAGAGTGCCTGTTATAAAGTCCACACTGACTTTGGTTACAAGCAAAGGCATCTTATAAGAATTAAGGCTACCTGTTCTTGATTTCCTTAGACAGAACAGCTACAGTTAGCAAATACATACATATGCGGCAAAGCAGGCCAAAGTTTGTCCCATTAGACTGGGCAACTATTACTAGTTCCTGGTCCTTAATTCTCTCCCCGCATGGATCCTACTTATTTCCTTTAAATCAACACGTTCATTTACTTTATTTTCCTCAAGCCATGATGTGGTTCCTTCTTTTCTTTAGGAATTAAGCAGGCTGGATAGCAACAATAAAGATTTTACACCATATAAAGCTAGTAGGGCCGCGCGTGTGTGGTGTGTGTGTGTGTGTGTATGTTTTGTGATGTTGTATGTCAGTACTTTTTTAAGAAGAGGAGACTTGGTATTCATTTTAGCAGGAACTGTTTTCATGTATTTTCCATTCAGACAAAGCACATAGTTCACCAAAAGAGCCTTGTTAGTAGTCATAAAGAGCTTAACAGAGTTAAGCCCCCACCTTTTTTAATATGCACTTACCCCCTAGTGGCCAAAATCAGAATTAAATGTAGCATATCAAGTTTCTGCTGTATATTTAACCTAAACAAAAATAGATTTAAGAGAAGGCCACTAACTTTAAAAAACCTTGTCTACGTCAATATCTAGTGGAAAATCAGGCAGTGATTAAGTACAGAACTTAAGACCTTTAAGGTAGCATCTGAAACCTAACAAATTAGTTTTAAAATATCAGAACTGTGAAATGTTAAATTAGAAGAAAAAAGAAAATTTAACTGAGATGGAACTGCTAAGATAGTAGCCCCTACCCCAGCCACCACAGAACGAGCAGAGCAGAGAGGTTTTGTGAGACAAGTCCTGCTCCAGTGCTCGGTGGTCTTTTTCTTGAGTCTCCCTCCATGTTCGTGAGATAATATTTCGTGAGACCCACTATCTGATTATAAAGCCCCTATGCTACTTTAGACAAATGTAACAACTTTGTTATATGTTTTTAGCACCATACACAACTTTCTGTAACTCAGTATGAGGTAACATGAGATATATGGCCACAGCTGTTGAGCTTGTAAAGCATTTGACAATAAACAAAATAATGTTATATTTCACGACTTTTACTGAGATATCCGTCTGAAGAGTTCAACCAATAAGGTAATGCAACCATCTTACATATATCTAAATTAATGGTCTAAACTCCAAGTAACATTTAAACTATGTGCTTGCATATAGTAGGCAAAATGATAGTATCTGCCAGATGGTACTTATATTTCCAAGCTGAGACTGGCCAGGTACTCGTTACTGACAAACAGTTTTTAATTGCTTGTTGTCATTTTTCATATCATATGCTGTCTCCTTAACTGCTATATATGCTTAATTTTAACTGTTCCACTGTACTCTCTGTGAAAAGCAACCCACAAACACACCAGTCAGAAATCTGCTGTCAGGACAAAAGACCCCTTGCCAACAGGGTTTAGCTTCCTATCACACAAAATAAGTCTCTTCAATTCCACTTTACCTTTTAATAATTAGACCCTTAAATAGCTGGGCTTATAGTTTTTTTATAAGACAAACCAAAAGTTTTGAAGAAGTCATGAATATTATTTTTAAAAATCCTATCTACAGTTTTCTTTTCATTAAAAAACAAAAAAGTAGCCGGGCAGTGGTGTCTCACGCCTTTAATCCCAGCACTTGGAAGGCAGAGGCAGGCGGATTTCTGAGTTCGAGGTCCAGCCTGGTCTACACAGTAAGTTCCAGGATAGCCAGGGCTACACAGAGAAACCCTGTCTCGAAAAACCAAAAAAAAAAAAAAAAAAAAAGTACTTACATTTCTCACTCAATTAACAAGACAGTCACATACTTTTGAAACACTATTTGTATTTTAATAATAAGATATATAACACAGACATAAAAATATAAATGCATAGAAATGAAACAGATTAAGTATACCAGTTACATGAAAAGCATGTAGTGAATAAATAAAATATTTGATCTAAAACACTTCTTAGTTTGATAGCTCCAAATGGAATCATTTAAGATACAAGAGAATACACACAACAATATATCCATTCTTGTTGTTCATTCGAGGCATTACATGTTGACAAACCTGCATATAAAAACAGAGAGCTTTTATTTTTGATAATTTATTGTTATTTGCTAATTTTCAATATGACATTTCTAGGCCTAGTGTAATAAAAAAATATCTGTGAAACTAGGTGTGGTAGAGCATACCTTTAATCCAAGCATTCATGAGACAGAGACAGATATCTGTGAGTTCAAGGGAAACCTGGTCTACACAGCAAGTTCTAGGCCAGCCAGGGTTCCCAGTTAGACTATTGTCTCAACAAAGAAAAAAGAATTCCTTGTGCACATGTGTACATATGCTCATGTTGATGAACATGTATGCATGTACATATGTGGAAGGAAGAGGTCAAGTTTAATTATCATTCCTAAAACACTATCCGTCCCTGGGAACCTGCCCCTGATGATCAGCTCATCAGGCTAGACTGTCTGGCCTGTTTCTCTCCCTAGAACTAGGGCTACATGCTGGGCAACACCAAGCCTGGCTTACAGGGCTCTGGGGATGCACAGTAAGTACTTTACTCACTGAGTTAGCTCTGCAGTCCACTTCCTAAGTCTTCATTGGAGAAACTTAAGGATTAAGATATTTTTACTCTTTACCTTTAAATCACTAAAGAAGGTTGTGGAAACATGGGGGAGGGTGTAAACAATACACTAGTAAGCTTTTTCTCTGTTCCTTCACCAGACCCTGGGAGTCTGCTGATTCATTCTTACCTTTCAACTTGTGACCTCATCAGAAAGACAGCGTCTGCTATACTAAGATTATAGCTATTTCTGGCTCTTGACTCAGTTTGCTTATCTAAAACTTAGAGGTGTTTCATTTCTCAGGTAATATTGAACAATCTTAATAGTGTAGATAAGCATAGTTTGGGTTACTAAGATAACTTATTAGTCATAATATTTGTCATTTCTCCATATGATGTTTACAAGTGCTTTCATGCATATAATTTTATTTTTATCTTTTTACTAACCTTGTGAGGTATTTAACTAACCTAGTGATAATACTTTAATTTTACCCTTAAACTGGACAGAGCTGACAGATGGCTCAGCTGGTAAAAGTGCCTGCTCCTGAACTGGATCCTGGAACACACATGGTTTCCTTACAAGTGTCCTCTAACTCTGACAGGCATTTTGTGGCACAAATGTGCACGGATGCATCCGTATGTGCACACACACAGAATGTAAACAAATTTTAAAACAAGGACAGAGAAGGATAAATGACCATTCCATAGTTGCTCAATCAAACACTGACAAGACTGAATTAAAAGGAAAGTCTCAGTCAGACATAGTGGACTGAAGATCAGGAGTTTAAAATCAGTCTTGGATACATAGTGAGAAAATAATCTGAAACAAACTAAACACAAATCTCTCTACCTCTCCTTTAGAAGAAACAGGGTATTCAGTGCTAGGAATGGCATGCTTAAATAACCACATGCCACATGCTTATTGATAGCATTAATAGTAAATGATTTCTTTTCCCAAGTCTTTAGTTAGAGAGTAGCATTTACCATTGTAGATCTTGGTGCCACTTCTACTGCAAAGATGCTGAGTCCTCTGTTGTTGACACAGTTTTTACTCAGTTCATTATTGATGTGAATAATCACTTTATCATCTGACTGTAGAAAATTAAAAGTCTTTAGTTTTGAAAAATAAATACAGATATAAACCTGAGAATAAGACCTGAGCATCTGTTTCTAGAATCTAGTCCATTACAAATTCACACAGACCAGGTCAGCGCTACGGGTTTCCTTCTAAGTGACCACCAATGACATCAGCAGCTTTCTTTCAAATGAGTTTTGATTTTCCCTTTGATTTTCATTCCCAGACCACTGTGGACAGTAAGAGCAAGTTAGGTCATCCTTTGCTTATTATAGCAACAATGTCTGTCTTTCCCCTCTATTTTTCTAACATCCATTCACTTGGATCCCACCTTTCAACTAAGATGTCTGAAACATCCATTAGTGAGATCCTCTTATTCACTGACTCCATAAGCATGTGCCCTGGATCCACTCTACCACTGTTCTTGGAACATGTGTGTTCCTAGTAATCCTTTGTACTGTCCCTTCCCCAAGTTTCTTCTTCTGTTTGCCTTGCTTCTAAAGGTTGCCTCTCAGTTTATCTAAACCTCAGATAAAGCTAAAATTCTACTCCACCACCCTCTTTCCCCTCATCACACATCGTCCCCAAGTTCTATGGACTAAACCACAAGAGACACAGGTAGGCTAAAACTACTGCACATGCAAGCAATACTCCATGGCTTAACGTTTACTTATCCTCTGGTCTCTCTCAGATTATTTGTCTTTCTAAGTATCTCAACTTGAAATCAGAAAGTGTATTTCATACTTTCTAGTGGTCTTGCTGTGTAACAATCTAAAAGATTTTAAAACTAAAATCTTTTATAGAAACAAAGTTATGCTGACTCTTCACTGATCTCCAAATTTTAACTTTCATATTTTAAAATAAAAAAAATGATAGTCTTGAATTATTTTAAATAACATAAAAGTATCTTCCAAGTTTGATTTATAATACTAAAAAATAATAATTATCCATTATAAATATTAAAAAATTTAGTAGGATATTTGGCTGCAATGTAAGAAGGAAGATAACATTATTCTTAAACTAATACTAAAATAAGGAAAGCTACCCATAATTAATACCTTATTTTCAATTAGCAATAATTGTGTCTTGGATAAACATCACTGGCTATGATACTGCCACTGTGCAAAGCTTTAATACCTTATTTTCAATAATTGATGTTATCCATGTGTCATAATTGCAAGTATGTACGATTATATTTTCATAGCCATCCATGACTTTAGCATCACTTCTATCAAGGACAGATTTGCAAATGGCCTTCTCAAGTTGCCCACTGCATGCCTCCATATGGACAGCTTTGATTCTTGGCTTGCATTTTTCTGCATAGATATTGATGACAAATGGGCATGCCTGATGAGGGAAACAAACAAAATCTTGGATTAGTCTCCTGGTAAAATTCTAAGTAAACAAACTTACTATAAATGCTTCTCATATCACTTAAGCTTCATTTGGTCAGTGGGTAGAAGTGCTTGCCACCAAGCCTGACACGGAGAAAGAGCTAGAAAAAAGGATAATCCTGTCCTAGTCAGGGGGATGGTAAGAACTCTTGAGAGTTCATCACGCTATTCAGAATAGAACTAAACTTAGATGTAGCTTTTTGTTTTCTTTTTAAATTCTGGATTCTTCATATTAATACTTCAGACTACAAAAGATTACACATTACTAAAACTGTAGATAAAGGAAACAACTATAGCTATAAATTCTTTTGGATAAAAATCTTGTGAAGAGAGTGATTCCATTTTTAGGAGTTATACCACTCTCAGAGTTCATCAATTTTATTTTTTTTTTTTTTTCACGCAAGGTTGGAGAAATAGCTCAGTGGTTAAGAGCACTTGTTGTTCTTCCAGAAGACTCAAGAAACCATGCTGGGCATCTTGCAACCACTTGTAACTCCAGCTCTACAGAATCCACTGGCTTCTGGCCTTTGTGGGCACCTGCATCTACATGCACATATTTGCATACTCACATACACACACATATAAAAAATTAAAACTTTCTCTTATGTTGATGGACATAGTAATTAGTATAGCCTAAGACGTGAAGGCAGGGCAAAGCAGCTTAGATTCTTGAATCCAAACACTTGAATCAAGCAAGCCTTGGATTTTCTTTTGACAAACGTAAGAGCCTACACCAAATCTCATGCTTCTGGCTGAACCTGGATTAACGTTATAGGTAAATGAGTTTCTATCAATTAAAAGACATATTAAAAGGCTGCACAAGGTAAATCAGAAATCCTTGGGACTTGTTTTCTTGCCGACACCTGGGAAATGTGGGCATCATGGTTGCAGAGGGTCTTTGACTCACTTCTTATAACGTCTTGTTTGTCAGAGGTTGTGCTGTTACTGTTTTTCCTTTTGTCTTTTACTTTTAGAGACAGGGTCTTGCCATTTATTCTAGGATGTTCTCGGTTTCCTATGCAGCCCAGGCTAGACTCAAACTCAAGGGCCTCCTACATCAGCCTAGTACTTTACCAGGTGCTAAGATTTTAGACATACACAGCATGCCATTCAATCTCAGGACGTTACAAACCACTGTCCAGAGTTTTAAAAATGAATGCCATTGATTGCCAACCAATCAACACAATTAAAAGTTTCCCACATACATATGCTTCTCCAAAGACTGACAAAGCAACCACATGGTGGCTCACAACCATCTTAATGGAATCCGATGCCCTCTTCTGGTGTGTCTGAAGACAGCTACAGTGTACTCATATACATAAAATAAATAAATAAATCTTTTAAAATTACAGTAACTCTGCTGGGCTGTCGTGGTGTGTGCCATTAATCCCAGCACTTAGGAAGCAGAGGCAGGTGGATCTCTGCATGAGACCAACCTGATCTACAGAGCTAGTTGCAGGACAGCCAGGGCTGTTACACAGAGAAACTCTGTCTTGAAAAACCAAAAATAAATTTAAAAATTATGGTAACTCTCACAGTCAATAAAAATGAGGCGTTTAAAAGGGGGAGAGAGGATGAAGGGGTGGAGGGAAGGAAAGGGGTGAGAATACTCAGAAAGTACACTTCTGAGGAATATTGAATGATATAAAAAATAGGGATTTAGTCAAAGTACTTACATTTTAAGTCTGTTATTTATAGTACTGCCCCTTTAAGGGACTGAACAGAGATAGCCCAGCAGTTAAAAAGCACTAGTTGCCTCTCCAGAGGACCTGGATTCATTTCCCAGCACCCACATGGTAGCTCATCATCATCTGTGACTCTAGTACCAAGGGATCTGACACCTTCTAACTTCTAGGGACACAAGGCATGAATGTGGTGCACAATGCAACCAAAGTATTTATACACATAAAATAAGTATTAAAAAGTTGACTGATGTATGAGAAAATGAATACCAGGTTAAGAGTATAAAGAGATCTTATTACTTAGTATGTGCCTTGGGCTCAAACTCTTCAATCCTGTATTTTAAACTCATGACACAGAATTTAAGAAGGCCTACTTTCCCTCTCCTTTGGACTAACAGTACTATTTAACTTTGTACTTGCTGTGTTACAGTCATTATGTCATTGACTGGTGCATCACATACAGAGTACTTTGGATCAGTCAATCACTGTTTCCAGTGTCTTATAACATTAACCCAAGAAACACTATTAAAAAAAAAAAGAAAGCATTCCCAACTCTCTGTTGACATGTCCTTCCTATTCTCAGAGAATCTTCTTTCTCTTAGGATGAAGTTCCTCTATTTATAAATAAGATTTTGATAATTCAAACAACCATCTCCAATTTAAAATAGGTTGGTGGCCTTGAACATGGGACAGTGGGGCCTAAAAATGAGGCACACTAAAATCTCACGCACCAGCCAACTTTTTTCAGAGCATCAGTCAATTTAAACTCTGAGAGTTAGGAAGAGTCACATGTGTAAGATGTTCAATCAATAGGACAAGCCACAGGTAGCAAAATATGTTTTTCCATAGAGGCATGCAAATAAATAACAATAGTCAGCTGTAATGAACTACTGAAGAAAACTCACTCTATTCGTTTCATCTGGGTGGGGCACAAATGCACAGTCAAGAACACTTCTGTGTTTTTGAAGAGAGTGAGGTCACAAGACCCCTATCTTGTTTTCTTGGAGTTTTCTCACAAGCTCTCAGAATTCTCCTCACACAACTCCATTCTTAGACAGTATTCCAGCAAAAAATATATATATTTGAACTACTAATTCCCTCTGCACATCAACAATGTTCAAACTGTTTTGTCTTTGATTAATCCTAGTTGACGGTATATTTCAGTAAGAACATGCTTCAGTGAAGTGCTGGAAACCCCTGGGATGTGCCTGGGAGCCACCTTACACTACTGAAGTTCAAGGACTTGATGTCTAGATTTAAAAGTCATGTATCAGGAGAATGTTCAAGGGCTAATACCATGGAAAGCAAGGTTCTTGTCAGCGTTTGAGTGTCTTACCTCTGTCAGTTCCAGAGCCTTATTGTAGCCCATGGAATGCAGAGTCACCCACAGGTCAAGAGGGTCTCCTTCTCGGTCATTTGCTTCCATCAGATGCAAGTCCATAAAGCCCTGTCTTGTTAATTCATTCTTCTTTGTGTCAAAGTTTTCTGTAAAACAACCCCATTTCTCTCATACATTGTTTAAAGCCCATATGTTTAATGTTTTATACTATTAATTATAAACTTTCAGTTGTCAGCAATAACAAGAAAATTAAGAATCCTTAAACTTGTTTCCTTTTCTAATTTCCCACAGCTTAACACAGACATCATCAAAGGGCATGGTTGGGTAGGGGGTTCTGTTTTATTTTGTTTTGTTTTTGGGTTTTTTCCCACAAGATAATTGGTACATTGTAACAAAAGCAAACACATTCCAAGTGAAAGGAAACTAATTTTTCCAACCTGATGACTAATTAAGAATTTATATTGATATTTCATAATTTCTCTTTAGGCCTACCAGAACCTGAATGAACTTGATATAAAATCCCAGACTACTGGAGTTTGAGAAAGGGAGACAGACTTAAGGAGACTACTACTACAAGTATAGCTTCTCTAACAAATTGTTGGTAGGTCCTTGAAAAACTGTTAGATAATGAAAATCTGCATTTCCCAAGGGAAGTCTAAATATTTGTGAGTAAAAACGAAACTTCCCAGTATCTAGACATACATACATATATACATAAACACACACATATGTATGTGAATGATATATATATATGTGTGTGTGTGTGTGTGTCTGTGTTGAATAGCTCTAATCTATCCATCTATATATCATATGATTGTCCTGAAATAAATCTATAGATAATAAATACCATCAGCGGGTTATATTTTGGCAACTTCCTACAAGAATGATTTCCCAACTCCCATCTGTACTACACTCTATGGAAATGAGACAGCTCCTCTTTCCTATGCATTATTATGAGAAAACAAAAGAACATACTTGATTGACCAATATTTTAAAATGTTTTATAAATGAAACAGATTCACAGGATTTTTATAGAAAATTATCCAAATTAAATCAGAGAGAATAATAATAGTAATGTACTATTTAGTAAAGATAAAAATTAATATTTGATATGTATTACAAAGAAAGCATTAAAGAAAAATGTGTTTTTAACACTATACTATGTGGGCCAGTAATAACTTGATGACATTTAAAACTTAAAATTCTTTATCCTTATTAATTTTTCAAATTTTTTATCGAGCTGGGTATAAAGTTCAGTGGTAAAGACTTCTTTAGCAGACATAGTCCTAGTTTTAACCCTTAGTTTACCAAAAGAAAGCAGATTATACTATTAACTTGATTTAAAGAGTTACATAAAGCTATGATCATCAAAAATGGTATTAGTGAGAGAATTGAAATATAGGTCAATGCAACAAAATATATCCATATTACTGATAAGTCACAAAGGAGGAAAGCAACACAATGACTAAACAAGTCTTTTCAACAGTGTCCCAAAACACATAGGTATCCATAAAAAATCTAGGCATAGACTTTAAACCTTTCACAAAGAGTAACTTCAAAAGAGTCACAGATGAAACTATACTACAAGAAACTATACAATTTCTACAACAAGAGAAAAGTCTAGTCTGACTTGTGTTTGGCGATAAAGTTTTTAGACACAATTTTAAAAGCATACAAACCAAGCCACTGTGGTGAATCAGGCCAATAGTCCTCACATTTGAATATAGAAGTAGAAGAATTAAGAGTTCAAGGCCACCCTTGATTGTGTAGCATGTTCAAGGCCAGCCTAGGCTACATGAGACCTTGCTTCAAAAGACAACAACAACAGCACCACAAACATTCTATTTATTTCTCTGTTCCTGTGATAAACACCACATCCAAAAGCAAGCTGGGGACGAAAGGGTTTTATTTTAGCTTACAAGTCACAGCCCATTATAAAGGGAAGCCAAGGCAGAATGTCAAAACAGGAATCTAGTGGCAGGAGTTGCTGCTTGATGCCTTTTTTTTCCTATTTCTGATTATCTAGCTTCCTTATAGAAGCCAAACCACATACCCAGGGGTGGCACTACCCACAGTGTGCTGGGCCCTCCTTCATCAATTAGCAAACAAGAAAATGCCCACAGACACGCCCACAGGCCAGTGTGACAGAAGCAATTCCTCAACTGAGGTTCCCTCTTTCCAGGTGTGCCAAGTTGACAACCTAGAATAGTTATCACAGCATACAAAACATGACCTAGGGAGGAATACAATTTCTTAACAAGTTAAGCTCTGTGAATGATCTTGCTAGAAGAATAAAAATATAAATGACTAACTGGGAGGAAATACTTGCAAAACATACATCTGATAAAAGATATGTATTTATAACAGATCTCTTAGAACTCAATCATTTAAAAACAAAAAGACAAAAATTAGGCAAGAAAATCTAGACATATTGGCACATTCCTATAATCCAAGCAGTAGGAAGGCTGAGGCAAGAGGATGGTAAGTCCTAGGTCACCTTGGGTACCATATAAAGTTTAAGATGAAGCTTAGCTACATACGAAGACATTATTACAAAAAGTAAGCATTGGGCACCAACAGAAATATCATTAAAGAAGTTACAGATGATGGGAAATAGATACAAAGATACTGAATGTCAAATGATATTAGGAGATTACAAACAATGAGATCCAACTACATACCTATTTGAATGCCTAAAACCCAAAAATCTGATGGTTTTTTTGGTAGTGACATGTGGCACAACAGGAATGCTAATAATGGTTGGTGGGGATCGAACCTGTCATAGCACTTGTAAAACAGTACTTCCTTCTAAGCTAAACACTGTCTCAGCATTCAGTCCAGTATTTGCTGAACTGAAATATAAATGAGTTAAAAGTTTGTTTGTTAACAACCTGCACACAGTGTGTATAGCAGCTGTATTCACAAATGTCCCAGAATGAAAGTCATAAGATCACCTTCAATAGGGTAATAGAAAAATTCAAACTGTGACTTATTGGTACAATGAAATATTATCCAGCATTAAAGAGAAATGAACTATCAAACCATGAAACTTGCAAGAAAACATGCAATTTAGTCATACAACATTCTTTAAGAGGTAAAATTACACAGTAAAAAGATCAATTACTGCCCAAGGTTTGGGAGATGAATACACAAGGACACAGTGGAGCCGGGGAGGGGGGTGGTTAGAGCACTGAAACCATCCTTTCTGATACTGTGATAGCTGCATTTGTGGGATTAAACTGTTGTCAAAACTGGCCACTGTACAACAGAAGTGAACCTTAACAATACAGTACATAAGGCAGCAAGATGAACTCCTTAATTATCACAAATGTACCACAGTAACAGACATTGTTGCTAATACGCAGGACCTGGGGGAGGTGGAGTGGAAAAGATGGATCCCAGGGGTCTCCAGATCTTCTACTCAGTTTTCCAATCAATCTAAACCTCTTTAAAAAGCAAATCTATTACTGAACAAAATAGAAACAAAAGTATTTTTAAGTCTAAAAATAGGTATGTTGAGGTGATCTTACAACTAAATAATGTATTTTATCATCAATAGGAACGATTAAAAATTGGATATGATAAGAAAGGTAAACATTTCAGAACCTAACCTATATATGTGTGTGTATGTGTGTCTTATGGCTGTCACTGGAGCAAATATGTCTCCCAGATCAATTTCAATGCCATAGTTTTAAGAAACATTTGATAGCATAAAGTTTGTGTTTCTGGAACCTGACTGTCTGGGTCTGAGGCTTAGGTATGAAGCTGTCTTGCTTACTGACTTAGGTTAAGCTACTTAATCTCTTTGGTTCTACATCCTTATGTATAAATGAGAGCAGCTCCAGGGCCACCTCACAAGCTGGTATATTAGCTTAGATTAGCACCTGCTACATAATGAGCTCTCAAAACCATTGGTGTCATGTAGCAACACTGCTAATTAAATAGAACTTTATTGACTAATAATTTTGCCATAAGAAAATCTTAATTAGGGGATGGGGAGATGGTTTAGTGGGTAAGCATGTTTGCATGGAAATAGAAATTTGGATCCCACTACCCACATAAAAAAATCTGAGTGTGGCTATGTGCATGCCTGTAACCCCAGTAGTAGGGATTGGCAGCCAACAGGAGGCTTGCTGGGGCTTTCTGGTTTCCAGCTTAACTTCAAGCTCATTGAGAGACTCTGTCTCAAAGCAATAAAATGAACAGTGATAGAAAAGAACACCCAACATCCCTCTCTGACCTCTTCAAGTGCATAATCATAGGCATAAATCTGCACACATCTCACACACACACACAGAAAAGAAAACAAAATTTTGATTATGATTCACTTCCATTGAAATAGAATAATGCCAATAACCTTAGAAATGAAAAGCTGTATTATTAAAGTTATAATATCTTTATATCTTAAAGATAAAATATACTGTGTATATTATCAAGCTCAACAGAAGTTTAATATTAAGCATTAGCATATTTATAAAAATGAATTTGAGAAACCTTTATAGTAGTACCATATTTTTACCCTACTTGTTGTTTAGAAAAACAGACTTATCAGACCCTTGCCTGGCTTACTTATTCTACAAATTTATACTATCCCAGGAAACACACATTATGCCACTCCAGTGATGGACAGTTCCTTTCTCCCGACTACATTCTAGCCTCCACACTTCCTGTTCTGTGGTGTATAGTCGGCTATGGCTTTCAGGTTTTCCCCTTCAACTTTTCAAGCTTTGGCTTAAGCACACAAACCCTACTGTAATCTCAGGTGCCTCCTAAGTGGCAACTGATTCCACTTCCTTCTCAATGATGTTCTGTTGTGCTCTTGGCTTCTATATCACCGTTGGTGGGCTTTCCTAAACTGAGCACAAATACAAAGAAAAAATAGTAGAGTTCTTTTGTTGTTTGTTTGTTTGTTTGTTTTTGACAAGGTCTTTCAATGTAGCCATTCTGTCTTAGAACTCACTATGTAGACCAGGCTGGGCTCCAATTCACAGAGATCCTCCTGCCTCTGCCTCCCACATGCTGGGATTAAATGTGTACAGCACCATGCCCAGTTAAGAATTGTTAACATATATAAACAACTCTCTGGAAATCTCTTAATTTTTTTTTTTAGGGAAACTAACTCATTAACTCTTTGTGGTCCTTTTCAGAACCAGTGTGTAGCCCATTGAAACCAAGTACTGGAAAAGTAGTTTCCTTTTAAAAGAAATACAAGGTACCCTTCATGGGTGGACAATGTTTTCCTGAGAAGGTGTGGGTTATTAAATAAAAATCTCAGCGCCAGGTGTTAGACAGCTTCTTATGGGTTATTGGTCAGGGAAGCTCTAGAGACCCCTAAAATAACATGGGCTACTGCCACTTATGGTGGTTTGAATGGGAATTGGCCTTGTAGGCTCATGTTTGAATCCTTGGTCCCCAATTGGTGGAACTATTGGGAAAGAATGGGAAAGCATTGCTTTGTTGGAGGAGCTATGACACTGAGGGTGGCTTTTGAAATTTCAAAAGCCCACACCATCCTCAGTCCCCAACCCCCACCTATTGCTGTTGGATCAAGATGTAAGCTCCGGCTCCGCTATAGCACCATGCCTACCTGTTTACCATGGTCATGGACTCTAACCTTCTGGAACCATGAACCACAAATTAAATGCTTTCTTTTAAGTTTACCTTAGTCATGGTGTCTTATCACAGCAATAGTAACTAAGATACCACTGCTATTTGTTGTCTACCATAACTAGATGTTAAAACCCTATTTTTGAAGACACATTATTTTTTTTTTTTTTTGGTTGCAGGACATAGAGAAATAAATTCGGAACTGACTTGGAAAATTGTTCCCTGCTGGCTAGCTTGCATTGTGCCAGAAGGTACTATACAGGCTACTAGGAAGAAGAAAAAAAATCAATGCTCTTACCAGTAGTACCACTGAATGCTGTAATATCAACTTTTACAGGCAAGATGTTCCCACTGGTGCAAATGTGGCATGAATGTTATGGAGTAACCAACCACTTAATGACTGGATTTGAGGCCTGCTCCACAGGAAGGAATTCACCTGTTAATTTTAAACCTGTCAAAAGTCCACGGCTTGGAAGATAAAACCATAGACCCTAGCAGGGAATCTACTACTGTTGTTTTAGTAAAATGGACATGTTTTCAAAACTGCCTCCTGAATATTTACATTTATGCCTATAAACTTATGTTGTTCTCAACCCTGGCGTCTCAACAGAGAAGCATTTTCTGTAGTAGGCAGTAGTTAATACAGAGCCTCATAACTGATTAAAGTACTTAAGTGACCTCAAAGTATATCAGGACTGTTGAGCCCTCCAGGAACATCCCCACCTCAAGGCTCAGAGGACATGGTGGAAGGGCAGAAGAAATCTAAGAGCAGGAGGCTAGAGAGGAGTGCTTCCTTCTGGACATGTGCTCCTGCACTCCTGAATTCACTGCATGTGCTTACCTACACAAGAGCAGCACAAGATCAACTCAATAAGAAGTCAGTATCCCAGTAGGCAGAATTGACTAGACTCAGTAGGTGAAAGAAGAGGAGAAGGAGGAAGAAGAAGGAAGAGGAGGGGAGAGAAGTAGGAGGTAGAGAGGGAGGACTAGGAAGAAAGGGGATAGGACATGAAGGTGGGAAGGAGGCATGTTGGGAGTGTATGGGGTGTAGATGTAGATGAAAAATTGTATACATGAGGTAGAAACTTAAGGGTTCTTCTGAAAGTCAGTTAGATGGTGTTTGCTGGGGCAAACACATGAAGGAATGTTTGCTAAAGTGGACACAGGGGTGAAAGGCTAAGGCCGACTCGTCAAGGAACGTTTCACTGAAGCAGACAGAGAAAGGATGTTCTGCTAAAGCAAGCATGTGAAAGGGCACGTGATCAGAGATTCTTTGCTGATGACATGCATGTATTGGTCCACCTTACACTGTGTAGTTGAGCTGCACTTGTCAGGGCTCCATAGAAAGAAACACACCAAAAAACTCTGATGGTGTGCTGCAGTTTCTTGCTGCTGCTGTGGACTCAGGCTGATTGGATGCACAGCTGAGGCAAGACACACGCTGAAGACACACATGGAGGACACATGATGTTTGGATAGGACTCAACAGAATGACCCAGAGAGAGCTCGGCTTCCTGGTACAGCTAGCTGTGTAATGCTTGTGCATCTTGAATCTTCACTGATCTTGACTTCCCTAAGAGAGACACAGCAAAGAACTTCTCCTGATGTCACTCTGGGTCCCTTCTGCTGACCTGAGCTGAGGCTGAGGCCAAGTCATGTCACCACTGTTGCTAACCTGACTCTACCAAACTGGACTGCTGGTGTATCCATGAAGTATTTGTGAGTGGATCGAACTGCTGATGCCTGTTAACCTGTAAACTAAGCTGCTGCTGCCTGCTGACCTGTGAACTGATCTGCTGATTTCCAGACAACACAGATGAGAGTTGCTCCAAAGAACCTTTCTAAACAGGTCCACTTCCCCCATAATCTTTCTTTTCTACTACCTCTGGTAGGTGATGGGCTACAAGGGAGGTTAAAGCGTTTAAGAACCATCATTAAAAATAAGGTTTGAAAAAATTAAAATTACATATACATGTATGAATTCTCAAATAAATAATTTTAAAGTTTTTAAAATATATTTTAAGCCCCCAAAAGCTGAATAATTATTAAGTAATTCATATCTTTTAGCAAGTATACCAACTATCACTTTAAGAAACATAAATGTTCAAGTTTAGAAGAGACTTACTTTTTTAAAAAATGTATTTGTATGTGTATATGTGTGTATGCCTGTGTGAGTTTATGTGCAACATGTGAGTACAGATGCCTGTGAAGGCCAGGAAAGGGTGTAGAATGCCCTGGGGCTGGAAGCAGCTGCCTGAGGTGGCTGCTGGGGCCTGAGGTCCTGGCAAGAGCAATGGGTTCACTTACCCACGGTGCCACCCCTCCAGAGTTCCCCCACTACCTTCCATGTTATAATACCTTTCACAGAGAATCTGGCTTGTTTCTGAGAATGAAGGATGCCACATCTTCTATCCATCCATCAGAAAAGAAAAGCACTCACCTCTGCAGACAGCCCAGGCGTCCTCATCACACTTCTCACCACTTGTTCTCAATTCAAAAAAATTGTACTCTTCAAGGCTAATCAGACCATTGCCATCTAAATCAATTACTTCAAATATCTCCAATAGAGTTGACCTAGAATTGTAAAAATTGAAAATTATTATTTTTAGAACAAAACAATCTAAAGACAGGAATTTTTAAAAATGTGTATGTGTGTTTTGCCTACACATCAGTCTGTGCGCTATTGCATGCTTGATGTCTGGGAGGGCAGAAGAGGCCACTGGATCTGCCAGAAGTTACAGTGGGTGTGAACTACCACATATGTGCTAAGAATTGAACCCAAGTAGAAGAGGACCCAGTGTCCTTACCACTGAGCAATCTCTCTACTTCCTAAAGGCAGTTTTTGAGGACAAATTTCAAAAGCAGTAATATTAATGTCATTGAAGAATTTTTTCTGAGATATATTTTATCACATCTTGATCTGTCTGTGGCCAAATCTCATTGTTGAATATCATCTAGGACACAGTAGAAGAACTTAAGGTTTAGACCAGATTTGACAGTCATCAAGAATAGGGGGCATAGCTCAGCAATAGAGCCTTTGACTGCAAAATTCAGAGTGGAACTAACATCTACCTTTAAAGGCAATATCTAGTGGAGAAGAACCTAGTAGAGACATATATTTAGTATGAACAAGTGCATAGAACCTAGATATTAACAACAATCCTAGACTTGCAAATACAAAGTCACTCTTGGTTACTTAGTGAATTTTAAAAATATATATTTATTACATATGGCATGCTTTGGTATATGTATACATATGGGATGAATAAATCAAGCTAAATAATATATCTATTATTGCACATATTTGATTTTTGTCATGATAATACTTAGATGAAATCATGAGGTATTGGTCTTTTGTTCCTCTTTCATATTTTTAAGCACACTACCATCATGCTGTGGTAAGATACTGAATTAAACCAGAAAGACAGGGATGGGAGCTAGTCAAACTAAATAGCTAAAGACAGATGACTGATTTATATTCTATGTGACATGGTAGAGTTCTAGCATTGATAAAACTTACCTAAACTCACTTGTAAGAGATAATTCCCCTGTTTCATCTCTGTGTACAAGTTGGGCTTCTTCTGTTACTGGTTTTGTTTCCTTTTTTAGCCGACAGCCAGTTGTGGAAGGAATTAACCAATAAATTCCTGGTTCTAGTTCCCCAGTCCATCCAAACACCTTTTTATCAAAAGAATTAAACAAATAAGCAACCAAAAATCTTAATATTTAATTTTTTCTTCTGAGGGTGAAACTTTAGACATCATTTGATTTAAGTAAACATTTATCAATTGAGTTATAGTTATTAACCTTTCAGTGTTTTTAAATTCTTTTTCCTTTTCTTTTCTATCTTGCACTTAGCCCTAGAGCAAGACTATGGACTATGGTTCTTTATGTTTTCAAAATTACCTAAAAACGACAGTAGAGAAGAAGCTATATGTCACCTAAGTCATCAACAAAGGTCTTCACAAATGTTTGTGAAGCAGAGAATTCTTAGGAATTTTTTAATGCAAACACTAGCTCCTTAAAGAAAAGGAGTAAAAATATAAATATATGATTTGCAAAAAACATTTCAATGGAATCCAAGAAAGTTAAATTGTTAAGTTCACATTTATGAGTTAAACATATTTGTAAACCTGAATTATATGGAATACAATGTTACTCTCTTTTCTGCTGTTGTTTATTTTGACCAGGAATTCATATTTTTTTTCAGCTGGTATGATATATATATATATATATATATATATATATGGCCCAGGCTGGCCTTGAATTTGTAGACCTTCTGCCTCTGACTCTCCAGTGTTGGTATTACATGAAAGTCACATAATACATCTTTTCATTAAGAGCCTCTTTCTCTCTTTCTCTCCCTCCCCCCCTCTCTCTCAGTGTGTGTGTGTGTGTGTGTGTGTGTGAAATCATGAGGTATTGATCTTTATGGATGTCCCTTGTAGTTTTTGACAAAATACTTTTATGTGGATTGTTAAGATTACTTATGTGACATGTACTATAAAACAAATTTAGATTCCTAGACAGACTTGCTTATCTAAAACTGTTTTCTAACAAACTTTGGATATTTATATGAATATCAAGACATTTGTATGGGAAAATATTTTATTCACCTGTTCTATAGAAAAAGCAATCAGTACTCTTCTATGTACCTCCCAGGAGCTTTCTGGAGTCTCAACATTTCTTATAAAAACCAGGGACCATCTTATTACCATCTTAACCTTACATATTCCACTACTGTAGATAATAGCTAAGTGCAATTACTTGTGCTACAGTACACACTAGCCACCAAATAGTGCTAAAATATTATTTTCAACCCCTATGTATATTTTAAGTCATCCTGGAGGTTCATAAATAAGTTGCTCTTCTCAGTTCTAGATTCAGTACTCTTCCTGCCTGATTATCCAGTTGATCATCTTAGTTCTAGATTCTTTCTGCCTGATTATCCTAGAACCATAATTACTCTGATGTTGGCCTCAAGCCCTACTTTGATAGATTAATTCAATGTAACTGAGGATCATTGTGAAGACTAAACTACCAAATCCATGCTTTGGAAATGATAATTGTTTAGTCTGGCCATATATAGGCTAACATATAAGAGCTAAAAGTTATCTAACCAGGCATGGTGGCTCACACTTTTAATCCTAGTACTTGAAAGCCAGAGGCCAGAACTATGAGTTTGAGGCCAGCCTGGTCTACAGAGGAAGTTCCAGAACAGCCAGGGCTACACAGAGAAACCCTGTGTTAAAAAACAAACAAACAAATAACTATATATATTATATACATATATATGTGTACATACACACCACACACACACACACACACACACAACATATATATATATACATATTGCTACTTCCTAATATATATTATCCCATAAACTTTCTTTACTCTCCACTTATAACAGTGAAATGCCACTATCAATGGCAAGTGGAAAGTTGTGAGGTACAAAACTCTTCTTAAGGAAAATAACTGATGCTAAAAGTACTAGTAAAAATCCTTTGTTAATATGACATATTAAAGATGACCAGAAGCCTATAAAGAGGTACACAGAAACTCAGTTGAAACCTAGCCTTCCTATGAATGATTGTTTTTACAAGTGCAATCTTTTAAGAGTCATTTTATCCAAAACCAAACGGAAAAAGGTATTGTTCCGACACCGCTTTATCTTGAGCTTCACTTCATAGTCAGCTCTGAGGAAGAGCTTAGTAAAAATGTTAACGTCTGCCATTTTATGTGGTCTGGCAAAAACCACCCAGTCTGTTAAGCCTCCAAAAAAGACTTCGATATAAAATTCCATCAGGAAAATGCTTGTCTGTCGCTGGCCCAATATGAAGATCAACTATGATATTGAAGTAAGTCTTCGGATAGTATTATTTCTGTGCTTGTGTGGTAGGTTGTATTTTGTAGTCCTTATGAAATAATCACATGTGTGTATCTACTTACATATTTGGCCTCTGAATAAATACATAATTAGAAAAGACCAGAACACCTCAAGGGTAACATATAAAAACATTTTAAATCATTTCTTTCTATCAGACTATTTTTGAACCCTGTAACACGAATCAAGCCTGAGAATAGTAACTTTGAAGTTGTCCTGTTTTGTAGTAGAAGTACAAGTAAGACAAACATCAAAAGCAATGTTTCTAGTAGCTGGAAACATGTATTAGGATGGTGAGGAGGATCTAATGGAAATATTTTTATTGAGTACAACAAAAAATATTTGCACGAGACTCATTAGGGCACTTAGTAAATCCATCCTCAATCCACTGCCCCTCCCCCAAAAAAATCCTGAGAATATAGAAAAAAGTCATTTATAGTTAATGAAACATATATAGTAGCATGATGACTATGCTACTATATATGTCTTCCTATATTACATATACCTGCCTATACTTCACTAGAATACAGAAAATTTGAGTTTAAATACTAGTGAACAGCTATTATTTTCCTCAACTTGACTTCATATTACATTCTTAAACATTAAAAATATATTAATGTATACTTCTCTGTTTCGTTGTTCAGTAAAACATATGAGCTGTGGCTCTGCTGGATTCTCATTTTTCTTAAGAATATATAAGGCTGTGTCAACCGATAACCAGGGGGAGTGTTTTCCTAGAAATACACACAACATCATCATCAACAAAACCCACCTCAGGTCAAGCAAACACTGAGTGCTCTCTTAAGTTCTTTACCCAGTAGATTTTTAAAAAGAAATATACATTCCATTTTTATATTCAAATATCTTAATATCTATAATATGCCACTGCTATATTTAATTTTATGAGAAACATTCTCTCCATACTCAGTTTCTAAAAAGCCTAGTTTCTTGAAATCATCAAAGACGCATTTCAAGGGCTGGACATGTCTCCATGAGAGAACTCTTGTTTAGCATGAGGCCTTGGGTTTGATCTCAATGTGTTCTTCCTAAACAAAAACAAACAAAGAACAACAAAAAACAAGAGCTGAGGTACAAGACCAAGTCAAAGCTAAGTGAAAGCAGAGCCTTTCAGGAAGGAAGAGTGGGATCCAGCGCTAACACTGCCCTGGGCAATCACAGGAGGAAGACAATCTATAGACAGTTACACGCTGTCCCTACTTAAAATCCTCTGCTGAGATCAAGCTGAAAGTATGCTGTTCTGCCAATAAGAAAAAGTGGATCAACGACAAAACGATGCTATTCACAAGAGCTTGAGGCACTTTCCAAGGAGAGATGAGGCTCTCTGAAGCTCTGGGTTTTCTATGGTGGAGCACAGCGGGAGGTGTGTTAAGAAAAAAGAAGGCAGAAGAAATAAAGGGACAGGAGTTTTCAAAAGCAAGAAAGGCAGCAAATCCAAGACTCTCTGAGAACCCACAGAAGATAAATGCCAAACAGTGCACCAGCCGCAACAGAATCAATAACAAAACAGAGATACATATTCAAAAATCATATGCTTGAAAAATCATAACCAAAAATTTTCACTTCCAAAACTTCATTCTCTTAATAAAAAAAAAGTTCTCATTCTAGGGGGAATCTCTTACCGTTTATATTCTTGTTCTTTGTGATCTTTATTCATCCTCTGCCAACTTCTCCTTGCTTACTCCTCCAGACAGGGCCACTTAAATTCTAAGACTGATTTATTTTATGTGTATGTGTGTCTGCCTGCATGAGTTTATATATACCATGTGTGTACAGGAGCCTCAAGAGGCAGGAAGAGGTTATGGAATCCCCTGGAACTGACCTTACCAGCTGTTGTGAGCCATCATTTCTATGCTGGGATGCAACAGCAGTACATGCTTTTAACTCAAGTCCATGTCTGTAGCCTCACAGCCCCATTCTGTACCCTGCACTCTACACCAGAGCCCCTGACTGTGCACTTTAACTGGCATGCTCTGCCACCTCCACTGTTCTTCATTTATCCTTCCAGGACAATAAGGCTTGCTCCCTTGCCTCCTATGAGAGGGCAGCAAAAATGGCTGCCCTCTCTACATTCACAGGCCTTTACAGTGTAATTAGACAGCTTCTGTATCAAGAGACAGAGCTCACTTTTCAGTCTTATTGATTTGGACTTTGGGACTTAGGAATAACAGAAGTTAACAGAGGTAACACTGTGTCAGTTCTGAGACCACAGCTATTAGGACAGTCTTCCATGCTTCTGATTTTTCTTTTTCTTTTTTTTCTTTCTCAGATTCCTGTCACAATATAAGAAAGTAAAAAAAAAGTACATGCTGGCTGGCTCACTGGAATATGAAAGATCATGTGTGGCATTCAAATTGTCCCAGATGAGATTGCACACATAGGAGAATACAGACAATATCATAAAGCCAGCCATTAATTAACCTGTCACTGACTGCAAACCTGAGTGGATCCTGCACAGAAAAGCCATAACTGGCTCAGACTAAAATATCTATCTAACAATCCAATGGAGTCACGAATGAACAAATTCTTAATTGTTTTAAGCCATTGAATTTGGGAATATATTAATTTGTAGCAGTTGATAACTGACATACCTTCTTTAAAATTCTTTGGCCATAAGTCACCTTCTTAATGAATCATATACTTAAATAGCTACATTTTAATGGCAATCTACACTTCTCAGAATACAGTCTTTCTCTCTATGCTTTTTGTTTTCTCTTCATTTTTCCTTTTGTTTGTGTGTGTGTGTGTACATACATATGAAGAGAGAGAGAGAGAGAGAGAGAGAGAGAGAGAGAGAGAGAGAGAGAGAGAGAGAGAGAGAGAGAGAACACTGGGACCAAGACTGACTGACACACTTCAGCCTTGGTGGCCTGAAACTCATTGTGTAGACTAGCCTGGCTTTGGACCTCTAGCTTCAGCCTCCTAAATACTGAGATTATAGGTATGTTCTGCCATCATCCCTCCCCGTTTTAGACAATGTCTCACTGTGTATCCCAGGACAACCTGGAACTCATCCTCCTGCCTCAGCATCCCCAGTGCTGAGATTATGAGTGTGTTCTTGTATGCCAGTTCCTTTACTATTTACATTTTATTGCTTCTTCTACTAAAATCTAAGTCCTTGAAAGTAGGTACTTTGGCCTTTTATGTACTTGAATAAACTAACCGTTAATACATAAGAATCTCACTAAATATTTGGTGAATAAATTAACAAAGGAATTCTTCATGAGAATAGAGAACGAACACTGAGCTTGCATAGCCATCTACCTCACTCATTAACTGATGCTGTCATTATTATTTAAAAGTATCAACAAAAGAAACAAAACTGCCGATAAATAGGCAATGAATTTTATAAAAAAAAAAGAAACACAAATGGTTAGTAACTATTTTTTTATGTACTTTTGTGGGTTTGCCTACATTTATAATCCAGAGGGTGCTGGATCCTCTAGAACTGAAGTTACAGACAGTTGTGAGCTGCCATGTAAGTGCTGAGAATTGAACCCAGGTCTTCTAGAAAAGCAGCCAATGTCTTACCTGCTGAGCCATCTCTCCAGATCCATAACTATTTTTTAAGTGTTCAGTATGCCTATCCATTAGGCAAGTGCAAATTAAAGCTTCTTAAAGATACTACCTTACTCCAGTTAGAATGGCTACCACCAATACTGGAGAATTTGTGGAAAGAAAGCAATCCTTTAGTCATTGCTGTTAGGTACAAATTAATACCGCCATTCTGAAAAGTAGTTTGGAGATTTCTCAAAGAATTAAAAATAGAACACTTATTTGACTTGCTTTCTCACTCTCAGACATATACCAGAGATCTCCATGACCTACCATAGATATTGGTCCCATATTTACTGATGCTTTACTCACTATTGAATATGCAAAGAATTGGAATCAACTAAATGTTCATCAACAGATAAATGGATAATGAAAATCTGGTGTGTGTTTATGCATTATATGAATAACTATTCTCTAAAGGAAAATGTAATCACAAAACTTGCAGGAAAATGAATGATTTAGAAAGTACACTATTGGGGCTAGAGACATGGCTCAGTGGTTAAGAGCACTGACTGCACTTCCAGAGGTCCTGAGTTCAATTCCCAGCAACCACATGGTGGCTCACAACCATCTGTAATGGGATCGGATGCCCTCTTCTGGTGTGTCTGAGGAGAGCAACAGTGTACTTACATCAAATAAATAAATATTAGAAAGTACACTATTAAGTAAGGTCACACAATCTCAGAAAGGAAGAAACCCTGCATATCTCCCTCACATGCAGAATCTAGGCAATAATTAATGTACATATATGTATATATATAGTTATATAGATACAGGCAAATGTACATGTAGATGCACTACAACATGTAGAAAAGGGAAAATGAAAGGCTAAATGTTAGAGGTAAGGAAGAACTGAATGGCTATTCTACTGTATAAAGATTTGCAGAGTTGTACAGTCTTCATGTCTGAGAAATTTTTTTATTTGCAATATTTCCAATATCAAATTTTAAAATTAAAAAATAAAATAAAGGAATAAGTAAAGGTTTATTTCTATGTAAGTTTAACACACAAGAGACCCTAAAGACTCCATCAGAAAACTTGTAGATTTAATAAAAACGGTCAGTAAAGTGGCAGTACACAACAAGCATATAAGAACCAGTAGCCATCTTCTATACCAATAACGAACATGCTCAGAAAAGAATCAAGAAAACAACCAATTCACAATTGCCTCAGACCAACAACAAACCCTAAAATACCTAACCGAGGGGGCAAAAGGCCTCTACTATAAAAGCATTTTTTTAATGAGCATGATTAGTTAAAAAAAAAAAAAAAAAACACCTTGCAAATAAATAAGAACATCTTTGTAACTTTCAAACAGAAGAAACTTCTGTAAGATGACATAGAGAGGGAGCAACCTGACTGAAGGTTTACCGTTGTGAAAACGGGGATCTTACGACCACAGTTTACAGACTCACGGCAATGCCATTCTTTACAAAACAGAAAGCATAATCTTAAAGCTCACAAGGAAGCATAAAACAACCTGGACAGACAAAACAATCCTGAGCAAAAAGAATACTTCTGACAAGGATGCAAATGGAACCGTTATAAACTGCTGGTGGGAGATGTAGACCAAGACAAACATGAGGAGATCAATATGGAGGTTCCCGAAAGTCTCAGACTAAACCTACCTACCATTTGACCCATTCAACTCCAATTCAACTTATTATAGTGATGTTTATGCATCAAATATATGTATCAAGTTGTCCAATGACAAGAACAGATATAAATGGTATAAATATACATGCAAATACACAGGGGAAAACTTTTTTTAGCTGTAAAGAGCAAGGTTATGTTGTCTGTTAGGAAGATAAGTATAACTAGAGATAATCATAAGTGAATTATCATTTCTTTTCTCTTAATTATAGTCCCAAGAATTTAATAAAAATATATTATTAGTTTGTATATGTGTGTGAGAGAAAAAAAAAAACTTGGAGAGGGTCACAGAGCAGAGGGCTTGTGTGGAGGTCACGGGCAGTTAGTTCTGTGGAGTCAGTTCTCTCTTTCCATCTTTACAAGGTGGAAATTCACATTAAATGCTGGTCATCAGGCTTGTGTGACAAACGCCTTTACATGCTGAGCCATGCCAATACAGGTTCCTAGATTTAATACAGATACATAAGAATCTGTATGTATATATGTCATACAGGTAGAAGTCAAACTGCTTAAGGTAACAAAAGAGACTAGAAAGAAGTGGGAAGAAAAGGAGGATTTGGGGGGACTTATTCAACGTATAGTATATTTTTATCAAAATATACTCATATAACTAAACATATATAAATAAGAATAAATATAATTTAAAAATTCAAAACTAAATAAAACCATATATTTCTTGGGCAGATCACTTCTTAACTAGGACTAGAAAATACAAAGTATTTTTAGGAGGATATAACTTGGCTTTAAAAATAGAAATAGCTGAACCTTGTGGCATACGCCTTTACTCCCAGGTGGATCTCTGTGAGTTCAAGGCCACCCTGGTCTACATATGAGTTCTAGAACAGCCAGGGCTATACAGTAAAACCCTGCCCATAAACAAACAAACAAACAAAACAGGAAATATGAACTTGCCTTCAACTTGACTCAGATATAATGGCTTAATTGTTAAGTAAAGCACAGATCTCTGAGTTATGTGCATTTTGTACTGATGACTAACGACTTCACCATCTTCTTCTAAAAAGAAGCAGCCTTTTGACTGTGCACACTGCCAATCCTGAAACAAAGAGAAATGCTTTCAAACAGTAGTTATTAAATATTCCAGCATGCATACTAAGGATAAACCAAAGGACAATCTAAAGGAAATGTCAAATAGAAGCTATTGCCATCTGGGAGTATACAACCATAGAAGATAAAATACAGAAATGAATAAGTTAAATCAATCATAATTGTCAGGGGTATGCGTGTGTGTGTGTGTGTGTGTGTGTGAGGGAGGAGAGAGAGAGAGAGAGAGAGAGAGAGAGAGAGAGATTATGGTGGCTAGGTTAAGAAGGAGAATACACATAAAATTACTATACTCCCAGTTCCAAAAGCAGTGCCTAGCACACTGTAGTTGTTCAATAAATATTTTTCTGATTGATGGAAGGCAATGATATAATCTGAGCAGGTGACAACAAACAATTTTCTATTTTTAAAAACGTATTTTTATTTCTTAAAATGATGTGTATGTGTATGAGTTTATGTCAACAAGTACTAATGTGAAAACAAGAGGGTGACAGCTGCCCTGGAGCTGGAGCTGCTGGCAGTTGTGAGCAGCCTGATAGGTGTGCTGGGGACCAAACGTGGGTCCTCTGAAAGAGCAGTATTGCTCTTAGCGGCCGAGTCACCTCTTCAGCTCTGATCAACATTCTTTAGAGAATGAAAAGTTAGAAAAATGCATCACGGAAGACAATTATAAAATACACATCTGCCACGGTCCCAGTGAGCTCCGCGTTAGGAGTGTAACGTAAGGATTACTAAAACTAAAACAGAAAGGGGAAGGAGCAGGAGTCTGTACTTAAAAATTAGTTACACAACAACCCACAGAGCTATTTCAATAAAATAAAATTTTGTAAATAAAAGCTTCATTGCTGCTAAAAACTACACCGAGAACCTGGGCCTGGTAGTGTTCCCTGAAATTTCACCACTCCGGCTAGAGCAGAAGGACCGGACTCTGAGACCTGTATAAACCTTGCCTAAAAAAAAATTTTTTTTTAAAGAAAAGGGAGGAGGGAAATCTGGTAAAACTGTCAGCTAGCCAAAGCCCTTCCCATCACAGAAGTAAAATTTGAGAACACCGCATTGGGCACATAGTAAAAGACAGTTTACTGAGTTATCAAATTTTGTTACTACCATAAATGTGTGGAAAATGCTTTTCACTTTAGTTAGTGAACTTGCCAGAAGACAAATTTCTGTACTGTTCCTTTTGATCTCCAAAAACTAGAGTACCAATGAGGACTGAATTGACTTTATAATAAAATTCTGACTACTTCTCTATAAGGATATTTAGATACTAACTTAAAGGACTTAATAATATTGATAATTATTCAAAAGATCCCCACTAGACATAGGGTAATAACATCATACTATGTACTATGAAAAAGCAAGACTAAAAATTATTTACATCTAGAATAATTGCTCACTCTCTTCTTTTTTAGTTCCAGTTGACCTAGAAACTACTGTGTAGATCAGGCTATCTGAACTCACAGACATCTGCCTGTCTCTACTTCCCCACAATGGGGACTTAAAGCTAAAGGCATGTACCACCACATCCAGCTTCTCAATCCTTCTTAAAGGCAAAACTCTCCTTGCATACATTTATATAATATTTTATTATATAAATATAATTATTTCAAATATTTATATATCTAAGACAAAAATTTAGGATAAAAATCCCTATAATTCTGCTACCATATTATGATTGTAAGATAATCTTTTCTAATACAAACCTTTATAGAAATCAAGTTTTATATTCTAAAAAACACCATTTTCTTTTGGTTTTTAAAATTTAATCTTACATAGAAAATATTTTCTGTTGAAAAAGACAAAGTGTTAGACATTTAGTTCGTCTCCAATTTCTCATCAGCAAACATATTCTTAACATGAATACTGCTTTATTTAAAAGTTTTTCTCCTAAAAAAATAATTTCTCTAAAAAGAAATTCTAGAGAAAAAGTATAATTTTAGATCTATTAATATGCATTCCATATTATAATTCAGTGATGCTATTTTATAAGACCACCAATTATATGAAATATAATAATTTTATACTAAAACTTGGTCAAACTATGTTATGAAAAAAATTGAGGATTGTGGAGAAAGATTTTCTAGTCAAAGTATAGGTACATAAAACATAGTGTTATGTTCATTTTGTGTGCCAGATGTAAATCACAGCAAAAAATGGGATTTCAGTAACTTTTACATTAATTAGAATTTCTGATTATACTTTCAGAGACTAACATTTTGCTATATGTTTATAATTTTTGTTTCTTTTCATGTGAGCTCCCTATTTATCTTCTACTTTCATACTTATATTGCAGACTTGGCAGTTTCTTATTTTAGATATCAATACCTTTGTAAGCACTGATGTATGTACTTGTTATTTTTTATTTGATGTTTGGTTATTTCTCAATTGATGTAAATCCCCCCTTTTTGGGTCAGTACCTCACTTTATACTTGCAGCAATCCTCCTGCCTCATCCTCTTGAGTGCTGATATTATAAGCATGAACCACCACACCTGTCTAGTATTTTTTTATAAATGGATGCCTTTTTAAACTGATTTTTAAGCTCTTATCATCACTATTGAACTAACATTTGAGCTTTCAGTCAGTCACTAATTATATGCATGGTCACCTCATTAGGCCATAAAAGATAGTGGTATTTTTAATCCTAAGAAATTAGTATATGACCTTAATGATTGAAATTAGTATTTTAAGTATATCACCAAAGATAGAAACACATTATTCCATGTGATGTTTTAAATTCTATGGGGCAATGTGAATAGCATCTTTTATTAGCTTTAGTACTATGAAGTTCAAACTTGGGTTTCAACTATTAATGAAAAAAGCATACACATTGACTATCATTTAGCTTCCCTGTAATCTCTTGGATGGGAACACATCATGGACTCAACAGATACAGGACTCAGAGCGCATTGTCCTTAACATAGTCTACATGACTTGGCATGTCAATGATTTATAAGGACAAGAAAGGAAATATAAGCATATAGTATTTAAATAGTTTATCTTTCGAGACCGCTGGAATCATGATTCTGCCATGAAAGGGCTTTGTTTCGATGAGTTTTGATCACAGCGTTATCAGACTCAGGTGCATCAGCTGTTCCTGAGGAACACATGCTTTAAATGTACCCGCATTGTTAAAGACAATTCAAAATTACACAATATAAGTAAAACACTGAGCATATCTATCTAAAATCATGGGGACCAGAAGTGTTCTAGATGTTACTTTTTTCTTCAGTATTTGGAAAATCTGTTTATACATAACATGTCTCTGAGCTGAGATCAAAGTCTAGACATGAGGGTTCCTGTTTCCCATGCATGATTTACACATAGCATAAGCATGTCGCACATGCCTAATCCTGGGTACAACCATCACATGAAGTCAGCTGTGCAGCTTTGTACCTGTGGTAGCATGTTACTGTTTGCAGTTTGGGGATGGACTTGGGGAATTTAAAATTTTGAGCTTTTACATCCAGGATGTCAGCTCATTTTAAAGATAGAGGTTGAAAAGGCAACCCGGACATCCTTTCTGGTAGATAGGAGAAGCTGGGAAAACAACATGGCAAGATGATGGCACAGTTCTCAATGCCTTCAGAAGCCTTTCTCTCTAGTAGCATTACTTTTATCCTGGGTTCGGCTCGATTTTGCATTTAAATATATGCCATAACTACTGGGCATGGTGGCTTCGCTACAATCCTAACATTTGGCAGAAACAGGAGGATGGCAGCAACTTTGAGGCCTCTTTGGAGTGGAGAGCTCCAGGACAGCCGGAGCTGCATAGTGAGATCCTCCCTCAAAATTAAAGACCTCAACAAAAGCACTAACATGAATTTCTAAAGTGGGCATTAAACTAAGTCTCATATTATATTGTAATCAATCATCTATAACATAATACACAGTGATGGAGCATTATCATTCTGAATTACTTGGACACTTAGGGGCTAGAACAAACTTAAGTGTTTCACATTTTTAATTTAAAAAGTGAAGATTTTGGAAGTTAGCCACATTTTTTAAAATTTGTATCAATAATCGTGTGTAGCAGCACTCCGTATTTTGGGGGTCAGTGTTCTCCTTCCACTGTGGGACCTGGGGATTAAACTCAAGTTGTCAAACTTTTACCTGCTGAGCCTTTTCATCACCTAAAGGAACTTTTCTTTTTTAATGCACTGTGTTTAGTATATTACAAGTTAGTGTGATTTGTGCCATTGGGGAAAAAAATCTTGGAGCAATAGCATTTAAAAAGAGACACTTGTTTTTTAAAGATCTACCAAACTTACTGCACACATAATGCTTATTCAACTTGAAATTTTATTTAAAACAGGGCTTTCAATCATACAAAGGGTTTTTTGGTTGTTTAGTTGGTTGATTGCTTGGTTGGTTTTGGTTTTTATTTTATTTTACTGGCCATGAAGCCAGACATGTTATGAATTAAAAGTTTTTTAAAAATACTGAAAAATTGTCTGAATTGTTCAAATAAATCAATTTGAATGGAATATAGGCCAGGCTGATAGCTTGAGGTTTTATGAAAAGATATAAGTACACTGGTTTTAAAATGTTTTTACAATACTAGAAGAGGAAATTTCATGTGTGACATACATTTTTTCACAAATAAAACAGCTTGTAATTCTTAGAGTGGGCATGAGGTGGTGCTAGACTCTACCAATTCAAGAGTTTGCCTATAAATGAAACAACTGTTATTTCACTTGTGGTTCACAGATTTTACTTATTTCATTCATAAGAAATAAGGCAATACAAAGACACAAACTACAGATTTTAAATTAGAAAATAGTAATCAAAATGAACACACCAATTAAGTTACATCTTTCTGGGTCACTCTGGTAAACCCTGTCCTCACATGTAATTTTATGTTATCAGCAATCTAGGTGAACAAGAATTAGTAAGTGGATGTGCCACAGATGACAGGATGACCAAGACACCTATGTCACATTTTTATTGGAAGATACTTGCTTTCATTGTGTTGAAGTAAATAAAAAACATTGTTAAGGAATACTTTAAAAATAAAAGGTTAAATAGATGATTTATAAAAGATAACTAATATGTCTAACTGACAGGTTAAATTGCTTAACATTTTGAAAAAGAAACATAACTGGTACTTTAACCAAAATTAAGACTGAACCACTTTCAATTTGTTTGCTATATTTGTATCATGCTTATATGATATAATTATACTGTTTTATAGAGAAACTTGTGTATATGATATGTTTCACATGTATATGGCTTATAGACATATAACATGTTGTAAATACATATAGTTTGATACCATATATATATATATATATATATATATATATATATATATATATATTTACTATATATGTGGTGTATGATATGTATATATGTGTGTGAGAGAGAGAGGGAGAGAGAGAGAGGTATCTATCATATAAAATACATTGCTAAGATACATATTTAGGCAAATCCCAATTAGGAGTATGAATGCAGGCAGTGTTACATCTCTGGGGATACAACTGCTGACTTATGGACTATTCTAATTTCAGTTGTGATTGACTTTAAAGCAAGGAAGTTAAAGCTATTCATCTCTCAAGAGAAAATTCTTGACATTTCCTGAACATTACAGACCGTAACTAGACAGAATTCAAGATTAAAAAGAGAAGGGTAACACAGTGTTGAAGTATGACCAATAGCAGTCATGTATGGACAGTCTCTGTAAAGTGCTTATTTTTCTCCTGTAATTTAAATCTTTTATAAGTGTATCGATATATGATTTACAATCTGGCTGCTAAACTTGGTGCCTATAGTTCCAGGTACTCAAGGAGGCTAAAAGAAAATAATCGCTTGAGCCTGTGAACTAGAGGACAGCCTGGACAAATACAGCAAGACAACGGCTTTTATAAAGTGAGCAAAACCACGAAGGGAAGGAGGGAGGACAAGTGAACAGGCAGGAGGACAGGTGGGCAGGAGGACAGGCAGGTAGGCTGGACAGGGTTTGAACTCTGGCTTCTGCTTGCCCCACTGCAACATTTTACACGTCTAAGCTGCTCGTTTGCTGTGTAATTTCGCACTTCTCTGTTCCCCATAGACCAAGGTCGCCAACTGGCTTATAGTACTTGAAGACTATTTAGCTGTCTTATTAGTAATTTATTTTGAATTTTCATAACCAAACACTTATTAGAATGGTTATCAATGTATATAGCATTTATGAAAATAAAGTTGCTTCAAAGTAAAACAACAAAAGAACTGCGGCCTGTGGAATGACAAAGCTTCAGATAAGAAACATCACTCCATGCAGGAGTGCATCCAGTGCACCCAGCCCATCCAGCACTGAGGAGGCAGAAGCAGGAGGAGCAGGAACTCAGGGCCATCCTTGATCAAACTGTAAATCTGCAGCCAGCCTGGAACAGTCTGTCACAGAAACCCAAAATAGTAATAATTTCGGCTCACTTTACCTAAGAAACACCAGATAGTAAACAAAGAATGTTGAGAAACACAAGGCAAGCATTTCCAAAAGAAATTAATATTTATATTAAAGTTATAGATTAAAAAGTTGACAATATTGGGCTCTCAAGATGGATCAGCAGGTAGAGGCACTTTCCACTAAGTCCAGTGACCTCCAATCCACATAGTGGAAGAAGAGGACCCAGCTCCCACAAGCAACTCTCAGACCTCACATACATATACACATACACATAATGCATATACACATAATAAATAAATGTAAAAGTTGGCAATATGCCAACTTCATTTAATAATTAAATTCTTAGAACTTTTAAAAATCTAATTTTCAGTTCTCATTTTTGATTTCTATATGCAAAACATAAGTGGCCTCTTTTTTTTTTTTTAATAACCACTATCTATAGCCTGCAGACTAATCTTGGGATGGCCTTTAGACCTTCCTGTTCCTAGGATACTCACGAGCTACCACAGGACAAGCTGGTATCAGGACATAATGAGATAACTCTATCAGCCTCTCAGGTAAGCCTTTCTCCCATTCACAATCTAATACAGAAATAGCTTTCCTTCAACTAGACTTTCCCATCTCATTTCCATAAAAAGAACTGTAGTTGTGTCTTTCTGTATTTAATAGACTATGTCCCTAGTACTGTGCTAAATGCTTTGAAAAAGATTTACATCTTTTAAAACACATAAAATAAAATCATTCCCAAGTCCCAGTTAAGGAAAATCAGACTCAAAAAAAAAGAGGCTGTTAAACTTACCCCATTTACACAATCATTAGGGGGAAAGCCAGGATTTACTCTCAGGTCTGTTTATTCTGAGCTCTTTATCAATTCCAAGAAGACTCTTTTTACAAAGTATCCAACCAATAAATATTTTTATAACAATCATTATAACAATGAAATACTATACCATACTACCTTGGCATATGGCAACTTATAATCAAATGGAAATTTTGTTAATTCAAGGTCCATATTTTATACTAAGCAAATAATTGACACAAATTACTTGATTAAAAATTATTAGGGGTGGTGTGCACCTTCAATCTCAGCATTTAGGAGGCAGAGGCAGACCAAATCTCTGAGTTCAAAGCCAGCCTGATCTACAGAGCAAGTTATTGGGCAACCAGAGCTACACAGAGAAACCCTGTCTTGAAAAACTACAAAAAAAAAAAAAAAGAAAAAAAAAGAAAAAGAAAAGAAAGAGAAAAAAGAAAAAAGAAAAAAAGAAAGAAAGAAAAAATTATTTGTTGGACTGAACAAAACAAAATATATTTATATGGCTAATTAATAGTATTTATATCTCTACATGATGACTAAAATTCACTTTAGAATTAGGTAAATCATAATTAATCAGGCCAATATTTTAACTTTTACCTTAATTACAAAATACAAAAAGGTTCTATTGGTGAAAACTAATATTGTTGGAACACGGACTGTGTGAGCATACTGGACAGGCACACCAAATTGCTTAGGGTGTATAGATTCCTAAACAGTCAGAGGAAAATTCCTTAGAGATGATGTTTTAAAATTTTAATATAGAACAAATGTCACTGTCTAGCAATTTAAAGATATAAGGGACTTCAGAGTTCAATAACAAATACAGAGTTGTTATTTGAAACAAGAATGCAACTCTGGAGAACAATCAGTTCAGTTCTCTAGCAGCAGTTATAGTGTGTGGTCATAACCATTTCCCCCCTTCACAGAGGTCTCCAGGTGCACATTCTTAATGTATCCTAGCAGTTTCCAGTTAATGTTTTATATTTCTGTAGCTATTATTTTCTGCTGAAAGAAAACTAGTAAAAGTTGAGTCTAGAAAGGGAAAACAAAGGAAGAAGATCAATATTAACACTCTACAAATATTGACTTAGCAAAGTGACTTTGTGGTCGTTCTCTCACAGGAATTGATATTGAATCAATGATTTATTTAAGAAGCACCTAAGGAAAGTATTTGTCAAACAAAAAAATTTTACTTGCTAAGGTCCATATTTAATTAATCTATTTATTAAGTTCAAAAACTCAAGAGTTACTATTTTTAAACTAAAGACCTTATATATAATAATATTCATATTCATTATTTTTACTTTAAAATATCACAACTAGGGTCAGCAAGATAGCTCAGTAGACAAAGATGTCTACAGACAAAGTACACAACTCAAATTCCATCCTGGATCCCACACGGTGGAAGGTAAGAGCTTACTATCACAGGTTGTCCTCTGACCTCCACTTATGCACTATGGCATGCCCATGCTGACCCCTACCCCCGCAGGCAGATAGATAGATAGATAGATAGATAGATAGATAGATAGATAGATAGATAGACAGATAGAAATCTAATTTAAATATCACAAATAGATATGTTACATTCTATAGAAAAAACTCAAATTAGTTCACAAACTCCATTGGTTCCCTGTAGACATCAATGATTATTAATAATCTTAAAGTTGAATACTTTTCAGAAAAAGTTGTATTTGTTCGTTTAAAGCACTATACCTTTAAGTTTGGCTCAGTTAATGTTGAGTCTCTGTTACTGTTGGCACTCATGGTCATTGTGAAGGAAACAGATGTTTTGAACTTCTTAGTTGTTGACAGGAAGGCATGGCTTGTGTCACCTGTAAAGAGTAACTGTCATTTGGTCGCATATATGAAAAGTGATCAGAAGCAGTGTATTTCTAAACACGGTGCCATACTGTCTATGCATCAATGTCACTCTCTGTTCTTCCTATTAAAATGCAATCAGAGGTTTTTATATTGACCAGGCTGTAATGGTCTTTAATTTATGTGCTACTAATACAAGATTCTTTATTTCAATATGTCATCTTTTAGTCTGAAATTTTAGTTTTAATAAAATATAATGAGCCTAGCCAAGTAAAGTTCCATAATAAAAATTTTACTCCAGTACATTTTTACTGCTAGGAATGTCTAGAAATGGTGGCTAATGCTTGAATTCTCAGTTACCTTATCATTGATAACCTGAGATGAAAGGACAGTTTTGTTTGAATTATCACCACCACCATTTCTGATCAGGAAATTATTAGTATTGAGAGTAAATACCTTTGCTTGAGAATGTTTCTTGGTCATTTTTTCTTATGATCCTAGGTGATGGTTTTGGTGCTGGTGACGGGACCCTTTCAGGGGACCCTTCGACGTGGCTTCCAAACTGTTGACGCCTCAGTTTACTGTCAGCCTCCAGTCTTTCTAGTGTAGTCTTGAGACATTGCTCACTGGTTGTCATGTATAATTTACAAAACTAAAGGAAAGAGAAAAAGGTCAGCTGGTGGAGAGAACGTTCAGTCCTATATTTGGGAGTCGAGGGAGGCAAATACATATTAGTAGGCAAGGAGGCTCGCTGCTGAAACGCATTTCTTACTTTACTTGGTGCTCATGTTATTTTCCTGAACCAGACTGCCCAACCCCAAGTGACCTAGTGAAATGTAGCCATCAATCAGTGAGGTCACACTCAGTGAAAACAAATGGTGCACCAGGAGAGGTGATTTATTTATTTAATTTTTTTTACAGGACACAGAGATTTGCATTTGTTCTAAATAATTTTCATGAGTGCTCCACCATAGAAAAGGTTCATTTCTGAAGGGAGACTCTATGCTTGTTTGTGTACCTGTATGTGCCTGTATGTGTATTTTAACTTGGTTGTACAGGCAGAGTAGCCCTTATTCAAAATGCTGGGACCAAGAGCATTTTAGATAGCTTCTGATTTTGGAGCATTTGCAGACATATAGTAGGATACCTTGAGGATTCTGAGTCTAGTTAGAAAATCACATATGTCTCACGTGCTGTTTATACAAATAGCCCAGAGGGAGTTTTGTCCAGTATTTTTAGGAGGCTTCACACGTGCTCACACATGGTATTCGGCTTTAGATTTTGGAGCATTTCATATTTTGCATGTTCAGATTTGGAATGCTGCCCTGGATTATTTTTATATAACCAGATCATAATTGTGGAACTCAAGAGGATAAATTGAAAGTATAATAAGTATACAGCACACAACTGTGCCCTTGCCAATATTAAAAAGATACTCATACAGGGGCTGGAGTTGATCTTCATGGTACAGTGTTTAGCATGTATGAGGCCCGGGGTTGAGTACAGCAATAACAAGCCACTTGTCAGATGACGTCTAACAAAAGCATCTTTGCATACATTATAAATATATATCATTTTCTCAGTTATACCATAGCAGCATTCAAGAAAATTAAAAGTAACTCCCTATAGAGCATGCAAGTTTATGTCAATATGGACTTATCTACCTTAACGTAGTCAAACTTTCCATTAGCATTTACACCAGCCAAATTTAATACAGCATTTACTTCTTCCTGAGTCATCTTCTCACCTCTCTAAAAAGAAAATAAGATTTATTTTAAAACAAGTAACGCTTTGTTATTCATAACGATTGAATAATTCAATAATTCACATATTCCCAAAAAGGTTTTTTTCATTTATGATAGTTTCATTATGTAGACCTGACTGACCTGGAATTTCCTATAAAAACCAGGCTGGCCTGGAACTTACAGAGATCTGCCTGCCTCTGTCTCCCAAGTGTTGGGATTAAAGGCGTGGGTTACAGTGCCCAGTTGGAAATACATTTTAATCTCTTTCTACAAATAAGTTTGAATATCTAGTTTCATTGTAAGTCAGAATGAGAATTATATTAAGCAATCAATGAGATTATATTAAATAAAATTTCACAAAATTTTGTCACAATATGATTAATTTCCATTTTAAAATTTATATTACAGAGTCTGTAATAATGGATATTGAAGTAAAGTAATAATATCTTCTAAAAGTATTCGAGAAACAAAATAAGATGTCACACACCTTTAATCCTAGCACAGAAAGGCAGAGGCAGGGGCATTTCTGAGTTCAAGGCCAGCCTGGCCTACAAAGCCAGTTCCAGGACAGCCAGGGCTACATAGAGTAACCTGTCTTACAAAACAAACAAACAAAAAAACCAGAAACAAAATTATTTCTAATTACATTTATACTTATTTTCCTTTACAAATCACAAGAAGGACCCATTATGGATTTTCCAAGTTCTGCACAGTAAAGAATTACAGAGGAGTAAAGGAGACTGAAATATAGGCTCAATATTTTACTTTCTCTTTTATCTACAAAGCATTTTTAATGGAGGATTGCAAATGCTTTATAAATACTGCACCTGTTGAGAGAATAGTTACTTTAATGTGGATTTGGGTAGCCAACACTTGACTCCAGTTGCTTTACAAATACTCATAGTATAAAAGTCTCCCAGGTCTTACCTTTGTTAGATATTTATGAAGGTCAGAGTGTAGAATAGCACCATCATCATTTACATCTAACTTTCTAAATGATTTTAGCAATGCTGCTTTTGAAGTAGGTTTTTCCTTGCTTAAAATTATACAAAAATCATCAAAATTTAGTTTGACAGTTTGAGGAGTCCAATACTTATTAATGGTCTTTTGGGATGGGTTTCTTCCTGCATGCTGAAGAGCTGTGCAATATTTAAAAAAAAAAAAAAAGTATATGTTACTATAACATTTGAAATTGATATTTGAATATTCTTTTTCTTCAATCCCTATATATTTATATTACTAAGCAAATCCAATATGTTAGTACATCACCACTGGTGTTGATTACATAGTTAATTACATATATATATATGCCTACCAGCTAAAGAGACCTGTCAAAGATTAGCTTTGGCACCACAGAGTAAACTAAGTCAGGCAGCAAGGTGTGGCATCAACAATTGAGGTCAGTACTTATAGCAGCTGACCAGGGTGAGCATTGTCAGGGCTGACAGGGGTTGGTCCTGATAGCAATCGACTGGGACAGCAGCCTATGGCAGCCAGTGATTAGAGAAAAAAAGAGAGGGAGACAAACACACACACACACACACAGAAGAGAGAGAGAGAGAGAGAGAGAGAGAGAGAGAGAGAGAGAGAGGAGAGAGAGTTAGGCAAAGGCAGGCTCCAGTGTTGTTTTCTGTTGTTGTTTGTTTTGTTCCTTTTAACCCTTTTTATACTCCTTAAGACAAAGTTTTTTTATTTAGGAAAAAAATTTCCTCATAGCCACAAGTTACACATTTTCTAAAAACAATCACCACAAAAACATATTTTTCAAAAACAGATTAAAATCATTACATGAGAGGAAATTACAAGATTACTGATTATGTATTCCTTTTTTGAAACTTATATCTCACTAAACAATTCTCATCTATCTCTCCACAAGCTCACTGTAACCACAAAGCAATAATTCTTTTGTCAGAGATTAACACAGTTTAACCAGACCAAGTCTACAGTAGCAAATTTTTCCCTATTCTTGGTTGACAATGATCTGTACTTACTAAGGAACAGGGTATCTGTCTTATGCCTTATTTTTAAAGTCTTGATCAGCTAGGCTGGCTAATCATCTGTTCTGTGTTCTTATACCCATAATAGAATTGTTTTTTCTTTATCCATAATCTTTCTATTTCATAGTGCACACCAAAGACCTGTTAAGACATCCCTAGATCATAAGATCAAGGAACTCAGGCCCAACCTAAAGTGAATGCTTTCTTTATCATTAACTTGTCCCAAGCCTATTTTTCTTGCTGCTACAATTCTGTGCTTGTAATACATGAGTGCGCAGCTGTACTCCTTTCTCTAACTCATGTAGCTCTTGCCATCCTATAAGGAAGGGGCACAGTCTACTCTTGATTCTAACTTTAAACTTTCTATCAACTACCCCAACTTCCAAAAATTATTTAAATCAAGACTTCCTAAAGCTACTATCAGATCATGAATTCCATAAAATCATTAATTATCTAAACAGCATTATCTCAAGAACTTTCACCTTCCTGTTGATCTGCAGGAAACCCAACAGAGTAGGCTATCACCCAGGAAATAATCACATCAGGTTGTGAGGGTCTCCCAGTTTCCATTCACACCAAGTCAATAAATATGCAACATGGCAATGACAAACATGACAAGGCACATCAGTAACAAGAAGCAATCCTGGGACCAAGTCTCTGGAGCTACGCTTTTCCAGGTTGACCTCATCATAGCCGAGCAACACAGTGGGCCCACTGCAGCTCTTCCTGCATGGTGTCTACCAGAAACTTGATATATTAGTAGAAGAACTGAATTGTTTTTTTCTATCTGTTTTCAACCTACATAACTGCCATTATCTGGTTTACTTAAGGCCATTATTTTTTAAGGCAGGTTCTCACACTGTAGCTCAGGACAGCCTGGGACTCATTTTGTAAATCTGGTTCCACCTTGAGCTTGATGTGACCCTCTTGCCTGTGTCTCCGAAGCAACAGACTTGCTGGGACCAGCCCCTCACCTAGCACCTTCATCTAGTTATCTAAGAACTTTTAGAGAACACACAGTTCACTGAATTTGTTTTGAGAATATGGGGTAACCCCCCAAAGCATAAATGACTACTTTTTCAGGATGGCCAAATATTTCATTGAAGGGAAAAACTCATTTGTTTGAGAGTTTTGATGTCAACAAGATGTAGTATCTAAAATTCACCATAGCTAGGTAGTAGGAGCTCCAGAACATCAAACATGTCAAATATATGCACAAAAGTATCCATTTGTAGGGCTAGTGAGAAGGCTCAGCAGATGAAGGGACTTGTCACCAAGACTGACAACCTTAGTTCTCCCTCTAGGATCCACCTTGAGAGAAAGAATCAACTCCCACAAGCTGTCCTCTGAACTTTATAAGCTTTGGCATGTGCATGTTTGCACAGAGAGGTACCACACAGGCAAGTGTGACCATATGTGCACACATGAGTGTGTGCATGCGAGCATACATAAACACACACACTCTTAACTAAACATAATTTTAGGAAGCATCCATTTGTAATTATGACTGTTAGAAATCAAGGAAAGCTGCTAAATCTTGAAAAGAGTATCACAGAGAAACGATCATCATATTGTTTTCATTTCATTTCTAACTGTATCTTTATATCTGTAAAAGAGTTACAATCTCAGAAAGGATCTGTGCATTTACATATGTCACACAACACTAAACACAATTATAGATACCTTGTTCGGTTGAATACAAGTGATGTAATGATTTGTGAATGTTACTTTTATAACTCTCTATAATGAACTAATGAGTTTCTGAACCACCAAAAAAAATTATTAAATTTGTAAAGCTATATCTGTTTTGAATTGTACTACCAACTTTTATTATAAAACATTTCTAACTATTTTGGGCAGAAATATATAATATATATGAATCATAAATCAGCACTAAAATGATTATCTGGGTGTTCTACAATTTAATCTAGTACAGTTTAGTAAATACAAGACAATTCAGAGACATATCCATAAAGAAATAGAAACTAGGCCAGGCCTTTAATCCTAGCACTTGGGAGGCAGAGGCAGGCGAATTTCTGAGTTCGAGGCCAGCCTGGTCTACAGAGTGAGTTCCAGGACAGCCCGGACTACACAGAGAAACCCTGTCTCGAAAAAACAAAAACAAACAAACAAAAAAAAGAAATAGAAACTAGATCAACATAATAAATACAAATATTTGAATCAATTATTGGGCACTCATTGTACACAATAGTATATAAGGTGGCTTTGTTTTTCCAGAGAAACGAACATTTTGGGTCCAAAGTTCTGTGATATAACTGCAAATTCTACATTTTTAAAAGTATATTACATCTTACATATTTATTATTGCAGTTATTGTCATTGTTTTTATTACTACTACTATTATTATTATTTTATGTGTGCCTACACATGCACACCACAGAAGAAATATGGAGTTCAGACGACAACTCGTAATTGGTTCTATCCTTCTTCTGTGTGAGTTCTTGGGACTGACCTCAAGTCCTCAAGCTTTGTGGCAAGCACCTCCACCTATTGAGTCATTTCTTTGGCCCATGTAAAGTCTGCATGTTAAGTGTCTTGTAGTGATGACTTCTGTTTGAGACACTAATAGACTTTCCCTCCTCCAGTTTGTGTCAACGCACTGTACTTAGATGACTGAAACAGACATCGGAAGGGAAACAAGAATCACAGTCAACAGATTTAATTTTTTAATATCGTTTATTGTGGGGGGGTGTGTGCACGTGCATGTGTGTAATTTGTTTTCTCCCTCCACCCTGTGGGATACCAGGATGCAACTCCAGTTGTCAAGTTGACAGTGGATACCCTTAGCCACTGAGTTATGTCATGGTCCTGCGAACAGCAGTTTTCATTGTAGTACCTACCATCTTCTATCTACTTATAAGACCTTTATGGAAATGGATAGCACTGAACTTTTTTTTCTCACATTTTGGATACAGACAAAAGTCTTTATTATGCTGTCATAGGAATAAAGAATAAGTATTTGCCTAGTATGTAAACAAAAAAATCCATAATTCATTTGCCAACAGAATTAGAGAAATGGCACATGCATTTAGGAACCCATTCCCAGTCAACTCCACCACCTAGAATGGGAAATAAACAAGAACCTAAATGAAGCTGTAATTTACAGGCTAAAAATCTACCAAGAAGGAAATTGTTTTGGTCAAGACTTAGAAAAACCATTTTACAACTCTCTGAAATAGAACCTCAGCAAACTCCACTTGCTGCTATCTTCAGTAACAAAGGAAATTTTTGTCCCATGTCGTCATTCTTCACTTGTGTCATTCCCCATCCCCAGGTCTTCGTCTCATGCCCTCCTACTTAGAACAACCATTCCTACTATAGCCCAGGCTGGCCTCAAAGTTAAGATAATCCTTCTGCTTCAGCTTCCTGATGGCTGGGATGATGAGCTGTCTTCATGCCTAACTACTAATAATTACCACATAAGAATCTACGGATGCATTTTTTTTCTGAAATGCTGAGGATTGGACTTGGGGCCTGTGCAAATGCTCCTGTCACTAAGCTATATCACCAGCTTTTTAAAAACTATTAATTTAAAAATAATTGTCTCAAAATAAAGCTAATTATGCCAAAATATGTACTTAGAAGTAGATAGCTCTATATCTGCAAAGTTTTTACTAACTATAGATGTTTAAAGACTGACATCTATATACTGATCTTTTTTTAAGGTTTATTCAAGCTTTTCCATGTGTCTGTAATGTATTGTGCTATTGTGTCTGACTCTGAATGGAAATGTCAGACCATATATGTTATGTGCTAAGGGCAGAAGTATACAGGAAAAAGAGCAGTAAGAAAGACATGTCCTAATGCACATTATTCCTTTGTAACGCTATTTTTAGCCCAATAGCATGACAAAGAACATTCCACCTTAAACTGAAACCACATGTAGCACTGGAGATGCTAAAACTGTGCATTTTCTATCCAGATAATTTCACAGGACAAACAGTATCTTATTAACACATATTAATATTAATTAACAATTCAAGTACTAAAGCAAGGTGTTCTAAAAGTTTTCAACTTAACAAATTCACCATCTATTTTCAGAAGAAAAAAAGCTCGGGTATTTTGGCAACAGCAGCAAATTGGAGTTTTAATTAACTAGATTTCTGCCTATACTATTTAATATATGCCAATTAAATACAAATATTTAAAATTCAAGATGAAAGTTTGCTAATTTTAAAATTATACAAGTCGAAGTAAAATTATGCACATTTTTGAAATTGCTTATACCATGTCCATTTGTTCTTGAACTATTTAATAAATGTCTTTTATTTAGCTAGCAAATATATTTTAATCTTGTCAATTTTAATCATTCCTCCCAAGGAATTTTCTCAGAAAGATCATATGAATAAAAACCTAAGACATTTCTGCAGAAACATAGCAGAATTTTAGTTTAAGGAAATTACTTCTAAAGATGGCAAAGAATTCCGTTTTCTCTGCTCATGTTAGCCTTGATAAAACTGACAGGAGTTATCCGCATTCCCCACTATCATCACTTACTGCTTGCTGCTGACTTGGAACTAGAGTTACCGACAGTTGTCAGCTGCCATGCTGTCTAAGGGATATGCATATTCATGCAGACAAAATACTCATACATAAAACAAAAGAAATAAATCTTTTAAAAATAGTTTTTAAAACTTCACACTAGTATGACAAATGACAGGAGTGTTTTTATTTTATTATTATAAATATAAATCACCTCATCAACGAATAAAAAGCAGCAACAAGCCACACGTCTGCCTGCATTCCTGGGGGCCTGCTGGTACCTGGGACAGCTAGGTGGGACCCTACCTCCAAGCTCTTGTCTGCTAGGTCCCCTCAGGACACACCCAAAAGCAGTGAACTCCACCTACCTGGTCCTCTGCTCTCCATTTTCCAGCCCGCAGCTCTGTAGGCATTCTCTGAGGCCTGCTGGCACCAATGACAATGAGGTGAGACCCCTCACCCCTAAATGCCTTACCTGCCAGGTCCCTCTGGGGCATACCCAGCAACAGTGAGCTGCACCTTATCCCCTGTGCTGTTTTCCAGCCCACAACTCTGTCTGCATTCCCAGTAGTCTGCCAGCACCAGCAACAACCACATGGCTAAAGGCCAGCATAAGAACACAATCAACAAGAGCCAGGGCAATATGGCACCACCAGAGCCAGCTGTCATATTACAGCAAGCCCTGGATATTATAACACAACTGAAACACAAGAAAATGACCTTAAATCCAATCTTATGACAATGATAGAGGCCTTTAAAGAAAAAACTAATAAATCCCTTACAGAAATACAGGAAAATACAACCAAACAGGTTGTAAAAATGCACTTTGGTTTTTTATGTATTTTAATGAATAAAACTGTTCAAGACCTGAAAACGGAAATAGAAGCAATAAAGAAAACACAAACTGAGGGAATCCTGGAGATGGAAAACCTAGGTAAGAAAACAGAAAATACAGATTACAGATTCAAGCATCAACAATAGAATTTAACAGATGGTAGAGAGAATCTCAGGCATAGAAGATACGGTAGAAGAAATTGATAGATTGGCCAAAGAAAATGTTATATCTAAACAGTTTCTGACACAAAACATCCAGGATATTTGGGACACTTTTAAAAAGACCAAACCTAAGAATAGTAGGAATAGAATAGGAGATTGCCAATTTGAAGGCCCAGAAAATATTTTCAACAAAATCATAGAAGAAAATTTCCCTAACCTAAAAAAAGAGATGCCTATAAATATACAAGAAGCTTACAGAACACCGAATAGATTGGATCAAGGAAGAAAATCCTCCTGCCACATAAAAATCAAAACACAAAATATAGAGAACAAAGAATATTAAAAGCCAAAAGAGAAAAAGACCAAGTAACATATAAAGTTAGATCTATCACAACTACTCTTTATTTCTCAAACAGAGACTCTAAAAGGGCCTGGCAGATCAAATGTCTTGTAGTCTCTAAGAGACCATAGATGACAGCCCAGACTATTATACTCAACAAAACTGTCAATCACCATAGATGAAGAAAACAAAATGTTCCATGACAAAACTAAAACAGTATCTATCCACAAATCCTGCCCTACAGAAGGTATTAGAAGGAAACTTCCAACTGAAGGAGGTTAACTACAACCAAGAAAACAGGGAATAATTTCATACCAGCAAATCCAAAGGAAGGGAAACACATATGCACACACACACACAACCACTACCAACATCAAAATAACAAGAATTAGCAATTATTGATCTTTAATATTCTCAATATCAATAGACTCAATTTCCCAATAAAAAGTCAGACTATCAGAATGGATGCAAAAACAGTATCCATCATTATGCTGCATAAACACACACACACACACACACACATATGCCTCAACATCAAAGACAGACATCACCTTACAGTAAAGGGCTGGAAAAAGATTTCCAAGAAAACATCCAAGAAGCAAGATGGAATAGCCATTCACATATCTAATAAAATAGACTTCCAACCAAAATTAATCAAAAGAGATGGAGAAGGACACTTCATACTAATCAAGGGAAAATCCACCAAGATGATGTTTCGATTCTAAGTATCTATGCTGCAAATGCAAGGGCACCCACATTCATAAAAGAAACATAACTAAAGCTGAAATCACACACTGAACCACGCACATTAATAGTAGGAGACTTCAGCACTGCACTTTCATCAATGGACAGGTCATTCAGACAGAAGCTAAACAGGGAAATAATGGAACTAACAGATGCTATGACTTAAATGGATCTAACAGATATCGATATGACATTTTACCCAAACACCAAAAAATACACCTTCTTCTCAGCACCTTCTCCAAAATTGACCATATCACAAAAGATGCCCCACCATGCCACAGGGGGCACATGTTTCACTATGTTCATAGTAGCCTTATTTGTGATAGCTACAAGCTGGAAACAACCCAGATGTCCCACAACAGAAGAATGGATACAGAAAATGTGGTTCATTTACATAATGGAATACTACTCAGCTATTAAGAATGAGGACATCATGAGTTTTGTCGGCAAATGGATAGAACTAGAAAATATCATTCTGAGTGAGGCAACTCAGACCCAAAAGGGCATGCAATGGTATGTACTCGCTAATAACTGGATATTAGCCAAGAAAGTACAGAATACCTAGGATACAATCCACAGAAGTCAAGATGGTTAACAAGCTGAAGGGCCCAAATGAGGATGCCTCACTCCCATTTGGGAGGGAGAAGAAAGCAATCACAGGAAGGGAGAGGGAGTGAGGGACCTGGGTAGGAAAGGAGACAGGGAGGGGAAGAGGGGAACATGATAAAGTATTGGGTTGGGGGAACAGGACTGAAGCCCTGAGGGCCAGCAGAAAGAATGGAAACAGGCAACCTTGAGAGGTAGGAGATTGGGGAGACCTTCTAGAATGTACCAGAGACCTGGGAGGTGAGAGACTCTCAGGACTCAAAGGGAGAGACCTTAGATGGAATGCCCTACAGTGAGGAAAGGGAACTTGTAGTGCCCATCTCCAGTAGAAAGACAGGGCATCAAGTGAGGGAGGGGGTTGCCATCCCACAGTCAAAAACTCTGACCCAGAATTGTTTCTGTCTGAAAGAACTGCAGGGACAAAAATGGAGAAGAGTCTGAGAAAAAGGAGGTCCAGCGACAGGCCCAAATTGGGATCCAGCTCAAGGGGAGGCCTCAAGGCCTGACACTATTGCTAAGGGGTCTATCATGACTGCCCTCCAAAAGACCCAACAAGCAGCTGAAAGAGTCAGATGCAGATATTTACACCCAACCAATAGACAGAAGCTTCTGACCCTTGTGGTTGAATTAGGGAAAAGCTGGAAGAAGCTGAGGAGGAGGGCAACTCTATAAGAACACCAGCAGACTCAACTAACCTGGACCCCAGAGATCTCAGACACTGGGCCACCAGCCAGGCATCATACACTAGCTGACATGAGGCCCCCAACAGATATACAGCAGAAGATACAATCAGAGATGTCTTCAAGAGACTGGAGGCCCTAGGAATGTGGGGAGATCTGGTGTGGTGGGGTGGGTATGGTGACATCCTCGTGGAGATGGGGGGTATAGGATGTGGAACAGTCAGAGGGTGGACTGGGAAGGGGATAAAGTCTGGACTGTTAAAAAAAAAAAGATTAAGCAAAAAAATAAAAACTAAGGAGAAAAAAATGTCTTGGAGAGATCAGGGGATATAAGGTATATATCTAAACATAAGACAGGCAATATACAGCAAGACAATAGCCAACATCAAATTAACTGGAAAGAAATTTGAAGCAATTCCACTCAAATTGCGACAAGACATGGCTGTCTACTCTCTCCATTTCTATTCAATATAGTACTTGAAGTTTTAGCTAGAGCAATAAGACAACAAAAAGAGATCAAGGGGAATACAATTTGGAAAGAAAGAAGTCAAAGTATCACTATTCATAGATGATATGACAGTATACATAAGTGGCCCCAAAAATTCTACCAGTGAACTCCTACAATCAATAAACACCAGCAAAGTGACTGGATACAAAATTAACTCAAAAAAAAAAAATCAGTAGCCTTCCTTTATACAAATGATAAACAGGCTGAGAAAGAAATTAAGGAAGCAACATCACTCACAACCACCACAAATAATATAACATATCTTGGTGTAACTCTAACCAAACAAGTGAAAGACCTGCAGGACAAGAGCTTCACATCTTTGAAGAAAGAAACTGAAGAAGCTATCAGAAAATAGTAAGATATTCCATGCTCACGGATCAGGGGTTAACATTGTAAAAATAGCTATCCTACCAAAAACAGTCTACAGATTCAATCCAATTCCCATCAAAATTCCAACACAATTCTTTTTTTTTTTTTTCTTTAAGATTTATTTATTTATTTATTTATGTATGTATGTATGTAGGTATGTATGTATGTGAGTACACTGTCACTGTCTTCAAGCACTCCAGAAGAGGGCATCAGAACCCATTGCAGATGGTTGTGAGCCAACATGTGGTTGCTGGGAATTGAACTCAGGACCTCTGGAAGAGCAGTCAGTGTTCTTAACCACTGAGTCATCTCTCCAGCTCCCAACACAATTCTTTACAGACCTCGAAAGAACAATTCTCAACTTTATATGGAAAAGCAAAAACCCCAGCATAGCTAAAACAATCCTGTACAATAAAGAACATAGTATCACCATCCCTGATTTCAAGCTGTACGACAGAGGAATAGTAATAAATATATAATAAATACTGCATGATATTGGTGCACAAACAGACAAGTTAATCAACTGAATCAAATTGAAGAACCAGAAGCAAATTCACACACCTAAGGACTCTTGAATTTTGACAAAGAAACCAAAACTATACAATGGAAAAATAGAAAATATCTTTCAACAAATGGTGCTGGTCTAACTGAAAGTCTGCATGTAAAAGAATGCAAGTAGATCTATATCTATCATCATGCACAAAACTCAGGTCCAGGTGGATCAAAGACTTCAACATAAAACTGGATACACTAATCCTGTTAGAAGAGAAGTGGGGAATAGTCTTGAATGTAGTGGCACAGAAAATTTCCTGAATAAGATCAACAATTAATATACAGGACCTCATGAAACTGAAAAGCTTCTGTAAGGCAAAAAACCCTGTCAAAAGGACAAAAAAGCAGCCTACAGATGGGAAAAGGTTTTCACCAACTCCACATCTGACAGAGGGCTGACATCCAAAATATATAAAGAACTCAAGAAACTAGGCATCAATGAACCAAGTAACACAATTTAAAAAATGGGGTAGAGCTATAAACAGAATTCTCATTCTATTAACTTCAATAAATAAGGGAAAATATTTAACTTCAAAAAATTTACCTAGGTAAAGTTGATCTTTAGAAATAATGTTTTCCAAGCTGCTTTTGAAGACAGTTAAGTAGGCGGCTCTACAATTCATATAAAATACCTCCTGTTCAGTCAGTGGGATTGTCTTTGTTCGAGGACTCCCTGAAAGCACTGACTTCTGAGTACCCACAGCTGCATCACTTCCAGGATTGCCGGCCATTCTGTTAGAAAATGATGAAAAATGTTTACTTTAGTCGATGTAAATCACCTAAAACGCAAATGTGCCACCATGGGGTGGCGTACTAGGGTATTAAAGTTTTTATATATAGAATAAAAATGATAAATATTATAACATCTCTATGAACTTATCAGTATATGTTAAGTAGAATAAGTCCTTAACAACTGATTTCTAATTATATACATATACCTATGTATATAATTTCTCAAATATTCAATGATACCCAAAGAACAATGATGTAGCATAATACAAAAGAATCAGAACAAAGAAAATACATATATGCATCAACTCAAAATAAGACTTCAGGGTAGACTTCACAGGGTTGTTAAGATTCCATTAGTTCACACTTGTTAAATATATAGAATACTTCAGGACACATAAATGCTAAAGAAAGCATACATGGAGTGAAATTCCCCAACAGTGAGATTTTTTATGCAAATCAACCGCAGTTGGACCCACCCTCCATTGCAGGATTGACTATCATTTCATTCCCATTTCTATGATACAGTTCATGTCAAATCACTGAATATTTGAAGTTTCACCGATTACATTGGGTTTTATAGAGTTCCTTTACTAATATTTAGGGTCTATACAGCACGTCTGCTCATAAGACATTAATGTACAATCAAACATCTTATTTCATCCTTTATTACACTGACCAGGCACTTTTTGTCCATTTTACAGATGATGAAATTGAGGGACAGAGTTGTCACCCAGTCAGCAATAAGTTGTGAAATTTCAGTAGTTTCTTCTTTTAACGTGAATGAAGGTTTATTGAACAAAGGCTACTATGCAGTGGAAAATTGTTCTGGTGGTCTAATGGCTTCCAACATTACTTTATCCTGCGTTGACTTCTAAAAATACATTCCAATATAATAAATTGAATAGTTCAAGTTGAACAATAAGATGACACAGGTAGGGTCCCCTTCAGGACTCATTGGATTCTTACTCAGGAGGCCTAAATCGCTGGCACCTTCTTGAATTATGTAGGTCTTTTACACTTGGGAAAGAAAGATAATAGTCGCTTATCATGGATGAAGTACCCTATTTATAATACACAGACCGCCTGCCTGACACTTTCATATTACACCAGATTTAGAAGGACCCCATAGGGATGTGGTGTCACAGTCTGGTTACTGCAAATTGGTATCACCATAATTAAACATCGGTTTTAAACACATATGCGTGCACGCCATCTCACAAACATGAAGAAAACTATTCCAATAAGGAAGAACAACCACTCAGTTTACAGCAAGCAATTTAAAAACATTTTTTAAGGATCTTCTTCAAATGCTCTTTCCATATAGGGTTATTCTCACATGAAAATCCCAGGGCAGAAATGTTCCAGAATTCTATTCTTTCCCTTTCTGTGAGGAGAGCCTAAACTGAAGCTTAAATAAATGTATAATTGCACCCCTAGGGCTCGGAAACCACCTTTTATTTAAAATTCTAGCCCAAGTCTGAGACAGGGGCCTGGAGAGTATATTGTAGCAAACGGCTCCATAAATAACCAGGCACACAATAAGCAGGAAAAATAAACTGATAAAAGCGCCTAAGGCGTCTAAAGGGCCGAGTGAAAAGAGAGCCATCCAGTCACCATCGCTGTTCCATGTAACAGTCATCACAACTAATCCCAGACAAGCTCTCTCCATTTTTTGTATTCCTGTGGCCACAGTGCTGCATTCCCTTTTGTGTTTCGGGGCACGCACTGACTGGCTCTAAGGAGGACACAGAAGTAAACGTAGCAGATGGGAGAGGCAGCCGCACAGTGAGGAGCAGAGTGAGCGATAGAGCAAGAGAGGGGGCTGGTTGCTACCTAATTTCAGCTCACAAACCAAGAAGAGCAGTCAATTTTCTTTAGTAGTTCCGCCGCGAATTAGCACAACCGGACTGACCTCCGCCTTTTTTAGATTACCATAGCAACTGCGCCACTCCGCCACCGGAAGTAAGAGGCAGAGCACTTTCCAAACGCTCCGACCAGAGATATGTGGACTATTGAGAGAACAGTCATGGCGTTGTAGCTTATCTATTGCGAGGCTGGTATGTCCAGAATAATGGGGGGAGGGGGCGGGTCGTGTGCTGCACGCGGCTGGGACTAGAGGGGTTCTGGCCTTAGACTGCCTGTACCCCAATTTCCTTGCACACGTTCGGGCTCTTTCTCGCGCGGAGACTGTTCCGGAGAACTGCATTCGGTGTGACACCTCAACCAGTGCTTACTTCGCGGGCTTTTTAGGCTTCAGCGTTTGCTGTTTTTCAATTGGTTCTATCCAGCAAAGGAGTCCCGAAATGCCGTAGGTATTCCTTCCCTAGACTTTGCTGTTTTATGGGCCCTCTATGAGCAAAAAGAGTATTCAGGAAGAGTATGTGGCCCCATGGTTACCTTGTCTTTTCTATTTCTATAAACTTGTCTCTGTTGACAGCGTCGGGATGCTTGGTATTCCCAGCCCACCTCTACTCTTCCAACACTTCTTTGACTCTCAAAACCTCCCATCATTGTGTAAGCTGCAGGCTAAATTTGAGTAATGTCTAACTTGAAATAACTTAGGGTTAACAGAGTGAGAATGAAACAGTATATTAAGTAAATATGTCTCTGTAATTTGTAGAACTTTTAAATGCTTAAGTATTTGTGTATTGAAACTCGGGAGAGATTTCATGAACTAAATGGATTTCAGTGCCTGGATTTCTTAAGATTCTCACTTAGCAACTCAGTAATAAGTGATTTGCTTTTCTTACTTATAAAAATAAGCTTAAAAAAAAAGTAAGTTTGTATTGGATCATCTTTAAATTACAGCCCAACCCCAATAATGTGATTACCGAAAATGACCGTAGTAGAGATGGGTATTGTGCGAGACGATCTTGTATTCTCCTACCCTTCGGCTACCCTATATAGGATAAATAAAGCACAGTTAGTGGTTATATAAAAAAGTTTTTAAAAGGGTCTTTAAAGAATTTGAGGGAGAAGGAAGGGCTAACTCTTGCAATACTTATTTGGCTACCTCCCTGTGCCAGGCTGATTTAGGTACTTCCTGCCAGGGTAACATTTTCCTGTTTGAGTAAAAAGCAGAATAAAACTTTAGCGGGGATACTTGCGTTAGATGTGAGCTGACATAAAAGAAGGAGGACCTTCAGAAATATCAATCTATGTTTATTGATTTTTACCATTCTAAAAAGATGTGTCTTTTACTGCATTAGAAAAAATGTCTATTATCACGTCGCTGGCAAAGATGATGGAACAAAAAGTAAGCAGGAAAAGAATGAAAATGAATTTGGTGTGTGAACTGTGTTCCTAATCTCTTTACAGAATCGAGGAACCAAAATCTATTAAAAGTGGATCTCTTTTGGCAACTGGCAACTTTAATATATCACTAGATGTTATATTAGAAGAGTTTTCATGTATCTGGCAATAAGTACATTGACATCTCATATGTATAGCAGTTTTGTTGGTTGGTCCGTTTTTTCTAAAAAGTCAAAACAAACAAACAAAAACCAGGGACTTGTATAGCCCAGGCTGATCTTAAACTCACTCTGTAGCTGAAGAAAACAACAAACTCCCAATTCTCCTTCCACCTCCCCCAGTGCTGGGAGTGCATACCACCTACTGTTTATGCAGTGCTGGGGATCCAGCCTAAAGCTCTGATATAATAAGTGAACACTGTACCTGATGAACTATATCCTAAACCCAGTTTTGCTGCTAATGTGTTTTAGCAAAGAGATTAAAGGCCATCTTAATAATTTAATGTATGAAGCATAGTCATACTGAGCACACTAGTTTTCAACCTGTGGGTTATGACCCCTTTGGAGTTCAAACAGCCCTTACACAGGGGTCACCTAAGACCATTGGGAAACAGATATTTACATTATGATTTATAACAGCAAAATTGCAGTTATGAAGTAAAACAACAAAAATAATTTTATTAAAGGGTCACAGCATTAGGAAGGTTGAGAACCACTGCTTTAGTAGAAGAGTTCCATCTTGGTTAGTGAGATACTTTGTTTTTAAATGTGATAAACTATTAAGTCAAAGTGGTACTAATACAAATAGTCATCTTGGGAAGTTCTTATGAAAGGTAGTTAAAATTTTTTTTTTATAATGTGGATGAGTGTTTGCCTGCATGTATGTATATGCACCACTTACATGCCTGGTGTCCAGGGAGTCCAGAAGAGGGTATCATATCCTCCAGAACTGGAGTTAGAGATGATTGTGGGCCACCATACAGTTTCTGGGAACTAAACCCTAGTCTTCTGTAAGGGCATCAAGGGCTCTTAACTTCTGAGCTATCTCTCCAGTCCCAGAAACTGGAATGATTATCAGTGGTGTTGAAATGATGAAGTTTTGGTATGCATTTGCAAGGTTATGTGTATAATGCAGTTGTGGAAAGGTGTTATCTGTACCCACTCATAATTTTCTTTAAATTTGACTGGAAAATACATTTTGTTCTTTTTTTTTTTTTTTTTTTTTTTTTTTTTTTTTTTTTTTTTTATAATAGAAGCAACTGGGGAAATAAGTTTGGCCTGAATGAATGTAAAATAAGTGGGAAGATACAGTGGCTAGGATTTTAAAAACAGTAACAGGAACCGGTTCGTGGAAGACTGCATACAGCCTTTAAGGCTTAAGGGCAAGCAAAATAAACAGTTGTTTGGGCTTAGATATGTATGTGCTAAGATTATAGCAAAAGCAAAAGATTATGTCCAAATGCAGGGGACATGGCATAAAATTCAATTTAATGATTGCCACATGGTGGAAGGTGGGCTAAAGAAGGAGCCGTCAGGTGTGTCCAGTCATGTTGGTGATGCTATTTCTTAAATAGTGTCATGAAATCTTTGGTTGCTCCCTTTTTTTTTTTAAGTGTATGTGGCTAACTTTTGTTTTTTTTTTTTTTTTGTTGTTGTTATTTTTATTTTTGTGGTTGTTTTATTTTTTATTTTATTTATGTGGGTACATTGTAGCTGTCTTCAGACACATCAGAAGAGGGCATCGGATCCCATTACAGATGGTTGTGAGCTACCATGTGGTTGCTGGGAATTGAACTCAGGACCTCTGGATGAGCAGTCAGTGCTCTTAACCACTGAGCCATTTCTCCAGCCCGGTTGCTCCCTTTTTAAATTTGAACTTCATTTATTTTTTCATAGTAGGAATCACCATGAACTTAAGTTGTTTTATGTTTTGTTTGTTTGTTTGTTTTTTAGATTTAGAAATTATTTATCTTATGTTCTCAATAAGTACAGTTTCTCTACGAACTGTTAGAGCCTTTGGCCCTTTCCTGAAAAGAGAAGCTGGTGAATCAACTAGTTGCTGGTCCTAATTTCTTTAGTCTCCCCAAGCAAATATACTCTTGTTTTTCTGTGTATGTCCTAAAGCCAGAGGCAACATGATTAATATAGGTTGCAACCTTGCAACCTTGGCTCTTAGACTTTAAGTGGAAAAAAATCACTTGTACTAAAACACCAGGGTTTGAATCCTCATGAGTAGAATAGTTGATTGAAAATATTAAGTGACTGATAAAGTTGCTGTTTAAAAGAAGAAGGAGGAGGAGGAGGAGGAAGAGGAAGAATAAAGGGAGGGAGGGAGGGAGGGAGGGAGGGAGGGAGGGAGAGAAAGAGAGAAAGAAAGGAAAGAAGGTAGATTATCCTAAAACAGATGTGGTGGTTGGTACCTGTAATCACAATGCTATGGAGCTAGAGACTGGAGGATCAGGTCAGGAGTTTAAGGCTAAAATCAGGCTCAGAATTAAAGGGAGGTGGGGGTGGGGGGAAGGGGAGAACAACTGCTTTAGACTATATGAAGAAATTTTACACAACATTTTTGTTTACATATTACTAAGGCCAAGTGAAAAAGCTTTTACTATTACATTTCCATTGAGTCTTTCCCAGCCCCCACATCTTCATTTATAAATTTTCTAGTACCATTTACCTAGCCTTTCGAATTAATGCATATTATCATGCTTGTGTTTCAAAGACAAAAAGTTAGCATAGCATTAGTGTTGAAGTTTCTAACTGTGGCACTGTTCTTAGAATGGGTTAATTCTGCTGATGCTCTTACAAAGTCTGAGAGTTTTCTGAAAAAATAAATTTAATGTACTATTTCTTTTTTTTTTTTAATGTACTGTTTCTTAAAGTAAAAGAAAAATGACTGTCTAGTGTAGCCCAACCTCACTATGTAGCTGAGGCTGGCCATGACTTGTAATCCTACTGCCTCCACCTCCCAGGTGCTAGTATTACAGGCATGCACTTTGATGCTCAACTTCGGGCTTTTAATCAGACTGGTGTAATGCCAAATGCAATTACTTTTTTTTAAGATTTCTTTATTTTATGTATATGAGTACACTGTAGCTGTCTTCAGACACACCAGAAGAGGCCATTAGATCCCATTACAGATGGTTGTGAGCCACCATGTGGTTGCTGAGAATTGAACTCAGGACCCCTGGAAGAGCAGTCAGCGCTCTTAACTACTGAGTCTTATCTTCAGTCCTGAAATGCAATTATTTTTATTGTGTGGACTTATTATAAAAACACAGGGGAGTAAAATAAATGTAACAGACCAAGTAATAGTTAACCATTTAGTAAACTTTGGTTGACCAGAGGAAATACTCAGTTATATAACTAATTTCTTTACTTAAAGGTATCTTGCATTTTTAAGGTTGGTAAATTGTTAGTACTTGCTGTAAACATTGAAAAATGTGAATTTTAAGTACATTTTTATTGATTATAAAAGTCAGCAAGTTATTATATAATATATAATTTAGTACATTATATAATATATAACATAATATGTGGCCTTTTTTATAATGATGTGAGGCACTCTCCTAATACATAAATTAAAATCCTTGAATGTCCCTAATATTCCAAAACTAATGCATAAATCACATTTTTGTCTCAGGGACTCCCAGCCATGTGCTGCCTGGCCTCAGCAACAGCTCTTTGGAACTGCAGAGGAAGAATCCATATTCCCTTTACTCTAGTATCTTTCATGCCTCTAAAGCCAGTACCACACTGGGTGACACTGTTAAGGTTGTCTTTACTCTGGTTGGACAGCTCCCCACTCCCAGCTGACCTAATTTGTAGCAGTTTTGTTGTTGTTGTTGTTGTTTTCTGGGAGAAGAAAACCCCTAGGTTGTCTTTCAGGGTGAGTTTTTGTCCTGAGGTCACCCTTCCCTTTGCCCTAGTACAGAGCATCAGGACTTGCCTTAATGGGACTAATCTCCTTACCAGTTGCAGCACAACACATTATGTTCTCTGGCTTTCTTCTTTCTCCTTTCTTTTCTTCCTCTTCCTCCTTTTCTTCCTCCTCCCCTCCTCTTCTTCTTCCTCCTCATCCTCCTTGTCCTCCTTCTCTTCCTCTTCTTTAAACTGTACACATTATATTTTTTTCTGCCCCATTTGCTCTGTTTTTAGACTTGTGGAAGAGTCACTAATAGCAACCATATCATAGATTCAATATTATGTTGTCTTGAAATTTCTTCCACCAAAAAAGTTGGTCCTTTTAGTTTAGCCTCCAGCAGGTTCTCAGGCCAGTGACAGAAGACAGCCAGATTCTTTTCCAAAATGTCAAAAGAATGGCCTATAGCATAGTTGCTAATGTTTGCCTTGGAAACCTCTGAGCTGGGCCTTTACCATCTGCATTACTCTAGGTTGTGCTGCCTTCCAGACTTCTACTAGAACAGCCTGCTAAACTCTGCTTACAGAATTCAAGCATTTTATCTAGTCCAAAATTCCAAAGTCTTCCACATTCCTCCAAATAATAATTGCCATGGTCATGTTCTTCAAAGCAGCAGCCTATTCTCAGCACCAGCTTCTCTAGTAGTTACTTTTCTAATGCTGTGATAAAACAGTGTGACTAAGCAAGTTAGAGAAGAATGGATTTATTTTAGTTTATGTTGCTAGAGGCATTTGAGTCACTGTGGGGAGACATGCCAACAAGCAGTAGGCATGATGGTAGGAACAGGAAGTTGATAGCTCATATCTTGAACCACACTCATGAAGCAGAAAACAAAGTATAAATGCTACAAGGATAAAATTTCAATACAGACTATTGCTGTTACATCAATAACTTGTTAAAATTGCCTTATGTTTATGTAAGACAATATTTTGTATTTGGGTAAAACACAAGGAATGTGTGTGTGGTAGTAATCCCATAATCCCACAACCTGAGAGATAGAGCCATGGGATCTGCTGTTTAAGGTCATCCTCAGCTAGCTACTGAATCTGAGGCCAACCTGTGCTACATGAAACCATAATGAGAAAGAGAGAAAGACAGTGGGAGGGTAAGAACACAGAAATTATGGGTCAGAAAACCAGTATAGTAAATGGATTTACATCTGTATGCATTTAAAGGATGATTGATTTTAAGCAAATGAAAAAACTCAGACAAGTGGTAGATTTAGATAAAATCTGAATAATTCTTAGTCCTTTTTGGGGGGGGGGTAGTTTTGTTTGAGACAGGATGTTATCCTGCCTCAACCTCTGAGAATTCTCAATTGCTGAGAATTATAGGCATGCACCTCTACTCTGGTCCTTGGAAATTTAAAAAAAAATTTTTTTCTCAAATAAAGTTATATCAGAATTTACTGATTTGTTTTTATTAAATTAATGAATCAAATAATGATTTAGACACAATTAAAGAAGAATTAAAAACTGGAAAATAAATATGAAAAAATTACATAAAGAACAATAACATGAAAAATGATTTCAGTGTATTGGAAGATATATTAAGAGAGTGAAAAATTAATTCACTTCATGGTTAGAAAGGTAGCCTGGAGGAGAGGCAATATTTGAGGAGTTTGTAGCTTTTCTAGAATCAATGAAAGATACATCAGCACAGAAGTCTGCCTTAGACATAACTGTTAATATGACATCTTTGAAGACTAGTATTTAAAGTGCCCTGAATAAACTTGACCAAAATGTCTTTTGAGAGGCCAATGGGGATGTCACTTCATTATTTAAATGCTGGCCAAGCATGCATGAGACCTTTGGTTCAATTCCTACTACTGCCCTCAAATATATAATACATATATGTGTTTACATATAACATATTTATATGTATCATAATATACATCTCTGCATTATATATCATGACAAATATTTTAAAGACTTACCTAGGAGTTTCAAACCAAACTAGTTCCTCATATGCAAAAATGGGCCCAATAGGAAATAGAAATAATTACTTAATTCATTTTGGTGAAAATTACAATTGATTGAGCAATAACATAAGTAACAGTATGCCAACTACTTGAAAATTGAAATACGTACTATCTAGTGGTTTGAGTTTTCACAGAAAGTTCAATAAACATCTTAAAAACTTACTGCTTATTAAATAAGACAAAACCTAGTGATTTAAAAATCTAGGGAAGAATGTCATGCACAAATGCTATTGAGAGTAAAAGGATACTTACTGAAAACTGGACCATATGGGAACCTCATGGAGATGACTGTTGGGGTCTTAGAAGTGGAATAGACATGAATAGCACTTGGGTGTTTTGTTCTTTCTATATATGTGTGTTGTGAGATATAATTCAAAAAGAAAAGTGCACACACACTACCTCACCTACCTGCCATTTAACAGATCTGTATAAGCCCTTTCAATTGGTAGGACTCCTTTAAAGGATTTTTTAATGTCAGATACATGTACAAATTTTTTATGTGTTTTATATTGAGAATATCATTTAGGAGTGAAATGTCTTAGCTGGGTTTCTCTGTTTATTAAATCCTAGAACATGTCACTTCTGATTAAGCTCTGTGATTAATATTCCCAAATATATCCATTAGCTTCTGTAAAAAAAAATTTTTTTTCCTTTGGCTCATTATTAATTGTTTAATAAGGAAGGTTTTTGATATAAAAACACATTACCTATTGGCCAAAGTTATTGGCTGATTGTGTCACACAGTATCTGAGAGAAGAATGCCTTTAGTTGCTTTCCCATTGAGCCCATACTTTATGTAATGGGTAGAATTCCCACTCATCCATGCTGTAATAAAGATTTTGTGTGCAGTTACAGGAAGTCTTTAACACAAACAAACAGACTTGAATAAGGATAGTACAGAACAGACATAGAAATTCTTCTCCTTTTCTCATTCTTATATGCAAAATAGAAAGTAAATCATTTCATATACCTCAGATTATATTTAATATGTCACATGGGTTATGAATCTAGCTATTGCCTTTGTCAAAGGATTCCTAAGCATCTCAGGAGCTCACTCACAAGTCCTTTAAACTCTCTTGTGAAGTAGGTGGCTGGCAGCATTATCATGTCCATTATACTGAGGAGTAATGGAAGCACTGAAATGCTAAATGATAGTTTTATCTTCCCCTCTGAAATCTTACCACTTTACAGGCCAGTATTAACAAGTTTATGATGCTTAGTGTGATTTGCTCAACCTTAGGGAGGAGTTTGGCATAACATCAAAGATCCCCCCCTGCCTGGTCTTAATCTGCTTTCCTAAGTTTATTCTTCACCACCTCCAACTACCACCCTTGACCCTACCATTCAAAATCATGTTTAATTTTTAAAAGTTCTATTAAAAAGAACTTCATCATATAGTTTTGTGAGCTTCTATGGTATCTTTCCTTCTTGGTTAAGAATCAGTGATAGCTTCCTCCTTAGAACCATTGTTTTAGCATTATAACTCATATCAGTACCATTGTATAGTAAAACTTAACCAATCATTTTGTTGTGATGAAGCAGAGAATCTTTTTTAAGGATACTGTCATGTGGTAAGCTAAATAAAATGGTGGACTATTCCTAAAGAATGTTATATAATTTTACCTGTTTAAAAACTTTGCACAGCAAATATATTTGTCTTTATAGAATTGTAACCACATTTAATACTGGGAGCAACTGTGATTTTGATCCCAGTTTTGTTAGCAGAACAAAACAGGCTCAGGAAGGAAAGACATCTATTTTGGCTCTCAGTTGTAAACAAATCAATCCACCATGGCACTGAGACATAGTGGAGCAGTTACTCACATCATGGTGGCCAGGAAGCAGAGAAAACACCTAAGTAAGGAGCTTTCCTTCATCCTTTTCATCCCATCTGGGCCCCCTCTCTATGAAGTGGTACCTCCATGTTCAAGATGGGTTCTAAGAATGACTCCATTAAAACTCAGGGGTGTGTTATACTGATCTCCTAGGCACTTCTCGATCTAGTCAGGCTGGCAGTTAAGACTAACTGTCACACAGTGAATCTAAACCTAGTACAACTAAGGATGGAACATAATGTTCAAATTATGGGAGTAGGTGGAAGTTTGAGAAAATGGAAAATGAAAAGTTACCTTCAATTTTAAGATGACCCTTAAGTGGGAGTACATCCACACTGTTGTACAGCCATCACCACTTGCTTAGCTAGGGTTTACTGCTGTGAACAGACACCATCACCAAGGCAGTCTTATAAGGAAAACATTCAATTGGGGCTGGCTTATAGGTTCAGAGGTTCAGTCCATTATCATCAAGATAGAAAAGCTAGCAGCGTCCAGGCAGGCATGGTGCTGCAGGAGCTGAGGGTTCTACATCTAGTTCCAGAGGCAAACAGGAGAAGACTGGCTGACAGGCAGCTAGGAGGAGGGTCTCAAAGCCCACCCCCACAATGACACACTTTCTCTAACAAGGCCACACCTCCTAATAGTGTCACTCCCTGGGCCAAGCATATTCACACCACCATAACTACCATCCATCTCTAGACTTACTTTGATCTTGTGAGGCTGAAACTACTCTAATTAAACAATGATTTCCCGTTACTTCCTGCCTTTAGCCCATTGAAGTCATCATTTTATTATATCTCTGAATTTGACTACTGTCATATGAGTAAAATCTTCACAGTTTATCCTGTTGTAACTGTCTTGTTTTACTTAGGGCAATGCCTTTATCTATATTGTAATAGGTGTCAAATTTCTTTTTTCTTTTTATTTTTTATTATTTTTTAAACCACTTCCCCAAAGCCCTTCCTATGGCCCCTTTCATTCCCCTTCAAATCGATGACCTTTTTTTCCTTGATTATTATTGGTACGTGTACATGTAAATAAAACCTGCTGGGTCTGTCTAGTGTGGTTCACTACAGACCATTAATGACCACTGAGAGGGAGAACTAACTTCTCCCAGGGATCAGTGCCCTAATTGGCTAGCTAATGCAAAGTAGTCAGGCCTGAAATAAAATTGTATTTTTAAAGCTGACTAATATACACATGTGTATCACATTTTGTGTATTGCCTCATCTGCCACCAGCCACTTGGGCTGCTTCTGCTGTTTTGCCATTTTAAGACTGCTGCCATGAGTATTGTCTATGCATGCCTGTTCATATCCTAGCTTTCAGTTCATGTTGTAGATGGAACCTTAATCATATGGTAATTCTATCTTTACTTCTTTGAGGACCCATGATGTTTAAGTAGTGCCCTGCTGGTCTACATTCTCATCGGCAGTCTGCCCAGTTTCTTGTTTCCCTGCATCTTTGCCATATTACTTGTTTAGTCTCTTGTTTGGTTTCCTCTAATGCCATCTTAATAGTAGTACTCAGCAGCCTGCAGAACCTCATGGGGTTGATGTGGATCTACTATTGACCATCTTTTCATGTGCTTGCTGCTCATTTTTATATCTTTGAAGAAATGTGTATTCAAATCCTTTGCCCATTCTTTATAACCCTCCTTGCTTTCTTTTGGTATCCTGGGCTGTCTTGAAACTTGCTATGTAGCCCACCTTGGCTTAAATTCTGGATCCTCCTACCTTAGCCTCCTGAATGTTGCAGTTATAGGCATATATCACCCTATTTGCTTGCAAGGGTTTTTTGTTGTTTGGTATTTACTTAACCAAGAGAGTAGCCTTAAGAGCCAGTTACAGCTTTAGAACTTCTAGAAAGATCCTTGTGTCTAATCAAGTTTTACCTGTTCTTCCTAATTTGTCTCATCCATTTCTGCTCTGTTCCTGTTGACTTCAGAATAATGCATTTAGTCATTTCATCATCTTATATCAGTTGTTTCTGGGTAAAGGAATACTGTTGTAAGCAGTGCAAGCTTAATTTAGTAGTTGGTAACATTGTGTCCAATTCTAATCAAAAGATAAGGATAAATTATCATAAATTCTAGTAAATTTGTTCTTCTTTAAATGATGTATAATTCTCTCTCTCTCAATTCAAAACCTATGGGGTTGGTTTGAACGCATTGATAATAAACTCTGAGACACCAATGATTGTCGCGTCCGCCTTGACCAGCAATTAAGACACGACATGATCGGATCCTTCTCAGTCAGCTTTATTGCAGGAACGACTCTTGACTTATGGCCGGGGACGGGACTGGGACGGGATGGGGACCGGGAGACCTCAGCAGCAGAAATGAGCTGCTTATATAACTGCCCAAGGCGGGCTGGGTGACGTGTTCTCTCAGGATAGGTTAAGCTGCCAATACCTCATTAGCATAAGCCCGCTCGGGAGGGGCACGAGGCCAACGCATGCACAAAGGACTTGTTTACCAGTTTAGCTGAGCTGGCCACGCTGGAAGCCAGCTGCCTACATCATCAGGTGCTAGTCATAAGACTTTGCAACCATCCCAGGTGCTATCTTAAACACGGCTGCCTACAAATGATAAATCAGTATCACCTTAAGGAAAGAAATTAAAGCCCTCCTTCATGCTATCTAACCAATAGCAAACCCAGATTTGAGTCTCTACTTTGCCCTTTCAGTATCTTCTGTCCTTCATGGCTTTCTATGAGTCTGAATCTGTGCCTGCCTAAAGGCTATCTTGTGAATATGTCTGTCACTAACTGAGGCCTTTGCTTTGTATTTATAGAGCACAAAAATTACATGGGGAGGGAATGAGGGATATTTTACAAAAGCCTTTAACAGTTTTACCAGGGATTAAGTCACTGACTTCAGCTGACCCTAATTGACCCATATAACAAACAGTGTTACAAAAATTGTTGTTTATCAAGCAGTACCCAAATTTGTGTTCAACATTTGTGGTGGATATTCATTTATAAGACTGTTTTCAGCCTATGTGCTGTTTCCATCAAATGATTATCAGAACACACATGCATTACTCTGGCCAGGAGCATGAAAGAGCACATAATGTGAGATTACAGAAACACATTAGCTTAGTTGTAAAAGTTGATTGCATGGGAAATCCAAGGCATTTCCAAGCTAAACAAACAGGCTGAGTACACAATAGGATAGCAGTCCTCAAGATGGATTACTAGCTTTTGCTATGAGCTCCAGAAAAGATTCTGGTCTTTTAGCATGGGAAAGATGTTTTTATCATGACGCATTACCATAGATCTGAGTTTCCCTCTCTAAAAACATGTCACATTGAGCAAGTTGCATAAACTTGTCTATAGGCTGAAGTAACTCAATTTCTCACGTGTCTTCTTCTGTTGTCTATTAAATCTTCTTAGGATACTTATTACCAATTTACTTACTACTGTATTACCTTCAGTAAATCCCATATTTAGACACTAAACAAACATAAAATAGATTATAGCCTATTTTTAACTGACTTTTGTGACAGTTTAACATTTCCTTGGGTTCATAGATCTACTTATTATCTAATCTGAAACCTCTTTAAATCTAAACACTGAATTGTATTTTCTATGAATTAGCCAATAATAATACAACAATAATATTTTGAGCAGTATCAGGGCAAGCTTTATGTTCTTATAAAAGCTACTGTCACAGCATTTAAAAACAACAACAAAAAAAAAATGTTCTCATAATTTCCTAGGATCTATATGTATTTTTAGGAGAAAGTCTATAAAACAGAATACAGTTCAGTCTTTTACAAAATGCTCTAATTTTCTAATGCTTGAGGTAATTTCTTTCTCAAAGATCAAGAAGTACTTTTAATATTGCATTTGGAAAACCAGTTTTAATTTATATTGACCTTTTTTCTCCTTTGAACATTTAGTCTACGATCAATAAAATGTTGATGACTGCTCTTTAGAAGGCAGCTGTATGGAATAAAGTATTATAAATATTCAACTTTCCTTTCTAAGCACTGTCACCAACAGCTGGGCATCCCGTTTAGCAGAACAGATTTTACACAGAGATAGCCTGGCACGTTCCTGAATCAGGGTAGTGAAGGAAACAAGAAACAGTTTCTTATGGACTGGGGACTTATAAAGACATGGAGCATCTGCTCCCCTTTTAAGTCATAGTCTGCTTGCTCTGAATCATGTCCATGCTAGAATAATGTGCAAAACTTTGCCTTACAAATACCTGTACACTTAACACATGTTCCTGCAAACACATTTTCCAGTGTCTCTATCAAAGATATCTAGATTACTCTTCTGTTATATGTAATTTTTCCTCATAATATTTTAATGTAGACAACTGATTTTTTTACTAAAAATTTTTATAGTAGTAGTCTGGGATTATAAATCAGAGATCTTACCTACCAAGCACAAAGGCCTAGTTTCAGTACCCAGTACCACTACCAAAGAAAAATAAAACTTTAATATTTAAATTTTATGGTAAGATATATATAAAGAAATTATTCATTTAAATGTTTAATTAGGATCCCATACTAAAATATGCTACTGGAAATAAACTGATCAAATAAAACCATTAAATCCAAATTTATCATCATAATTGGTTTTTTTTCCCATGTGGCATTTAGTTTTAAGAAGCAGTATAAAAGTTAATTAGTTTAAAATAACTTGTTTTCAATTATTTCTATTTTAGCCTAAAAATATCAGCCTAAAATGTCAAGTCTAAAATGTCTTTAAATTTTTTTTTTCAGAGTTAAAAGATCACTGAAACTGGATGATCGGTCTGAAGAAAATGTGAGTATTAGTTTAAGAAGTGTGATTGCAGCTGTAGCACATGCCTGTAATCCCGTCACATGTTAGGTGGAGGCAGGAGTATGCCCAGTTCAAGACGATCCTCCGCTCCATGGCTGCCTGGTTCACAGGAAAGGAAGGAAGATCAGGGCGACAGGGAAGGATGGGAGCAAATAAGCATTGTTACTGCATGGTTATGCCTGTGTGTAACTTTCGCCTAGTGAGTCACCTTGCTAACGATAACATTTCTCAAAACTGTGACACAGTTTTCATTGATAGAATGTCGTCTGCATACAAAATGTGTTTCTAATATAGCATATCAAAATTTCTAGTCAGCTTGAGATAGACATGTGAGAAAGAAATTAGTTTACAGAAGTTTGCCACTTCTGTAATGTATAAAAAATGTATAAGAAACAATATGAAATTGTAGCAGTATTTTAATATATTATTGTCTATTAAAGTAATATCAAAACATTAGTGGCATTATCATATCAAAAAGTAATAATTTGCCTCAACTATGCTAACAAATTAAATGATAGAGTACTACTAGTATATAAATTTTACCATGGTAATCACAATAAAAATAAAATTATACTGTTGGTATACTTTTCTAAATCTAGTCATAGAATATTCCCAGTGCCAACATGTCACAATGTGTGCAAGCTAATAATCTTCCTATACCAACTATGGATTTAGATACAAACACTAACATGCTTAAGATTATACTCTAATCTTAAATGTTAATAATTATTAAGGAAGTAAATTAAAGCAAACTGCTTGTTAATAAATGAGTTTTTAACAAATCCCATGAGACTGCCACTTCAAGAAATGAGTTTTAAGCTGGTTATGTTGGCACGTGCCTTTAATCCTACTACTCGGGTGGGAGAGGCAGGTGAATCTCTTCAGTTTGAGACCAGTCTGCCCTACAGAGGAAGTTCCAGGACAGCCAGGGCTACACAGAGAAACCCTGTCTTGTTGGGGGCTGGGGGAGTGATTTCTCCTTGGAAGACTCATTGGTTTTAACAAAACAGAAAATCATTTAAAAACCTTACTGAGTGGTTTTTTTTTTTTTTTTTTTTTTTTTTTTTTTAATTATACAAAGGTGGCAAAATACTGCAGTGGCACTAAAAACGCCATTGAAGGTGTAATTAGCAATTTAGAATACCATTATCCAACTTGTGTGCAGAATGCAGCTGTGATTGTAATTCTGCATCTGTTTCTTTGGTCAGAATGGTATTTTGGTAGATGGGTAGTCCAGCTTGAAATGAAGTAGTTTTTTCCTGCCTCAAAGCTGTTCTTTGGGAGATAGATGCACCATCTGAGGGGAAAAGCAACCATTGTGAACCCATTCCTTTAGAGGGGCACAACTGTCTGCGCAGCAGACTTTCTGTTTGTGTTTTCTTCAGATGTGGCTGCATCTAGGTAGGTGTCACAGGAACTATTTTGTGTTAGAAGACACATTGTTATATTTGTTCTGGGTCTGTACTTTTAAGCCAGTTATCTGACTACTAACTCAGTTTCTCTACTTGCTATTGATTTATTACTGTTTTCTAGTTCTTCATGATTTGGTTGGACAGGTTGCATGTGTTAGGCCACTTGTCCATGTCTAAACTATTTCATCTGCTAACACAGACTCATCCATCCAATATCCTAAAGACTCATTTTATTTTCCCAAAGTCAGTGACTTTACCATCACCAGCCAGAAAATCTGAAATGCTCTTAATTTTAGAATTTCTAGCAATAAACATGAAGTTATATTTCCTCTGTCTTTTGGTCAGTCTTGTGACTTTCTTAGTAGGATAATGTTTTTGTGTGACTATGTAAAAGTCCCTCCATGGTCAATATGGATACTTCCATCCGGGACCATGCAGACATCAGAGTGTTCGCTGCGCTTATCCCATTTGGGGTCAGTAACATAAGTTCACAGTGGTGTTGCAGTATAGAAATAAACTTGCCTTTCTCTTAACTCCTGTGCTATCACACTCACCTCTCCAGCAGGCAGGTCACTGGCTACAGATATTGTGGAAAAAAGCCTCACTAATGGGTCGTTCTAGAAACCAGAAGCCCAGAATTTTGAAAGGTTAAATGTTTTCATGCATTCATTTGCAGATAGCAGCACAGATGGGTGCTTAGGGAACTGTCACTAAGATGTGCTTATTTGATGGCTGATTTGCTATACCAGTTATTCTCCTTTATGTTCAGCTATCTCTAAAAACCTATGTTTACCAATTCTTTTTTTTTTGCTCTCACAGACACACAATCATTGTACATGGCAGCTGTAACTGGATCACAGTGAAGGATAACTGGCATGTAAAGCTAGTTGTGTTCCCTACAATTAGAGGTTTCCAGTAGGCATCTTTTGTTACATGCCATCTAAACCTTGCCTTCCACTATAGGTCCTTCTGGCCCTGGTCTAGGCTATACCATCTCTCCACCACATCCCTACTTACACTCATTTCCAGTCTCCCAGTAGGAGACCAAGTCTTGCCTGCCTACTAAAACTGAGTCTTGGGCTAGTGAGATGGTAACATGTAAAGATACTGGCCACATAAGTATGGTGAGCTGAGTTCAATCTGTGGAACCCATGTAAAAGTATAAAGGTCCAACTCCAAAAAATTGTCCTGTGACCTTTACATATATGTGCCTACACCTACATATGTTCACACACATAATAAAAAATGAAAATGACTCTTACGAAACATTCTTAAACAAGAGGAGTTTCAAAAAGATGCTGGTAGAAAAGCCAGCCCTTACTGGAGAAAGTGTGGCAGTTCAGTAGACTGTGTGTCTCATGTCCTGTTCCCTGCGTTGTTAAGATGACAGAGTGCCTGCTATGCAGCTCTCACACAGCTGCCCCGTTGTCTGCGATTGCTTGTGTATCTGAGTACACAGTCCAGGAATGAAGCCCTTTCATTAACATATACAAATCTTAAATATTTATATTAAGAAAGGCATTTAATATATAGGGTACATCATTTGCATACATCGGGTGTATTTGACCTCCTGAAGAAATTAAAAACCAAGGTGTTATCCAAAGGTACAAATAAAGTCACAATGCCCAGGGTTGGTGGCATTAACTCAGGAGTTGTAAATCTCCATCTCCTCTATTGCCTGTCACACTCAGTGATCAGGACAGTTCCCCACTCTGTATTTGCCCCAATTTGCTTAAGAGATTCCTTCCTGCAAGATGTAATGGCTTGTGACATATTAAGTATATTGCTAAAATGGAAAATAACTTCACAATCCAAGACATAGAGAGAAAGAGAGAGACGGAGACAGAAAGCACTAAAGATTATGGGAATGGAGCCTCAGCCAAAGCATGTAAGTTCTGTGGAGATTTTATTGATCCATTGTTTGAATGACACAGTTAGAATTCCTTTTCTATCACTTCTTCTTCAACAAGCTAGAAGAGGGTGAAGCCATTTATCCTAGTCTGAGACACAAGGCATTGCCATTGGCCTCCACCCTGGCTTTATTCACCATGGTAGATAAGTCAAATTATATGACCACAGTGGGAAACTGCTGAAGAGCAGAACCATTGTGTGAGTCCTCAGTGCCTAAAGTTCTTGTTCCATATGCCATAGCTATTTTCCTTTTGGTCTAATGGCTTAAGCATCACCCGACTCTTTAATTCTCTTGAAAATTTTGGTTTATATTATCTTTCATAGTTGTCTAAATTTAGTAAACATTTCAAAATATTGTGTTCATTCGATGTAAAAAAATCTTTAATAAACAGTATCCATATAAAAAAAGATTTTAAAATTTTATATGTGTGTGTATGTGTGTATATGCATATGTATGTATGATAATGTATGTGGATATGTGCATGTGAAATTCAAGTGTCCTTGGAGGGCAGAGGCCTCAATTCCCTCTGAGAGCTGGAGTTGCAAGTCATTGTGTGCTGCTCATTATAGGTGCAGGGAACTCACTCTATACACCAGGCTGTCCTTGAATTCAGAGATTTGCCTGCCTCTGTCTCCCAAGTAAGTGCAAGGATTAAAGATGTGTGCCATACCCAGGCATCATAGTCTTAAAGTTAGCCAAAAGTGTAAGGCCTTTAGAGGAAAATATAAGAAAACGTCTTGGTGAATTTATAGGGGCCAAAAAATTCTCAAGGCATAAAAAAATAATATTTATAAAAAAAAGTTAATAAATTAGATTTTATTAATATTATTTTTTTCTATTGATTGAATGATCACATTAAAAACTGAAGAGATACCAGTGATTTATTTTTTAAATTTGAAATGTATTTTTGTTTTATATTAGAGTTTTAAAATAAAAAAATTCAAAATGAAAAACAGATGAAAGAAAATGAATAGGTAGACTATGGACTGAGAAGAAAATATTTGTCATACATGTATCTGACAAGACTTATGTGCAAAATAGATAAATAAAAGTAAACAAATAGGAAAAAATGCAAAAACTTGACCGTACCATTAATCCCACTGAATGAGAGTAAAGACTACTACCTAAATTTTTTGGTCAGATTATGGAAGCTTTATTTTCTGTCAGACAGAGCTATTTATCTAAAACAGGGTTTGCAAAAATATCTTAGAACACAGGATAAGGTAGGGTTTATATAGCTCCAAAATCTTCAAGACTAGGAGGTTTTCAAGTGTTAGGGGATTTCCTGAGGAATTTTGGTTACACAGGAACTTGGCTGAGCATTTCAAAATTATTTGACACAATATCTTATATCAGGATGAAGGCAAGCAAGCAAGCAAACAGAGGCTGGTGAAAATGGGGAGAGTTGAAAGTAGATATTGATGGAAGTGATGCACACATTTTGGAAAGCTGTCAAACTAGGTGTAGGTATAGATATAGGTAAGCCCATATCCATCCTGTAACCTACCAATCCACTCTTAGCTATCCCAATAAAGTAAAATCATAGATACACAAAGGCTGTGTAGAAGAGTGTCCCTAGCAACTTCATTCCTGATCATTTCAAACTGGAAACAACTCACGTGTCCATATAGAAGAAGATGGAAAAGCAAATTATGGCATATTTAAACAAAGGAATACTACCCAACAATGAAATAGCACATTATTAACATCTCAAGGACATGGTATGAGGAAGAAGCCAAATAAACAGGTCATATGCTTCATATAAATGAAGCTCTCAAGAGGCAGCAGCTGTGTGTAGTCGTTGCCTTTGGGCTGGGAGAGGCAGAAGGAAAGGTGTGCTGAGAATGCTTATCTCAGCTAGAGGCCAGAGCTCATCAAGTAAAACAAGATCTGTGCATTTTATGTAAAGCATACGTCAGTAACTAAAAAATATATTGAATGGGCTACACAGCATTCTAGAAAAATAAAGGGACCTATGAAAGTACGATTAGAAATAACCATAAACATATTTCATTAAAAAAAAAAACCTTCCTGAGGATTATAGTGTGAGATAGTAATAGTACAATAATATATATTTTTTTAATGCTTGGTATACTTTTAAAATTAAAGATGTTAGTCTAGTTTCTTTAAAATTAGGGAAGATGGGCCAGCAAGGTGACTCAGCAGACAAGGGTTGTAAGTAAGACTTATAAATTAAGTCCCATGTCTGGAACCTTCACGGTGGAAGGAGAAATATAATCTTGAAAGTTATGCACACATAAACTAAATAAATAAATGTAAAAATAAAATAAGTTGCAGGAGACAAAGTTACATGGTAGTGGCTATCACTCAGCCCAGAATGCACTTGAGAAGTTGAAACAAGGAGGATTTCTGTGAGTAGGAAGTGGCCTAAGCTAGGAGGTGAGTTCCAGTATGGCCTGTGCTACAGATGGAGATCCTGCATCACAAACAAAATAAACAAACCAATAAAGAAATACACTGTAGCACCTTCTTCAGCCAAAGTTTTATTCTTCTTTAAAACTTTTACTGCTACATTATATATAATTAAATTCATAGATCTTAAGTTCTTAAGTACACATTTAGTGTTTTACAGTGTATCAAAGACTTTATCAGGAATGTTTCTGTTACCATAAACCTAATATATTGGTCTCACACACACACACACACACACACACACACACACACACAGAGAGAGAGAGAGAGAGAGAGAGAGAGAGAGAGAGAGAGAGAGAGAGAGAGAGAGAGACAGACTGTGTAGTCCTGCTGTTCTGGAACTCACTGTATTGGCCACACTAGCCTTGAACTAGAGCTCCACCAACCTCTGCTCAGCACTTCCCTGTGTGTGCACGTGTGTTCCCCTGATATCCCTATAGGATTACTAGATAAGTACAAAGTGCTTTTGTTCCCTGTAGCTACAGTAAAAGCAACAACAAATCCCAGTGTCTCTAGCAACATTGCTAGTAGTAATTATGGCAGCTGAGAAATGGTACACCGATCCAAAATGAAAATCACAATTGGTCTTCAGAGTTTCTTAATATAAATTCCATACTTGTAGTATGCTATAATTATATCATAGATGGAACATTCCAATAACCTTACCAACCAGAGTAAGCTTAATAATAATCCAAACAGGCACAGTGACACATACGTGTAATCCAGCACTGACGAGGCTGAGGCATGAAAATCCTGAGTTCAAGACCAACCTGGGTTATTAGCAAGATCCTGTTTTAAAAAGAAAAAGAGACAAAAGACTGATCTTCCTCCAGCTGCCTTTTCTGTTTGTCTGGATAACCTGGATGATCTGGATATTATCCTGGATAACAGGATAGTACCTGTTTTAAGTATTCTAGTGATAGCAGTTAATAGTTCATAATAGTAAGTTTATATCCCATATGTCACTGTAAAAGAACCCTTAGTTAGTACTTTCCAGACTGTTTATTACAGGTACAAAATCAATAAAATGCAAGCACCTTTTTGGTTGACCGTGCTTTAAACAAGGTGACAGAGAGAGCTACAATTCATGAAGGATATCAAAGGCAAATGCCGCATCTATTTGAAATTATAGAGAGAACATTGATTTTTGTTTTCAGCGGAAAGATCTATGCTCGAATTTTAGTTTTGCTTAAGATAAAAGGTTTGACCTCTTAACAAAAAGTACAGTAGTAGTGATTGGGCAGATAATAAACTAAATCTTAGGTCACTCTTTGTTTAGTAGTAGTGTTAAATATTTCTAAGGTGTCAGTAAATATTCGAAGCAGACATAAATTACAGAAGTGGTTTAGTGTCTACCACATTTTGTTTGCATCCTGAATCCTTTGCCTTTTCTAGCTGACTCTTAATCCTCTCACCTTTTTCTCTCACCTTTTTTTTTTTTTTTTCCTTTTGGTTCTTTTTCCTAAAAGGATCAATAAATGGCACTTTTCCTTGCTGACCTCTTAATTAGTAACCCAGTCTCTCTTAATTCCTTCCCATTATTGGAAGTAATGTGTAAGTCCCTCGGAGCTTGGAGAACAGCAGAATGGAGTCCTTAGGATAATAGGATTGCTTGTTCTGAATCTTCACAGATTAAAAGTTAGAGGAAAAGAAGCCCTTGGGGAAATTTGTACACACGATAAGGCAGTAAACTAGGGTGCACAATTGCTGAGGGATGTTTTGGTGAGACAGAAGGCAAAGGCAGGGTCTCCATTTTCTCTCTGTGTGTGATAGTTCTAGATAAAACATTTTTCTTTTTAAGCAACAGAAGTGACTGAGAAGAAGGTAGAGGAGAGGAGGGAATTCTTGGTGTTTACACACACACACACACACACACACACACACACACACACATTTCCTGAAAGTCGAGAAAAATATATTATCTACGGTTTCAATGTTTAGACATTTGGCAATTGGATAAAATAATTTTTGGTGAAAATAGGGAAACAGATGGACATAAATGTACAATAGGGTAGTAACTTTCATTTCTTGTACATACACAGTGAAATCATTGTAGGCAATAAATTTTTGGAGAAGTTGAGTAGGGCTTGGGTAAATGTCATAGTTTATGACTGAATACATATAAACAGGTGAAAACTCAATATAGAGAGGTAATGGTAACTACCTGATAAAGAGACTTAGAGCCCTTTCCATCCCACAGGAAGGATTGCATTAGAGACATAACGGTACAATAGTTGGATTTATAAAGGTATTTTTAAAAGATTCTGCTTACAATTTTGGCAACTGCAGATATATAAAATAAATGCCTTTGTTCCCCCAAACAATGTTAACTATAAAAAATTTTGACCTATAGTTTCTAGAACAAATACCAAAGTTACTTTTAAAGGTGACACTGCTGTGGGTGTATTAAAAGACACTTGACTATAGAGATTTATGGAATTGTTTGAAGACAGTGTCCAAGCTAAAATTGTTCCAAGCCTTGAGACCTTTTCTTTATGCTCTGAGTTCATCCTGTGTACTCAACACTCTTGATTTCAGATTCTTGCACCTGTCTTAATTTTTTCTGAAACAGGGTTTTGTGTTTCTCAAGATGGCCTCATCTGCACAGTGTAGCTAAGAGTGTCCTTGAATTTACAATCCTTTTGCTTCCACCTCCTGATTGCTGAGATTTATAGGCATTGACCATCATGCCCAGATTATTCTTCCTAGGGATTCGAACCCAGGCTCTGCATGCTGGGCAAGCACTCTACCACTGAGCTACACCCCCAACCCCCTTTCACGCCTTTTCTATTCTTCTTTCAGCCCCTCCTCCCGCTCTTAAGAATCTTTGTGTAAGAGGTTACCGCAGCCCACTTTGATAGTTCCTTCTTTTCTGAATTTCTCACAGATATATTAACTTAAAAGCTCATCTCAGGCTTGTTTAACTTTTGGATGGCAGTCTTTGAGGCCAGAGAAATGTATCTTTTTCTTTTAAAATTGAGAGAGAGGCGGGTTGAGGAGGGAGAATGACAATGAATTGGGTGCATGTATGCCAGGTCACATGTATAGAAGTCAGAGAGAATGTGGGTGTGTGTAAGTTCTGATACATGCATAGAAGTCACAGGACAACCTTAGGTGTTCATCTTCACCTTCTGCCTTGTCTGCGACTGTCTCTCTTGTTCATCACTGTGTTTGCCAGGCTACCTGACAAGATTCTGTCTTCTAGGGATTCTTTATCTCTGCCTCGAATCTTGCTGTAGAAGAACTAGGACTGCAGACATGTGCTGCCATGTCTGGCTTTCTGTGGACTGTGAGAATCTGATCTTAGGTCCTCATGCTTACTGAATTCTCATTTCTCCATCTACCAACTTGTCATAGGAGGGCTGGGTTACAGATGGGTTTTATTTCATCTGGCTTTCTATGGATTATTGAAACGTGAGCTCAAGTCCTTGTGCTGAGTTATCTCTTTAGCCCCTCATTATGTTTCCTTATACATAGTAGTTGAGTGATCAATAAGCATAGTGGAAAACAAGGCTTAGAGGAATTGAGGAGCAAACAATTAAAATAGTGATAATGGATATTAGGGAAAGTTGTGTAGTTCCAGCCAAATGTTTCAGAGAGTGTGAGTGGTAGGCCCAGTTGTTGGCACACTGATACAAAAGTGGGTGAGGAGAGAGCAATGAGCTTACTTAGACCTTCTCAGTCTTAGTACTAAGTACCTCTGAGAGTTTTCCTGGTCTAGCTCCCTAATTACACTTCACATTACATATTGCATATAGCAGTGAGAATGTGCTGGCCAGACGCCTCATCTGTAAAACTGAGACACATATCAGAAGTTAGCAATGTTTCATGTTGATGTAGCAAATAATCTTAATAATGTCAGTGTATCAAATTGAGATTGTCGTAGACATCTGAAGTAGACACCTCATTTGAGAGGAATACTGGTCACTTTGAAAATGATGAATGTATTCAAAATTTTAAAGAGAGAGCAAGAAAAACAGTATTAATTTGAGTTTTCGTGAGTTACTTAAGGTATTTTCAAAGATCTGTAACTAAATGTAAGTACTTCTCTTCCAAACTATCATTTATTTCTAGCCATTTGGTCCTTCAAAAATCGTGAGGAGGAAAAGTATTACAGCTTATTCTCCAACTACTGGAACTTATCAATTGAGCCCATTTCTTCTCCCACAACCCCCAAAGAACAAGAGCACAGAAGCAGACCATCAAATGGTTAGTTGAACATTCTTTTCCACTTATGATAAGATTTTTCTAGTTATTGGTTAAATCAAGATTTTGATTTAGTAATATATAGCTCTTGTTGCAGCTGGGTTTTCTCTCTTCTCAAGGAATTTAACATAGAAAAGGCTAGAATGTAAATGTTACTTTGGACATAAATGTAAACTTTGTAGGCACTTATTTTAAAATGCCGCTGCTGTTCCCTTACTATCCCATCCATTAAATAGAAATTATGGCCTGACTGCCTTCAGCTACTATCAATTATAATGGTTACAGATATGCCCTTAACAAGCTATCCATCATATGCATAAATTAACGGGCATATAACTCAGATATTGCCACACTGCAGTTTAAGACAGATACTTCTAAATGTTATTTTTATCCATATTGTCCATTTAGTTTTACCCACATTTAGTATACAGTTTATTTAGTTTATCTTTATTGTGTTCATGTCCTTCTTATTTTAAATGTATTTAAAAAAAAAAAAAACCTCCAAAAATTTTCCATATAGGATAACCTACCTAAATAACCTAATTTTTATATAAAAATATTATTCATTTAATTCTGACATACATTTTTGTTGCTCTCTAGTAGTTTATTGCTAAGATCTATATTTAAAGGCACAGGTCTCAATTTCATATGCTTAATTTTTTTATATCATAAGAAATCATGAATCAGTGACATGTCATTCTCTGTAATATAAAATTTTAAATAGGCTCAAATTTAGTAAAATGTATTTTAGATATGCTGTGACTAACCTAATTCATATTTTATTGTTTAACATTTATTAGATATTAAGCACATGCTAGACTCTATACAGAAATTGGTCTCATTTTACTTAATTTGTTTAATGAAATACATTATTAAATATATTAAGTTTTTTAGTCTCTTTGATTTTAATTTAACCAAAAGCTTTTACCCTAAAGCTATTGATATTATGTTTGTTTTCACAAAATTTATGAAAGTCTATACATTTCTCTTAAGTTCTATAGTTTTTATATAGCAGATATATCTTCTTAATTAAAAAAATAATAGCTTAGAGATTGCACATCTCTATGAAAATCTCAATAGATTTTAAGTAGATACATACTCAATTTCCATATTGAAATTAAATATGGACTTAAGGGAACATTTCTTTTGCCCATAAAAAGATTGGTCACATGATTTCACTTGACATTTATATGGGTAATTATCACATTATTGGTACTAGGTATGCTCTTTTTTAAAAAGTCAAACTGCAAGGATTTCTGAGGTGCCGGCAGTATCTAGTTCTTGACTTATGTGGTAACTACTTATACACTCTAGTTATTAATTAAAGTGATGTATGTTTTAATTTACTCCGATAGCTGTATATGTATCTGCACACACACACACACACACACACACACACACACACACACACATCACATCTAGAAGCCTCAAAGCAGAAATTTGTTAAGGTCCTAATGAAATCACATTATTTGTAATCATACTCCAATCCCAATAAGTCTTCTGCATGGTTTAGAAATAAAAATCCCGAATTGTTATCAGATATTATAAGTTCCAAATTAGAAAATGTAACTTACAAAGTAATTTAAAATTCAGACGAGATCATGACCTCCTTTATATTTCCCCCTTTTAAAATACTGTTCAAAATGTAATAGGAAATTTTAATAACATTTAAAAGACATTTCTACTTGCTTCTTAATATACTTTATATTAAATCCAAAACCTGTTTACTTAGACTTTGCATGTTCAAGTCTCACAGCTCGAATGTGGAGGTCAGAGGGCAACTTTTGCACGTAAATTCTTGCCTTCCGTCTTATTTCATTTGTTTCTGCTTCTGGGCTGTGTCCTCTAAGCTGGCCTGTGAGCTTCAGAGCGATTCTCCTGTCTCTGCCTCCCATCTTTGGTAGGGGTACTGGGGTTACAGATGTGCACCACCACACCTGACCTTTTATATATGTATTCCTGGGACTGAACTCAAGATTGTCAGGGTTGTGTGACAAGCACTTTTACCCACTGAATCATCTTCTCAACGCTGCAGACTCTTATTGGGATTTTAAAAGCCATTCATTAAGTACCTACCCATTTTTCTTCCATGTTCTAGCAGCTCTTGTCTTCCTTCCATACTTGGTCTTTCAGTGCCCTTGCTGACGTTGAATTTTGGTCCTTCTGCCTCCACCTTAGGAGTACTGGGATCGTGAGCATGCGCCACAATCCCTAGCTCCAGTTAATTATTTCATGTGACTTGTTTAAAACAGTAGCCAGCCCTAATAAGTGCTGTATGTTAAACATTGTCATTATCATCATTAATTGTGCTTTTAAGCCTTATCTAACTGAAAGCTTTTTTCATTAGTTAAGAAAAAATTTCCCTGGATCCCTACCAGAAACTTCAAATACAAATCTGAATATAGTCCAGATTCAGTGATGACACATGTATAGTCAGTGTTTTGTAAAGCTGTTCTTAAAAAGAGTCAAGAACACAAATGTTAAAACATGTATGTAACCTAGAAAGAAAAATGCTGACGTAATGATAATGACTCCTTAGCCCTTTGTGTATATTGGGGTGGGTTGTTGTTATTGTTATTTGGTTTGTTTATTTGGTTTGGCTTGGCTTGGTTTGGTTTTGGTTGGTTTGGGTTGGGTTGGGTTGGGTTGGGTTGGTTTGGTTTTTCAAGACAGGATCTTTCTATGTAGACCTGCTGTCCTGGAGCTCACTCTAGACTAGGTTGGCCTTGACCTCAGTGATCTGCCTTGCCTCTCAATTGCTGGAATTAAAGGTGTGTGCCACCAAGCAAGGAATAATATTGTGTTCACTTTTTAAGAAGAATATAGTGAAGAGAGAACTATTAACTGAAAATGTTATTTTGGATGATATTTATAAAATCCTATTTAGCAACTAAAAAGTACTTGAAGAACTAAGAAAACTAAGACTTTTATTGATCCACATATAATTTGGCAGCAATAAAAATATTTAGAAAGGCATTGAACACCTAATAAAAATTCTACAAAAATAATATAGGCTGTCACTGGCTTCTGTGACTAAAATGTGGAAATGAATTACAAATTAAGGAAGCAATCTTAATATTTGATTTTGGAGCTTTACTGCATATAGATAGCATAGTACCAAATTCAGGAAATTAATTTTTGGTTAAGATTTTTTTTAAAAATATAAAAGAAATGTAAAAACAAAATCGGGTGCTTTTTCCTTTCCTATCTCCCTTTGTTTCTCCCCTTACTCCGGATTCACCATTTAGCAATGTAGTTCATCTTTTCGTTCTTGGCTGGTTTTTCTATGCTGTGTCAGGCCATGCATGTCAGACTAGCCTCAATTCTTCCCATTCTGTCTTTCAAGTGCTGGAATTACAGGGAGCTAAAATTTGGCAAGTCAGTCTATTAAAATTTGGCAAATTGTCTCCTTAACTCTGTGTTCTTTTCCCATACAGAAACAAGAAAACCGAGTAACTTGAGCTCACCTGCAAGACAGGAGTCCACAGTGAAAGGCAGTGACGGGTGAGCTTGCTTTCAAAGCCATCGTCACCAACAACTTAAGAAAAGTCATTTGTCTTTGTAAATTAACAGTTTATAAATGGGCTGAGTTACTCTATCTATACATTTATTTTATATGATTTTCTTTTAATACTGTTGTTAAGAAAAGCATTTGTGGTGTCTTGCAGTGCTCATGAGGTAGAAGTATATAATGCTTTAATTTTAATATTCATCGAGCCTAGGTCTGGGCTGGTGTATGATATTCCAATTTAGGGTCAAGCTATTGAAACCTCCATTTCAGAGTCACACAGAGAAGAATAAGAATGTCATAAGCATAAGGAGGTGAGGCAGTAGTGTACCGGCTCTAATGAGCCCCGGTGATGAGCCAGCACCAGCCATGTTCACATTGACCTACCACTAATGCCTGTGAAGGAAGTATCTCACACTGGAGTGATTGAAGGTGGCTCATTTACCAAGTGATTTCTGTGTGTCATATTCTGTGATGAAACAATGAAGTTTTAACCCACTTAGAGCTCATGATCTTCTGCTGTAAGTTAACATGTCTCCCTCAACTTAGGTGAAATTAGTTGTGTTTAAAAAATGTTTTCAGAATCATTTATATGGCGCTTAGATGCATTTTCCATTTAATAGTGATAGAATCTGTAGTTTAAAACCTAAGATCAGATGTCTTTTATTTCGTAATGTAAGTGAGTAGTATTAGTTACTGAATACTGTGTAAAACACTGTAGTCAAGGTAAGTCCTCTGGGAAGCCTGCCTTGCCTAGGGTCTCCTACAGCACCTTATTACTTGCTTTAGGACTTCCTTTCCCTAATGACACCAAATATGGTCAATTACTATATTTGCAAAGCACTACTCTTTAAATTTTTTTATTACATTTATCTATTGAATGTGTATTGTGTGTGTGTGTCTGTGTGTGTCTGTTCTGTGTGTCCAGGACTCAGTTCTCTGTTCCACCATGAGGGTCTTAGGGATTGAACAGGGATTTAAGCCATCAGACTGTTGGCAGGCACCCTTATCCACTGAGCCATGCTACCAACCCAGCAAGGTATTTTTACTCTCTTTTCCCTTCTCTTTTTTTTAATAAATTTTTTTTAAAGATTTGTTCATTGTTATTTTATGTATGTAGGTGTTTTGTCTTCATGTGTAGAAGTTCACTTTGAGAGTAGAGGCCAGAAGGGGCCTCCAGATACTCTGGAACTGAGGTTATGTATGTGAGCAGCCAGTGGGTGCTGGGAACTTAACCTGAGTCCTCTGCAAGACTAGCAAGTGTTCTTAACCACTGAGCTGTCTCTCCAGCCCCATACTTTCTCTAATTAAGAATCCTAGTTCCTTAATGAAGCCAATCTTGACTAGGTGTTAAATATTTTACCATTAAAATAGGCAACATATGTAAATAGCAAAGATCTAAAATTATGTAGGAGGATGTGCAGTAAAAGCAAGCAGCATGTAACAATTCTAGATCACTTATAGCAGTGTATTTGAAAGTAGATGGGTGCTAAGCCAGGTGGATCTCTGATACAACTGTAAAATGAAGCAGAGTTAGAAGTAACAGTACACAGTGGGAGAGGAAAGGGTTGACAAAGGTGATAGCATATAAGCAAGCCCAACCACAGATGACTGCCCCAAGCTGGCTTAAACTGCCTTCGTTTCCTGTACTTAACTGCTCACCTCTTTCTTCTGAAGTCATTACATTCTTTTTTTTCTTTTTATTTATTGGATATTTTATTTATTTACATTTCAGATGTTATCTCCTTTCCCCATTCCCCCCCAGAAACCACCGTCCTTCTGCTTCTATGAGGGTGTGCCCCCTTCCACCCACCCACTCCCACCTCCCCGTCCTTGAATTCCCCCACTCTGGGGCATCCAGCCTTCATGTGACCAAGGACCTCCTCTCCCACCTATGCCCAACAAGGCCATCCTCCCTACATATACAGCTGGAACCATGGGTCCCTCCCTAAGTGCTCCCAGGCTGGTGGTTTAGACCCTGGGAGCTATGATTGGTTGCTATTGTTGCTCTCTCCATGGGAATGCAAACCCTTTCAACTCCTTCAGTGTTCTCTGTAACTCCTCTATTGGGAACCTCTTGATCAGTTCAATGGTTAGCTGTGAGCATCCACCTCTGTATATGTCAGGCTCTGGCAGAGCCTCTAAGGAGACAGCTATATCAGGCTTCTGTCAGCATGCACTTCCTGGCATCCACAACAGCACTTGCCTTTGGTGACTGCACATGGGATGGATACCCAGGTGGGACAGTCTCCAGACAGCCCAGCCTTCATTTTCTGTCCCATGCTTTGTTTCCATACTTGCTCCCATGAGTATTTTGTTACTCCTTCTAAGAAGGACCGAAGCACCCATACTTTGGTCTTCCTTCTTCATGAGCTTCATGTAGTCTATGAGTTGTATCTTGGGTATTGCAAGCTTTTGGGCTAATACCCACTTATCAATAAGTGCATACCATGTGTGTTCTTTTGTGATTGGGTTACCTCACTCAGGATGATATTTACTAGTTCAATCCATTTACCTAAGAATTTCTAGAATTCATTGTTTTTAATAGCTGAGTAATACTCTATTATGTAAATGTAGCACATTTTCTGTATCCATTCCTCTGTTGAAGGACATCGGGGTTCTTTCCAGCTTCTGGCTATTATAAATAAGGCTGCTATGAACATAGTGGAACATGTGTCCTTGTTATATGTTGGAGCATCTTTTGGGTATATGCCCAGGAATAGTATAGCTGGGTCTTCAGGTAACGCTATGTCCAATTTTCTGAGCAACTGCCAGACTGATTTCCAGAGTGGTTGTATCAGCTTGCAATCCCACCAACAATGGAGGAGTGTTCCTCTTTCTCCACATCCTCGCCAGCATCTGCTATCACCTGAGTTTTTGATCTTAGTCATTTTGACAGGTGTGAAGTAAAATCTCACTGCTACCTATTTGATGTCAGCCTGGTCTACAAAGCCATTTCCAAGCCAACGAAAGTTACATTTTTGTACCCTTTCTCAAAAACAAAATCTCTCCTATTCCCAAAAAAAGCTTGTTATGTTAAGAAAGCCTGATTTAAACCAGTGGTTCTCAACCTTCCTCATGCTGTGACCCTTTAATACAGTTCCTCATGCTGTGGTGACCCCATAAAATTATTTTCATTGCTATTCTACAACTGCAATTTTACTGCTGTTATGAATTGTAAATATTTAATATGTGATCCTCCCCAAAGGAGTTATAACCCACAGGTTGAGAATCACTGATTTCAACTTACAAAAACTTAATAAAGTTTATTTTCTTCACAGTAAACTATGCAAGCCATTATTTTTAAGCCTCACAGTGTGAGACCATGGTAAGTGAACTTTGGAATATTAACTCAAGAAGGCATGTATTATGGAGAGGAAAAGACATCTATCTCTTCCAGCTCACTCATAGGTGGGAATGAAAGAGAAGTGAGAGCAAGGTCTTTGGAGGATGGTTGATAACGTATATTGTGTCTACTAGGAATGGCAAAATGACAGGGGAGCACTTACATACGTCGCCCCTTTAACATGGAAAGAAAGTGCTAGGGACCAGAATCTGCCTCTTGGAATATTAGTACAGCTCTATGACGTGAGACGTCACATTCTTATTCTTGGTAATTATATTTGCTTTTCATTCCTAGATTCATGATGTTGCTATCTAACATTGAGAGATCATCAGAGAAAACCATGGAGATAATGAAAGATTTAAGTAGTATACAGGTTTGCACTTTTTCTTGCATATAAATTTCATACCTCCACTATCTGTTTTGAAAAAGGAAAGAAAGAGCCTATATTTAAGAATCCACTCCAGTCAAGAGTTTGCAGGGTATATATTTAATTTATTTCTCATGGGAAGCTCCTTAGTTATAATAATAATGATTAACTGTAATATTTTAGTTTTAGCTGACTTTTCACATTAAAAAGAAATTTTGTAGATTATGAGATTATGTTAGAGGGTTTTTTTTGTTTTGTTGTTGTTGTAGTTGTTGGTTGGTTGAGACAGGAACTCACTATGTAGCTCTGACTGTTCTAGAACTCACTATGTAGATCTGCCTTGAACACAGAAATCTGCCTGCTTCTGCCTCCCAAGTGCTAGAATTAAAGGTGTGAGCCACCATGTACAGCATATTTACCTGCTCATAACTGAGCATGCTGATGCACTCCCTGCATCCCAGCACTTAAAAGGCAGAGGGTGGCAGATCTTTAAAGTGTGAGGCCAGCCTCTTCTACATTGAAACATTCTATCTCAAACCTGTACCATCCCACAACCCCACAAAAAACCAAAATTAGTATTATAGTCATTATAGGGCTTGTAATACTTGACTTACCAGGAAAACTCAAAATTCCTAGTTTAAGATCTTTTAAATGAAGAAGACAATGTATTATATTTCCTTTGTAAATAATCTCTTAGTTGTAGAGAACTTATTTAACTCATTAAAAATAGTTTTCTTTCAGGCTTTGGAGGGCAACAGACAACTTGAAGGTCTCATTGGTGTTTCCCTAGTACCATGCTCCATAAAAAGAGAAGCAAGGAAGACCAAAGAACTAAGTAAGAAAAATTAATGTACTTTTTAAGATTTTTTAAAATTTATGTATTTTATGTATATGGATGTTTTGTCTACCTACTCAAAGAGGGCATGGGGTTCCATTATAGACAGCTGTAACCCACCATGTGAGTGCTGGGAATTGAACTCAGGGCCTCAGGAAGAGCAGCCAGTGATCTTAATCACTGAGACATTTCATCCAGCACCTGGATTTTTAATGTTAGTAATTTTAGAGAGAAACCTTCTGATGTTTCTCAAGTTTCAGTTTGATAGATCACACATATCCTAAAGCTGTCCAGTTAGAAGTACTGTTAGCATCTTTAGATGACATGTGTTCTTTATCAGGATGTATTGCTTTATGGCTTCCTCTTGAATTCGGAAGACAAGATTGCACAGGGGAGACTGCCAGCAGGCTTCCTTTATAGTGAGCTCCTTTTTAAAGTGAGATAGTAAGAGGGCACTTACATTGTGCTTGATACCTATAGGATGTATTGCTTTGATTACTCTTTTTTCTACAGAGTTGCTTCTTCCAAACAATGAGAAATTATTAATTCATATTCAATGTTTGTAGCCAGACTGTACTGGAATTCACTATGTCCCCCAGGCTGTTCTTGAAGTCACAACAATGCTCTCTTTTTTCAGCCTCCTGAATGCTGGGATTACAGGTGTGCACCAACCACACCCAAGTATTTTATGTAAAGTCTATAAAAAAAAGATTGTGTTTGAGATCATATGTTCAAGTGTGCACACCTGTGTGCAGGTATGGTGTGTCTTAACACTGTCTAATCCTGTGAATCAGTATTTCTTCTTGAACCTTGGACTTATATTTTCTCATCTAAGCAGGATGCCAGCACGTCTTAGGGATCTTCCTGTCCTCAGCCTACTTAAATCTGGGATTCCAGTCATGCACAAGATTCCCAGCTTAGTAAATGAGTGCAGAGACCCAAATTCTAACTCTCACAATTGCTTAGCAGGCTATCTTAAGCACCGTGCCATCTCTACAGCCCACATGTCACTTCTTAATGTGAGGGTATTTTTTTTTCTCTTTTAGTGACAAAAGTAATAAAACAAAAGCTGTTTGAAAAGAAAAAGTCAAGAATTCCTCCCAAAGGTAGGATTGTAGTGTTTTAGTTTATTACATTAAAAAAAAAATGTTTTCGTGGGCTGGAAAGATAGCTCATCAGCCAAAAGCATTTGCCACTTCTGCAGAGGATCTGAATTTGGTTCTTTACAACTCATGTGGGGGCTTACAACCTCCAATTCCTGGGGATTCCGTGCCTTCTTCTTCCATATACAGGCACCAGGCACACATGGTCTTCAGACTTACATGTAGGCAAAACACTCATGCACATAAAATAAATGTGTTTTAGAAAAAGAGAAGTGCAAAAAAAGAGGAGTAGTTTCATAATCATCTCATGAACTAAGATCTTGTGTGTGTGTGGAGAGAGAGAGATTTATCCATCTTTTAATATTTCCAATTTATTGAAATATAAGTATTTAAGGAATATCCTATTGACTTTCTGAATTCCATCAGTATTTCTTATACTGATGGCCCTAATCTACACCATTATGTTATCTATTTGATCTCTCTAATTTTTTAAAGTAGTTTTAAATTCCTTTAATAGAACTGTTTTCATAGGGCTTTTTTGTATGTGCTTTTAATTTCATCCAATTCTTGGAATTTTTAAATTTCCTTTTTGATTTCTTCAGTGATTCACTCATCACTCAGCAGTGTGTCATCCAATCTGTATGTTTGTAGGTTCTATAGCTTTCATGTTGACTTCTAGCCTTATCCCACTGTGGTTAGATAACATACAGGAAATTATCTCAGCTTGCTTTTGTTGTTGTTGTTTCAACTTGCTTTGTATTATAGTATATAATCTATTTTAGAGAAAGTTCTATGCTATATTGTGAAGAATGTGTATTATTCAGTGTGTGGTTGGAATCTTCTGAAGTGTCTGCTAGGTTCATCTGTGATCTCATTTAGCTCACAAAGTTTTCTTGTTTATTTTTTATCAGGGTGCTGATGAAGGTAGGTTGTTGATGTTATCCACTGTGGTGGTTTGAATAGGAATGGCACCCATAGCCTCAGATATTTGAATGCTTGGTCATTAGTGAGTGGCACTACTTGACAGGGATTAGGAGGTGTGGCCTTGTTGGAGGAATCACTGGGCCTTGAGGTTTCAGAAGCCCAGGCTGGGCCCAGTGGCTCTTTTTGCCTGCTGATCCTGATGTGGAACTCTCAGATACCTCTTCAGCATCATATCCGCCCACATATACCATGATGGTATTGGACTAAACCTCTGAAACTCAAACCAGTCCCAGTTAAATGCTTTCTTGTCATAAGACTTGCCATGGTCATGGATGTCTTTTTACAGAAACAGAATATTGACTAAGATACCCACTATTAATGTATTGGAATTCATCTGAGTAACATGTAGTAGTATTTCATTTGTGAAATTAAGTCCACACATGATCAGTGCACATGAGTTCAAAATGGCAATGTTCTTTTGGTGGATTGTTGCTTTAATCAGTATAATCTTCCTTCTCTCTTCTAATTTTGCTTTGAAGTCTAGTCTGTCAGATATTAGAACAATATCTACTTATTTTCTAGTTTCATTCCTCCAGATATGTTTTTAAATTCTTTTACTCTAATGTCATATCTGGCCCTTTTCTTTTGTCTTGTTTTGTCCATGTGTGATATGCATGCATATGTGTATTCATTCACACAAACACATGCATACATGTGAGTGGTTTGATGTTAGCTGTCCTCCTTGATTGCTTTCCACCTAACATATATGACAGGTCTCTTACTTGAAACCAGAGCTTGCCGGTTTGGCTAACCTAGCTAGGCAATTTGCTCTTGGGTCTTTGTCTCTATCTCTGTCTTCTGTGCACAGGTGTTACAGATGAGCCACCATACCCTCTTAGCATTTACATGAGTACTGGTGATCGAAACTCTGGTCTTCATGCTTGCACAGCAAGTGCTTTGCCCATTAAGCCTAAATATTAATCTTTGATAGTCAAGTGTTTTCTTAGAGATAACAAACAGATGGGTTCTGCTTTGTTATTCAACCTGCTAGTCTGTGTCTTTTGATTAAGGCATTGAAACCATTACTATTCAGAATTATTACTAAAAGGCATTTCAGATAAGCCACCACATGCTCTTGGCATTTATGTGGGTACTAGGGATTGTATTTTATTTATTTATTTTTATATATATGACAAGTACACTGTAGCTGTCTTCAGACACACCAGAAGAAGGCATCAGATCCCATTACCGATGGTTCTGAGCCACCATGTGGTTGCTGGGAATTGAACTCAGGACCTCTGGAAGAGTAGTCAGTGCTCTTAACCACTGAGCCATCTCTCCAGCCCCCAAACTATTGTATTTGCCGCCATTTTGTTGATTTTTTTGTTTTTGTTTTGTTTTTGTAGTGTTTGAGGTTTTCATAGTCTTTACTTGCTAAACTATTGTTCTAATGTGGTTTATTCTTTCCTGTAGCATCATGGATGAGTTTATCTTTTTCTTTGTTCCAATGGATTCCTCGAAGTATCTAGTGACAATCACTAGCCCTTGTGCATGGCCCAACTCTAATAGGTTGGGAATAGGAGAGCTGTAAGGTGCCTAGCTGTGTATCATGAAATCCTTTAGCCTGTTTGAATCATGAAAAGTGTTTTTTCTTCAACTATAGCAAATAGTTTCACTATGTATAGTATTCTGAGTTAGTTTTATGCCTTTTACATGAAGTCTTTCTCCTTCCTCCATCTCATGATTTATAGACTTGGTCTTTTCATATGGTCTTCTACATTATGTTTATCCTTTCTTATTAATTCATCTTTGTCATTTTCTGCATATTCCAATTCATCTCTCTTGTCTTCATCCCTAGTATTCTGTTCTCCCCCTGTCCTATTCTATCATTGGTGAGTCTATGGAGCTTCCTATTTGATGTAGTGAACTTTGAATTTCTTGCATTTTACTTCCTTTTTGTTTGTTTGTTTGGTTTGGTTTGGCTTTTTCATTCCACTTTCATATCCTGTATTGGCTTGTTTCTTTTTTGTTTTTGTTTTTGTTCATGCATGTAATGTATATATGTGCACATAGCTGTGTATGTTCATTTGAAGGTCAACACCAGTTATCTTCCTCTGTCATGCTCCATCTCATTTTTGATTTTTATATTTATTTTATGTGTATGGGTATTTGGCCTACATGTATGTGTGTGTACTACATGTGTACAGTGTCCACAGAAGTCAGAAGAGGGGATTCGATCCCCTGGAACTGGAGGTACAGGTGATTGTGAGCCTCGTATGGGTGCTAGAAACCAAACCCAATTCGTCTGCCTGTACTCTTCACAAGTACTCTTCACTGATGAGCCACCTCTTACCTCTCTGCACCTCTGGATTAGTTTTTGAGATGAGGCTTTTACTGAACCTGGAGTTCATTGATTTCCCAGACTGGCCAGCGAGCTCTGGAATCTGCCTGTCTCTGCCCTTCCAGTACTGGGAACTCAGATACACCGGCATGCCATGCATGGGTTTTATGTGGTGCTGCAGATTAGACTGACTGAGCCATCTACTGGCTCCACACTGCTTTATTTCTTTTAACTATTTGTGTTCTCCTGTAATTCACTCATGAGTTTGTGTCTACTTGAAATCTTTGACTAATTTATAATCACTCTTTTGAATTCTGTCTTTGGGATTTCATATAATTCACTCCCATTAAAGGGTATTACTGTATTTTTGGAGGATTCATTATACCTTGGATTTTCATGTATCTTGTGTTTTTCCATTGAGACTTCTACATCTGGAGTTAAATCTTTGGTTGATTTTTTTTTCTTTCTAAATCACCCCTGTTCTTCATGTGAAGTGTTTGCAACATAGGAGAGTGACTGGGTTGTAGTAAGGTTATGATGCTGTTTTCTGTTAGATTCCAAATCTAGCTTAGTTAGTTAGACCCCTCAGCCCACGTATTCAGGGTACCAGTCTTAATTTCTAATACTTTCCTGAAGGTAGAATAATGTTTGCAAAAGCAATCACTATCAAAGATAGACCAGCCCACTGTGAAAATAGCAGTAATGGTCAAAATCAAAACAGTCACATCCAAACCTTAGGAAGTAGAGGAGCACTGATGGTACTGTGTTCACTGCAGTGTTTGGTAGTGTGTGTGAGTGGGAGGGCAGAGCAGTGAGACTAGTGGTTAGTACTGGCTGGATGAAGCAAAGGGGAGAAGAGGGGAAAGTCACAGAGGGACCAGTGAGGTCAGCGGGTCATGGGAGAGAAGCAGTTTTGGCTAAAGTTAGGATGAAACAAGAGGTAAAAAAATCCAAAAGGCAGTTGAAAACAGCCCTCTCCTACAGGAGGCTGCAATAAGGAAACTACATGCAAACCAAGCTGTTATGTTCTTTTAGAAAGTCTATCAAAAAAGATGGGAAAAGAAAGTCTTGAAGTGGGAAAAGAGGGCAACGGAAGATAATTATTTTTTTCTAAGAGGAATGAAAGAAGCCTAGCCAAAGCCTGCATACTAGTCCTTGAATGCCCAGCCTAGCCTGGGTGTACATGGAAGGACAGTGGGTCTTCTGTGCCTGAAGCTCCCTGTCTCCCTGAATGGCTAGCCATCATTGCCTTTCCCAACCCATTACCACCTCAGTCTTGGATCTGGGGTCTAAGCATAATCTCAGAGTCATCTCTATTCGTGGGGATACTATAACCTCAAGGATGACACAGAGCTCAGTAGAAGAACTGACCTCCATCTCCTGAGAAACTGGGGGCAGGCAGTATTGCCTCTCTATAACCCACTCTTGTCTAACCCATAGCATAAAAAGTGACAGCAAACCCCAGTTCTCTTCCAGTCTTCTCCAGATTCCTACTTTTTATCACCTTACAGCATGGATGGGGATCCCAAGGATGAGCAGGAAGCTTGGGACATAGGAGCATGGCAGTAGTCACTAAGGAATACCAAGTATCTTGGGATCTTGTATCTGTTCCTCTACAGACCCTGGCTCTCAGCAGATCCCACCTTGCTAAACAGGGAGCCGATCTGATTCAGGTCCTTCCTTGTGGTTTTGAAGTGTATTGATTGCTAGGTTTCTGCATATAGTCCCAGGGTACTTGGCTCTGAGGTTTCTATAGGTATGATTGATGGAGGGCCTGGAACCACCGAGCCACTAAACAGCAGTGGTCTTTTTTTAAATGCCATACTCAGGCTGCTCCTGCTGAGTGCTGCTTTGGTCAGGTGCCTGGCAGAGACCTCCTTGTTCTTTATGACTGAATAATACTCTGTTTTGTGCAGAAGAATGAGACTTAATATTGTGGCATGAATGTCACTCAGCAGTCTCTGCAAGTGGAGCTGGCCCTTGACTAGTGATATTTTAGGCTACCATCCTTAAGTACAAGCAACGACCATTTACTGAGTACTGGTAATTTCTGTGTTCCCAGTCCTAGGCTTAGCAGATCTTACAGCAATATTATTAGATAGTTATTTTCCCTGTCATTATGAACAATAAGCAAATACACAAAATTCATTAACTTGACCAAAGACACTGGCACTTAAGTTACAAAGCAGGGACTCAAATCTAAAGATCAGATGACTCAGAAAGTCTAGCCTTTCCATGACTTCATGTTTCTTCCAAAAACAAGTGAACTCAGCTGGTCACCCTAGTTTTCAAAGTATATATAAATATAAGTGACACTGGACCAACCAGTCTAATATGTTTGAGTGGGCTTAACTTGAAAAGTAACCTTCAGTGGAAATATCAGATTCCAGTCAGGAGAGGCCAGCTGCATTACAAAGGGTAACAACCAGGGCAAGATGCCTCCAAAGCTCTTGTAGAGGGGTGGGCTCCTGTGCCTCCCACTGTATGCCACAGAATCTCACACAGGGGAGTATTTGCAAGGTTGGGGTCTCCTCTCCTCCTTTAGCTTTTCATGGTTCCATTGTGGTATGTCACAGATTCACTTTCCTAACTTCACAAGATTTACATTATAAGGTGACATTTATAAGTCTATTATTTTCCTAGAAGACCTTCTATATTTTCTGTGCCAATGATGTATTTTTTAAATACCATGCTTTCCTAGAAGTATTAATAGTTAAAACTGATATTTACCAAATTTTGAGAAATGAAGGAAAAACTTCTCAGAAGATTAGTTAACAAAATTATTACATTTAATTCATCTTTTGAGGGATATAACATAGCACATTTGAAGGTATCAGCAGGCAAATTAGAGATCCCTCTATCATGTAACTCTTGGGGATCAATCTCAGGTTATCAGATTTTGGCAGGACCTTGACCCACTGAGCTATCTCACTAGCCCTCAAATAATTCTAAAGAACTTTCCAGAAGTATTAATAATACATAACTAAAATCTCTGAGGGGTTGGATAGTAAGTATGTCATTTCTACAGTTAAACACTGCACCTCAATTCTTTGTGCATTTATGCAAGAACAGCCTCCTAGCTATTGTGTTATTTTTAGACATACAGACTGAATTGTCCATTGTCAGGCTTCTACAGGGTTGGATTTCTTTCATTCATAGAAGAAATTGTACCACTAAATCATATTTTGAAATTTCTAGTAGGCATTAGTTATTTGTTGTGACTTAAACAAAAACTTTATTTAAAAACCTGTTTTCATAATATGCATCAATATTGCCATGCCTAATTACCACTTATTTGCACTGATAATCCTCCATTTCCACTTGGCACGAGCTACAGTAGCTCTTTGTGTTTTCTAAGGCACTAAAAGTTCTTGATTTTCCAACTCATGGCCACGTGCTTCCTTGGAGTTTGAATCTGAGCTCTTGCACTTCGCTGGATGCTTTCCCCGCCGCTGTCTCTGGATCCTACCATGCATATCTTCAGTATGGGGTTTTGTCGTTAAAGCTGTTAAAGATGGTACACTCACATAACACAGACACTGAAGCAAACACAGAATTTTTCTTACTAAATCAACAGCTTTCATGTCTTCTTATCACATACTGATTTAAGAAGCATTTACTAATGATCCAGCATCTCACCTGCTCCCTTGTGTGCGCCTTTGGAGACTATGCCTTGAGTCTTGCTGAGATTTTCTACTTTACTTTTTTTCTCTTATTATCCAGATTTGTTTAAATTTTAAAACGTCTTGTGAATCTCCATAGCATCATAAATAGTTTCTTTTAATCAGCCCTTATGTTGGGTACTGAATTTGTTTCATTTCTGTAATCATAAAAATGGAATAGGCCAGTTACTTGTTTCACTGTCAACAGCATGTATCTAAGGTGGCATTTAGGATGATGGTGGCATTTCTTCTTATAGTCTCTGTTTCCTCTAAGGTTTTCCTAGAATAATTAAAACAGGCAAGTGAAGGGGAATTGCAACATTTCTGCTGTCCTTGCCCCTCCAAAGCTTAGTGCTGGTTCCCTTTGCTCAGCACCACTTGCAGTGGCTACTACAGGAAGAGGAGAATCCATGTGATACCCCAGGGATAAGTAAACAGGCACCTGGCAGGTCCTGTGCGGGAGGCTTCATGGAACTAAGAGAAACCTGAAGAGTCACTCACCCTTTAATAAGGACTAGACCTATGAATCAGAATGCCTTGCTAGACTATGTGAATAACAGGCTCTCTTCTGCTAAACTCAAGGTTTTTAAACAAAGGAAGGCTTCTTTTGGTTATTCAGGATATAAGACTAAGTTCACTTTCCTTAATAATATTGGCTTTATGACTATTAGGAAAATAATGAAATGAAAGACTCCTTTTCTGTTAGATTTAGATGTGAATTTTCATAATTATTTTAAATTCGTTATGCTGAAGATCTAAGACATCTGACTGTTCAGTGGTCTGAGACTGGTGATGGATGTCACACTGTGATCACATGGTGAGGCATGAAATGTATTTGCTTTACACAATCAACCCTACTAAAAACAACCTCATACAGATATTCCTTAGTCAATAGATGGCTTTCTGCAGCACTTGGCATTTTCATTTTTTCTAGAGACATTATAAAATGCCACCATTGTTTGTCTGTGACGAGGACTTCCAGTAAACAAAATGTTTTTGAAAAGAATGTAAGCAAATTGTAGAACAGCTGCCAAGATAAGAAATCAAGAGACTCAGTTTCAGTCCAAAACATATTTTATGTTTTGAGAATAATTGTGTAGGTTGCAGAATGCATATTTCAAATGCTGCATAACCATCTGAACTTTACAATGTTTAAAAAAGTTGATTGTTTCAGCTATTTATAATAGAAACTATTTCAGAACTTCTAGCTCTAGTCTTCTGAAAAAGGCCCAGACTGTGTTTTCTTTAGTTAACTTGCATTGTAAAATTCATGTTGGCTACAGGATTCAGAAGCTATCACATCCTTTAGGCTACAGGGTAAGCAGACCCCTGTGCTGACACCATAAAGTAGTTTGATGTGGCCTTGCCACCATTCTAGCCACCACTGAGGTGTTTTTTAACCAAAGGTTATACTTCTCACAATTCAATCTTGAAAAAAGTACTCATTATATTAGCCAAATTCTTTTACTTCTTGAAGACTACTGCCCTCTTGGCATTTCATCTTTGATCTTAAATACTGTGCAGCATCTTTTTTTTTTTTCCTCAGATACTTTAGTTTTAAAAGCACTCAGATTTGAGTTTGAATTCTCTTTAAAATTCCCCTCTGTGCTTTCATGGATTTATTTGGAAATAGCTGTTAATTTTGATATCACAGATACACATTCATGTACATTGTAGCTCTCGGTCCTTCATGTGGACTCATTGTTGTGCATGCTGTCCGTGGGTCAGACCTCTCTGTTGATAGTGTTACAGTTCTTGCTTTACGCCCATCATCATTGTTTGGGGACTATGACCAACTGATGACAATGCCGACTTACGATTTGTCTTGGATGTAAGGAAAGCAGAACAGGGTTATTACTTTTCAAAGCCTTTTGCATAATTTTCTTCCATGATTTAAATTTTTATACTTTATTTAAAGTATAATAATTTTTCTTTTGAAAGAAATCTGTAGCAAATGTTATACTTTTGGACTCACTTAATAGCAATTATGTGTTTAAAAGGTGTAAATAACTTGCAAGCAGACAGTACAAATATCCAGGTGTTCTTATGTGCTGATGACAACAAAATTGAAAAGAAAGACTGTAATAATTCTGACTGGTTTTCTCTGCAGAAGATATTGATTATTTGTGTGTGGTGAGAGATTTGGAAAATTCAATTAAAGGAGTTGTGCAAAGGTTTCATAAATTTCCCTTCTACAGCGTGTACACAGACATTGTTGCCTTTTAAATCAATGCAGCACTTCACAATATATTTTCTTTGAAACATAAAAATAAATAACATTTAAACAGTTCTGCTTACTACAGAAACAAATTTTATTTTCTGTGAAGCATTTAGTCATGTGCTACCACTGACTCAGACCCATTTGCCAGCTGTAACAAATTTTATAGACACTTCCCTGGAGACATAGCTCACGTACTATGAATTTTTAAATGAACAAATGGTGAAGAAGGGGTGTCAGCAATATAAAAATTGATCAGTTAAAAGATAAAAGCATAAGTAAAGAGATTTGTATGGTGGCCTTAATAGGTTTTATTAAATAAAAATACTATAAAAAGACAGTAATGAATAGACTAAGGACTGACTGTTCTTGAGGAGGAGAAGAATTATCCTGGCACATTTATAGAAATTGGTTTTTTGTTGCCTGACAGGTGAACATTTTCCATTTTAACCCTGAAAAGCAGTCAGAAAAGTTAACCCCATCCCCAGGACTCACATCATATTGCTCCGTGGCATACATACCTTAGACACCTAAGTAACAAAGTGTATTTGCTAATTATGTTAGGTGGTTTGCTGTCTATCAAGACTCAAAAGAGGAGGGAGGCCATTTGTATTCTCACTTAGTTGCAGCCCACGGAATGCCTGGGCTCCTGCTGCTTTCCTTCTCATAGACTGCTTTTCTTCCTTCTCTGCCTCCAAGTCTCCTGCTTATCTCACTGTAAAGTCAGTCTCAAATGGGCCGTCCTCTGGGAAGCTTACCATTCTCACAATTGAAGCACAATTGTTTCATGCCGTAGACTCCCATGGTCCTGGTCAACTGTTAATTGTGTTTGTGTAGTGCATTGTCACTCGGATTACTGGCCTTCTTGTGGACTCCTCTGTGTTACAGCCCCAGAGCCTCACCCAGCAACTGGAGAGAGAGGGCTGGGGTGTAATTACAGTAGAGCACCTACATAGAACCCAGATTAAATGTCCATTATGTAGTACATAATGAGTGAATGGATGGATAAATTGTTTAAGAATTGTTTAAAGATTATCTATCAAAGCTAGATGCCTTGTAGCACAAGAAGTGTTGCCTGATTCCAAGAATTATCTAAACATTTTCAAACACTTAAATTTTTTTTGGTTTTGTTTGGTTGGTTGATGTGTTTTTGAGACAAGGTCTCACTGTGTAGTCCTGGCTAACCTAGAACTTGCTATGTAGATCAGGCTGACCTCAAACTCACAGAGATCCACTTGCCTCTGCCTCCCGAGTGCTGTAATTAAAGGTTCAAATACTTATGGTTGCCCTCTTTATGTCCTTCATTAATTTAATGTTTATAGAATGCCTGTTATGAATTAGTCTTCTGGCCTTAGGGATGCCAACAAAACAACAAAACATGGCAGACCTCATCCTGCCCTCAGGAACATAGAGTCCAGCACAAAGAGCAGGTAACCATAGTGAAGTGTGAAAGGATAGCAACAGCATCACATACACTTTTTGGTATGATGTACAAGGCATATAACAGACATCCTGGCTATTATCATTTAAGATGTATATTCTGAAGTAGAGCCTATGAGATGTTAAAATAAAAATTATAAAGCCCAAACTTGTTTATTATGTAAAATAAAAAATTTTTAAAAGATTTATCTATTTTGATTTTACATGTATTGGTGTTTTCCTGACATGTAAATGCATCTCATGCATGCAGTACCCACAGGATACTGAAGAGGGAGTCCGACCCCTTAGAGCTGGAGTTGCAGATGGTTGTAAGCTGCCGTAAGAGTGCTGAGAGCCAAACCCGGGTCTTTGCAAGAGCAGTCAGTGCTCTTAACTGTTGCGCCATCTCTCCAGCCCCCAACTTTATTTAATTTCACTTGACTCAATATTTATTTTTGTATCATATAGTGTGGCAAGTTATTTTCAATTGTTTTCTGAAAAAAAAATCTCTTTTTTTCACATAGAACATCATCTTGACAGCTTTGAATTTCTTAAAGCCATTTTGAACTGAGGTAATGTCTTGCTTCTCTAACTCAGCTAACCTTGTTAAATTTCACTGTTTTGTTCATGTAAAAGTCTTTTACTTACACTGTAAGATTTTATTAATTAGTTATAGCTTTCCTTTAAAGCAATTTTATTGTTTTGTAAAGATAACCTTTTTCTAGTAGCTAACTGTAACATAAAGACTGTATCACCATCGGACAGTGGTGGCGCATGCCTTTAATTCCAGTACTTGGGAGGCAGAGGCAGGCGGATTTCTAAGTTCAAGGCCAGCCTGATCTACAGAGTGAGTTTCAGGATAGCCAGGGCTATACAGAGAAACCCTGTCTCGAACCCTCCCCCAGACCCCCCCCCCCAAAAGACGGTATCACCATGTCATGCTATGATGTGTTCAGAACTTCATTAGATGGAATAGCCTTGCTTGCTTTGGGCATTTACTTCATCTCATCCACAACTCTGGCTGGCTCATCCTAGTGAAGAGAACTTCCATCCCAAGAGTAGACCACAGCCTCAGGGGCATCACTGTCTCAAGTATAGTTGCTTCATCATTTCTCCCTCAGTTGTTCTTCATGCTTCCTTTCTAGGGTTTATAGCACTCAACTCGGCTAAAAAACTTAAAACACATTCAGAAGTGATATGATCTAAAAGCATTTTAGACACTAGGACAAACAAAATTTTGAGCTATACTAAATTACACAAGTTCAGACTCTTCGTTCTAGGGTTCTGACCTGCTGCACAAATATTATAATTCTAATGAGGATCACAGTATCAGCTTGGAGAAACAGATAACGTCCTGTAGGGCAAGCCTCTCTGGCACAAAAACATTAGCAATTAACATGAACCAGGTCTAAAAGCATAGTGGAGTCCACTGGAATCCATATGGAATCTAACCTTGAACTCCACGTACTACCCCAACTAGAGGGGCAAACTAGAGGCAAAAGCTGAATTTCTAAGTCTCTGAAGACCACAGAGCTGCCTTCTGCTCATGACTGCAGCTGGGCTGGCAAGGACAGGGGAATTTCCTGACCATATGAGATAGGAAGCACAAAGGCCCATGAACTTGAAATAGGCAGTGATAGTGAAACTACACATGAGAAAGAATGGTGTGTAAAATTAATGACCTATAATATCAGTAAAATGTAGGCCAGTAAATGTTCTGGATTCTGCCTTTCATGAGGTGTAGAGCCAAGGAAAAGTTGATAATGGTTATAAACAGTGCTTTCTACTGTGAGTACCGGTGAAGAAAAAGCAGTGTTAGAAAATTCACAACAGACATACATCGACTAGAGAAAGTGTGACAAGGTAATTAGTTAGAGATTGAGGACTTTACACCAACTCTAGCCTAGTGTAGTGCACACAGCTGCAGCCTCAGCTTGGACTTTATAGTGTAGAGGATGCCTTAAAGGTGGGTGGGGCTACCCTACTAATTTACTTTACATCACCTCTACCCAGGAGCCACTTACACTCTAGTGACAGATGCCATGTACTTGGCAGATGGATGAACTGAAAACCTGCTTTTGGTTTCTCTTTTAAAAAAGAAAAACACAGGGTTCCATGATATAGCCAGGCCTGACTTCAGCCCTCCTCCTTCACCTTCCTGAATGCTGGAATGATGGGCATGTACAACCATATATGGCTCCAAAAACATGGGAAATTTCGATAGGTTGTATAAATATGCAGAAAGAAGTATGTAAGCACAAAATATCAGAAAGCGAGACTAAGGAAGGGTTCAGGCAACATGGACAGTCACCAGGCTCAGATAATCAGATGGCCCAGCAGCAGAGACTGTAAGACAGCAAGTGTCTCAAGAATGCCTTATAATATGTGGTTACTATGAAGGAGGTACACTGCCACACCTGTTGTGCATAACATAAATCTTCCTAAGTTTTCTGCTTGGTCCTGGATTTGACCTCAAAATCTTTTTTAGTATTTCTCCCAACAACCAGAGTTGACTAATGAAAACTTTTTTTTTTTTGGAGTGTCATGTCTGGTGTTAGAAAAAAATAATAGTCTTTTAAAATCAAAAGATGTTCAATGCCAACTCTACTACCTAGTTATGACCCTATACAGGCCCTAGGTTCCCCTCATACTGGATTTTAAGTGGGGATTGTGATATTACTTTGTAAGTGAATTGAACTATTAGCCTAACTAGTATCTCCTTTATTGTAACATTTTTAATGAGAGCTTTTCTCTCCTTTATAGTGTTACCTTCAAGTCTCACAACTGTGTCAACCTACCTGGATACTAGTCAAGCCATAAGAATGCAGACCAGACTGAAGAGTCATTGAAAGACTGTTAAGTTTGCAACGCATCTCATATGACAGGTAGAAGATATGTTGATTATTCTAAATAGGAAAAAATAAAGGTGTCCACTGTGCACTGCCTTTTTGTGCAAAAATCTGTGTATATGCCTGTATGTATGTTTGTGGGTGCAGGTATATATTACCATGGCATATGTATGGAGTTCATAGGACAGCTTCAGGTGTCAGTGCATTTTCCATATTAAGACAGGGTCTCTTGTTCAAATATATACACCGATTAAGCTACCCTGTGAGCTTCCACTGAGTGCTGGGAGTCTATGTGCATGCTACTGCCTCTGGCTTCATGTGGGTTCTAGCAATCAAATGCAGGCTCTCACACAGAGCCATCACCCAAGCCCACCACTGTGTATGACGTCTAACTGCTATGAAAAAGAAGGAAAGAGCCACGTGCCTGCAGGAAGGGTTCAGTCAGCAGTTGCCACTATCGTCCCTGACACAGTGCTCCTAAGTCTAAATGAGATTCTGTCACCACTAGGAGTCCCCAGTGGGACACACTGAATAGGAATCTGTCATAGTCACCACACCCCACTTCTTGGCAGCTGTTGAAGGAAGCACCTGCTAGAAGCCCCTTAAGGCATGTAGACAAAGGCATCTAAATTGTGTTTTCAGTGGGTCATACTGGAGTATCAGAATTCCCTCAAATGTATTTCTCATATTTCTTTACACAAAGTAAAGAATGCTGTCAGAATAGCCAGATGATTTGTGAAGGTGAATCTTGCTCAGAAGACTCAAAAATAAGCAAATGGAACTTATCAGTGTCTAAAGCAAGTACCAAATTACGTGGCAAACAGCATTTAAAACATTCTTTAATTGATGTATGAGATGTATGTTAATTTGGAAATTTGTGATGATGTAATAACCGTCTTCTATATCCCGAAGGCACTTAGAAGAAACGCGCTCACTGTCAACAGTGTCTGCATCTGCCTGGTCATATTTAAGTCACAGAAGAAACGTGTGTAATTAATCTGCGCAGTAAATACCGGCTTGTAGCACTAGGCAGGTGCAAGTCTAGATAAAATTTCTTGCAGCTAATTTAAACTTTCTGCACACACCAGTAGATAATCTCAATGTAAATAATACATTTCTTCTTGACTCTTTAATGTAAGCCTTGCAGTACAGGAGTCTTGACTTAGATACTATGTGTCACATGTTTCTATGTACTTCTAACATTTCTGGCTAGAATTATGACTCTAGTTTGTAGAGTAACATACTTTATTGTAACTCACAATAAACCAGGTAAACCAGCAGTCAGCTTTCCCATGTACAGTTCTGACTACTTATTAATTTACAGATTATTTTATGTTTATTGAAAAATTAGAAGTGTGTTGAGTAACTGGTATCTTGGGTGTGTATTGTTCCACTCTAGGGACCATTGTCTATGCTTACAGAGAAAATTATTGTGAATATCTTAAGATTTCATACATTTAGAAAACACTGAAATGAACTATCAATACAGATATCTAAATATAAGTTGGTTTTGAAGTGAATTCAAATTTTAATGAATGTAAAGAAAATACCTTTACTATAGGGCAAGTACATAGTCCCTTCCAGATTTTCTGAAGCATTAGCTTAGATGTGTTATTCTCTGGTGTTTGTGTTACAACGTGTGTGCTATCAGGATAAAGAGGGGAAGGGAAGTCATTCCAATAACACGGTTTCTAAAGCATTTATACTTGACCTGAGCTTCAAGGAAAGAAACGCCTTGGCACTTCCCTAAGGTTTGACAAAAATAGTCTAACATGTTACTTGATTCTGTTACATTTTGAAAATAAAAGTTTTGTATGGAAATGTGAAACAAAAGTCAAGGTTAAAAAGAACTCATTTTTCACTTAGAAACACTTCAGATTGATATCTTCAAGTAAGTATTTTTTAAAGTTATTACTATAAATGACATTGGCACTAAGCAGTAGTTCAATCAACTATTCAACCTAATTGCCTTCTAGGTTTCCAGGAACTATTTAAGCAAGATTCTTTTTATATCTGTCTGTGAAATATCAAGAATACTTACTGATAGGTCTCCAAATATGTTAATAAAAATATAGTAATATAGATTGTTCTAACATTGAAAACTAAGGTGCAAGCCAAAACATTTTATGAAGTACCCTGAATTAGAGAATAAAGAGTTAAGGAGTAGGTTGGTTTCAAATGTAATGAGTTATGTAGGTATGTGCTTAAGGAGGTTACTGTATGTTTGACTTCTTGATACACTGAGCATTTGCCTTTCAGAACAGCTGGGTCTGCTGAGAATCACTTCCCAGTTCTGTTCACTGTAGATCAGATGACTCTCGCTTTATCACCCTTAGAGGCCACGTAAAGGACAAAGCAGAAAGATCTACACACAAAACTAATGTTTATATGGAGGGAGTGGGGAGGGAGGCACCTAGCCCTGATCCTCTAAAGAACAGAAAAGAAACCACTTGAAAACTGGAACCATTGAGTTCCTCCAGCCATTCTTTAGTTGTAATCTGTCCATCTTTTGGTCCCTCCTATAGAACAGTGGGCTGTTTGGCCACCTGGACTTTTAGAAGTATTTTGCTCCCTCACGGTGGTTTATGATTTGGACAAATTTTCTCCTCTCCCTAAGGCCTGAAAGGATAATGATTCTGGAATGCTTTATACGATAGGAACCTACACCCTATTCTCTTCATTACTTTAAGAAGCAAATGCAAGTACATGAGGAGTGGAGAAAGGTGCACGTCTTAACAATGCCTCTTCACTCTAAAGTGTATCTGAAAAGAACAGAACTCTTCATTTTTGACAGGGAAGACAATGAGGCTTCTGAGCTTTACTTAATTTAGTGTCCGTATCTATTAAAACATCCTATGTCCTGAGGTTAGCTGAAATACTGAAATTTTCTAGGGAGGATCTGGTGCTTTGGAAGTTACCTACAGCAAGCACAAAGCACACTTTGTCTGACTTTTTGTTTTTAAAAACAGGATTTCATGTAGCTCAGACTAGCCTCAAACTTGTGCTCCTCCTGCTTGTAGCTACCAAGTGCTAAGATAACCAGTGTGTACCAGCAGGCCTAGCTCTATGTGCATTCTAACTGGTTTCTACTGGATATGAGTTACTGACTTACATTGCTCATTGTAACTCTCCTTTAAAACTGATGGAAACTTGGTATGGTTAGACTAACTCATCTGAAAAAAATGTATTTTTATTGACAGAATTTATGTACACAACAAACACTGAATCTTGCATTACATTATACTTGATACTTTTATTTTGGAGTTGCTCTACTGAATTCCTAAGAATTTAATGGAAATCAGCATTTCTGTGTTAAACTCAGATACGTTATTATTAAAGGTAAAAAATGGTACAAGTAAAAGCAGCCAGGATGCTGCCTGCTGGGCCCAGCAATTACAGATAGTGACCACGGGCAGTGGGGCAGTGACGCAGTGATATTGCCTGCTGATTCTGCAGCCACCAAGGCTGCCTCTCTGTGCTGACCTTGCCCTGAAGTCCTCATGCACATTTGCTTTGTCAGACTGAGAAATACATATTTTCTAGCATCAGCCTATGGATAGCCAGCCATGTCCAGAACCAATTCTTTACACCACTTTAGAATATGCCATTTAATGACTTAATGCTCTAGTGACTACATTATGAAAGAAATAAACTCAAAAGAGGCTAGTGGTAAAGTGACTTTAATTTTTGTCAAAGACTAAAGAAACATCTTTCCTGTTAAAGTAAAACACAATACATGATTTTTAACATTGATATGGATAAAGGGATAACCCCACCAATATGACAAAGCCAGTGTGAGGCATGATTTGAATATATAAGTATGCCGGTAGAAACCTTAAATGAGGCAACAGAAAGGGAGATGGAGTCCTTGAATAAGGTAGTTTTAATTTAGAATGACTCTAGAAATTCAGGACTAATTACCATGAGTGACTAAAAAGACTTCAAGCTTCTGAGATTTATATTCAATAAAAGTTCTTTTTAAAAAATGGCATCAAGAGATTCTACATTCTTGGAAACAAGAATACCACTTAATCTATAAGCATCCAATTTTGCATAAGCAATAATGCATATTCAAATTTCAAACAGCATAATGTACCTTCTCAGCAATTAAGAAAAATGTTAACTCCCTGAGATATACCAAATTTATGTATACGAATACATATATATTTTATGCATATCAGTATGATATTTTCATGCACACCAGAAGAGAACATTAGATCCCATTAGAGATGGTTGTGAGCCACCACATGGTTGCTGGGACTTGGGCTCAGGTCCTCTTGAAGAGCAGCCACTCCTCTTCACTGCTAAGCCATCTCTTCAGCCCAGAGATACAACTTCTAAATGAGATGCTTATCACTTGTATCCAAACAAGTCAGGTGCTTAATTCTTCCAATAAATTCATTTTAAATTTATTTAAAGCATACTTTGTCTGACTTTTTGGTTTTTAAAACAGGATTTCATGTAGCTCAGGCTAGCCTCAAACTCGTACTCCTCCTGCTTGTAGTTAGTTACCAAGTTCTAAGATGACCAGTGTGTAAGCAGGCCTAGCTCTATGTGCATTCTGACTGGTCTTAAAATTTAAAACTATATAGAATATATAGCTTTTAAAAGTTACAATTTATAGAATACATTCCATTATTAAATATTGGCATTGAGGACATTTTTTTCTCTCCCTTTTGTTGAGACAGGTGTCTCATGTAGCCTAGGCTAGCCTCAAACTTGCTATGTATAACCAAAGATAACCTTGAACTCTAGGTACCCCTGCCTCTACCTCCTGGTGCTGGGATTGCAAATTTGAGCTACTACAACCAACTGGAATATTTTTTTCTCTTATTTTACCATTCAAATATCTCTGAATACTACCAAAATTATAATATGCTTTACCAAAAAAAATACTTAGAAAACAAATGCTTTGGTCCCTGTATACATTTTGTGTAAATAACAATGCCCTTTCACCATTTCTTTTCCTATAATTCCATGATTGTAAAAATGATATGATCACATACACATAACAAAAAGACTGCATTTGCTTGGGAATGAATGTAGCTAGTCCATTTTCTTCCGATTTCTTCCATTTTTGGAATCCCACATGATTACAATGTTAAAGTATACAAAGAAGAATATAAAGTTTACACAGGACAGAAAACATATAAGTACAGAAAACAAGTCTGGTAATTTCTGAGGAGGGTCCAGTGTTACGCTCAAAATCATCAGAAGGACCATGGTGATGACTGAAGAAAGAAACTGTAAGGGAAAACAGAGTATCACTGGACGGTTCAGACAGCCATGACACAAACTACGATCATCTGGGTAAAATGGAACTTCAACTGAGAAAAATGCCTCCATCGGATGGCCTTGGGCAAGTCTGTAGTGCATTTTCTTGGCGAGCACGTCAGTGAGCAGCACTTCTCCACAGCTCTACTTGAGTTCCTTCCCTCAATATACTATAACCCAGACATGTAAGCCAAATAGACCCTTTCCTCCCAAAGCTGCTTTTGGTCATGGCCTGTATCACAGCAACAGAAAGCAGACTTAAACAGGTTAGGTAACATTGATTTGTAGCTGTATATTAGCAGAACTGAAGAGAGCTAAAGGAGTGTACAATCTGTCCTATAAGCAGATCTCTGACAGACTGTTAAAAAACCTCCATGTATATGCATAGGCCATACCCTCAAGCAATTAGAAATTTAAGAATAACCCTTAAATATAAATACCTATTGTCAAAGCTCTACAGAGGGTTCCTATATGAAGCTAAGCTTTTAACATTTGCCTTTTTGTTTTGGTGGGGTTTTTTTGGGAGGGGGAATACACTCCTGCTCTGTGTGTGTGTGTGTGTGTGTGTTATCTGTAAGTCAGAGGGCAATTTGCCAGTCAGTTTTCTCCTTCCATCACATAGGTCCTAGATTTGATGACAAGTGTCTTTACCTGCTAAGCCATCGATCATGGTGGTCCTAGAACCTGTCTTTTTAATGAATTTTAATGGCTATATATGTACACCTGTGTGTGCACATAGTGTGTTCATGCACATGAGGGCCCAGATGTCTTCTGTCACTCTCAGGTATCTTGCAGAACCTCAAATGCACCAGTTCAGCTAGTCTAGCCAGCTAACTTCCTCCAGGGATCCCAGGGATTCCCATTTCCACACCCCACCATGCTCACCCAGCTTTTCCAAGTTCTGAGAATCTGAACTCTGGTCCCTAGCTTCTACAGCAAGCACTTTACCTTCTGAACCAGCTCCCCAGCTCAATACACATTTTGGTAACTGTAAATACAGTTTTCTTTAGGACACTTAGTATCCCCCAAGTATTAGGGAGAAGCTAGTGGCAGCAATAAGAAGTATATCCTTCATGCTCTTCCCCATTGTGGCCTCACATTAAATTAATCCTATTCCAGCCTGCTTGGATTTAATTTAGACTAAATTCAAGAGCTTTACAGTCCCAAATGGCACATAACACCAAAACTTCATCTTCCAACAAGTATTGCTTTGTCTCTAAATATCTGTATAGTGGGCTGCCTAATTACTTCCAAATACTTGAGTTGCCAACTAATTATACATATTTATAAGCATGATTTAGAAGTTACTTAATTAGTCCTCTTTAAAAATTGATCTTAGGGCAGGCATATTTATTTATACTATTAGACAATATTTCAAAGGCAGCTTTTCTTTCAACAATCAATGAATGCATAATGAAAATGTAATGCATGTACACTATGAAGTACTATTCAGATGTTTAAAGAAGTTGAAATTTGCAGGTAAATGAATAGAAACTAGAAAATACTATGAACTCAGCCCCAGAAGGACAAATGTCACATGTTCTCTCTCATGAGACTCCTGGCTCCAAATGTGACTCATAGTCTAGAGTGGCTGCAGGAAACAGGACAGTAAGGAGGACATAGCCAGGCTGGGAGTGTGGGAGAGCAATAGAGCAGTGACAGGTACAAGTGATCTGGATGGGGTGAATGAAAACTGGGGGCCGGGGCTCTAATTAGAGAAGGGGAAGGGAGACCAATAGAGAAGGAAAAAAATAACACTAAGTCTGAATAAGTGTTAAGGAATCATACTATTAACTACAAAAAAGAAAAAGTCCTATTAAACATGTAAGGCTGTGTATAAATATACATATATAGTTCAAATAAAACTTTCCTAGATGGGCTGATAATGCTATCCCCAAAAACCAAAGACCATCTAACAAAAACCAAAACAATAGTCCCAAGAAGCCTTCTTTTGAGTCTGTGAAGGTTTGTGCAAGAGATTCCCAAACATTACATGTTAATGCTCTTAACCCTTGATTGTCCCTCAACAGTGGAAGGTGAATCCCTATTGCTGAAGGCACCATGCATTTCAGATGCAGTGCCCAGAGGCCCCAAGCTGGAACTGATTTGAAAGCCTCCTTAGGAGGACGGGTTTTCCTGGTTCAGAAGGTCTCATTCGAGCTTTCAAAGGAGGGAAGAAACCAACAGTCCCACCCAGATACAACCCTGATGAACCCCAACCATGGCCACCACAGCACTATAACCGTAAGGGTGCAGTAGGCAATATACCTTGTGGTAACCAGTAGCTCTCTAACTGGACTTACCAACAAGAGAGATACCATGCCTGGCTCTAGAAACCTAGCCAATACTCAGGGCTAGTGAAGTAATCGATCGATCTTGAAAGAGAACCTGTAACTACGACTTTACTAAACCAGCATAATCCCCAACTACATTCTTAGTATTTATCCATATGGGTTCATATGCAAGTATAGTCCTCACCCCTCATCAAGGAAACTTCTCTTTGAAGCAAAAGGAGATTGTTACAGAAAACCACAGTCAATTGTATGTTTAATTGTAAAGCCCAGTCCTAATGGATAAATTTATTAAACAAGTCCCACATTTAAGGCTCCGGAATCATTGCAAAGGGGATGCAAAGATTCTAAGAGCCAGAGGATCAGAGAATTTGCTGTTGATACCATGTTTCCTAGTAATATGAGAGGCTATACCCATAGTCTGACCAACATGGCTACATAAACATGAGCTGAACAAGGACAACAGCAATAGAGATGCATGCTACTGTGGCTGGGGAAAGTCCACAAGGTCTTAGTCGTATACAAAGAACTACAGGCAAGGAATGCTGGGAGTGGGAGAAACATATTCTTCCCCATTGAAGAGCACACTACTGGTTATCCAATACCAAATTGTCCCTGAAAACTTACAAATAACATTACTCAGACTGAGCAGGTTGTGTTTATGTGTTTAGTAGAATACATGTATATGCAAATGTATATGTTACAATTCATGGAAAAAAGATGCCATGAATTTGAAAGACATCAAGGAGGAGTGTTCAGTAGAGTTTGGAGAGGGGAAGGTATGGAGACAATTATGCAATCATGTTATTCTAAAAAAATAAATAAAAGAAATACATGAAAAATAATTGCAGTTAGACAAAGTGCCTGAGTTGACGCCAGTTTTCCTCAGTTGGCTGTACAATTAACAAGAATCAGTAGGTGTCAACAATCAACAGTTGCTATATACAACATTCAAATACTGGGTGCTATTAGCTGGGTTTCTAATCTCCACAGTGCCAAGCACATGTTCTCACAGAGCTCTGCCGTGGGAGCCCTCCACAGCTGGTCCAGTGCCATCACCTACAGTGGTACGCAGCTCCTGTCCAGGTCCCTGTACATACTTCTTGGGTTTTCTGCATGAAGAACACTGAAATGTAACATGGCATTCACATTGTTTTATTCAGTGTATTTTTTTCTCCTGGGACTCCATAAATGTTTCATATCTGATAGAAAATAACTAGTCCTGTTGGGAGCATGAAAACGTTCTTTGTTTCAGTGGAAGATGCCCCAAATACACAGGGCTCAGCAGACAGCCTTCCTTACAGCTGGCTGCTACCATTAGTGGTCATGGGAGCATCTGCCTTCCTTCTGCTTTTCCTGCTGTGTTCTGGTTCAGCTCTTGAGTTTCCTCCACGATATCAGTACTGAACTATTTTCTTCAAGAAAATCAGGGATCTGGCAAAGTCATGCAATGGTTTTCTGGCAAGTATGATTTTTTTTTTTTCTCTCCAATGCTAGGAAGTGTAATAGGAGGACATGTCTCCTAAAACTATGTAAGCACAAGGGTATCTTCTGTGTGGACACCAACCAAGGCAAGACCAGGAGCTGCTGCTGTCTGAGGAGGCCCAGCCTCCAAAAGATTCAAAAAAATCTTTGGGAAGGAGGCTGCTGGCTGCCAGGGCCCTGGGTTTTCCTTTCCTGAAGCCATGGTTTTGGCCAAGCCTCAGAATCTCTACCTCTCACAAAGGTCCTGAAGAATTGGCCCTAACAAGGAATACCTGATATCACTACTTAAGGTAACAGCATTCCTTTACCCAGGCCCAATGGAATATAAAATTCTAGGCTAACTAGGAGAAACTGTCCAATTTTTTTTTCATGGTCAATGGAAATTTACATTCACAGAATATTTTCAACGAGCTAGTGCTATCATAAATTACAAGACGTAGTTCTCTGGACTTGAAAAGTTAGAGGCACATTAAATAAAATCACAAGGTCTTATTTGATTAAATGTCAAAATCAGTAGTAAAAGTACCATTTATGGTAACTGTGTAGTAACTGGCTTCTCTAGAGCATGTTGTAAATATAACTTTTCTACAAGAATGTTCTTCTGCACTCTCTAGTTCAGGAGCTGTTAGCATGGGTGGTTACTGAGCATCAGCACCGTGACTCACAGCTGAAGAACCATGTTCTAATCTCATTAGGTTTCCATCTCCACATGGGACTAGTAGATACTGTACTGAATAGTTTAGCCCAAGCAAGCTCCCTTGAGATGTAGATTAACCAGACTATCTTCACTTTATCCCCACACAAAAGCTAGGTAAGTGAATGGAAAAAGCAGTGGTGGCTTTCCTGAAGGACAGACCTGGATTCTTACATGATGCCAACAGGACAGCACTCTGAGAGCTGAGTGGAAAGAAATGCTTTGCTCATACCAGACAGTATGGACAGAGTAGGACCCAAGCTTAAGAGAATTAAGCCTAAGTATTCTCTCAAAGGAAAGTCCCAAATTTTCTGAAATTAAATCACAAAAGTTAAGAAATAATTTTAACTATTTGAAAATATTCTAAATAGTTGAATTACCATGATCTTGAACTAGTTAAACAAGAATGCCTTGCTGCTGAAGAGATACAAACTGCTCTTGCACAGGACAGGAGTTTGATGCCAGGCCGCTCACAGACTCCTCTAACTCCAGCTCCAAGGGAGCCACTGCACTCACATGTTCAAAACTACACAGAGACACACACATACACATTTTTAATACTGTTAAAAAAAAAAAAAAAGAAGCTGTTTCTTCATTCTTATCCTTGTATCCTTTCTCATGGGTTTTCTTCCAGAGATCCCAGTGGTAGTCCAGGGTAGGATCTCTCTGCAGTTGCTTCATTGCTACAGAGCACACCCAGGGTACCCCAAACAGCCATCTCCTTATGCCAGTGTCGGCAGGAGTGCTCATGGTGTGGTGCTCACTCCAAAAATGTCCCAGGCTGTCGCATCCCATCAGCATAGTCCTGTTCACTTATTCATCCGCTCAGCTACCAGCATAGAAGTAGGACATAATACCTATCATCATGAAATCTCTTCTTCATTTCAAGAAAACACAGCTACCATGATGCCACACTTTGACTCCTCCCACCTGCGATGGTCCATACTCAGTTATCTGTCAGTTCAGTTCTTAGAAGACTCTGCTACTTGAAAACAGCCATTGTCTGTATTCTATTGCTTTGTTTTTCTCCAAACGACTTAACCACTCTGTGTTGTCTATTTCCTACATGCTAGCATCATTGATTGTCCCACTAGAATAACTTTTTTGTTTTTTTTTCATTGTTATACTTTCAACCTGCAATGTACTATGTACTGCATTGAGTGCATAGTAAGTACTCAGTGAACTGAATAGATGGATGAGCCTATGATACCTGTCCCCTAAAGATCACCCTGTGGCTGTCACAAGAGAGTACAGTTCTGCATACATCCAAGTATTCAGGCACGTGCTCACAAAATAAACTTTACATCTTGCTTTCTGCGCAAACCTCTGAATAAGAAAGTTAATCTATCCTTGTTTTTCTTGTTCATCTCTTCATTTCCATATCACCAACCTCCTGTATGGATCATCAACAGTGCAATTCTGTCAAGACACTCAATGAGCTGTGCATTTAAGGACGCTGTCTAAGACTGTAAAGTACTCTGCACATCACCACAGTTGAGAGGTAATCATCAGGATCTCCTAGCTATGTACCCTGTGACCTACAACAGTGATCTACTTGTAAGACAGAATGGTGTGATAGTGGCACAACTGTTATGGAAGTAACCAATCTCTCTCTGACTGGCTTTAAGGGCTACTCCATAAGATGGAACCCATAGATGACACTGCTAAAGTGCCCAAGAACCTAAGACTAAATAGGTCATGAACCTACAGGGAAACTTAACTACTATGATTCTGCTAAAGGAACCCAGCAATACAATGACTCCTGATGATATTCTACTGTACTCATAGATTAATGCCTCACTTAGCCCTTCTTCTGATAAACAACTTCTTACAGTAGATGAGAACACAGAAACCCACAGCTGGACAATGTGCAGAAAATAAGAGACTTTGGAGCAATCATTCATAAACAGGATGTCTTTGACAAAGCCCCCACTCCCAAATCTCCCAAGGCTCAGGGCTTTAAGAGGTACAGGAAGGAGAAAGATTATAAAAACAAAAGATAATGGATTACTCCAAGAAAACAGTATCTTCTAAACACAACAAAATTGATGCATATATGAATTCATAGAGCCTGCAGCAGCATTCACAGGGCCTGCACAGGTTCAAACTAGATGGGTCCCAGCACTGAAAAGAGGACATGGACAAGGGTTCTCTCTCCTAACCAATAATCTATCAGCAACTGATACCCACTACAAAAGAAAAACCAATTTTCTCCAAAGGAGTCTCACTGAATGTATTAACCACACTTCAGGACAGGCTCCATGCTAAGTAGTAGTTGGCAAAATCAAAACTCAATAGTTTTGTAGACCTTTTTTCTTATTTTGTTTTGTTTGGGTATTTTTTGCTGTTTCATTTCCTTTTGTGTGGATGGGGGTTGTTCTGTGTTAGTTTTAAAGAGTGATAGACTATAAAGCTGGGTGGGTAGGCAGGTGGGTTGGATCTGGGAGGCATTGAGAGAGGGGAAAAACATGATCAAGAAAGAATGCAGCCTAAATACCAGGCATGCTCACATATGCCTGTAATTCCAACACTTAGGAGACAGAGTCAGGAAGATCAGTAGTTCAAAGCCAGCTTCAGATACACAGTGAAATTCAAGGCCATCTTGAGCTACATAAAACTTTGTCTCAAAACAAACTGCGTGTCGAAAAATATTATTGTAAAAGTGGTTATATTACTTAAGGCAATCTGTAGATTCAACAACACTCTCCTTTAAATTTCAATGGCATGCTTCAAAGAACTGGGGTTGGGGATGGGGTTAGCAGGGGAGGAATCCTAAACTTCATATAAATGCACAAAAATAAGCAAGTAGACCAATGAAAAGAGGACCCAGAAATAAACCCAAATATCTACAACCAACTCATCTGTGGCAATGGTGTCAAAAGCCAACATTGGGAAAAGCCTCTTCAGAAATGGTGTTGGTGACCTGGATGTGCACGTGTAGAAAAATGCAATTATATCCATATCTTATCCTGGGTAAAATCAATTTCAGAATGGATCTAAGACCTAAAACTTCAGAAATGCAAAGGAAACAGTCATCAAAGTGAGGAGAAAGCCTACAGATAAGGGGGGTGGAGGAGATCCATATTTATAATACATAAAAAACTATAAACATAAAACAGCATAAAATTATCAAATGGTGAACCAAACATTCAGATCTCAAAAGGAATACAAATGGCCTATAAATATTTGAAAAAGTCTTCAACATCCTAAGCCCTCAGATTAATGAAAATTCAAACTCCTTTATGATTGCCATCTTTCCCTAGAAGGAATGACTGTCCTCACAAAAATAAATGGCAACCTGTGGGTAAGGCTGTGGGGACGTGGAGCATACACTACTGGGGGTGAGAGAAACTAGAGCAGCCACTAGAGAACTGAGTGTGCAGGATCCCTAAAAACAAACAAACCTATAAACTACTAGATCTTACACTCCTAGATATAGAGCCAAAGACTGCAAGTCAGTGAGTGTACCACAGATACACTGATAGCTGTACAACCATGCTTATTGTTATAGTGTTCACAATAGCAAAGAAGCATAACTAGCCCAGATATAGGCCAAAAAATTAATAGAGAAAATACTGTACAGATATACAGTGGAGTTTTATTCAGCCACAAAAAGAAAAGGAAAGAAAGAAAAAAGGAGAAAAAAAAAACATGCTATTTACAGAAAAGGAGAACTAAACTGGACTGGGAAATATTTCCTTTCACATCACTAAACTTAGGTCATCTGCAATAGCAGTATACACTCTTAACTTGAGCCATGTCTCTCACCCAATCAAAAACACACATTTTAAATAATGTATAAAAAGCTGTACAACTCAAAAATAAAATACACAACTGAATTAAAAATAGGCAAAAGTGACTGACGCTATAGCTGTCATTGAGAGGTAGCCCAGAGTGTGCAAATCTGATTACCATGATGGGGAAGAGGAGGAACAAAGATTTGAGTAATTTCCTCCCAAAGATACACAAACAGCTAGTGAGGACATGGAAAGATATGGAATGTCTTCAACAGGAAACTACAAACTGAAGTGTAGGGATACCACTGACATCTAATAGGGTAGCTATGACTGAAGACAGCAGTAGTGCTGTCCAGGACATGGAACTGTGTCCTTCTTCCTAAGTCATGGCAATGCAGAACCTTCAGGAAATAGGCCATTTCTGAAACAGCAGGTGCTGAATTACCACATGGCCCAGCAGCTCTACGTTCCAAAGAAATGAAAGCAAAGATCCAGTGTTTTGTATACAGATGTTCCTAACAGTATTATTCACAGTAGTAAAATCAACCTACTGCCTCTTAATTGATGGGGGGGGGGGGGGAAGTAACATATTAGTGCAATATAATTTGGAAATAAAAAGAAACCTAAATAGTGACTAAATATGACTAAGTAGTGATACAGCATAAATGACTAAGCCATAAAAGAAACCAGTCGTGAAGACCACATTTTATAATTCCATGTCATGGGTCCAATTGTGTCCCACCAGCAAGATGATTCAACAGGTACAGGTGCTCACTCTGTCAAGCCTGACAAACCCAGTTCTACTCCTGAATCCCACATGGTGAAAGAGCTGAACTGACTCTTACAAGTTGTCCTCTGAACTCTACCTATGTAAGATGGATCAGCATGTAAAAGCACTTGTCACCAGGCCTGACAACCTGAGTTCAATCCCTAGAGTCCACATGGTAGATGGCAACAGCCAACTCCCAAAAGCCACCCTCTGACCTCTATGTGTATTGTCAGGCAAGCGCAGAAATTAAATGTTAGAAACAAAGCTGCTGCCTAACTTACCAAGCACTGTATAATTCTGGGGAGAAACGTAAAGCCTGGGAAGTGCCTCCTTACAGAGACAGCGAAGGACTTCAACTGCAGTTGTTCTTCAGAAGTGTTTTCAAACACTGGAAAGAAAGTGGCACAAGCCATTACAAACGCCATCATCGTCACAACCGAGGGCAGTAGGAGTTCATCCTTCAATAGAAGAGGCAGCATGCTGTACAGGAAAATAGAAACAGCAAAAGCATCAATAATTACAGCGGAAATTGTACAGTGACTAAAATAATCATACTGGAAATATTATATGAAAATTGGTTTGACTCACCTAAATGTTGAAGCCAGTAAAAACCAGGTTGACATGAAAGGAATTTCACTTAAAACTAAGCAAACTGGTCTAAAATGACAAGAAAAACCATTTTAATGTTACAGAATATAATTTTACCCTTAGCCTGGAAAAATATAAATATACTCGACATATCTGATTTTCATGGTTAGTTTAAAAGAAGAAAAAGTTCTCCATGTGACTACTCAGGAAGTGTCGACTTCTCCACACTGTCTAGCCACGTGACTAGGTCACCAGCAAACACTCCTTCATGTGCCACATGAACAGTCCCTTGAGGAAAAGACAAGCGAATGCATTTCTTTCTACTCTGCAAACACAAAGTGACTCCCAAGGCAACTGATTTCAAACTTCTTCCAAGTTACATGCTTCTCAGTTGGTTACAAACTAAAGTTATGACAAACAGGATTACCACATCACTGGAGAAAGGATAACAAAGGTGAATGATATAGGGGACAAGTAAAAAATATTAAACTAAAAGAACGATGAAAGCTGAATAATTAGAAGCTACACAGAAAGGCAAGGTCACAGAACTGGAACAGGATGCTGACAAACGGCCACCACTTTCCTGGTGGCTACGTATCTTCCACAGCCTTTGTCTGATGCTTTCTGGATTTGACTGCATCCATGCTCAAGGAGAAGCAGGCTGCTTAGGACCTCTTAGTCCTAGTTCCACAGCTGACACTTAACCATGTAACTCAAGCCAATGGTTAATTTCGCTGTTCTCTGCAAGTATCCCCTAATATTTATTTTTAGCAATACAAAAAGTTTTCTAAGAGTGACAGCTGTTGAATTACTGTTGCCATTACTATTACTCTCTCCCTCATGTTTAAAAAGGTTCCAAAAAGCTTGAGCATTCTCCCTCTGCGGTGGTTTGAATGAGAGCATCCCCTATAGGCTCAGGTGTTGAATACTTGGTCCCTACTTGGTTGCACTGTTTGGGGAGGTTTAGGACATATATGTAGAGCTGCTGGAGGAAGTATATCATTGGAGCTGGGCTTTGAAGTTTAAAAAAATGTGACATTCAAATGTGCTCTCTCTGTTCATGCTTATGATTAAAATGGAAGCTCTCAGCTTGATACTCCAGCCACCATGCCTGCCTTCTACCATGCTTCCCCATCATGATGGTGATGGATGTTCATCCCTCTGAAACCATTAAGTCTATATAAACCCTTCCTTCCATTAGTTCCCTTGGTCATGGTGCTTGATCACAGCCACAGAAAAGTAACTAATATAGCCCCTTTCTTAAAGGAATGGTTTTTTCTTCATGTCAACCAGTATAGAAGATTTAAGCTTGGAGCTGGGCGATGGTAGCGCACACCTTTAGTCCCAGCACTCAGGAGGCAGAGGAAGACAGATCTCTGAGTTAAAAGCCTGCCGGGTCTACAGAGTAAGTTCCAGAACAGTCAGGGCTACACAGAGAAAACCTGTCTCAAAAGAACAAAAACAGATAAACAAACAAACAAAAAACAGTCTCCTATTAAGAAATCTCACCAGAGGAGTTTCCATTGCAGTGCTTTAATATGCTAAATCAGAAGAGGTTTATCAGCACAAACATTGGAAGTACTCAAGAAATAAGGTTTTCTAAGTCTTCCTTCCCATTTACTCTTTCAGTATGTAATTACCAAACCAAGCACTAATAAAACTGTATTACACGTAGGCATTGCTCTGAAAATAATAAATATGGACACTACTCAGTCCTTAACCTCAAGGTGTGTCTAGGTAGCATACCTGCTATGTCCTCAGGGCCTCACTCCCTCTCCTCTTCATATAGACAACATGCCTGGCTCACCATTCCCTCGGAATAAAACCAAGGTTTCTAGTAACCAGTACAAGGTCCTACACAACCTGGACTATGGTCCCCTATAAGTGGTAAGCCCTAACCCAGGTGTGGGCTTCAGGAGCTAACATGCCCACCCACCTGCAATGACGGTGTGCAGCAGCTTTATGCCAAGGTTCCTTCCACAGAGGCAGCACAGAGCTCTTAGCCCAGGGCTCCACCTAAGAAAAGCAGAACCACTTCCCTCATCTCCCTGGTCATTTTGTACCTGTATCTTCCACATGAGCACTGAGAGCACCAGGTGGAGCATGGCGTAAAGCAGCAGACAAATGGGAATGAACCAGGGAGGATTCAAGTATCCCATGCTATTCTAGGCTTGTACTATCGTAGTATAACAAAGATACATATACCAAAACTATTATAATATTAGGGTAACATAGCCCCAATTTCACCTAGTTTTTTCTATGAAGAATGGAAAGTTGTAATGTTCTTTAACAAAATAATCACTTTCAGGATTACCAAGAGGGTCTGAATCCTTCATTAACAGGCTGTGCTGTGTGTGAGCAGAAGGAAAAAAAATCAAACACAACATATGAAAGACATCATGAAGGTAAATGGAGAGAGTAAGACTAACTAATCGATGTGGGAATGAATGAAATACAAAAGGCAAAGAGGAGACGTAAGAAAGCCACTTTGAGGGATGTATTTAATTAGTATAGAGAAGATATGAAGACCTGGAAGACATGAGAATATGTCAATAATAATTTTGTCAAATGTATTTTATAAAGTAAAATTAAAGCATTATCCTTCTGAAAATGATTAAGATAAATATATTCAAAAATATTGTATGGTTTTATCTTACATTTAAATTAACAATTTTACAAACATCCTTATATAATAAACTTAATGAATATATAATTCAAAGATTTCTACTTACAATGATACCAAGAGAATGGACTTTTCATGTACTTGGAAAGAAAACAGAAAGAATGATAGTGCACAGCTAACCTTTAAGAAAGAAGAAGGTGAGACATGATTCAGCAGTATGAAAAATGTATCACTGTAATTACAATTCTATATGAAACAACTAGTTCAAATATAGTTACTACCTAGAAGTAAAAATCAAACAATATGCATATTACTTAACTAGTATTAAGTAATGTAAAAAAGTAATGTTTAAGTGTATAAATTAAAAAGCCAATAATAATTATTGAGCTGGTGAGAGAGTGCAGTGGGAATAAGGTGCATGCCACTGAACCTGACGACCTAAATTCAAACCCCAGGACCCAGGACCCACATGGTGGAAGGAGAGAACTGCCTCCCACAATTTGTCCTTTGACCTGCTGTGGTACAAATAAAGCCTCTCACCCCAAAAGTATTAATTAAATAAATGAAAAACAATACCAAAACTATTAAAAAGCTATACAGAACCATCTAAAATGGTTCTGAAACTCAGCTACTAATAAACAAAACTACCAAGTACAGGAAATAATACAACAATCAAACCCCATCACCTCTTGGAACTTGGATAACTACTGCAACAGTATGGGGCCAGCAAGATGACTCAGCAGGTAAAGGCCTGTGCTGCACAGCCTCATGATGGGGTACCACTTGATAGAAAAAGGGAACCAACACCCATAAGCTGTCCTCTGCTTTACACATGCACACTTTGGCACACACGCGCACACATGCATGTAAAATAAATAAATGTAAACTCCTTCAGTATGAAAAGAAAAAAGGTCAAAATCTAAAACTGAAAACAAAACAGATCTATTGTAGTGTTTTTTAAAAGTATACCCAGTGAAACTGTTTTATGAAGTCATCTGTCTGTGTGTGTGTGTATCTTGCTGCTCAAGTACAACTAAGAGCCTACACATCATTCTGTAAATACACTGAAACTTCCTACATACAGTAGCCACCCCCTTTGCTCCATTCTGCTCTGTCAGTGTTGGCAAAGCAAGGGACATGTCAGCTGGACCAGTACAGTAACTTAACTGGTAGCAGTGCTATCCTCACAGTAACCTTCAATCACATAATACCCATCTCAAACCCCTTACTGGCTTCCTTGTACACTTAATGTGGACTCCTGTGAAATCTGTCATTCCTAAGGCATCAGTCATTGTCTCCTTCACTCAACTCAGCCCCAGCCACGTCACTTATCCCTTTATGCTTTAAACAACCCAAATGTTTCCATTATCTCCTCTTCCCAAATCTGTTTCTGTGTCTGTCCTACACAAGCGTCTTACACAAACATCTGACCTTCTGAAATTCTCCCCATTTTTTCTTTTTCTCACCTACCCATGACACACAGAAACAGACACGGACACACATACTATCCATTCCTAGCCTGCTCTCTGTCCTTCATAGCTCAAGCTCCCAAAGCTGACTGAAATCTCACGTGCTCAGCAAGTCTACCATCCTCCTCCAAGATCTCTCCCTTCCCCACATCATAGACTTGGTCTATACCAGCAGAACACAATGCCACCTGTTCAACAGCATTAGACGGCCATATGTTATTGCCACCTCGGTGACCCTCATTAACCAACCAATACAAAGCAAAAAAACAACAGTTCTTGAAATGAACTAAAGATTCTGGCTGCTCAGCCTAATGCCTCATCTAGCACCTGCAAGGACAGTGTTCAGTGTGTCATATGATCAGTGCTTTGTTTGGCAGCCCACTCAATCCTTCCCCAAACAAAAAAATGATTACTGACGTCTTTAAAATGTCAGTTATAGCAATAACTAAGTATCTTAAGAAAAATGAGAAACTTACCAGAGTAAATCTGAATCTTTTAGAAGAGGGCTGAACTGTCAATTTTATGCATGCAGGAAGCAAGCTCAGAAATGTAAAGCAAAAGCTAAAAAACAATAAAATGTGTTTTCTGAGTTAGAAATAAAACAATTACTTTTTAAAGCAGAAAGATTATATTATTCAACAATCTAAGATGATCTCAGATTAAACTTTATTATTTATTAAATTTTAAAGTAGAATGTGAATAAAATATACACATTGAAGTATGTATACACTTTTGTACACAATTCTGACATAACACAAAATCAAACAATACTAAGCATTATATATGACATTCAGCATTTAATATCATGCATGATATATCATGTAATATGTACATGTAATATCATGTATCATAGTTGCAGGTCAATTACCAAACACTAGAAAATAAGAAAACACTATCAGGCCTAAGGAGACAACTCAACACAAATATTCAAAAACTTACTCCAAGGAGAGTCCTTGCCCTCACTCCACAAAAGTTGACAATCTTTTTCAGCTCCAGAAAGAAGCGATCATAAGAGGTATGTTATGGTTTGGTCTAATGTTTGTATTATATTAATTGGGTCCTCAAAATTGTAGGAGAATCTACACATAAGACACTGAGGGTCCCTGCCCCCAGTTGGTTTTAATTGGTAAATAAAGTTTCCAGTAGCCAATGCCTGGATAGGGAGACAGAGGCAGAACTTTTACCATTCCCAGACAAGGGACTGAGGGAGGAGAGAGAGAGAGCCACCATGGCAAGAAAGTAGATGTCAGACCTGAGAGATGCCGGGCAGAGAAGATAGCCCTGACATAGGTGTTGGGGAACTCAGCCCCAGAGGCCTGGGTCTGGGGCAGCCAAAATGGAATAAAAGTTTTAGTAAGTAATAATTCAGGAATATCAGAGGGGAGAGTGTGTTAGCTGTTTGGAGGTTTAGAAGTGGCCCAGCCATTAAGACATATTAAAATATAAGGCTATATGTGTGGGTGTCTTTCATTCGAGAAACTAAAACATTAAGGTGGGTACTGAGGAATGTCAATCTAAATAGAGATTAATTGGCTACTACTAAAGACAGCGCCCAAAGTGGGGCTCAAACTCATGACTCTGAGAATAACAGTCTCTGACTACTACTACAGGAGTGGGCTGTGCAGCTTCTCTTAGAAGTGGTTGATGAGTAAAGAGGAGAAAAGCTAGACACAGCCACCTCCGGCACTGTGACAAACAGCCTATAGTGCCTGAAGACAGATATAGGTCCCAACACAGAACCTCACTTTCTCACTTTGGGTAATTCTGTAACTTGTGATTGGTGAGGCTTAAGTCCCCAACCTCTCTTTCTGCACACTTCCTTAGAGGGTGGGCTACAGAGTCTATTCTGAGAGTCAGAGCCCACAGAAAGGCAATACTCATCTGCTAATTGAAAGTCAAGCAATGGATGAGTCTGTCCTGAGGGCTTAGCAATAACCTGGAAGCCCTCCTGATAGTCACTGTGGGTCAGTTATATTTCCTTCCCAAGAGACTCCTGATGTCTACCCTGTGGACTTATGGCTTCCTTAGCCAGACTCCCGCAACTCCTCACAATTGCATTAGCCAATTCCTGTGATAAACTCACACATTCATATTAATCTCTAACTTGCTATATTTTTCTGACTGATGTTAGCTGCACAACTATACAAATCATGATTCTTCAAAATAATATTAAATCATATTTAATCTATGTTCTATTTAAAGGAAAAATAGGACAAATGTTCACATAAAATAAAATAATTCAAACTGGGGAAGGGAAGAGGGACAGCAAAGGAAGAGGAAGGGCTGGGCACGGCGATGCCCACCTTTAATCCCAGCTGGGGAGGCAGAGGCAGACGGGTGAATCTCTGAGGCAGCCTAGACTTCAGAGAAAGTTTCCAGACAACCAGGGCTACACGGTAAAACTGTTTTAGGTAAGGGGGATGCAGGACAAAGAATTTTAATGTACTAAGTGGAAAGTCACTAATAACCAGCTCAGATAAATAGCATACCACTGTAGTATTTTTGAACTGTGGCTTATAAAGTACTATATATAAACTTTGTTAGTTACCTGATTGCTATCTGGATGTGATGAGGCAAAATGTCCTTAATCTTCAGAAAAACATTAAGGCTGCACCAAATATTGGCTACTTTATCCTTTAAAAAAAGATTTGTTAGTTTTACATTTTGAAATAATTGAAAGAAATATTAAACCCCATGAAGTACAGCCTATAATCTCCAGGTAATAAACTTTCAAGACATGAAACTTTCATTCACATTTATAAGAAAGTACATTAAATTCTTCAAGCACTAAAAATATACACTCACAGCCTTAAGCATTTTCTTTTTTGAAATGCAGATTATGTAAAGCATCAGTGAACTATAATCTACATTCTAATAAACACTTAAAATTTTTTAAAAAACAGAATATAAGCAAAAAACTCCTCAAATTTATAAAATAAATATTAATTACATTTGCCCCATTTTATTACAAATTTAACTTCCTGTCACATTATCTAATAGGTACTAGCAATGACAACACTAATTGCTAATAAATCAATAAGGTTTAAAACATTAGCAATTGTGCTAGGCTCACTCAAGATGAAATTTGCTATTTCAGCTCCCCAAATACTACAATGTATCCTCTCTCACAGCTGCAAATCTCACAGCAGTGCAGGCATGAAGACATCAAGAAGTGATGGCCTCTGACAAGTGTTCTGCCCACTTCTTCTTCCAGGTCAAAGACCAGATCTAGACCTTCTGGGTTTGACAGAAGTGGGGGACTGGTGAAACACTATGAATGTGCTTGACACGATCCCACACTTAACCATCATAGACACTTGGGGAACCAGTAATACACTATGTCTGACACTATCCCACACTTACCATCATTGACACTTTCTGAAACTGAAGATACAGCAAATAACAGGTAGCTTTTGTATTAAAAAAAAAAAAAAAAAACAAGTTTTTCTTTGCTGTTAAGGGTATTAAGATTTGAAATCACAACTCTGCCACATAGCAGGTCTCTGAATGCCTGACCTCAGTTTTCTATCCGTACAATAGGGGTGATGGCCATTTTAGAGATAAAAGGATCGTGTTTAATTATGTGGAAGGGTCTAGCATTTAATGAGTGATGTTAGCCACCATGGGATTATCAACAATATCTATACATTGACACTGTCACACACCCCTCAACCTTCACAACAATAAACACAATACCTAGTCTCTTTCAAAATGCTTATCCCACCCTCTTGTAAATCCACTGAAAATATTTTATAGAAATTATCTACTCAAAACTTAGAAATGCTTTCTAATTCTTTTCAAAAGAAATGTTATTCAAAAGCAAATTATCTATAAATATGTTGTCTCTAAGTTTATTAAAAGACCTTTTGTTTCAGAAATAAATGGTTTGTTTAGCTTAATTACTAATTCTAAATGATCAAATTAGTCATGCAATAAAAGTTTAACAAGAGTGATTAAGCTAGAATTAAATGAAAGGTTCTCATTAAAAATTACTACAGATGAAGGTTATATATTTCATAAGAAATGATGAGATCTTTCTGAGGCAAACAGGATTATCAGCTTAACTAATAACTGTGGCAAACTAAGAGGAGATCATAAACCAACACAGTGGCGGGCTTGTTAACTAACTCGGTGGCTGCAGCATCTAATGCTCTTTATTATGGACCAATCTGACGAGAAAGAATGTACAGTTGAATTATGGACCAAATTATGGCAAAAACATTTCCTATTCATATAAGGCACTAAAAAATGCCAACTGAGCTAGAGCACTACATTGGATTAAATAAGTGACTTGAGGAGGAAATGGAAGTTACTGTTCCAGGTATCCTCTACACAGGCTTCCCAAGGTTACAGACGAGGTCAGCAATAGAAAAGCATGGGTCCATTCAATCCTACCTCAAACAATCCACGATCAACAGGGAAGAGTCTTCTTACAACCTGCAGGGCATGCTCCCTTTCCATCAAGAACGGCAGCCAACACAGAAGGAAGGAAGCCACGACAGTACAGGCTATCCTAATGAACAATGCAAACCTAGAACAATAAGCAATAAGACAGAGAGAAGGGATGTGAATATCATCTAATATAACTACAAATGTAACAGTGTGTTGTCTATCAATACTACTAATAAAGATTGAAAATGGGACAGTGCTCACAGCACAGCTGAAAATTTCACAACTGTTAAAAGAGTCATTTCTCCTGCCAAGGACCCACCCACCAGTATCCTAGTTAGCATTTAGCTTGGATGCCACTGCTATAGGCATAAAGGGATGCAGCCATAAAGAAAATTGTCACGTAGGAGTATTTCTAATAAACAGATAGCATGACAAGCCCTAAAGTAATGGCACTCTACAGCAGTGCTCTGGCAAACCCGCCCACACTGCCTCCAAAGTGTAAGTTGATCAATCAGTCCTGTAGTTATGAAGATTTACAAGAATACAGAACATGGCTCAACAGCTTTCCTCCCATTCACCCATGGCTAGCACATGTAGGAGAAACCATCAAAGCCAAAGACCACCTTCCTCCAGGTAAACATGCAAATAAATTCTCTGAAAAATTTGAATTCTATGTTTTAATAGTTACTTACCCTTTCCTTTGAGGCCTTTTTTAAAACATTTGCCAAGTAAAAAGCAAAAAAATGGTAGGGAGTGGTAAAGTTCCATCTGTTTATAATTTAGAGCTAAGCAAAATGCCAACGACCCTAGCAGGTCCCAGTCACAAGATACTCCAAGAACACCCCACAAAGCAAAGCCAAGACTCACAGAATTATATATGTTCCATGTCAAGGAAATTAGTTCAATAATTAAGAGACAGAGCTTACATTGTATAGAGCACATTTCTTATGTGATTTAAAAATAAGATATATGTACAATAAAAGCTCCTAAATATGACCTGAAAGCATTAAAGTGAAGAATATCTGAAAATATATACAAAGCAGCCTCAAGTATACCAAAGCACTGCTACACAGCAACTGATGTATTACTGATGACGACAGCAAAAGTACTGCTGTCCCTGTATGTTGCTTTTATACTATGTGTCAATCAGATAAAGAATCAAAAGAAAAGGGGTGGGAGAGAAAAAATTGTAATTAGAATTTCAAAATATGTCTAAGAAGATAAATGGAATAGACAATGGCAAGGACGGGGCAATTTTCTATAAAGCACAAAACAGAAGGCAAACATGCAGAAAGGGACATAAAAAAAAATAAAATCTAACCACTGGCTAATAAGATCAGAAAGGTGACAAGCAAGAAAATTATCAAGGAAATTAAAGAATATGATCTTTAAAAAAGAAAATGAATGAATCCACACAGTGTCCAAAACATCCAGAAAGAACAGCTCCCTATGCCTAAGGGAATCACTGCGTTTTTAGATCCCACAAGGTAAATAACAAAAAGAGCAATTAGCACCAGTAAGATGTTCAGTGGGTAAAAGGGCCTGCTACCAAACCTGACGACCTAGTTTGATCCCTAGAACCTGCATGGTGAAAGGAGAGAACCAACTCCTTCAAGTAGCCCCCTGATCTCCACATGCACACATATACACGAAATGAATGATGAAAAAACAAAAACAGTAATTATACTACTAGCTATAAATACCTTACAATGGTCAGCATCTCCAAGGAATTACTATAAGTGTTTTACAAATCCTAATTTATTTACTTCTCAAAGCAAGCTCACCAAGTTAGAGTTACTGTTATCCCAATTTAAAAATAAGGGAACAGAACTGGAGAGATGGCTCAGTGGTTATGATCCCTAGTTGTTCTTCCAGAGGATCTGGGTTCAATTCCCACACCCACATGGTGGCTCACAACTGTCTGTAACTTCAGTTCCAGGTTATCTGTCACTCTTACACAGACATACATGCAGATAGAACAGCAATACACATAAAATAAAAATAAGTAACTTATGGAAAAAATACTGGGTATGGTGGTACACATCTTGAATACCAGGACTGGAGAGGCAGAGGCTGGTGGATCTCTGAGAATTAAAGCCAATATGGTCTACAAAGCAAATTTTAAGATAGCCAGGGCTACACAGAGAGACTCTTGTCTTAAAAACAAAACAAACAAACAAAAAAACCATAAGTGAATAAAATTAAAATAGAAATAACAAAAAGAATAATCATTTAAAAAGTGTTCCCACAAAAATTATACAACTCAAAAGCTTTAAGATGTAACTCACACCTTTTCCCACCCTTTCTATCAAGTGAAAAGTTTGTATAGGTAAGTATACTAGCATCTATGGCAACAGCAGATGGCAATGCTATATTCAGTGAGCCTACATCATAATATGTAACTGGTTTCATGTCTAATTTAATAAAGGATACTGAAAATGTCCATAGTCGATAAGAATAAGACCTGGATACAGCAATATGCATAACGCACTAGCAATCTGTGAAGAAAAGTATGGTGGGTAAGAGATCGTTACTACAGCAGAGTGATGTGCACTGTGCAGTTAGCATGGTAAAAACATCCCATCTTCCTGAGACACTGTACTTCCTTAATCAGAATATTCCACTTCACAAGTCACCTATTAAGACACTAACACTTTCATGGAGGCAATAGACATACTTTTAAAAAGTAAAATTACTGAAAGGAACTTTTTATCTGTTTGTTTGTTGACTCTCACTATGTAGGCCAGGCTGTCGTCAGACTCACTGAAATGCACCTGCCTCTGCCTCCCACAATGCTGGAATTAAAGATGCCCTCAACACCACACCTAGAAAGACAGTTTAATCTAATGATTGGCTTTATAATCAATCAATGTAAAATTCTTAAGGAAGGAGACTTGGTCATGACTGTGGACACACACTAACTTTCCAAAATGCCTTTTCGTTGAGTCCTTGTCAAAATTCTAATTTATGAGCTTAGCAGTAAGTGCAGCATGGTGTGGGTCGACATCTGAAGTTCAATGCGCTGTTATTACTAGAGAGCACTTAAAGTAATTACTGTAAGTTAAACGTTGTTTTTAAATGCAAATTAATCAATAGAAGATAAAATATTCATTACCCTATGTACTCCCAAAAGCAGGGCTTTCTCAAAGCCGATCCTTACTAGGCTAGTAACAACATACACATTCAGAGATGAACCGTCAAGAGGGGTAGCAGTTACCTTTCTCTTAGGTGAGATTTCTTTTAAGGAGTAACAGTACAGAAGCACAGCGGGGATGTAAATGAGCAAATCAGCAACGAGAACTGAAACACAAGCAGAGGATGAGTTCATCAGGCTCTAACAACCCAGCCACCACCATCCTCCTACGGCCCCACCGTCGTCCCTCCTACGGCCCCACCGTCCTCCTACGGCCCCACCGTCCTCCTACAGCCTCCAACATCCTCCTACAGCCCCACCGTCCTCCTACAGCCCCACAGTCCTCCTACAGCCCCACCGTCCTCCTGCAGCCCCACCGTCCTCCTAGCCAGCCCCACCGTCCTCCTACGGCCCCACCGTCCTCCTACGGCCCCACCGTCCTCCTACAGCCTCCAACATCCTCCTACAGCCCCACCGTCCTCCTACAGCCCCACCGTCCTCCTACAGCCCCACCGTCCTCCTACAGCCCCACCGTCCTCCTACAGCCCCACCGTCCTCCTACGGCCCCACCGTCCTCCTACGGCCCCACCGTCCTCCTACGCCCCTGCGCCTCTACAGCCTCCCGTCCTCCTACAGCCTCACAGTCCTCCTACAGCCTCCAACATCCTCCTACAGCCCCACCGTCCTCCTACAGCCTCCAACATCCTCCTATGCCTCTACTGCCTATGCCTCCACTCCCTCTGCCTACACCTGATTATAAACACTGCATCACTAGACAATGTCAGAGTCATACTCCTGCTGCTTTAACTTGGGCATCAAATGAATGCTCAAAGCACAGGAAGACACAGTATATTCTATCTGATACTCAAAATGTTCTGCTCAAAAGAACAACTCAATGGAGAACCTTTAGTGCTACTATTTATTTATATATATATATATACATATACATATATATATATTTTCATAATGAGTTCCAAACCAGCCATGCAACAATAAAACATAGCAAGAACCTATCTCAAAAAAAAAAAAAAAAAAAAGAGCTTGAGAGGCCTGGGTAAAGAAGAAAATAGAAATGCACACAAGGTAGGTTTGTGTGTATGTGTTGTGTTCAAGCATGGGATGGGATGGTGGGGGACAATAGAACAGGGACAAAACAAAAAGAGAAAAAAGTAGTCCTTTTAGAACAAAGGATAACAGGGCTATCAAAAGACTCTGCTACTCTAATACAAGAAAGAAATTTTTAATGCCTAGCACTCTCTTTAAGGCTGCCCTAAAAGCTGGAACTCAAAGGCACGTACTACTTTGGATGCTGTGATGGTTTGTATATGCTTGGCCCAGAAAGTGGCACTATTTGGAGGTATGGCCTTGTTGGAGCAGTTGTGGCCTTATTGGAGTAGGTGTGTCACTGTGGGCGTGGGCTTAAGACCTTCATCCTAGCTGCCTGGAAGTCAGTCTTCCACTAGCAGCCTTCAGATGAAAATGTAGAACACTCAGCTCCTCCTGCACCATGCCTGCCTGGATGCTGCCATGTCCCTGCCTTGATGATAATGGACTGAACCTCTGAACCTGTAAGCCAGCCCCAACTAAATGTTGTCCTTATATGAGTTGCCTTGGTCACGGTGTCTGTTCACAGCAGTAAAACCCTAAGACAGAAGCTGTGAGCCACAGGATGAATATACAGTCAAAAAGGGTTAAAGCACTGAATGGAGGAGAGATGTGAAAAGGACAGACAGACAGACACAGGTAACCTCCTGGGCCTGAGAGTCTCTAACAGGTGACTACACTGTGCACCTAAGCTAATTAACAACAAAAGGTGTGAACTAGAATAAAGTCTTAGTTATGTAATGCTTTTACAGAAATCAAAGATTACTTTCAGTCTCCTAGAGAAGCACTCAACTAGAGATGCTCAATAAACATTACTGATGGGGATATAGCTCAGTGGTAGGGGCTTGACTAGCATTTTAGGTCACTTTGTTTAATCTCAAGCACCCCTCAAAAAGAGAGGAGGCGGTGTCTGAGTAAACTGTTTAATGTACAACCCACACAATGTATGAAGGATTGCCTTAAGAAAGGCTGAAGGAGCCTGGGATTAGTGCACTAAAACAGCACCATAAACAGGTATAGCTTCAGTCTCATACTATCTGACCTACAGCAAGTTTCCTACCTCATGTAACTGCACCTTGATAGTTTCCTCAGCTTTAAACAAGGGTAAGACTATTCATTTCAATTGATTTCTCATAGGATCAAGTAATATAATAAAAATGAAATACCCAGATTTATTCTTTTACTCTTGGTTTAAAGGTTACATATACTTTTAGTCTACAGCATTTACATATATACATATGCATAACTATAAATTTCAAATCCATTAGAACAGTGGCTGGGCATGGTGGCACATGCCTTTAATCTCAGCACTCAGGAGGCAGAGGAAGATGGACTTCTGTGGGTTCAAGGCCATTTGGTCTACATAACACATTCTAGAACAGCCAGAGCTACACAGTGAGACACTGTCTCAAAAACAAAAACAAAAAAAATAAGAATAATACTTTTTCAATTGAGTACACTTATCAATTTATCCCAATTGTTGTTAAAAATTGAAATTTTGAGCCAGTACCAACTGCTATTTTACCTGTGGCACGCATGAAGAGCTTGTGTGCCTGACTCTCATATCCTCGTGATGTGTGGAGTGCAACCCAGTCTGGGTTTATAAACTTTGCCCTGCAAATCAAACATATACACACGCACTTTATTCCTCTCAGGTTTAGTAATTGGGGAATCTGAGAAGCAGGACTTTAAGAATTATCTGATGCTGTTAATCAAGTCAAAACTGAAGCTTTATTTAGTTGGGTAAATTCACTGAGGATCCAGACCAGTAGCTCCTCTGCGCTGCTCATCTGCCAGTACAATCATGTAATATGCAGATGTCTGACCCTCACCATCCTAGTAGAAAAAACAACCTGACATCACATTTCATTATTAAAACACTCTCTTCAGCTATCCTAACAATGCCTTTAAGAAACATATTCATCATGAAGTTTATGTAAAACTGAGCCATTATTATTGGTAAACAAAGCTTTTCAATCATATATAATACCCTGCACACTACAAAGTAAAACTAATCACCATGAAGTTTAGGTGCTTTACTTTCAACCCATGAAAATTTACTTTATAAAGCATAAAACAGTTAAAAGTTGAGATAATAAATCATGACAAAGTAAAGAAGTTCCTCAAACTTTTGCTGACACACTTCGAGTCTAAGAGAAACTATGCTACAGAGATGAACAGGGTCCCCACCAAAACAAAAGTCCTCATCTATGAACTACTTCATGTAAAAAAAAAAGAAGGGACAGTGGAAGCACCAATCCTAAGTCACTAACTTGTAAGTTTCTAACTTGGCAGTTAAGGCTATTTGGACCTACAGTTTCATTTACTTGGTTACTCCAGAAAAATGAAAGCTATCTTCTATTAGACACTGCTCCACAGCCAATGTGCAGTTGGTAACATCTCTACTCCAAAACACATGTAAGCCTTGCATTCTTTCTAGCATACCCAAATTCTGAAAGTGGTTCTTAAGCTTGTAAGACGATTGGAGTTACAAACAATAACTCTAATAAGTCAGATCACATCATGTCCAAGAGCATAAATATTCAGTTATATTAAAAAAGAAGAACTCACACATATGCACATAAGAGACTGTGATAGGCCGTAAGAGGTGGATAATCCAATCCCCAGTACTGTAAATTGTTATCACTGCTGTTAAAATACCTGGAAAATAAAAGGCACCATTATCAATATTCAAGACACAATTTAACGTCTCATGCCATTTAATTAAAATTAAGCTTAATGCTTTAACTAATTAAGACATTAATAATTACCCTATTACATTAAACACAATCAGGGCTTCCCCAGGTCCCTGGGACTTATTGTCACTCTATTCTTAGTAAACTTTAGTATATCAATTATACTCATACAACAAAATATATCCAACAAGACAACTTGTGTCTGATACTGTAACAATTTAGAAAAACAACACTTTTAATGCATAATCTTAAAAAATAGAAGGCCAGTTTCAAAGAACACATGAAGATATGGCTCATGGAAAGAGGAAGACTTCATGGATAAGCAGGCTTGATCAAGACTTTGAAAATAATTCAGCTAGCATATGTAACTCAGACCTACTATATAAAAGAGTCTGTGAACCAATGGGGGAAACCTGGTCGAGAGTTTATAAAGGTGCTTGGTTCCTCCAGGTAAAGATGTAAAGGAATTATAAATAAAATCACTGTGCCTCTAAGAGGAAAATTAAGTTTATATGAATATATTTCTTAGTTGTGTCCTTTGTAGCTAAGCAACTTCTTCCATCCACTTTACTCTCAGTCAGAAGAGCAATTTATGATAATGCAGACTATAGTGGTTTAAATATGGAATGGCACTATTTGGAGGTGTAGCCTTGGAGTAGGTGTGTCACTGTGGGCGTGGGCTTTAAGACCCTCTTCCTAGCTGTCTGAAAGCTAGTCTTTTCTTGTTTGCCTTTGGATGAATATGTAGAACTCTCAGTTCCTGCTGCACCATGCCTGCCTGATGCTGCCATGCTCTTGCCTTGATGATAATGGACTGAACCTCTGAACCTGTAAGCCGGCCCCAATTAAATGTTGTCCTTATAAGAAGAGTTGCCTTGGTCATGGAATCTGTTCACAGCAGTAAAACCCAAACTAAGACAGACGTTGATACCAAGAGTGGGGTATTGTGTGACAGGCCTGACCATGCATGCTTTTGTTTGGAAGAATGTGGATTTGGGGACTTTGGATTTTGAAAGCTGTGGAATGTTTAAATGGAACTTAATGAGCTATCCTAGTAGGAATACAGACTTTGTTGCTTGAGTGATTTCAATTGTGCAGACCTGGCCCAAGAGGTCTCAGGGGAGAATTTCAATATGTGGCCTAGAAACTTTTTTTGTGGTATTTTGGTGAAGAATGTGGCTAGTTTTTGCCCCTGTCTCAAGAGTCTGCCTGAGGCTAAGGTGAAGAGACTCAGATTAATTGCTTTGACAAAGGAAGTCTCAGAAACAGACTTTGTTCTCTGGTTAAGTCTTATGAAGAGCATTTTAAACAAGCATAGCAAGCTGAGAAAGGAAAAATATAAAATATATGGTTGGAGTATTAAAGGGGCACCAGGAAGTAAAATGGAGCTGAATCCTGTTTTCAAGGATATTAAATTGAATTAAGGGACCTTGGGGCAAGATCCCATCCAGCTAAGTTTAAGTCAAGGCATGGTAGTACAAGCCTTTAATCCCAGGAGACAAAGACAAGCAGATCTCTGAGTGCCAGGACTCACACTAGATGCATCATACTCAGAGATAGCCAAAGAGGCAGAAGGAAAGTTTTCAGTTGAAAACAAATTTAAATTTCCCTTTTAGTCTATCTCAGCTCCATACATATAGCCAAGATCTTTCTGTTTTTACCTAGAGCTAATGTCTTAGTAAGCTTTAGAGAAAAAAGTACAGATTAGGAAACAGAGCAAAAATACTGTCCACTCATAATGCTGCTTTTAGCTTATATCCATTCAGAGGGATTTCTAAGATATAGTGTTCTTGGATCAGACTTGTAGTTTAGGGCTTGGCAAGATGTCTCCACATGTAAAAGTGCTTGTACAAATCTTGACAACAGATCCCTGGAACCTACATAAATGTGGAAGAAAACCAATGCCACAGAGCTATCCTCTGCCCACCACAGGCACGCTGTGGCATGGGTGCACCCCCATATTGTCATACCTGGTAAGAATAAATACAATTTAAAGATGTTTAAAAACTAGAAGTTTTAGATTAATAGCAAAACCTAGCTAACTGGTATGCATATGGATAATTTTCAGGACTGGGAAACTTCAAAGATGAGATTCAATATGCAAAAGATGAAGAAAGTGGTCTCTGAAGAACACCATATGAAGAAACACCATCATATAACCTATATTAACTATAATAAACAATAAAACAAAGCCACAATTATCCATACCATTGTTTGACTGGTAAATTAAGGGTAATTTCTTGCCAGTGTCTTTGAGCTTCATAATCACCAAACATAGGTGGTTTTCCAGCACCTAGAATGAAAAGCAGAAGGAGAATAATAATGAACTTTTAGCATACTGTGTGGGATTTTTTTTCCGTATAAAAATGTCCTATATTACAGGGATAACCGGAGCTAGAGAAGGAATGCAGGAGTTACCAAGGTCAGAGATGAGACCTGAATCCAGTACTGCAAGTTACCAAGTGACCACATGATGGGCAAGTTCCTTACCCTCCCTAAGCTCAAGAGCCACACAGCCTACTGAGAACTGCTACAGCAAACACCAGATAGGTGAACACCCCGTACAGAGCCCAGCACAGCAGACACTCAGGAAGGGCCACTGTAGCACCACTCAGTTTATTAGTAGTACAGAGTAGACATGATTGGTTTTTTGTTTTGTTTTTTTTTTCAATTTATTTGCTAGCATATCTTTAATCTCAGCACTGGGGAGGCAGAAGCTAGATGATCTTTATGAATTCAAAGCTAGCCTGGTCTATATAGTGAGTTACAGAACAATCAGGAATGCATAGTGAGACTCTGTAATAAATAAAAAAACAAATAAACATGTACACGCACATGCACACACACACACTCACAAAATCCAACAACGGTGTGTGTGTGGGTGTGTGTGTGTCTGTGTGTCTGTGATCCAGAGATGAAACTCAAGTTGTCCAGCATGCATGCAAGCACTTCTACCCAATGATTCATCTTGCCAATCACCATGTTTACTTTGACTTCATGAAAAAAACTGCCACCAACACTGTGGTATGCATATGAAATGTCCTCTAAAGGCTCATGTTTGAGCACCTGGTCCACAGCTGGAGGAGCTGTTTTGGAAGGCTGTGGTACCTTTCAGAGGTAGAGACTTGAAGTAGGTCAATGGGCAGGACCTTGAGGCTTACTAGCCACACTCGACTCCAGTCCTCTTCTCGTCCCACTGGTGCCATTGCTGCCACAGTGCCTTCCCCACAGTGACTTGCCAGCCCTCAAACTGGAGGGCAGATGAACTCTTCTGTGTGGTTTCATGTCAGGTATTTGGTCACAGCAATAAAAAAAAGTAACAATGCAAATACTTCAAAAAAGTATGATAAATTAACTACAAACATCTGCCTTTACAAACTAAAAATAAAAAACTTAAGGCTGAACACAAAATTAAAAACAGGCTATGTATTGGTGAGGGTCAGATTACTATCAAATGATTTATATAAAAACTCAAAAGCCAATGAGATATCTCAGCAGCTAAAGAAATCTGCCACCAAACCTGAGGTCAATACCTAGACCACACATGGTAGAAGTGAGGACTAATTACTAAGTTCTCCTGACTTCCACACGCCAAGCACAGCACACACAATAAACGAGTAAATAGATGTTTAAAAAAACAAAAAAAAGCTTGTAATTTGTTATCTTCAAAGTTGTAACTAACTTTGTGCTAAATACACTAAATAACTAGGGCTAAATACAATGATCCCATGAACATAGTGTCATTATTTCCCTACTTTCGGACTGGGAAAAGAAGAAATAGTCACTAAGTAGTAAAAGCATATTCTGGATCTCAACCCAGCAAGTTGGCTCTAGAACACATTCTCTTTTTTTAATCTTATTTTTTAAGTGTACTGGTTCATTTTTATTCTGTGTGCAATGGTGTTTTGCCTCAATGTATGTCTGTGTGAGTGTGTCAGATTCCCTGGAACTGGAGTTACAGATGGTTGTGAGCTGCCATGTGGGTGCTGGAAATTGAACCTGGGTCCTCTGGCAGAGCAGCCTGTGCTCTTAACTGCTGAGCCATCTCTCTAGCCCCCAAAACCCATTCTTAACCCCTACCCTATCATGCCCACAAAGATGACAGATCTCCATCTAGCAAGCAGTAAGCACCTATTTAACAAGCAGTCAACCACTGAAATGTAAGGAAGCCCAAAAAAGTACAAGAGAATCAACAAATAAGGTAGAAATCAAAATAGCCATATGTACTTCTAACCTAGTCAAAAGGTATGTCACATTGAATAATGACAGACCCTGCTTACTGAAATCTAACCCAGATTTACTAAAGTTGTTTGCATTTGTTGGCTAGATTCTACCAATGCTAGACAATCTGTATTATGGGAAAAGCAGACTAACTGTTCTACATATTATATATACATGTGTTATATTATATACTATATGCCTATACACATGTATAGACATACACATGTGTATAGACATACACATGTGTATAGACATGTACATAAGTAGCTGGTAAAAGAAATAACCCACAGTACAAACACACTTGTACATATACAACCCCTGTCTCTCAGAATGTCTTACTCATCTTTGTCTCCTCAGGATATGTTCACCTAGTGCCTCTCTGCAGGACCTGGCAGATTCCCAGTGACTGCTGATACAGCAAAGATGCTGGTGTAGGTAGTATAACACAGCAAGGCTTTTAATTCAAACAATGTGAGCTCTTCACTTCCCACTTAATAAATGCTCACATCCACTTATGATGGCAGACTGATTATGCCAAGGCTGTTTGAATATAAAGCCCATGGATTGGTTCTTGCCCCCAAACACCTTTACTGTATGGCACTTTAAACGTTCTGTTCATTATTTACTCTCTATTCTATACATAACTTCTATCAGTTCATGCATGAAGCCTTCAAGAATCTCCTCAGAGGACCAGGGAGAGGGCTCTGTAGGTAAAGTGCTTCCATTAAATCCTGCTTATCTGAATTTGCCTGAAACCCATATAAAAAGCTGAATGTGGTAGTGCACAGCTGTACTCTCAGTATCTCTAAAGCCAGGGAGGAGGTAGACAGAATCATCCAGAAGCCTTTGTGCCAGCTAGCCTGAAACAGTAAGAGCAACACTGCCTTAATGTGGGAGAACACACTCCCTCAGGTTGTCCTCACATCTCCACTTACACTCACACACTAAATAAGTTCTTTAATCACCTCAGGGTTATGGATGTATCTTAGTGATAGAATATACCTAGCATGTACAAGGTTCAATTCCTAACACCAAAAAAAAAAAAAACAAAAACAAACAAACAAACAAAAAAAAAAACAAGCTGAGTTGAGTGTATTATAACAATCACTTCAAAAATTAAAAATGAATGAGGCAAGGATGATGGCATACATCTTTATTCCTCTACTTGGGTCGTAGAAGTAGGCAGATCTCTGTGAGTTTGAGACCAGCCTTGTCTACTTCAGGCCAGCCAGGGCTACATGGTGAGAAACTGTCTCAAAACAAATTAGGCACAGTGGTATATGCTTGTAATTCCAGCACTCAGGAGTAGAGAGGCAGGAAGATCAGAGCTTCAAGGCCATTCTTGGCAACACAGGCTAGCCTAGTCCAGCCTAGGCTACACAAGCCTTGTCTCAAAGTACCAACAAGCCTTTTGGCTGTGGCAGACACCTAGCAGGTCTGCTCCTGTGGAGACACCTTATCCTGAGCCATCCTAGAAGAGCCACTGCACTCAGAGCAGCAGGTAGAAACCCTCACCCACTACCCCTCGCCCCTGAGTTACAACTGGGAGCCAGGGGTGCTAAGGTCCCATCAACCACCCAAACCCCACCCCTCTGGAGTACTACTTCGCTTCAGACCCGCGCCTGGTCCTTTTGGCTGGGGCAGACACCTAGCTGGGCTGCTCCTGTGGAGACACCTTATCCTGAGCCCTCCTAGAGGAGCCACTGCACTCAGAGCAGCAGACAACGTACCCTGAGCCATTCTAGAGGAGTCACTCCACTCAGACCAGTGAACACCTAGCTGGGCTGCTCCTGTGGAGACACCATATCCTGAACCATCCTAGAGGAACCACTGCACTCAGAGCAGCAGGATTTCAGGATCCTAGAGGCGGCCTGAGTCCCAGGAGTTTTTCCTTTAGGATCACAGGAAACATAGGAAAGAGATCAGGAGTCATAGACGCAAACATCACCAACAGAATACAAGAGATAGAAGAGAGAATCTCATGTGCAGAAGATTACCATGGAAAACATTGACACAACTGTCAAAGAAAATGCAAAATGCAAAAAGCTCCTAACCCAAAACATCCAGGAAATCCAGGACACAATGAGAAGACCAAACCTAAGGATAATAGGTATACATGAGAGTGAAGATTCCCAACTTAAAGGGTCAGTAAATATCTTCAACAAAATTATAGAGGAAAACTTCCCTAACCTAAATAGCAAGATGCCCATAACAATACAAGAAGCCTACAGAACGCCAAGCAGACTAGACCAGAAAAGAAATATCTCCCGTCACATAATAATCAAAACATCAAATGCACAAAACAAAGAAAAAAATACTAAAAGTAGTAAGGGAAAAAGGTCAAGTAACATATAAAGGCAGACCTATAAGAATTACACCAGACTTTTCACCAGAGACTATAAAAGCAAGAAGATCCTGGTCTGATATCATACAGACCCTAAGGGAACACAAATGCCAGCCCAGACTGCTATACCCAGCAAAACTCTCAATCACTATAGATGGAGAAACCTTGGTGTGAATCTAACCAAGCAAGTGAGAGATCTGTATGACAAGAACTTCAAGTCTCTGAAGAAAGAAATCAAAGAAGATCTCAGAAGATGGAAAGATCTCCCATGCTCATGTATTGGCAGGATTAATATAGTAAAAATGGCCATCTTGCCAAAAGCAATCTACAGATTCAATGCAATCCCCATTAAAATCCCAACCCAATTCTTCACAGAGTTAGAAAGAGAAATTCTCAAATTCATTTGGAATAACAAAAAACCCAGGATAGCAAAAACTATTCTCAACAATAAAAGAACTTCTGGAGGAATCACCATCCTTGACCTCAAGCTGTACTACAGAGCAATAATGATAAAAACTGCATGGTATTGGTACAGAGACAGGCAGGAAGATCAATGGAATAGAATTGAAGATCCAGAAATGAACCCACACATCTATCTTTGACAAAGGAGCTAAAACTGTCCAGTGGAAAAAGGACAGCATTTTCAACAAATGGTGCTGGTTCAACTGGAGGACAACATGTAGAAGAATGCAAATCGATCCATTCTTATCTCCTTGTACAAAGCTGAAGTCCAAGTGGATAAAGGACCTCCACATAAAACCAGACACACTGAAACGAATAGAAGAGAAGGTGGGGAAGAACCTAGAATACTTGGGCACAGGGGAAAAGTTCCTGAACAGAACACCAATGGCTTAACCTCTAAGAACAAGAATTGACAAATGCAACTTCATAAAATTGCAAAGTTTCTGTAAAGCAAAGGACACTGTCAATAGGACAAAACAGCAACCAACAGATTGGGAAAAGATCTTTACCAATCCTACATCTGATAGAGGGCTAATATCCAATATACACAAAGAACTCAAGAAATTGGACTCCAGACAACCAAATAACCCTATTAAAAAATGGGATATAGAGCTAAATAAAGAATTCTCAACTGAGGAAACTCGAATGGCCGAGAAGCACCTAAATAAATGTTCAGCATCCTTAGTCATCAGGGAAATGCAAATCAAAACAACCCTGAGATTCTACCTCATACCAGTCAGAATGGCTAAGATCAAAAACTCAGGTGATAGTAGATGCTGGTGAGGATGTGGAGAAAGAGGAACACTCCTCCATTGTTGGTGAGATTGCAAGATGGTGCAACCACTCTAGAAATCAGTCTGGCAGTTCCTCAGAAAATTAGACATAGCGTTACCTGAGGACCCAACTATACTACTCCTGGGCATATACCCAGAAGATGCTCTAACATATAACAAGGACATATGCTCCACTATGTTCATAGCAGCTTTATTTATAATAGCCAGAAGCTGGAAAGAACCCCGATGTCCTTCAACAGAGGAATGGATACAAAAGATGTGGTACGTTTACACAATGGAATATTACTCAGCTATTAAAAACAATGAATTTGATAAATTCTTATGTAAATGGATGGAACTAGAAAATATCATCCTGAGTGAAGTAACCCAATCACAAAAGAACACACATGGTATTTACTCACTGATTATTGGATTTTAGCCCAGAAGCTTGAAATACCCAAGATTCAACTCACAGACCACATAAAGCTCATGAAGAAGGAAGACCAAGTGGTGGTGTTTCGGTCCTCTTAGGAGTAACAAAATACTCATGGGAGCAAATATGGAGACAAAGTGTAGGACAGAAACTGATGGAGGGGCTGTCTGGAGACTGTTCCACCTGGGTATCCATCCCATGTGCAGTCGCCAAAGGTAGAATGTGGATGTCAGGAGGTACATGCTGACAGGAGCCTGACATAGCTATCTCCTTAGAGGTCTGCCAGAGCTTGACATATTCAGAGGCAGATGCTCACAGCTAACCATTGAACTGATCAAGGGGTTCCCAATGGAGGAGTTAGAGTGAAGACTGAAGGAGCTGAAAAGGTTTGTGACCCCATGAGGAGAGCAATAATACCAACCAACCAGAGCCCTCAGGGTCTAAACCACCAGCCTGGGGGCATTTAGGGAGGGACCCATGGCTCCAGCTGTATATGTAGGGGAGGATGGCCTTGTCAGGCATAGGTGGGATAGGAGATCCTTGGTCCCATGAAGGCTGGATGCTGTGTGTGGGGGAATTTGAGGGTGGGGGGTGGGGGGGTGGAGGGTAGGTGGGAGCACATCCTCATAGAAACAGGAGGAGGGGGGCCTGGGATGGGGGTTCCTGGGTGGGAGGGGGGGAAATGGGATAAGGGGATAACATCTGAAATGTAAATAAATATCCAATAAAAAAAATAAATAAATAAAAAAGTATAAACAAAATCATTTCAAATTCTAAATTCCCCATAAGCCTCCCCTTACAGACTAAAATATAAATGATTAACTAGTGACTTCTCATAATATGTATATTTTTCATATCATGTTTGTCATATGGCTATACTACTTCCTAATTGACAGCCAAGTATGAATTTTAGTTACTGGAAACATAAAAATTTGTTTTCCATAAATCAAAATAAGCACCATGTTAGACATGTACTAATTTTAAAATGTACTCAATTAAACTCAACAGGAGGAGAAAAATAATTCCTTCTAATAATTTGTTAAAGGAAAAGAATTCTTCAACAAGTTATCTGCATTTTTTGCATGTGTTATGTGTGTGTAAATCTAGTTCAGTAAATACAACCATTGAATAATATAGTTTCTTTGGGAAGACAAAAGGAGGGTTTTTTTTTTTCAATGCCATTAGGATAATAAATTCAGAAAACATTTTGGTAATTCCCTATACCCAATGAAAAAAAATCAAACTATCTAGATTTCCTAAACTACTCGAGAAATCACGCAGTAGAGTAGAAGAATTTATTACTGCTCTCTAACAAACAGAAGAATGGGTAACGACTCTCTTCAGGGTTGGGAAACAAGTTTTTATCCAGAGTCTGACCTACTTCAATAAATTCAGCTGACACTGGCTATGTAATTAGTACTTAAGTTTTTAAAACTGCTAAAGTGCCCTCAAAGCAACCCAGAAGGACAGCCCAACTGTGCCTGTGGGAGCTTCACTCAGAAGGGCAAAAGGAGGTCCTTCCACAGTGATTAAGTCTACAAACTTACTCACAGGAGAATGAGAGCCTCATAAAGACAACACACCAACGACCAACTTGCATTCACAGAATGCCAGTTCTGTCACATTCCCAGGAAAATGGAAGTAAGCAGCACTAAAACTGTTCATTTTATTAAATGCTAACTTATTCAAACTGGTGTTTAGATAAAAATAAGCACAGTCTGCCAATAATGCATACTTTACAGTAAGCTTTGAACTTTCTAAGAGAAGAGTTGACTGCATTTTTCTATGAATGTCATCTCTTGTCTCTGGTAAGAACATGCAACCTTTCACAAATAGGAGTGAGCCAAATGAAATCAACCAACCTCATGCTGTCACCGTTTTTAATAAATGATACTTTGCAAAAGTTGACTTTTTTGAATGACTTTTTCCTTAGCTACCAATATTATTTGTGGTTGGAGTCAGGGGAGATAACAAACAAAACTCAAATGTTGTTATAATAGCTTAGATAGACTGCAAGAGGCATTGTCAATCTCTGTGAGAAATGACCAACCTATCTATTCCCCATAGCTTATTTAATACAACATATAATATTCAGTATCTTAGTTCTGTGAAAAAGCAAGACTAAAAACAAAATGGAGATAAATTTTAGAAGAAATTAAATTACAATAATGTATTTAAGTAGTTTTCTAAATGATGTACACATTTCAAAGGAAGAATAATTCAATAAAACTAAAGAAAGCTAACTTGAATTTCTATACTTTAGTGTAACAAGGATTTGGACATGCTACTCAAAGTACAGTCCATGACACAATGCAGACGTTAAGCTGAAGGAATCTGAGAAACAGCAGGCACAGACAGGTCTCTCTAACCTTTCGGTAAAGCAGGTCACAAGACCATCAAGCAAGAAGAGCTCTGGTAAACTCTGTGTAACCAACAATGACCTTGGACTCCTGATCCTTCTGCTTCCACCTCCCAGAGCTGAGACTATCGGTATGCACCAACATACCTAGCTTCTGTGGCATCAGGGATTGAACCTGTCTACTCTTTACCAGACCTAGAGCAAAACACTCATGTTTAAGGATTTCTTTGATTTCACATCTCCTTAGGGAGCTGCTAAGCTCTGTTGCTATAGTTAGGAAACAAGGAGGCTTACATGGCGCCTATACAACTCCTTTGCCTGGTGGTTGATTGAACCGCAAAGTCAGCTCCATGAAATAATATTTGTAATACACCTGGTAAGCATACCGTGGCTGCTGCACACTAGATAATCCCATTTGCCTCTCCTCATCCTACTCCAAATTCTAGGATGCTTCTAGAACTAGCTCCTAAAACAAGTATGATCTTATGTCCTTTCTGCCCTCACAATCAGCGTGGCTATCAGTCTGACTCATTTGTCTCAACACACGCGCGAGCACGCACACACACACACACACACACACACACACATTTTTCCATCCTTTTTGCTTTGTTTCATGTTTTCTTGCACCAGAATGTTCTTCTCACCCATTTTCTGCTCAGTAAAATCTTTTAGAATATATTAAATGTTACATACTAAGATTTTCTCATCTGAGTTAGAAAATGTCTAGTCACTTTATTTTCATTTAAAAGTGATATATATTTGCATACTCACCCTGCCCACCACGATGTTATCTTTTCTAGGAAATATACTGTACTGGCTAGGTTTGTGTGTCAACTTGACACAAGCTGGAGTTATCACAGGGAAAGGAGCCCCCCTTGAGGAAATGCCTCCATGAGATTCAGCTGTAAGGCATTTTCTCAATTAGTGATCAAGAGTGGGAGGGCCCATTGTGGGTGGTGCCATCCCTGGGCTGGTAGTCCTGGCTTCTATAAGAAAGCAAGCTGAGCAAGGCAGGGGAAGCAAGCCGGTAAGTAACATCCCTCCATGGCCTCTGCACCAGCTCCTGCTTCTGACCTGCTTGAGTTCCAGTCCTGACCTCCTTCAGTGATGAACAGCAATGTGGGAAGTATAGGCTGAATAAACCTTTTGCTTCTTGGTCATGATGTTTTGTGTAGGAACAGAAACCCTGTCTAAGACATATACCATTTATCATTCTTTATTATTATTAAAGCCTTAACAATTACCAAGACCTCTTTTTGGCTACACAGCAAACAATAATATTTGGAGGGATTTTTTTTTTTTTTTTTTTTTTTAAGACAAGCTCTCATACAAACCAGGCTGGTCCTTACTCACTATTCAGTCAGAGCTGGCCCTGAATTCCTGACCTTCCTGCTTCTACCTCCTGAGTGCTAGGATTACAGGTGTGTGACCACACCTGGCCACATTTGGAGTTAAATAATCTACTGTGATGATCAGTAGGAGAGGCATGATCTTGTGCTAATTCTACATAAAGAGAGCACAGTTCATACTTATTATTTGAATTAATCCCTCAAGCAATCTGCTTTAGTATTTATTGATACTCCTGCCTTGTTAAAAGCTTGGAGAAATTAAATAACTTCCCCAAGATTAGGCAACTACCAGGTAAAAGATTTAAGTCCATGTTTTACTGCACAACATTTAAAGCAATTTTAAACTTTCTCCAAAGTACAAATTCATCTGAGGGGCAGGGTGGAAGAAAAGTTTGCTGGCACAATCAACATCCTGTTTGCATGTATGGGGCTATCACAAGACTCAGCAGCTGGACCATCACAAACAACTCTACCATTTAGCTAGATTAGTCAGGCCCTCCTCTTTCTCAAAGCTCAGAGCAGAGTCGACACAAGCACTGACTGGTCTGGTTTTTTTGTTCTTTTAAATTTTTTTGATATGTTATGGAATTTTACCTGCATGTATATCTGTTACCACACGTGCATGGTGCCCATGGAGCCGGAAAGGATGCTGGATCCTCTAAAATGGAGCTACAGCCAATTAGTAGCATCAAGTGGATGCCAGGAGCCAAACCTAATGGCTTGAGCCATCTCGCCAGCCCACTTTCTTATTCCAAATTATGTTCAGATGTATTAGACCCTGGCGGATGACGATGTGTCATGCCCTCACTGCTCAGGCTGCCCCACTCTGTGTCTGTGCCTTGGCTCTTTCCCATCTTCAGTGCTTGTTAAATACTGAAGAGTACAATGTCAGTCATTGTAAACGCTCAACATGCACGCTCCTTGCTACTAGTTCTATTCTGTCTCTTTACCTCTGACCTTATTCCTACCATCTTTATTATTACCAGAAAATTCTACAACCAGATTGCCTAGATAAACGTAAAACCAAAACTCCAGCCATGTCTAAAAACGGTTGTGCCGAGCCACATCTTGGTTTTTTCGCCCCAGGCTACTTCTCCACAGACATACACAATCAATTTTTCATTTTTTTTCCTTTCATTTTTATTCCTTTGAAGACTTTTTTTCAATCTTAATTCTTTTTTAGTGTTTAAGGTCACTACATATTCGTAGCTGTATTCTCTTATATTTCCCTCAAACCCTTAAGTCAGACATCTTATCGCAGGTCCGCTCTGGTGTGCTTTTCATCAGTCACTTCTGTTACCCTTGTACCTCAAACATAACTACATTATCACATCTTACAGTGACTGATTATCTATGTGAAACTGAATTCTATGACATCAATATTCACCTTATTTTTCCAGCACCCAGCACATGTGATACCTGCCACAAAGCATTAAATATGTACCTGCAGAACAGAATTTGATCCCATCCCCAGTCTGCAGGATCAAGCTCCATCCCTCCTTTCAATTGTACTCTGCTCCACTGTTTCCTTTCTCAATCCAGTGACCTGCCTCTCCACCATAAACATCAGCAAACACAAACCCTTGACTCTGAGACCATCTTCAAGGAGTAGCTCATGACAGAATGACACCTCAGTTTGTCATACTCGAAGCCAGAGTGCATTTTTGTCTTCTCATATCACGCAATATATTTACCGCTTACACTTTTTCATTATAATTAGATGCATATGTCTTCTTAATCATAACAATAAAGACTCAAAATCCTCTATTTCAGTCAAATAGGACTATTTACCATTCCTTGAGACAGGAAAAGTATACTACCTGAGTAAGAATTGAGAGAAACCGTCCACCGCACCGTGAGCCCTATTAAGACCACGACTGTCATCCAGGACCAGCTCTCCATAGCTCTGCAAACTCAGGGAGGAAAACAAAAGCTAGGGCCAAAATGCTTCCCCCAAAGTCAGTCACTTGTCTCCTCCTTCAAAGCGATGTCACCATCCCTGCCGTTAGGAGCTTGAGAGGATTTTAAATGATGCTTTGCTTCAAAACAATGAAAACTTGGTTATGACCTTGTTGCCTAGGGAGAAAACACAAAGAAGCAAGATTTAACTCAGCACAGCACCCCAATAAAGAACACATGGAGCCACGCAGAAATGTGGGTAGGTTTTGGAAGAGTGGATTGGGAGAGCTACAGGGGGCTCCTTACCCCCAGGATTCAGATATACACTGCAAACAGCAGTTCTGTAAAACAAGGTGCAATGTGTCTAACGATAAGATTGACAAAGGATTGGTTTTTGTTGTTGTTGTTTGTTTCCTTTTGTTTTCTTTAAAGGCAGGTTTATTGGAAAGCTGCTCTCAGGTGGGGGAGTTCACTGGCCCCAAGGACCAAGGCCAGGGAAGTCGCCATGTGGAAAGGGGGAGGGGGATAAGGAAGGAAGGAAGGGCCTCAGTTCTGGACTATAACCTACAAAACAACATCCCCCACACACACAAGGTTGGCTATGGTTATGGTGCTTTTCACGGCAACCGAAAGCAAACTCTGAGAGTGAGAACCACCAGGTTAAAAGAACTGCCCTCTGTTCTGGATAATCTGATTTCCTAGGTCCTTCTTCAGGAAAATTTAAAAAACAAAAACAAGCCTTTTGATAAGCCAAATTATCAGCATCATGAACTTACAAACGCTAGAATACTTAATAGGTATCATGCTGCCCCACCTTGCCAAAAGCACAATAGCAGAAGACCAGCTACATGACAGATGAAACTCTCAAATCCAAAAAGAGAAAACATAGAGCAACTAATGGAGTAAATCTAACTCTAGAACTAACAAGAATTTATAAATTCAAATAGATTCAAAGCACTGTACTTAAATGTGGGAGGAAAAATCAAGTGTGTGCTCACTGACAAGAAGACAATGGATAACTAACACTCTTCAGTTTTGCATGGACCTACGAATGATGGCCCATTTAACAGACACGTTGATTACTAGCAAGAAAATGTGATAGGAGTGTAGTCCAGTGGTAGGTCCTGGGTTCAATACCCAACAGCAATAAGTAGGAACCCATCTGTGAAAATGAGATCTGCCCAAACACAAATGGGCTTCTCATGAAGGAAGTTCTTCTTCAAGTTCAAACACAAACTGGTTGACTATTTGATGGTAATATTTTAGATGTGGAGACAAGACCTCACTCTGTTGCCTAGATTGGCTACCAACCTGGAATCCTCCTGCCTCAGATTCCTATGCACTAGGATTACAGGTATGTACTTATAGGAATGTTTAAGATTTATTTAAGTGTGTGTGTGTGTGTGTGTGTGTGTGTGTGTGTGTGTGCATATGTCCACAAGAGTGCAGGTGCCCTCAGAGGCCAGAGGTGGCAGACTGCCTGGAACTAGAGTTTCAGGCAGTTGTGAGTTGTCTGACCCAGGTGCTGGGAATCGAACTCAGGTCCTCTACAACAGAAATAAGCACTCTTAACTGTTAAACCTTCTCCACAGGCCCACCAGAAATATTTTTAAGACTCAGAATAAATGACTAATTTTTAAATTTTAGTTAGTGTCTCCCTGCCTCTAAGACATGTTGACACTTTTACAGAGCCTCTCTGATGAACCAGGCCCTCTTACATCAATCATCAATCAAGAAAACGCAGACAGGTATAGAGGCTCATGCCTCCGATCCCAGCATTTTGGAGGCAAAGGCAGGCAAATCTCCAAGTTCAAGGTCAACCTGGTCTACAAATCGAGTTCCAAGACAATCAGAGCTACACAGAAAATTCCTGTCTTGAAGACGTATTGTTTAAAAAAGAAAAGCACCAGTCTTTGTCAACAAGCCAGTCTGGTGGGAACATTTTTTTAATTGAAGTTCTCTTAAATTAATGTTTCCAACTCTAGCTTGTTGAATTGACAGTAGACTAGTCAGCACACCTATATGGTGCTATAAATTAAGAAAAAAAAAATTACCTAAGGGTGTGGGAGAAGGGTGAATGAGGGAAGATTCTCTGGAAAGGTCTTGTAGGATGCAATGAATATTGTTATCTGAATGGAGAAAGAGTAAAAAGATGTGTTCGCTGTGTGTCTAATTAATGAGCAACAATTTCCTGTACAGTTATGTACAGTATGGTTCTGCAAACATGTATTCCAACAAAAGAGCTTAGGAGGAAATGCCAGTCACTTGTTATTCAGGACAAAACTGCTATGGGAGCAAAGTTCATCTCTAGTCATTTCAATGTCCTTCCATCCTTAGAGCACGATTGGCAGAAAGCAGGAATCCACTAGAATGGAGAGAATGGTGGGGGTGGACAAAGGAGGGCAGGAGAAAGGAGAGAGGATATACATTTTCGGGAGTCCCGTGTCGTTATTCAGTGAAGTCTCACCGTGTTGCTCTGGCTAGCTTAGAACTCTCTAATGTAGAACAGGCTGCCTCTGCCTCCCAGTGCCACCATACCGGCTATTTCCCCCTTAAACTGTGACTGCTGTGCCACCTGCAAGAGCAACTCAGCAACTCTCTCAGGAGGCCATGTCCAGGTAGCAAGCAAACAAAATCTCGACAGGGGGCTAGGACGCCAAGTCCCAGACTGCTTCTTTTTCCTGCTAAGGTACCCTCAAGACATCCGCCTCCTGGCTCGGGAGGGACAGACCCCGCAGAACGGGGACAGGGTCGCTGGGGCCACTCCGGCTAGGCCGCGTCACCTCTGCTGGACGACCGCATGCCGGGGGTCTCGGGGGATGGGCGAGACCTCCCAGCAAGCCCCTGAGTCGTCCACTCGAGCCGGCTGCCGGAACCTCCCCACGCCTGCCGCCTCCAGACCTCGGCCACCCCAGGCTCTTACCAGCCTCTGGTCTCCGGAATTGGCGCCCGTAGAGAGGCAGCGAATGCGCCTGCGCACTCACAGCCCCAGAAGCAGGCGCGCCCCCAGCGGCCATCACGGGAGCGAGCCCGTAAGACGTGGGGGCGGAGTGATGGGCGGAGTCATCGTGGAGGGGCGGGACGGAGAGAGGCGGGCTGCCACATTTCGGGAGGCGGGGTACAAGTCCTGGAATTCGAGAAGCTTGGCGGCCGGGGTTAGGTCAGGGGCAGGTGGAAAGCCCCTTGCTCCTCTTTCCCGGGACCGCGGCCAAAGCTCGAGCGGCTGCTTAGCCCACGGATTCCTGTGAGGGGCGGCTCCTGCGCGCTTCGCAGTGGCGAGCCCTTGGCCAGTCCTCATCCCGAGTGGCAGGTCTTCCTCCTGGGCCAGTGCCCTCCAGTAGCCACCAAGCCAGCCTACTTTCTTAGAGCTTAGCAAAGACTACTTGCCTACTAAGGCTGGGAAGTCGCTTCTAGTGAGAAACTGTTTCTAGAGTCTCTGGGTTGAGCCTATAAGCAGCACTAACTACACGTGGTGATAATCTCACCTCTAGGAAGGCTCAGGCAAGAGGATGGGGAGTTAGAGGTCAGCCTGAGCTACAAAGCAAGACCCTGTCCCCTACCCGCCAAAAAAAAAAAAAAAAAAGAACAGCTCCGTCCCAGAATAGACACTGCATGCCCCATCAGGCAACTTGAACCAACCGTTCCCACATTTGCCAAAAATAATAACCCCCCACACACACCCTGCTTTTGAATTGTGCCGTTTTGTAGACACCAACTCCGATATAAGAAAAAACAAATATTTGAGTATTGCTAGGATTGCTTTGCTTGTTTGGGGGTGAGGTTGGGGATGTGTGTTACCTGTGTGTACTTGAAAAGGTCAAAGGTCGATGCTGGTGTCTTCCTCTATCTATCCCCACCTTACATTTTAAGACAGAGTCTCTCACTCAACCTGGAGCTCATCTGTTTGACACTGGCTGGCCAGTGATCTTCAGATATGTCTGTCTGTCTTTGCAACACTAGTAGGCTTGACTACATGAGATCCTGTCTCAAAAGAAAAACAAATTACCATAGAAATATGGCAAGCTATAAATCTCTGCTCTCACAAAATGTAATTCTCTTCAAAGAGCATTTCCCATGCAAAAAAAAAGATAGAAAGCAGCTGAATGAAGTGTATACTGTCACATTAGTGATGTACACACTACAGCCCACAGGAGTTAAGGCAAGACTCGGGCTCGGTGTAAACTATCACTATCAGGAAAGGCTTCTTCCCGAATGAGCCACCTTAGCATTGAAAGAAAAATCGGATGCAGGTAGATAAAGCCGAGGGCATGGGTGTCTGAATCTAGACAATGGGAAATAGTTACCAAAATTGTGGCAACTGAAAAAGGGCAGAACATTTCTGTAACCACCGGCTTACATGGTGGTTAATGAAAAATGGTGTTATGAGGAACTCCGAGGACCAGGCTGTGGTGGTGAAGTGATCAGTAAGGGTCCATTAGTGACATTTAGCAGGGAGTCGAGTGTGTGCAGTGCTGGGCTGGAGGAAACTTAAACTGGTGATAATGGATGAGTCAGAGGGAAAGGTTATGGTTAAATAGGGTGAGAACTAGGAAGGATCAATGAGACAGGGGATGTGTACAGGTCTTTGTAACATACGAAGTGTGCAGGAAAGTGAAGTGAAAGAAAAGAAATCTTATGGGATGGCCCTCCAAGATGTTGAGTTGGGAAGCTTTCAATTGATTTAGAAGAAGATGCTACACTGTAGTGAATTTGATGGGATAGCAACACAACAAATAGTGATACTTGTGTGCCACTTGTGAATCAGAACCTAGGAAAGACACTGGAGCTAAAGATAGATGGAATGTTTTTATTTGCTGAAGAAATAAGGGAGCTAATGGAGAAGGAAGTCTTCAGCATGCTTACCCATGCTTCTGAAGCCCAGCACACTGCAGGATCATATATATGAAACACCTTGGGAACAAGAACCATGATGCATGGCACACAAAAATTCATGTGTTAGTGTGTATAAGCTTCTGCCAAATGAAAGGTGAAGCATTGCTATGTTATTTCCTACTGAGACCAGAAGAAAAAGGCAAGCTGCTAATTTAAACTAGTAACGGTTATAAAACATATAATTCATAAATATGAAAATATATATCAAAGTGATTAAAGGTTATTAATGTCCTCTTCCTGCCTCTCAAGCCAAGTAGTCTTTGACTCAATGTTTATCTTGGAGTTGGTAAACTGTTTATTGAAGTAATAGGAGTGTCAAGCCTCCAATCTGTAGCTGAACTGCCCCAGCACTGCCATCTACATACACACTTGCCCCTGCTCTTCCTCAGTGGTACTATCTTTCCCCTCTGAACATGTCATGCCTATAAATACCAAAGGCTAAATAAATGCATTTTGGATGACAATATTTACCATCATGCAAAAAGAGAGATAAGATATAGCACAATTGTTGAGAAAATCCAGTTTTCAGACACATAAGACAGTAAGTAGTTAAGAACTCTTATCTAGGGTCTAGAATGATGGCGCAGCGGTTAAGAGCACTTGTTGCTCTTGCACAGGACCTTGGTTCAGTTCCCAGCACCCACATGGTGGCTTAAAACACAAGCATGAAGACCTGAGTTTAGATCCTCCACACCGACATAAAAGGCTAAGAGTGGCCCTGCACCTTGACTGGGAGGGAGGATGTCGAGCCAGGGAATTACTGGGACTTGCCGGGGTGTCCATTGGCCTAGCCAAAATACAGTCCCAGGTTCAGTTTCCACTAGTCTCAAGGGAGTAAAGTGGGAAGGAATGGAGGAGGATACTCATCACCTAGATCAAAGCTAACAGTCTCATTATCTGCTCCTCGGCAAAGAGGGTAGGGCCACCAAGCCCTTTCACAGGCTAAGCCACTTGCTGCTTGAGTTCTTAGCATGTCTGCACATCCAGCTCTCCCTCAAACCATGCCCGCTTCTCACAGCTATCTATCCACTCTGGGGATATAGCAGTTGACTACAGACTCCCTAGTTTCTTTGTTCCTTGTTGTCAGGTCCTTGGAATAGTCAATAGGTTCCCTCTCAAACTGGTACCCACACATAGACCTCCAAGACAGAAGTGACAAATGAGCATCCTCTCCTCTGCTGACCCCTGCCAAAAGGTCACTGTGTCACATGAACTCCAAAGACATTTGAGGCTTATAAGAATTGTGTGGACTTGTCCTATGGATAGAACTGCCAGACTGTCACCAAGGCCATCTGGTTTACCTTTAGGATGAGATTTCCACCTCCCCTCCCCAGTCCAGGAGCTACACAGCCCAGCTCTCTGCTGCTTGCTGATTATTACTCAGCTGACTTCATGTTTCCGTCCACCAGTCCACTGTATTGTCACGAACTTTGTGGGGTGTATGAGTATGCATGTACACGTGGGGAGTGTATTATGTGTGTGCACATGTGTGGAGTGTGTGTGTGAGTGAAGGGGTGGGAGTGTGTGGGCGGGATGTTACTATGTGTGGGGTGAGTGTGTGTTACTGTCCGTGGGGTGAGTGTGTATGACTGTGGGGAAGGGGTGAGTGTGTGTATATATGTGTGTATATGTGGTGTATGTATGAGTGAGGAAGGTGTGAATGTATGTGTATATGTATGTGTGGGGTATGTAAGTATGCATGTATACATGATGAGTATATATGTATATATGCACATGTGTGTGGGGTGTGCACATGTGTTGGGTGTGTATAAGAAAGGTATGAATGTATGTGTATGTGTAGGGTGTGTATGAGTGTGGGGGTGGGTTTTATGTGTATGTATGGGAGATATGATGTAGGGGGATTGAGTGTATGTATGGGGGTGTGATTGTAGATATGTGCGTGTGTGTGTGTGTGTGTGTGTGCATATGTGGGGCTGAATGAGGAGGTGTGTGTGTGTGGAGTACTCTTTAGATTCCAGAAGATTCTCTAATACAGTGTCTTAGTGATTGTTACTGGTTAGTTGCTTGGTTTGTGGGATTGTTTGTCATTTTCGCTCCTGCATTTATATGTTTCCCCTTTTACTATATTCTTATTATTTTTAAACCAGTTTTACTTTTAATAACTGAAAATAATAACAAATCCCTTCAACATGTGAATGATTAAATTATTTAATGCTCAGAATACTACTTAGCAAAATAAATCAGTAACACCCACAAATCCAGGTTAGGGTCACAATGATTATTTCTGGTGAAAAGAGCACACACACACAGAGGTCTTGTAAAAATTGTGTTGATCCATTTACATTTTTACAAATAATACCAAATGATAGTGGCAAAATCAGCACTTTCCAGGGCAAAGGACAAAAGGAGACTACATCAGTGAGCACAAAGAAAGAGCTGTGAGTGACTGATCTATATGTACATTTTCAGATAAGGAAGCTTTAAGAATCTGCTTATAGCAATTTTCATCAAATTGTGTGTTTGAAGTATTAAGCAGTTCATTATATGTTAATTATATTTTAATTGTGCCATTAAAAGTTTCAGGTCCAGGGACTTAGATCCAAGACTAAAAACTCTAGACTAGCATTCTGTCTACTAGAAAATCCACCATATTCTCCAAGTCAGGGACAAGTCTGGCTCAACAGATAGCCATTAAGATAAGATTACTTCTTTCACAATTGAGCCCAAAAAAGTGAAGAACAGAGCCAAAAAAGCATGAACAGAGACAGATTAGTAATAACCAGGTTTTTATACACATAGCTATTTGGGAGGGGAGGATTGAGGCAACAATGAAGGGGAGAGACTGCGTAAAGCAGAGGCAGCATGCCAGATCCAGGGATGGAGAACACTCACCAGGACCTAGTTAGTCTGGCGAGCAGCTCATCAGGAGGGGTCAGGTCATCTACTGTCCTCACCCTTTGTAAAGCATTCTTGATGTGTCTAAATAGACAGCAAGGTTTTAGAATAGGGACAACAGCAGTGTCATCACTGTCCCTGTCCCCTTCAGTCCGTCTATGAAGTTGCATGCTCTCAGACTGAGGCTTTGAGTGGGTCTGGTAAGCCCAGTCCTCTCTGTTTAGTGGAGTTGCAGATCTCATAAACACCAGTGTGTTGGGAGTGGAACAGGAAAAATGATGAGCTACGTTGCCAGAGCCAGACACTCTCGCAGCGATTCTAAAGTGAGAAGCTGGGACCATAGCAATGTGCTAAGCACCTGGCTCTACCCAGATGATGGCTGGGCAGTGACAGCTGTGCCAAAAGCAAACCAGGGTGATTTCATGCCTGTATGCCCTGACTACCTGGTGCTGCCACTAAGAGGCTGGGTATGCCCATGGCTCTAGCTGAAGCTGTTGGGTCCCTCACATAGAGCTATTGTTCAGCTGCTTATTAAGGACCCCAGATGAGAGCTGAAGGATGGATCTAGTATGAAAAGTGTGGTTGCAAGGTTCAGTTGGCCTCAAAACTCACTACTTACCTACTACTGTAGAGGCAGGCCTAATGTAGGGGTCCCACCCTAGAGGCATGATAGAGGCAATATGACCATGGGGAGGTATGTTCCCAAAACCAAGAGGTATGGTATAGAACAAAATGTAGCTGTCATTTGAAACGAGAGGAGAGTAGAAGATGATGGCCTTGTTGGAAGGATGGCTGGTATTCATATCCTTGAGTTCAGCAGCAGAATGGGATGATGACTTAACTGGGCAGGTGCTGCCTGCTGACATAGCTGAGAGTACGGGATGTAGTCCAGGAAGGGCCCAAGTCAAGGAACATTCATATGCATTCTTCTACTTTGCAAGAAAAGTACTGCCATGAAGCCTGAGTTCAATCTCTAGGACCACATGGTGGAAGGAAAGACCTGACTGCTGAAAGCCATCCTCTGCACAAACATACACACAATAGGTGAATAGATGGACGGACAGATAGATAGATAGATAGATAGATAGATAGATAGATAGATAGATAAAAATAAATGAGATTTTTAAAAGATCCCAAATATGGGCCTGGGAGTGGTTTCTAAGCCAAAAGGATAAACAGATTGGAACTGGAATGAGGCAAGAGACTCTGAATGTAAGTGGCCTGATGGAGAGAATTAGCATTTATGGAGCACCTCTGCTGTGTGGAGGAATGGAAAACAGCTCCTGCAGCCTGAAAGAGACCTCAAAATAGCAGCCTGAGGAAAGGTGTCACATCTAAATCATCACCACAGGCGCTAAAGATGGCTGCCATATCAAGCTCCAGGGTGCATGGGCTACTAGGGTAGAAAGGAATAGAGGAAGGAAAGAGGATGAGGGATTCTATACACACTGGTGTCTGGGATCCCTTCTGCATGAGGAGTGGCAGGTCTGACCAAACAAGTGGGGTCTTCCTTCTCATCAGGTGGGAAGAGGATCAGAGGATCAGCCCAGGACTGAGGGTTAGGGATTATGGGGCCGTTTGGTGTCATGGAGGATAGAGGGGTAGCCCAAAGAGCAACCTTGTCTGACAAGTGTAAGGGGCAGAAAGACAAAAAGTTGCAGTCCCTGCAACAGGTGGGGAAAGGTTGGGCAGACATAAGGCAGTTTGGACGGCCACCACATGTGTTTTAAGCCCCAAGTCACCTACTTTATCATATTAGATCTTAGTATTATACTCTATGTGCTGCCCAAGGTGACCACAGCAAGGCAGGGAAGCTCGGAAGGAGGCACACCTCACCAAGACCTCCAGTGTAGCTGCAGTAACAGCAGTGGGAGTGGCTAGGGTGGCACTTGTCTGGCCTCCACAAATGCACAGACACACATCTGCACACAGATGTGTTTATTTACATGCGTGGGACACATGTATTCTCCTGTTTCAAAACATGTTTTTCAAAGTTTTTTTTTTTCCCATCAACTTAAACTTTGAAAAAAAATTAGTCATTCTAAGAACACATCCTGCTTGTCCAAGTTCTCAAGATGAATTCCTGGCACCCATGTTGGGTGGCTCACTACCACCTGTAATTCCACTTCCAGAGGATCTGATACCTCTGACTGACACCTGTGCTCTCTCTCTCTCTCTCTCTCTCTCTCCACACACCACACACACACACACACACATACACACACACAATTAAAACTAAAATAAATCTTTAAAAACCAATTTAAATAAAGCCAAGCTGTCGCGGCCTGCTCAGTCTGCTTGGTCAGTAATCAGATTCAGCTCTGTGCCTTAAAAAATCATGCCATATCTTTAGAAGTATAGCTTTTAGATTAAGGATTTCTTAATGCTATAAAATATCAGATAAGCAGTCTATCTTTAAAACTGAAAAAAAAATGATAGTAAATGTTATGAGAGTCTTGGTATATCTTTAAATTCTATTTATAAGTCTTTTAGTCTTAACCAGGCTACAGCACAAACCCAAACAAGATCAAACCAGTACATGGTCCAGCATGAAGAGGGAGGGGCTCCTAGTCCTGTAGGCAGCCGTGTTTACAGTTACAAAGTCGTATGACCAGCACCTGACAATGTAAGCAGCTGGCTTCCAGAGTGGCCAGCTCAGAAACTGGTAAACAAGTCCTTTGAGCATGCGTCGGCCTCGTGCCCCTTCGGAGCGGGCTTATGCTAATAAGGTATTGGCAGCTTAACCTATCCTGGGAGGACACATCACCCAGCGCGCCTAGGGCAGTTATATAAGCAGCTCCTTTCTGCTGCTTGGGGTCCAGGCCCTTCCATCTCCTTCCTGGTCCAGGTCCCCCGTCCAGTTCCCCATCCCTATGTCAAGAGTCGTTCCTGGAATAAAGCCGACTGAGAAGGATCCTACCGTGTCGCGTCTTACTTGCCGGCCAAGGCGGACGCGACATAGTCCCACCCTAGTACAGAGCTATTGCCAGTTGGATACTGCTTGGGGGATTGAGAGTCCACTTTCTTCAGTGGTGTGCCCCATGGTAAGCAGCCCATGGTCCAACGCCCACGAACAAAGGACAGCTTTAACTGGACTCAATAGGCTTATAGAAGATTGGAGGAGCAGGGAAGTTGAGAGGGAGAGGTTGACGAAGTGTCCAACTTATGGTAGGGAGCACAAGGATGGATATGATCTAAACTCACTGTAGTATATGAGATCATCAAAGAATGATTTCTTAAAATCGGTGTGAAAACAAAGATCTATTTTTATATATGACTTGTGTATGTATGCTGTCTATATGTGCTTGTGGTTTAATAATGTCTGCCTTGGTACCAAACTGGTCTATAAGTGAATGGTCATATGAATTAAAACTGTCAAATTAGCCCAAATTCTTTTTAGTTTGTACTTTACAAATTTCAAAATAAAAAATGTGTGTAGTTAAGCAGTTTTAGTCAAGATATTATTTGGACTGGAAAGATAGCTCAGCAGGCAAGAGCACACACTCTTGCAGAGAACTGGAGTTTGGGTCCTAGCCGCAACACTGGGCATCTCACAACTACCTGTAACTCCAGCTCCAGGGGATCTGTCCACTGAGAGCACATGTACTCACATGCACACCCCTTCCACCCATAAACACACACACACACACAAATACACACACACATATAGAAGTGATATTGAAAAGATAATTGATTACCATTGTATCTGGTCAGATTTTACTCCTCCAAATTGCTTTTGGTCAGTGTTTTTTTACACTATCAGCTAACTAGAAAACATTTTTTTCATTTTCCTTTTCTCCTTTTTTATCATCCCAAAATCATAACATTGCCTGGTTTGCAGGGCCCCTGTGGCTCAGCCTTCTGAGAGAAGGGTGATTCCAGTTATCTGATACCTCACTTGTCTCTTCCCTGTCACCTTCAGCCAAAATTCTATCCTTGCAACTGTCTTTACCTCAATAGTTATACTGTCTTCTATAATATTTTTATTACACTGCGTGTATGTGTGTGTGTTTGTATGTGTGTATATGTGTACAACTTACAATTTGTAGGAGACAGTTCTCTCCTTCCACCATGAGAGTCCTGTTATGAAAGAGAGGACTCAGTCATCAGCCTTGGCAGTGTAAGTAAATACCTTCACCCATTGAGCCATCTTACCAGCCACAAGTCTCCTTCTAAACCTCACATTTAAATCATAGATTAATGCTGCTCTTGTCCTTTGTCAGAGACATGGTTGCAGCTGCTAGTGGTTAATACAGAGAGAGACTTATAACTGGTCAAAATGCCAACACTAAATGATGGTGGAATGCTTGACCTAAATGGGGCATCTGTATCAGTCCCTCGGAGACTCAGGGAACATTATGAAAGAGAGGACACAAAAAAAAAATGGAAGATAGGAAAGTGTGCACACAACATTTCTTTGAACATGACACAGCTGTTGCACTATGAAATTATTACAGCTGTGGTCACCTGAACAAGACTGGGCATGTCAGACATCTTGTCATAAAAAGAGGGAATGATTCATGAGGCTTCACCCCTCCCTAAGAGACTAGATAATGGTTGCCAGATAACAGTTGCTAAGGAAGGTGTATCACTTTCTTCAGTGATGTATCTACTGATTTTGTTGCCTTAGACTATAACCTCCCACTTACACTCATGTAAGCAATCCTAATGAAACTCAGTGGGCCACTCACCCAAGAGACACAGAAATAGGAGGAGACTTGTGTAGAAGAAGAGTTTAAGCAAGAGAGTAAGAGGATGAGGACTGAAGATGACTAATATCCTCTGTATACATATATAAAACTGTCAAAGAATTTTTAAAAGTTTTATATTTGTTTTTTAGGCTATGTGGTAATTTCAAGTAAATTTCACATGATACAGGCATTCATTCAGCCAGTACTTACTACAGAAAACCCACAGCCTTTTCTCCAACCAATAGATACAGAAGGGAAAGCCTTTTAGCCCTCATATCTAGGGACCACAGCGTCAGCATGGACGTTACTAGAGAAGATTGACTGATAGTGATCCTTTGGCCACCCCACAATGTTCTGGGATGACAGGTCTCAGGGGGGTTGTGACTTAAGAGCTGGGACTGGAGACTTGGAAAAACAAGATTAACCATGAAAGACTCGGTAGGCAACTGGAAGACTTTTCCACCAGGGTATACCAGCAAACAGAACACACTAGAGAGAAGTCACAATATACAAACCTAAGAGGGGCCAATACTATGAAACTGACCTATAAAAAGGTCCTGAATCTTACAATTGATACTCTTTGAGCACGTCTTTTGCTCTAGTACACCCATTCTCAGTAATGCTTTCTCTTTCTTAATAAACTATCTCTTAGGGCCAGAGATGGCTCAGCAGGTAAAGGGCACTGGCCACCAAGCCTAAGGACCTGATGCATATAATGGGAGAGAACTGATTCCTCCAGGGTGCCCTCTGACCTCCTGCCTCATGTATGTGTGAACACACATACACACACAAATGGGCATACACACACTAGATAAATAAATAATAAATGGTTTAGGGCTGGAGAGATGGCTCAGCGGTTAAGAGCACTGACTGCTTGTGCAGAGGTCCTGAGTTCAATTCCCAGCAACCACATGGTGGCTCACAACCATCTGTAACAGGGACTCGATGCCCTCTTCTGGTATGTCTGAAGAAAGCGACAGGGTACTCACATACATGAAATAAATCTTTAAAAAAAAAATAGAAAATGGTTTTAAAAGCAACTTTCTATTTCAAATCATGTGTACCTCATCCAGTTCTTGGCCCTGTGACATGAGACTCTAGAAAACCCCAGCAGGTGCCCTCCAAACTCAGACTCATACATCTAACCAGAGAAGACTGTTGGGCTCGTGGCAAAGGTGAAGTGAGAGAGGGAAAGAAGCCCAGATCTCCATACCTCCTTCTAAAGCAGACCTCCATTAATCTGTCTTCCACTAGGCCCCATCTCCTAAATGTTTCACTGCCTCTGAGTAGAAGGGACATTTCAAATTCAATTTATAGCATGTATGTAATTACAAGGATGGGAGTTAGAGGCTGGCAAAGAGACAGTCAATAAACTCACTTTCCCACAAACCTGCTGAACTTAGTTTGATCCTGGATCCATATAAAGGTGGAAAGAGAAAACTGACTCCACAAAGTTGTACTTGACAAATAAGTCATAGTATGCATGCCCATGCACGTGCATGCACACACACACAACACACACACACACACACACACACACACAAACACACACAGACAGACACATGTGTATTGGCTAGTTTTCTGTTGCTATAATAAAAAACACCATAATCATACCAAAAGAAACTTATGGGAGAGTTTATTTTGGCTTACACTTCTAGGCGTAGTGACAAGAGTAAGAAGCTTGTGTACCACACACATAAACTAAGAGAATGAACTGGAAATGTCACACGCTGTTAAACTCTTAAAACCTGCCCTGGACCCAGTGATGGACTTCCTCCAGCAAGGCTGCCCCTCCCCACAACTTCTGCAAACAGCACCACCAACTATAAAGACCAAATGCTCAAACACATTAACCTAGAGGGACAGTTATCATTCAAACCAGCACACACATCGATAATAATAAAATACAATTTAAATAGAATAGGAGCATTGGATATAGGCATGCTTATGTACACAATAAAGAATACAAAATGACAGGAGAATGTCACTTATGAGCTCAGGAGAGGGGTTTGGAAGAAATCAACCTTCAGGAATAATGGTGCAGCCTAGTTGGTAGAGAGGTTACCCCACCATTCATGAAGCCCTGGGCTCTATTCTGAGCACTGAATAAGCTGGGACTGGTAGCCATACATATAATCCTAGCACTCTATAGATGGAGGCAGGAAGAGCAGGATCAAGAGTTCAAGGTTAACCCAGCTACTCAAATTTGAGGCTAGCTTGGGCTATGTAATACCATGTCTGAAAGCTGAAAGAAAGGAGAAAGGTATAAATGAATGAATGACTGAATGAATGAAAGATAGATAGATAGATAGATAGATAGATAGATAGATAGATAGATAGAACTCTTCTAGTATTTTTGAGTGAGACTTCTAGGGTTACAGGGATGTATCACAAGCTTAGTGCCATGTTCTAGAATCTTGAGGAAATAAACTTCTGTTATTTACACACCTTGGCTTACGATATTTTGTTGCCTAAAACTATAGTTAACACATATCTTACTGGAATTATTTTTTCATTTATTTTTATTTGTATTTTATATGTATTGGTGTTTTGCCTACATGTATGTCTATATGAATGTGTTGGATCCCCTAGAACTGGATACAGAGAGCTGTGATCTGCCATGTGGGTGCTGAGAATTAAGCGTGGGTCCTCTGGAAGAGCAGCCAATGCTCTTAGCTGCCAAGCCATCTTTTCTGCACTCTATTAGTGAATAATTCAAACTTCCTCAAACAAATCATCTTTTTTTTTTTTTTTTCTTTTTTTTGGGATAGGGCCGCACATGACACAGGCTGGTCTCAGTCTTGTTATGCAGTCTAGGATAACTTTGAACTTCAGGTCCTCCTCAAGCTTCCTTCTCCTAAATTCTGGGACTATGGATATACCACAATGTCTGTATAAAAATCATACATCAAGAGTAGCTTTTAGTCTCTCCTAGGCACTTGCATTCACTAAGAAAACAATCCCTTTCTACACAGACCCCAGACATCCTGATTTCCAGTGAAACCCATTCATCTGGTCACAATAGTTCCTTGAAATAGATTCTCATTTCCTGTCAGTAGAGCTTCCTCAGTTGACCTTTGCTTGCCATTGCCCATTCTTCTGAAATTGCCAAGTCTCCTCACACCCTTGCCCCCTCCAGGGCATAAGTCACCTAAATAGTGCAGTTTGAATTAACTACATCCTCAAGTACCATGCAGGCACGGACAAAAGTCTTTTTGTACACAGTTCACTTGACCTTCAAGTGGCTTTGAAAGATGGTAGACGGACATTATTAACCCTTCTTACAAATGAGAAAACTTGAAATCAGTTTTTACTAAAGTATGGTCCACCAAACTCTCACTTTGTGTAGCTGAGTCTACCGGAAACACACAAAGCTTCCTCATTTTTAGTACGGAGGACTGAACTTAAGACCATCTGCGTTCTAGAGAAGCACTCTACCGTTGAGCTATATTCCAGCCCACCAAAATAATATTATCTATTCTTATTTTGGTTTTTGTACTTGGGTTTTTTTTTTTTAATAAATAAGCTGGCAGATTTCATATCCATAATCCTTTTGTGTAGATCTGAAGTTAATAAAGCAAATTGAAATCTCTGGGATGATGTGAGTTAAAGGTCTCCCACATGCTAGAAACCTATTTTTATAATTGCTATATCCCTAACTCATCCTCACCTTTTCTTTTTAATTGACTAATTTTGAGATGTTGTCTCATTGTCTGTGGATAACCTGGAACTTACTATGTAGACCAGGCTGGCCTTGAACTCATAGAAATCCACTGCCTCTGCTTCCTAAGTGCTGGGATTAAACAAATATACCACTCTGCCTAGCTTTTCTTTTTTTCTTTTCCTTTCTTTCTTTTTGAGATAGGATCTTATTATGTATTTCGGGTAGACTCACTATTTAACTGAGGTGGTTTGAACTCATGATCTTCTTAGAGTGCCAAGTAGCTTTGATTACAGGTATATACAAATACGCTGACATCCCTGGCATATCCCTGGTCTTAATGCCCCTCAATCCAGGCTGGGAATCCAACCTATATCAAGCATGCTAGAAAGTGCTCTACCATTGACTCATACACTCAACTTCTAGGCACTCATGTTTTTGTAATTTTATAAATATTTTATTTTTATCTACATGTATGTACTTGCATGTCTGTATGTGCACTATATAAGTGCAGGTGCCCAAAGAGGTGCGAAGGTAGCATCAGATCCCTTGGAACTGGTTTCAATGGCTGTGATACACTCAAAAAATGACCAGTTTCAATAAACAGTACCTCAGTCTTACTCCGTTCCTGTCCAAGTCTCATAAAAGGCCACTAGGCAGGGCAATATAGTAGTAAGAAAAATATGTTAGGTCTGGAGGGGAAAAGGCCACACCGTATCATCATCTCTCCTCTCCCACCCTCACAGACATGCTACCAGCTATATCTCTGAAGTCCTGCCAAATCCAGTGAAGTTGACAATGAAGATAAACTAGCCCCACCACTTGTCAACTGACACCCAATCAAGTCATTTTAAAACAAAACTTTTCTCCCTAGCCTTTGAAGTATTGTATTCATCTCATAATGCGAAATTCCATTTAGTCCATTTCTAAAAGCTCCCAAAGTTTTAACAGTTCTAGTGCTACTCAAAAGCCCACAATTCAATCTTTTCTGAAACAACTTAATTTATTAACCGTGAGCCCCCATAAAATAAAAATGTAAGGGGGCTGGAAAGATGGCTCAGAGGTTAAGAACACTGGCTGCTCTTCCAGAGGTCCTGAGTTTAATTCCCAGCACCCACATGGTGGCTCATAACTATCTATAATGAGATCTGATGTCATTTTCTGGCCTGCAGGCATACATGCAGCACAGAATACTGTATACATAATAGATGGATAAATAAATAAATAAATCTTTAAAAAATAAAATAAAAAGTAAGATACATACTTCCGGTATAAAATTGCATAGGGTAAGCATTCCTATTCCAAATGGGAGGAATGGGAACATAGCACGGAAATATCAGCTCAAAATAAAACCTCAGCAGGGAAAACATGTCATGCAGTTCCATGTTCAGCATCTGGGACTCTTGGTGGCATCATCTGGTTTCTGACACCTTGAATAACCCTTCCCTTCCAGTTCTATTTGATACAATCAGCTTCTCTCTTGAACCAGTACTATCTCACGTCCATAGCATCCCTAAGTGCATAGGCCACAGTCCTAACGTCTGAAATATCCTAGAGTTCCTGTTGCAACTTTACCTTCCCAGGCTCACTCAGTGAACTCTCTTGATTTCCTTTCAGGGAGTCTGACCTGGCCAAATGCTGCCTTGCCTCAGCAGCTTTCTGGAATGTCAATGGTTCCATAACTCTTAGATTTTGCATGCCAGCAAAATTAACACCATGTAGGTAACGTCTCAAGTTCTGCTGGCAGCTAAAGGTGTATTCTATCTTCTTCTACTATGGCTGCAGTAACCCTTCATGTGCCTTGCTGAATTAACCTAGATTCATTTCCCTAGATGACTGTTTTCCAATTGGAAGACCTGCAGTAGGTGGCCTGCTCAGTTCAGTCTCTTCCTTTCAGAGGAATTTACATTTTTACAATCTGGAACCTTCCATGAGTAGAGTCTTGCCCTCATGCCAAAACGTAATGTTCCTTCTTTATTATACAAATATATTTAACAGTTACAGATGTTAAATTTTCCTCACTCAACTTGTGAAGGCATAAGCACATGTAGCCAAGTTGACTTCCAAAATATAACAGGATCTCTACTCCATTTCCCACAAGTCCTTGCACTCCTCTGAACTCTCATGAGCTCAGCCTCCACTGTTTGCTTTTTCTTGGCATCCTGATCTTCTGCACTTAAATCAGAACAGGACACTAAATTCTGTGTATAACATTCAAGGACTTCTCTAGCCTGGAATTCCAACACAAATGAAGAACCTTGTAATCAGGTTCATCCCTGTAATAACATCACTCTATAGTACCAATTTCCTGTATTAGTTACTTTTATAATTGCTGTGATAAAATACTTGTCAGAAGTAACTTCGGGAAGGGTTTATTGTGGCTCATGGTTTGATGGTACAGCCCGGAGTGATGGAGAAAACATGGCAGCAGAAGCACTTGCAGTTGTGGCAGTGGGAGGCTGCTCATACCTACAGGTGCAGTGGGAGGCTGCTCACATCTGCAGGTGGCAGTGGGAGGCTGCTCACACCTGCAGGTGGCAGTGGGAGGCTGCTCACACCTGCAGGTGGCAGTGGGAGGCTACTCACACCTACAGGTGCAGTGGGAGGCTGCTCACATCTCTGCAGATGTGGCAGTGGGAGGCTACTCAACCTGCAGGTGGCAGTGGGAGGCTGCTCACATCTGCAGGTGGCAGTGGGAGGCTGCTCACACCTGCAGGTGGCAGTGGGAGGCTGCTCACACCTGCAGGTTTAGTGGGAGGCTGCTCACACCTGCAGGTGGCAGTGGGAGGTTGCTCACACCTGCAGGTGGCAGTGGGAGGCTGCTCACACCTGCAGGTGGCAGTAGGAGGCTGCTCACACCTGCAGGTGGCAGTGGGAGGCTGCTCACACCTACAGGTGGCAGTGGGAGGCTGCTTACATCTCTGCAGATCAGGAAGCAGAGAAAGGGGAAAAGTGCTCAGCTGACTTTCTCTGTTTTCTCTGTATATCAGTCTAGCACCCCAGCCCTCGGGATAGTACCACCTACATTAGAGTGGGTCTTCCCTTCACAAACTGGAGGTGAGTCTCCTAGGTAATTCTTAGTCAAGTCTATTGTCTAATCAAGTAGACAATGAAGATCTACAGTCATAATGCCTCAAGGAAAAATAATCTATTTTAAAATAAATAAAATAATATTTGTTGGTATTTGTGTGGTTGATTGGAATTGCTATTCTGAAGTGTAAAGCAGGACAAAGAAAATTATTTCTATGATATATAAATGCTGTCATTGATGATGTCAGACCAAGATTCTTGCCCACCCCCTTTGAGTTTTTGAGACAGGGTATTGTGTAGTCTCAATTGTGTTATCTCTAGGTAGCCAAGGCTTATCTTGAACTCCTGATCCTCCTGCCTCTACCTCTCAAGTGTGGGGATTGCAGGCATGCACTACCATGCCTGGCTAAGGACAGTGATTCTCACTCTAGAAAAACTAGATAAGAGGTAAAGAGGTTAAAGAAATCTAATATCAATATGAGTTCAGGATATCCTTTACTAAATCTGAAAGGAAGGAAAAAAGAAAGACAGAAAGGGAAGGGGGAGAGAGAGGGAGAGATAAATAAAAAAGAAAACATTTTTTAATGTATGCTTTGGATCTGGTTTTGGTGTATCCTCAAAGGAATTTTAGACAATAATTTAATCATCATTGTGGATTCTAAAGGGATAGAAAATTAATCCCATTATGATGTTGAGAAATGAAGCTGTTGGGATGGAGAGATAGCTCAGCAGATAAGAGCAGCTGCAGCTCTTGCAGAGGACTTGAGTTCGATTCCCAGCACCCACATCAGGCAGAGGACAACTACCTATAACTCTAATTCCAGGGGAATCTGACCTCCTGGCCTTCTCAGTTATACACACACACTTGCACATAGTCACACAGGCACACACATACACATAAACAAAATGAGTATTGAGAAAAATATGAAAGTGACTAGGGTTAGGTAAGTTCATCAGAATAAAGCCTGGATGATCCTGAGTGGTAGATTCCTAAAAAAGGAAGAATTCAAGGAAAGACATACACACACATGTATATACACACACACATACACACACACACACATACATACATACACACAGACACAGACACACACACGGATACACATATATACATACACACACACATACACACACACACACTACCACTATTACTACTGTCTCTTGTCATTCAATGTCCTGTGTTTCCTCAGGACTCTGCTGGCCCTGATATAAACATCATCGGATACAGCCTTGTACATCTACAACCATGAGCTAGAATAAATCTTTTGTTTTTCTGATGACTTTTCTTTCAACTAGTCTATGGTATTGTGTAATTAGAAGCAGAAAATATGCCAACATACATGTGCCAAGATACCTGTACCAACATATCTGTACCAACATACCAAATAACAATAATAACTCCCTGGACTGGATGTAGAGGTGAAGCATAGTCCCATAATCCCAGTTATTTATGAAGCTGAGGCAAGAAGACTGTAAGTTCAAGGCTATCCTGGGCTAGAGAGTAAGTACAAGGTCAAGATTAGTTTGTACAACTTACTGAAACTCTGCCTCAAAAAGGGGGGGCGGGTAGGGCCCTACAAAACTCAGCAGGGGTAGAGTGCTTAACTAGCACCTAAGTTGAATCCCCAGTGCTAATAAAATAATGATAAAATCAAGTTCAACCCCATAGAAGTGAACATTATCAGCTTGTAAGATATAGTCTTACAAAACCAATTCCTACTAAAAGGATCTAGGGATCCTTGGAGAAATACCAGACTACAGATCTGAAAGAGAAACAAAATTAAACTTGGAACCTTTTTGTTATATAGCAAAAAAAATATGGCCTAAGCAAATTCTTGCAGGGTTTTGTCAAACGGTCTGTGTAGAGATCCGTGGCAGAGCGTTTGCCTCAGCTGCATGAAGCTCTTGATCCCTTCCCGCTGAGGTAAATGAAGACACTGTTGCTGGATGTGACAGTAAGCTCAAGATTACAACGGATCCAGACACAGCAGACAAGTGTAGCACATTCTGGATGTGCTCAGAGTTATACTTTCCTTGAACAAAATGATCAGCTGACCTGGAGAGATAGGTTGGTGGTCAGGAGTTCTCTACTCTTTCACAAGACCTGAGTCAGGTTCCTGGCTCCTGTCAGGTGGCTTACAACTGCTTGTAACCACAGCTCGGGGATCTGATGCCCTCTTAAGACCTCTGTGGGCACCTGAATTCACGTGGACATATACAAATACTTTAAAAGAGACAAATATTTTTTCCTTTTTCGTTAAGAAAAGAAAAAAAATGAACACTCATGGAGGAAAAAACCAAACTCATTATTTTGAAACCTACTAAATAACAGAATGAAGAAGTTAGTCTGTTTTATCTAAATGATCGCACTAGGTTGAAAATAAGATATCAACCTAAATTGAAAAAAAAAAAGTCAACCAAGTGTTTTCTAAACGATAGTGATATTTATTTGGGACTACCAGAGCACTGCTGTCATTCAGAGCAAACTGTGGGAATATTCAAAGAGCTGGAAACAAGGGGAATGCGTTAAAGACAAAATGACTAGGTGTGGTGATGTGCAAATTCCTGGTTTCTTTGGAAACTCAGTTGTGTCAGGTGATGCTTTTCTGGAAGCTGTCTTGTAAGAGGATGTTTTGCTGAAGCAGACACGTGAGAGGACATATTATATTTTGCTGGAGCAGATGCTTGAGATGGTGCATGATGTTTGGAAAGAGTGTAAGTAGAACCCCACAGAGAGTGAGAGGATGCTCTCGCATGACTACGCCATGCAACGCTTCACTGGTCTTTGCTGATCTTCGATTGTCGTGACTTCATAGAGAGAAACACGTCAAAGAACTTCTCGAGGTATTCTGGCTGCTTCTAGGCTGCTGCTTGCAGTTTCCATTGACTCGTGCTGATTCTGTGGAGCCTCACAGTTCTGCTGGATTGAGTTGCTGCTACTGTTTTGTGTTTAGTGTTTTCTATTAGACTGGATTGCTGATATCCTGACAATGAAGATTGGGATCCCTCCAAAGAGCTATTTCTAAACAGGTCCATAACCCCTTGTCCTATTCATCATCTTTCTCTCAGACATTTGGTTGGTGGGCTAAAAGGGAGGTTGAAGCATTAAAAAAAAAAAAAACTCTAATTAAAGTAGGTTTCAAAAAATCTAAGCCTACCGCTTAGGGATGAGAGATGGCTCTTTATGTAAGAGCATTGGCTCTGCTCTCACAGAGGACCAGGGTTCAGTTTTCCAGCATCCACATGAAAGCTCATATCTATCTTTAACTCCAGCTCCAGGGGATCTTAATATGTAGGCCCCATAAGCACTAGGAATGCACATACATACACACAGGCAAAACACTTACATAAAATAAAATATAATTTTTTAAATGAGGAAGATTGGGGTTAGAGGGATTGCTCAATGGTTTGCTTATGGTTCTGAAAGACTTTTGTTCCTGGAAGTTTTTTGTTTGTTTGGTTGGTTGGTTTTGGTTTTTCAAGACAGGGTTTCTTTGTGTAGCCCTGGCTATCCTGGAACTCTCTTGGTAGCCCAGGCTAGCCTCGAATTCACAGAACTCTGCCTGCTTATGCTTTCCAAGTGCTGGGATTAACGGTGTGTGCCACCATGGCCCAGATAGTTCTTTTGGTTTTTGACCAAGAAATCACATCAATACCTTTTTCATAACCTCATGGATCCGTTTTTTTGTTTCTTTGTCTGTTTTTTCCTTTTTTTTTCTCAGATAACCTCCATGTTGATCTGACAGCTTTCACATTTCTTTCATAGTGGAGCTAACAATTTTTCAAATCTTCTTTCATTTTCCTCCTCTCCTTCCTCTCTTTCTCCCTCTTTTTTTCTTACCCACAAACATACAACACACATGTGTATACACACAGTTACCCTTTTTTCCAAGCTAGTGCTAGAAATTTATTTGGGAATTTTGGAAAGTAATTTTATATTTGCATGAACCTAGGGTCAACCTGAAACCGAATTTTTGTCTAGTGTGAGTATAGTGATTTTGATTTCCTTATTGTTGAAGTTATAAAGTTAATTTATGCTTACTTATACTATTTATTTATATAAATATTTACAACAAATAAATATTTTATTTATTGAATATTTTATAAATATTTATTGAATAAATATACTTCCTTAACATACAGACCAAAATATAAACATCCCAGAAGAACATAGAAGTCATTATTCTTTTCATTGTCAACTTATGATACTGTTGAAATTATTCTTTTATATTAACAGACACTTCAAATATATCCATGTATATAATCATGTATGTAAGAACAATTTTGCAGGCTAGAAAGATGGTTCAACAGTTAGGAGCACTGACTGCTCTTCCAGAGGTCTTGAGTTCAATTCCCAGCAACCACATGGTGACTCACAACCATCTGTAATGGGATCGGATGCCCTCTTCTGGTGTGTCTGAAGACAGCTACAGTGTATGTGTCATATACATAAAATAAATAAATAAATCTTAAGAAAGAAAGAAAGAAAGAAAGAAAGAAAGAAAGAAAGAAAGAGAGAAGGAAAGAGGGAGGGAGGGAGGGAAGGAGGGGAAGGAGGGAGGGAGAGAGGGAGGGAAAAAGGAAGGAAGGAAGGAAGGAAAAGAATTTTTCATGAGATTAAAGAGATGGCTCTGTGGTTAAAAGCATGAACTACTCCAAGAGGGAGAGGATTCAAGTTCCATCCAAACACCCATGTCGAGTGGCTCACAACCACTTGGAAATTCAAGCTCTTGGGAATCTGACACCCTTTTCTGGCCTCCAGGGGCATTTGTACTCGTGTGCCTATACTTACACACAAATGACTTAAAAATAAAAGGTAAATATTTGAAAAAAAGAAATAACAATATAAACACATAAAACAAACTATGTATATAATGTAGAAATGATACTAGGACATTCATTTATACTTCATTAATATCCATTCACTTATATTTCAAAATATATAAGATAGAAAAATATAAAACTATAAAGAACTCCAGGTAACATTTGAGATAGAAATCTAAGTTTAATAGAATTCTGTGGGCCACCCAAACTTTGGAGTGAAGGCTCTCTCTTCCTAAAGGTGTATCTGGATGGTGGTATCCATTCCTCTACAGGGTTGCCTGGCCTGGCCTCAGTGGAAGAGGGTGCACCTACTCTGACAAGACTTGAAGCCCCAGAGTAAGGGGACACAGGGCCATCACCCTCTCAGAGGAAAGGAGAGGCTTTGGGAGAGAGTCTCTGTGGATAGGGGACTAAGAGGGAGGTAGCATTTGGGATATAAATAAATAAATAAATATAAATTAAAAGATAAAATATGTTCCTATATTATATAAATAAAATCCTAAATTTTACCACATTTTTGTTGCTGTTGTTGTTTGGGAGACAGTCTCACTATGTAGCCCTTGTAGGGGTGGAACTCACAATGTAGACCAGGCCAGTCTTGAACTCAGAGTTCTACCTTCTTCTGCCTCTTGAGTGCTGAGATTAAAGGAGTGAATCACCATGCCCAGCCTACATGTCTGGCCTATTACTCTGCTTTTTTAAGTTCTTTAAAAATATAGAATGGTGCTTATATCTTTACAAAGAGAAAGAGTTCTTTAATGTGGAAATATAATGTATTCAGTGGTTCATGGACCCCAAACCTCCAAGGAGTATCACAAATCTGCACCTCTCTCTCTCAGCCCAGGATTTTGAATTTAAGTACATGATATACAACTCAGCCCAAGATAGTTTTGGAGAACTATAAACATCTATAATTTCTGATATAAGTTCCTGGGTCGGGTCAGTGTTCAGATAAGTGTGTAAAGACGATGTGATAACACAGATGCTGTTTTATGACTTCAGCTCCAATGTCTTTTACAACTGAGTGAATTGTCACAGTCTATTATGTCGCACACACATCCAGATCCACTGGCTTGCAGCTGTCATGGTACTTGTCTAAAACTGTCTTTGAAAATGAAAATTTGAACTAAATATAAAGGAGGCAAACTGTTAGTAAGAACTATTCAACCCAAAGTCTCCCTGAGGGAGACGGTTAAAAACTCCATTTTAAAATCGTTTAAATCAAGAGGGCTGGAGGTTATGACTTGCAAGTTAACATTTACTTGTTTGCTGTGCACATGTCTATATGTGTGTTTGTAGATATACCACAGCATATGCTCGGAGGCCAGAGGATAACCGGCAGGATACCAGTCAGTTTTCTCCTTCCAACATGAAGATTCTGGGATCTGAATCAAGTCATCAGCGTTGGCAGCAAGTTCTCTTACCTGTTCAGCCCATCTCGCTAGTCCATAAAGTCAGGTTTCGAAATGAAATTTTATTTATACAAAGAGTCTGGGGCAGAGAAATGACTGAGCAGGCAAAATGCTTGACACGATAACAACCCAAGTTCAGTCCCTGGAATCCACAAAAAGGTGGAAAGAGGGAACTAATGAACCACCTGGCCTCCATCTTGAACCTGAAAGTCATCTTCAGGTAAAGACAAACAAGGTTCATCCCTGTTTATGATTGAACCTCAGCTTCTCAAGGATTGTGTTCCACCGGGAACCTTAACTACACATGGCTCTGTGCCAGGAAATGGCAACGATATTTTTGTTTCAAGAAGTTGTTTCCCTACTTTCGTTATAAAAGGTTACTAAAACCATCTGTTGTTATGACTATGTTATGTTGCTCCTGTAACCCTGTCTATTTGCCTGCCAAATTCCACACTTGGAAACTCCTTATCCTTGATAGATATATATACTCTTGATAGATAGATAGATAGATAGTAGATAGATAGATAGTATAGATAGATAGATAGGTGGATGGATGGATAGATAGATAAATAGATAGATAACCTTGCTAATGTCCTGGGATGATCTTGTAACCTGCCTTTAAGGGGAGTCAGCCATGTACACCAATGGGGGGGGGGAAGCTTGCTTTAATTAATTACTTTCTTTAATTTTAATTTGGCCATGATGGTTTGGGCCTGTGGTCTTTCCCCTTTTCTTCTGTTAACCTTTGGGAGTAATAGAACCACTGCATTCCTTGCATACTTTGAGCCGATTGCCAGGCTAGGGAAAACGTTCTCCAAAACAGAACCCCATGAAATGCAATTCTGATTCACGAGGTACTTGGTCTTTTCCTCTCCAAAGAACTCTACAGAATACTGTGCTTTCCGTGAAATGCACCAAAGCTGGTAGCTGATTTCATTAAATGCAATTTGAGCCTAACATTAGGTAACATACACCTGTAATCCTTGGACTAGGAGGCCAAAGTGCAGGAGCGCCATACTTCAAGGTCAATTTGAGCTTTGTTGTGAGTTCCCTGCTAGTCTAGGAGAGAGAGAAGGAGAGAGAGAGAGAGAGAGAGAGAGAGAGAGAGAGAGAGAGAGAGAGAGAGAGATGTCTCAAACAAATGAGCAAACAAACTAACCCTGTACTTAATGAAGTCCTTGGTTTCTTAGCCGTGTACACTTCTCAAAAGTGTTTTTGTTTTTTTTTCCCTAGAAACATCAGGGTGTAGAAAGACTTTCTGGAATGTACCCCCACCATCTTTCTTTTCTTCCTTCCTCCCTCCATCCTTTCTTGGGGGGGTGTGTTTCTGAGACAAGGTCTGGCACACTGAGCCTCTGGCTTCTGCAGAGACTGCAGGTATGCACCACCACTCTGGAGCCCCTTCTCGAATCCTTGCTCCCTACCTTTTGTGAATTCCTCAGTTCCTTTCAGCTATTTCCTCTACTTCCCCATCCAGGTTTAATTGCATTTAGATTGTCATTCTCTGGTCCTTCTTTTGTTTGAAATCATCATCGTCATCATTATCATCATCATCATCATCATTGTCATCAGCATCATCAGCATCTCTCTCTCTCTCTCTCTCTCTCTCTCTCCACACACACACACACACACACACACACACACATTTTTTTTTTTAATCCTGAGGGCTAAGATATTCTAACTAAAATTTGAGAGATCTTGTGTTTTTAATAAAGTTCTCTGCTTTTTCGGCACGTTTGCCTTACTTGGAATTAATAAAGTTTTGGTAGTTGTTTAAATAGATTAAATGTCACACTTTAAATAGAAAGAGAAGACTCTATGTAAGTGACCTATTTTTCATCTGTGGTTTGGAAAAAGGCAAGATTAGCATGGATATTGCATTTTCAAGGACCTCACCACTATTAAATAGACTGTTAAGTGCATTTTATGGCTGAAGAGTCTGTTCCCAGTTCAGTCCCCAAGACATGTTAAGTTCATCTCCACCTGCTACATTGAACACTCACTCACTCAAACCCTTCCTGCACTGGCACGTCTATGCTCTGTATCTTTTAAGTATATAACTCTAAATATTTTAGGATGAGTAAATGTTACTCAATAAAAGTTCCAAGATGTGTTGTCCCTCCAGAAAGACACACAGTTGGCGCTCCTCGGAGACGCACATCCTTTGCTCCATTAGCTCCTGTGTCTTAACTGCCAGATGCTGGAAAAACAACACAGTCTCCATAAAATGAGATTACAAATTCTATTTAAACCAAAGCAAGCAACCATAGCTGGTTAAAGCTCCATCCCCCACATCATCTCAGTTCACTCTCAGGGTTTGGGACTATGACAGCAGTTAATGGCCAGTGCTCCAAACAGGGTTGATATCACATTCTGTATTCACACAAGCAAATTTGGGTTGACTGGTTAAACAAACAAACAAACAAACAACAAACAAACCAAGAAACATACTTGGAGCTGGACCTGGTGATATGGGCAATCTCAGCTCCTGGGAGTGTCAGCAAAGCACCCATGCAGGTTTGAGGCCAGCCAGGGGTAGGCTCAACAGTTAAGAGGACTGACTGCTCTTCCAGAGGCACTGAATTCAATTCCCAGCAACCACATGATGGCTCACAACCATCTGTAATGGGATCCAACGTCCTCTTCTGGTGTGTCTGAAGATACCTACAGTGTACTCGTATGCATAAATTAAATAAATAATTTTTTTTAAAAGAGCAAAGCAAAAAAAAAAAAAAAAAAAAAACCCTCAAATCTAAAAAACAAGCAACCAACCACCTAACCATCTGTGGCTTTGTTGTTTGCTTGGAATAGGACCTCACTTTGTAGCTCAAGCTGAATTTAAACTCTATTTAAAGTTCTTATCGAGATCTTCCTGCCTCAGGGGCATGCCCTCTTTTTGCCTTTTTTATTTAGGTAGTTTTGAACACAAAAAAAGTAAAGATGGTTGTTAAATTTTAACATTTTTCTGTTCCCTCCCCATCACAGAAGAAACTCCTGCTAGAGAATTTTCTTACAGGGACTACTTACTTGTCTGCTTTCAATTCACTTGGCATGATAGAAGTTTGGTGTGGTAAGGTCTCCATCTAATTCAGATAACCATGCAGAGTAACAGTGAATGGGATTCTTCAGTTCAAAAACTCACAAGCTGGAGATGTTGACCTTGTCAAATTCTCCCTGGGAGTAAAGGGTAGGAAGGAACTGCCCACCTGGAGGCTTCCTGCATCCTAAATGCTCCTGTTCTTTCAAGTTCTCCCCTTTGGTCTTCTATGAAGCAATCCTAGCAGCCACACTAAATACAGGAAAGGTCTTTTTCAGGTCTTCCTCCTTTGTGCTGAGCTAATGATACACCTGCAAGGCTCTGGAGGTGTGTGTTGTGGGGTGAGTCCTGCTTATCCAGTTGTCATTCCTACAATCTCTTGTATACTCTCACTCTGAAGGAGTTCTAGGTAGACTAGGAAAGTGAATAGACTTCTTGATGGCAGCTTAAAGCATTTGGAGGAGAAATGTTTGGAAGGTATGAAGGAGGTTATCTAAACGGAACTTCAAAGAGAAAAGGAGGAGTACCAGGAGCCCTTTAGTCAAGCCAGCATTTCAGACTCCTAACCTTGACTTTTCCTATGTCTTAGTTAGGGTTTTACTGCTGTGAACAAACACCATGACCAAGGCACCTCTTATAAGGACAACATTTAATTGGGGCTGGCTTACAGGTTCAGAGGTTCAGTCCATTATCATCAAGGTTGGAGCATGGCAGTGTCCAGGCAGGCATGGTGAAGGCGGAGCTGAGAGTTCTTTATCTTCATCTGAAGGTTGCTATAAGATTGGCTTCCAGGAAGCTAGGATGAGGGTCTTAAAGCCCAAGCCCACAGTGGTATACCCATACCTCCTAATAGTGCCACTCCCTGGGTCAAGCATATTCAAACCTCCACATCCTATGTCAGACATACAAAGTAGTTACTTTCCTATTCTCCATGGTTTTATCTTCTCTTTCTTGGTCACCCCATGGCCACTGTCACCTACCTCCACTGTCACCCACCACTGTCACCCACCTCCATTGTTACCCACCTCTACTGTCACCCACCTCCACTATCACCCTCCACTGTCACCCACCACTGTCACCCATCACTGTCACCCAACACTGTCACCCAACACTGTGTTTCATGTATTGAGATCTCTCACCAGGCGTTTGAGGAGGTCTACTCAAGGTCATATACTTGACTGAGAAGAGACAGACTCAGAAGTGGCCATAACCTATCCAGTACTCAAAGGGCCCTTCCAATTGAGGAGGATATCCTAACTGTGACTAGCATGATGGAAACCCAGTCAGTTCCCACCTCACAGGCTTCTTTGGCTGCACTGTGGGGTTGATAAAAGTTCTGACTTTGCAAAGTTTATGCTCTCTCCATGCATGCCCCCTTCCCATAGCCTAGGCTCTCCCATGGTCCTACTGTGCATGCAGAACTCTGTTGGCTTTGCAGGGGACCTTGGGTTCTAGAGGTCCCCACACTGGTGGGAGAGCTGAGAAGAAAATGGTTGGAGCACTGCCTGTGGGGTTATCAGAGGGGTTATGGGTAGGATTATCAGTAGGGCTATGGGTGGGGCTCAGGGGTAGTAAGTTTTCTTAAAGACACAGAAGGTCCTGAATTTCAACCTCAATACTGCATTTGCAGCGGCCCAGAGCCAGGTACTAGATAAAGCTAGAGGGAAGGATCAACCAGCTTAGGCGCTGCAGATTAGGGTTCTACTGGGTCTCAGTGCCTGCTCTTGTTGCTCAGCGTCCCACCCCCAGTCTGTTTTTCTCTATTCTCTCCTCCTTGCTGTCTGCTTTTGTCTCTACCCATCACTATTTGTTTTCAGTTTCAAGTTGCTATGGCACAAAGGCCAAGGAAAAAACAGCATTTCATATTCTCTAGACTACAGGGAAATCATTCACTGAGTGCTTATTGCTTGTTGTGCTTGCCCTACATTATAAATTTAAGGGGTAAAAGGTCAAAGGTATTGTCTACTTTCTTTTTTGAATGATGAGTCTTATAAGATTTGGAATCTATTAAGGTTACAGGGTATTAAAGAGTCAGATCTCAAATCAATGAGAGCAAATAATCTGAACAGGATCTCTCTTCGTTCATGGTCACTAATGAGAAATAGGGTATGGGTACCAGTGCTCATCTCAGTAAACCCTCCAAATGATGCTCTGGGGAGAAAGACAAAGATCTGGAAGATGTTCCAATATAGCTCCTTTGACTTACAATGGATAGTTATCAGCAAAGGCTCCTCTAAACTATGCCTTTACCCATTGAGATCTCTTTGATCCACAGCCCTTGAGAAAGGGCCACATGGTATTTTTCTACTCACTTGCCTTGCCTAAGTAACTCTCTACAAATGTGATAAGATTCTAGCATGGATTGACAGGTTGCTTGCCAGGTGAATCTTGAGAAGCTGTTGCTGCAGGTCCTTTTGTTGCCTAAGAACTTCACAATCCTCCAAGTGTTGCCAATAAAGGAAGCACTTTGATAGCCCCAGAAGCAACAGAGGCGTGCAAGAGGTGTATCAGAAACCACTCACTGCCGTAGGTCAGAACAAGAAGGGATGTGAAGTCAGACTGGCGTGCTCTGAGCACCTGGGGGAATCTGCTTCTACGTTCTGGCTTCCCACTGTTAAATGGGTATGGGTTGGTTTTGTATCTAATTTCATTGCTTCTGGTGCTGCTTTTCTATCTCAGGCACCACCCCTTTGGGCCTGGTCATGATGGACAGACAGGTCATATCCAGAGGATGGAGGATGTTGATATATATTATCGTGGTCCAAAGTGTTCTTATAGAGGTCTAAAGGACAGACCATGAACCCTTCAGTACTAAAGATCATTAGGACTATGACCATTTTTCTTCTCAATTACATACCCCTCACCCTACCAGGAATTGCTTTAGCCCTTTCCCTGTTAAGAATCCTCCCACTCTGTGACTGCTTCCTGTGTTGAAAGTGATATGACGTCTAACCCCTGGTGTCATGGTTATGTAGTAAGATACGATATGGAAAGTGAATATGAAACACCAGCTTCTGTTGAAAAATGGGCATGAACACAGTTCCAGAAAGTACATGAAATCTTGCTGGCTAAGTTTTAAAAGATACACAAGCTGTATATAACTTGTTTCCATTGTGACATTAGACACAATATGAATATTAGACAGATATGAAGCTTGGATAAACAGAAGTCATCTCCCACAAAGGCCTCCAGTCTGTTCTCTGGGTACCAGGTAGGGATGTGATGGGCACCAAAGACAAACCTGTGAGGGAGCACCAATCCTGTCTATCAGCTGTGACTCTCAATGGGCTAGCAGGCCTAGGTTTGTGGAAGTTAGAGAGTCCATGAAGACTTTATCAAGATGGTTATGGATATGATCTATGGATATCTGGAGCTAAAGAACCAGCTGTGATTAACAAAAGACCAGAACCACTGAAGTGAAACTCCAGCTTTCCTGAACAATTAACATTGTTTAGCTAGGTATACTGGCTAGGGTGTTTTGGGTTTTTATTTGTTTGTTTGTTTGTTTCAACTTGACACTAGCTAGAGTTATCTAGGAAGTAGACTCTCAAATAAGAAAACGAATGACCCCTCCACACACACACAAGATTGATCCATGAGCATGTCTGTGGAGCATTTTCTTGACTGATGACTAATGTGGGACGGCCCTGCTCACCATAGTCAGTGCCATCGATGGGATGGTGGTCCTGAGTACTATAAGAAAGAAGGTTGAGCAAGCCACAAGGAACAAGCTAGTAAGCAGCATTCCACCGTGACCTCTGCATTAGCTCCTGCCAACAGGTTCCTGCGTTGAGTTCCTTAAGTGACAGAGTGTGACCTGAGAAGTGATTAAAGAAACCCTTTCCTCCCTAGGTTGCTTTTGGTCATGGTATTTTATCACAGTAATAGAAACTCTAAGGCATTAGGGCTGACAGATAGTCTGTGATTAAGAAAAGACTAGCATTATTGAGATGAATCTTCTGATGCATATTTCCTCAGGGTCAGCCCACAGAAGCTGTAGTCCAGAGAGGGCAAAAATTGCCTCTAATGCTAGCAGATAACCTTGGTAATGCATTAAGAGACTCTCACACAGTGTGACTGTGTTTGGGTGTCACAAAAGCTGAAGGAAACACCAAGACAATGAGATAACCACCAAGAGCAGCAGCAGCTGTAGAGTGGACCCAGTCTGAGTCTATAAGATGAGCTATGTGTGTTGTGGAGGGCAAACCGGAAGTGGAGCTGTCCAGGCCCTTTGGAGCCCAGAACATAATGAGTGAGTCCCAGATGTCGGATACTGAATTCTAATTATAACCGTGTCCTGGTTCTTCACTCTTAAAAGTGTTCTAATTGTTTCTCTTGAACTTTTTGCAAAGAACTAATACTTGGAGGATTTCTGGATAGGTAGGTGGATAGGTCATAAAATGAGGCAGATAAATCTTGACTCCTGAGCTTCCCCTGGCAATCTGTACACAAAGCTAAGGATCTAGAGCCTGCTTGCCTCTGTCTCCAGCTCTGTGACTGATCCCTAGAACATGAGAGACTGAAGCAGAGCAGCACACAATGTATAGCACATGCTCAATGAGCTTCTTAGATGAGTTTTCTGGTATCTTCCAGAGTTTGTGTGGTTATCAAATACTAGGGAGGAACCCTGGAGATGGCAGGGGACTAAGCCACAAATTAATTTGGAAATCACTACTTAGTCTGACCTCTCCCTGCATTAGCTGCTCCCTGTTGACAGAGTAGAAATGTCCATCCATGTAGACCAGAAATTAAAGGTAGAGAAAGGATAACCTTGACCTAAGACTTCTCGGTCTTCCATTTCACTTCAGATGGGACAAACTAATTCCAAGATTCCTCAAAAATTGTCACTCAGCTCTCTGAGAATACTAGAATTATGTCCTCATAGTCTCAAATAAATAAATAAATAAATAAATAAATAAATAAATAAATACCTGCACAGAAACCAGATTTGTCAGGAGGCATGGTCCCACTATCCAGTGGAATGTTTTTTCTTGCAGGAATTTAAACCCAATTTCATTCAGAGAATCAACTTCTTAACAGAGCCTAAAGAAAAAGAGAGGGCATTAGGTTTCTCAGGTTGTCTGCCTCCATTTGCAGGCACACATACAAGCTAATTGCAGACACGAGTGTCCAACTCATTGGGTAACCCAAATCCAGACAAGGTCTCATATATTGGATATCGGTAAAGGCAGATACATCTATTTGATCATAGTTGCTCATTGCCACTCACCAGACTAACGTATAAAGTCTAAAAGAAAAGCTTGTCCATGCCTGTTCCTAATCAATACAACTCACCTGGACAGCTATAAGGAGGGTGGGTGCTTTGGGTCAGTAAGCTATCACCGGACTCAACAGTGAGTCTCTTGTTTAGTATAGACCACTAGCATCAACTTTATAGAGGAATAATGTCATCTGTGAGTGTGTTGCACTGTCACGTGCTGTTTGAGATCACTCTGAAGGTGAAATTTGGTCTTTTGCCTTTCCACTTCAGATCTAAGTGTTGTTGTCTTACAGTGTTCTCCAAAGCCCTCTTTCCTGAATCAAGCTGATTCAGCCTAACTCTGTGACCAAGAGAAAAGAAGACAAAACAGTCAATGATCAAAGGTCTGTGACTATTATTTATCTCATGATCTAAAGTTCTGTCTGTATTTGCTACTTATACTCATTCAAAACCATGGCCCAGTTATATTAAATCATTCTATGTGCTGTGTAAAGACTGTCTTGTGTTCTCTGTGAGGTTTTCCTGGGAACTCCCCAAGCCTGGTAGTTTGGCAGGGGTATTGATTTTTATACATCCAGTTTTATAAAGCTGGTGTTATTCAGCACTATCTTCCAAGACAAACCACTGCTGTGACATCAGCTGCACCAGCTTGGAAAAGATCCCCATGGCCAGGCTGGTTGATTCTTGATTTGCTAATGTTATTACATCTCATAAGATGGCTGGATGTTTTTCCTGAATAAAAAAAGAAAGCTGGAAAGTTTAAGCAAGTTGTAAGAGCCTGAGCAAGGTTTGGAGAACATCAAAGTCCAGTACGTTGATATCAAACCTCTGCTCAAATCAATGGTTATTGATCTACTGATCTTTTCTACATGACAAGAACTAACCTAAAGAACAAAAAAAATGTATCCAATAAAAGTTTGTTTGGCTTTTACTCAAATTTTACCTAAATGTTACACAGTAGTTAAAATACCTGACCAACATAAATGACCTTCTGGTGTTCAATAACTATTCTTAGAGACCATCCTAATGTGGTCAGAGGATTAAAAAGAAGAATACTTCTCCCCCTTATTCTCCAAGGTCAAGTAGGTCTCAAGAGACTGTGGGACATCTCTCAAAATGTCCCCAACTGTGTGGAGTCACCTGTTCTCTTGTTTGGGGAGGCCACAGAGAATCCACCTGGCTAGCTTTAGCCAGCATACAGTCCATAAAGAGGAGGATCTGTACAGAGGAAAAATTGCCTCCATGCCAATAAGTGAAGCCATGGTCAAATAAGGCTTTTGGCTTTTTGGCTTAGCTTCACATACTTGGAACAACTAAAAACACTAAGACTAGAGGAGGCAGACATTCTTCTCAAACCTCTGAGAGCCAGATCCACATCGAGACTTGACAATAAAAAATAAAAGTGATTAATTTTGGCCACCTGCATGGGCTTAAACCATAGAATAAAATGATGGTGTGTTTCTTTAACACCTTAAGGGATCAGACATCTCAGGCATTAGACTTTACCTGATACAAGACGTTGTTTAGACAACTATTTCACTAATTAGTTCCTTCATGATAAGAAAAATGCTGCCCAGATATATTGCCTCAATTCAACACTGAAGTCTCTGCTGCCATCAAAAAAAAAGTGTGCGTGGGGGGAAGGTTCACTGTTGTCTCTAAATGATGGTTAAATGTCTTCTTTCTACCTCTCAGGATGTTGGAATGGCTGAAACTGTGGTTCTTAATCTTTCTAATGCTATGACCCTTTAATCCAGTTCCTCATGTTGTGGTGACCCCGACCATAAAATTATTTTCATTGCCACTTCATAACTGTAATTTTCTACTGTTATGAATAGTAATGTAAATGTTTTAGGTGACCCCTGTAAAAGAATAGTTTGACACCCTGAAGGGGTAGAGACACACAGGTTGAAAAACACTGTTACATATGGTTGTGAGCCACCACCACTCAAGTGCTGAGAATCAAAACTGAGTCCTCTGGAAGAGCAGCAGAGTGCTCTTAAGCACTGAGCCATCTCTTAGTCCCTATGCTTCTTATTTAGAGGAAAGGTCTCGCTAAATGAATTGCCCAAGCTGTCCTTGAACTTACTCTGTAGCCCACACAGGACTTGCCCCTTCTCCTTTTTACAGATACTGGAACCAAACACAGGACATCCCAGCTGCTAACCATTCTGTCTCCAACTCAAGTAGATTTCCAAGTGAAGCCATAATAAAGCAAGGTTTAACCCTATGGCTGTCACCACAACACGAGAAACAGCATTAAAAGGCTGGAGCGTTAGGGAGATTCAAAACCACAGATTCTTTTTAACACTTAAATAAAAAATGTTTTAAACAAATTTTCAGCACTGTGTTTTTAACCTACAGGTTCACGATAAATAATAGTTGAGTTACATTAAAACTTCATTGACCTGGGTCCTTTGGAAAACCAGCAAATGCTTTTATCCAATTAGCCATATCTCTAGCCCTCTTTCTTCATTTTCAAAGCTGGTTGCATTGTATCTCCAAATCCTCCCCTTTCTGCATTCCTCCACTTTGACTCCTGTTAACACATCTCCTCTGACTCCAGATGTGTTGTCTGTATTCTAAGGATCTTGTCTTTATGTTGAACCCATCTGACAACCCAAGATTATCTTCTTTTCTCAAGGTCCTTCATTAAGCTCCACCTAGAATGTTCTTTCCATCAGGCTAGGGTTGTAGCTCATTTGGTAGGTGGTTTAGGATGCAGGAAGCCCTGGGTTAGATGCCCCATGGCACAATTTAAATGGGATCTGCTAGAAGACAACTGTAATCTGAGCACTCTGGAGGTAGAAGCAGGAAGATGGGGAGTTCAAGGGCATCTTTGACTATACAGTAAATTCAAGGTCAGCATAGACTACAGGAGACGCAGTCTAAAAAAAAAAAAAACAAAGAATAACAAAGTCCTTTTGTTGTATAAGTTCTGAGAATAAGGCTGTGGACATCTTTAAGAACCTTTTACCTTATCTTCCAGTTAAAAATTATACACAATGGGGCTGGACAGATGGCTCATTGATTAAAAGACCTGATTTCAATATCCTGAACTGATATCAGAGGGCTCACAAATACCTGTAACTCCAGCTTTAGAGGATTCATGGCCTTCATGGGCATCTGCACTCATATACACACGCGCACACGTGAACGCACACACACACACAAACACAATGTAAAGATAATAAAAACATATCTTTAGAGAATGTTTATAATAAGAAAATCTAGGCCAGCAATGGGTTAAGGTGCTTGCTGCCAAGCCTGATAACCTGAGTGTGATTCCCAGAACCCACAAGGTGAAAGGTGAAAACCCTCTCTGTGAGATTGTCCTCTGACCTCCATATGGACACCATGGTATGTTCATGCACGCACACACACACAGACACACACACACAGACACACACAGAGGGAGAATACATTCTTGAATACACACAAACACACACACACACACACAGGACCACTCACACACTAAACACACACACACATCCACACATACATGCACACATATACACTCACACACATATACATGGACACATTAACATATATGCACACACCCATATACTCACACACACTCAACACATACATGAATAAAAGTAAAAACCATTTTAAAGAATTCTTAAAAGGGGGCTAGCAAGATGGCTCAGCAATTAAAGGTGCTATGGTCAAGCCTGTTGACCTGAGTTCCATCTCTAGAATCTATACGATGGAAAGAAAAAAAATTGACTTCTGACTTCCACATGTGCATGAGAACACACATAATCACACACAAACACAAATAAATAAAAAAACAACTTTTTAGAAAATTTAAATGGAAAAAAAAGAACATCTGAGGATGGTGAGGCAGAAAGACAGAGAGAGGTCAGGATCCTAACAGCGCACTGGCCACAGCTCTGCAAGACTTGCTTCACATAATTAAAAGTTGTCATTGCTGGAGTCACAATTAATCAGACCAGCATTACTCACAGCTGGACACACTGGCATATTTTACTTCGAGAGTCTCTAAAGAGCTGTGTCAACTGAGTTGCATTTGAGCTAATACTACCTACTCTGTGTTCGTGCTGATTTCTCCCCAAAGTACCAAGTGGTTCAGCTCTTGTCACCTCCCTTCTCGAGGCTGTTTTCTGCTCATCACTTCCATGGATGTTCACGTGCCTCCCCTTGCTCTTCAGAGTCCACCTCTGCTTGCTAACCTCTGCTTATGTGTCCTGTTAGCCATCTACCTACCTACACTGACAACAGAGCCCACAACTGCCTTTCTCTTCATTGACTCTCATGCTACATACAGGACACTGTCAGAACCCAGTCTCCCCATGCTCAGGTCACCTTTCCTTCTCTTGGCTTTTTTATCCCAGGCAGATTCTTCCCTCGTGGAAACCAGATGGTGACCAGTAGCTTCAGGCTCACCTTTTACCAACTTGGCAACATTGATGGAAAGTGTGTCTCTCTTACATTAGATCCATAAAAAGACCTGGCCTGATCTCATTGGCCTAAACTGAGCTAGGCATGGGCTCCCTGGCAACTGCTTTTTTTTTTTCTTTGAGACAGGGTCTTGCTAAGTAATCCAGGCTGGCCTAATACTTGATCACTATGTAGCTTCCAACTCCTGGCAGTCTTTCTACATCTTGAATACAAGATTGTACCAGTTTGCTACTTATTTTTTCTTTTCAGTGGTGGGAATTGAATCCAGGGCCTCGTGAACCTGTTCTATCACTGAGCTATAGCTCCAGCCTCACCTCCAGTAGTAATTTCTGGGACACAGATGCAGGGTCAGTCTTGTGAGTAGCACTCAGGATGAAGAAGGGAAGGTTTTGCAAGAAAACTGAGGCTCTGAAAGTAGAAAATGGAAAATAGGCACTAGACAGTAAAGTAATGCTGGCCATGGGACCCGAGATTGAGGGATATGTATAATCTTCTGTTTGCAGACAGGATCTTACATGATCAGCAGTTGCTTTACTATCCTGCCTGGACAACAGAAGGAGCTTAAGGCTTGCTGGCCAGCTGAATGAGACCTTGTCTCAAAATAAGAACTATAAAATGGACCAGGATATAACAACTGCCCATCATGGACCAGTCCTTGGGTTCAATCTTTACTATGGCAAACTGAAACAGGTTCCTGGAAGGTACTGGAAGATAAAGGGGGAAAAGTTGATCTCTGGGTACTAGGTTACAATTAGGTAGGACTAAGAAGTTTGATGCACTCATTATGGTGACCACAGATAATAACCACATGCTATAAACCTCAGCAAGATAAAAAAAAAGGATTTTGAATGCTTTCACCATATAGAAATAATGTGTTTAAGGAGATACCTATGTGTAACCTGACAAACAGTACATGATGTACACGTGTGTTAAGACAGCACATCAATATGTATAATTTTATGTAACTATGTACCAGTTAAAGATAAATTCAATTTTAAAAACTATTACATGTGAGGTATAAGAACAAGAAAGAAGAAAGATAGGGTAAAAAGAGACAGGATTGTTCCTAGAAACCTGACAGGCCAGGGCTACCTCTGGGATGCCAAATCAAGGTATTTTAAATCAACTTGAAATGGCAACCAAGGATAGATAGAGAGATACATATGTGAAAGAAAGAAGAGATATACCTACATTCTTCATAAGTAGAGGGAAATTTGGGGCTAGGCTTGGTGGTGCCAACCTGTAACCCTATCACTTGTAAGGCTGAGGCAGGCACATATTGTTTTTTTGATTGGTGTGTGTGTGTGTGTGTGTGTGTGTGTGGTGGGAGTATGATATGGGTGTATGACTATGAGCATGTGCAAGACACAGTACATGCGTAGAGGTCAGGGAACAACTATGTCGAGTTGGTTTTCTCCTTCCACAGTTGGCTTCAGAGATCAAACACGGGTGTCCAGGCTCAGCAGCAAGCATCAAGCTTTACTTGCTGAGCCATATTGCCAGCCCAAGGTAAAAGAACCTTAATTTTAAGGTCAACCTGGGATGCCGTGCTAGTTAATTTTGATTATCAACGTGACACAATATAGTGTCAGCTCAGAAGACGGAATCTTAATTTAGGAACTACCTGGATCAGATTGCCTCCTGAGGAAGTCTGTCAGGCATCATCTTGATTGCTAACTGATGAAAAAAGGCCCAGCTCACTGGACAGGTGGGCCTGGTCTGTATAAAAGAGCTAGCTGAGCAAATTGGAAAGCAAACCAGTAAGCAGTGCTCCTTCTGTGGTTCTTGCCTCTAGTTCCTGCCCTGACTTCCTTTGATGATGGACAATAACCTGGGAGTGTCAATCAACAAACCCTTTCCTTGCCAAACTGCTTTGGTCAGAGTGTTTTATTAGAGAGCCAGAAAGAAGCTAGAAGAACTGCATCACAAGTTTAAGGAGAGACTGAAGTACACACTTCTTCATGTTTGACACAAATGAGTCTCATCTTCCTTCCCTGTTTGAGCCTCTCCCATTGCATAGTCCTTAGGGCATAGAACATGAGTGTTAGAAGATGATGCCTAGACAAAACCCCTCCCTAATCCAGAAGGCAGCCAAGCCTCCTCTTCGATACATCCCTGAATGTAGCATGCTTAGGGTAGGATTGTAAGCAGGCTGAAATGTCTGTTGGGTGGCTTTTGCTCTGAGCAATAACACATGCAGTTGACACTCAGCTGTTTGCAAAGGAAATTACCCATGTAAGAGAGGAATTACGAGGAGAAAAGGGGATGCTGTGCCTATCCCCCATGCTAGCCTCTGAATTGGCAGATAAAAGTGGAAAACGGATGAGAGGGAGCTAGTGGTCTGCTGTGTCTTATAGCTGAGAAGTCAGAAGGGAAAGAAAGCACAAATTAGACCTGCACTAAAGAGCTCTTCCTGGGGCAGGAGCTGATGAGAGGACTCTGCAGGTAAAAGCGCTTGTCGCCAAGCCTGATGACCTGAGTTCAATAACCAGAACCCACACAGTAGAAGGAACCAACTCGGACATGTTGTTCTCTGATTCCGTGTACATGCTGTACGACTTGTATACCCTTCCTCCATGAGAGATAAATAATCCTCTCTAGGACCCAAAGTCTTGGAATCATCTCAATATTTGGACAGTGAGAAATGAGAGGGTGAGGTGGAAGTGACGTAATATACCTCTCAGGTCTGCCCTTCAATACAGAGGAAAGAAAAATCCATGAGACACTGTGCCCCTGGTGGCCTTAGTAGTGCCTAGTGATATGAAACTATGATAATCACAATACTGTGCTTTTGAACTGCTTGAATTGAGGAAGACTTTTAAACAAGGAATGAAAGTCTCTCACAGCATACCTCATGAATCTGTGAAATATGAACACAGGTAGATCAGACTGCTTGCTTTGGATGGAGAGGATCAGAAGAATAAATTGTCTGTCCCTCTTGAGACAAAGGCTGCAGAACCTAAGAGGGAAGTCACATCTTAGGGGACTGGCTTATAGGAACCATGAGAGGCTGGGTTCCCATGGATACCAGGGACTGAAGGACAACAGAGAGAGGACAGGCATTGCTGAGGGACATGAGAGAAGTAGTATTTGATGGTCAGTTCATCGGACTGGATAGAACTTTGTCCACTGGAGAGTTAAGAAAGAAGCTAATTCACCAGGTATTTGGGGACTGATGTCTTTAATTTCAAAAATAAAACAAAACAAAAAACCTAAAACACACTTTCTTCTAACTCACAAATAGACCACGTAGGTAGCCTACAGAAGCCACTCAAACACTTAAACAGACTCATCAGAAGCAAGGAGAGCAATGCTATAATCATAAAGAATAGCCCAGGACCAGGGAATTCACAACTGAATTTTATCAAACTTCTCGGGAAAATTTAATAACAATTCTTCTTAGTTTGTTCTACAAAATACAAAGTGAAGAAGCACCACCAAATTTGTTCTACAATGCCAGTATATTTTGATATCAAAAGAAGGTAAAAAACAACAACATCAACATTAAAGAAAACTACAGACAACTTTCTGTGATGAACATAGATGCAAAAATTCAGAACCACATTAAGAAGATCACACATCATGATCAAGGAGATTTTATCCCAGAGTTGCAAGATTTATTTAATATATTTAAACTAATAAATGTAATTATACCATATAAATAAAGTTTTAGAAAGAAGCCACATAATCATCTATTGATGCCTAAAAGGCATTTGAGAAAGTTGAACATGTCTTCATGATAAAAGTCCTGGAGATTTTAGGAATAAATGGAGAATACCTCAAAATAATAAAGGCTATCTACAACACACTCATAACCAACATTATATACTAAATGTTATTTAGACAAATTAAGATCATTTCCTCTAAAATGAGTACTGAGACAAGGATACTGTATTAGCCAGGGTCATCTAGAGGATCAGAGCAGATAGGATGGACATATATATTAAAAGGGGATTTATTAGATTGATTTACATGATATGACTCAGGAAATCCAATAATAGCTATCTCACATGGGAGGGGCTGAGAATCCAGTAGTCGCTCAGTTCACAATGCTGTTTGTCTCAGCAGTCCCACTATGGTGTTGAAAGCTGGTGGGATCCCTGCATCCATGCTGGTGGCATTCAGCCTGAAGAAGTTGGTTCTAATATTGGTGAAGAAATGTCGCAACAGCAGGATCTATGAGCTTGCTGTTAAGAGTGGAGGCAAGGAGCTGGAGAAATGGCTCAGTGTGTTGGAGTATGCTATGTGAAATTGTGTCTCTGTCCTTTCTCACCTACCTAATGCATTTTCTGATTGGCTTTAATATAAATCTGATGGCCAATTAGCTGGGAAGGAAGTGGAGGTGGGACTTCCTAGGAAGGAGAAATTAACTCTGGGAAGGAGAAGGAAAAAAATACCCTTTTGCTAGGAGACATGGAAAGAGATGGACACGATCACAGGCCTGGAAGGCATAGCTAGCCATGTGGCTGGATGGGGCTAGGTGGTCAGGTTAGCTTAGATTAGTTGAAAGTCTGCCCAGTTAAGGCCTAAGGCTTTGAAATATTTAAAGGTCTCTGTGTGATTATTTGGGGAAAAGCTGGTTAAGGAAGGAATAATTCCTGCTGTATTAATTTCCTGCATTAATTAATGTATTAACAAATGATGTAGATTAACAATCAATTAACCTACATCAGTGGTTAAGAGCACTCCCAATGCTCTTACAGAAGGCCAGAGTTTGGTTCCTTCCACTTACATAGGAACTCACAACCACGTGTAACTCCAGTTACAGGGGTCCAACACCCTCTTCTGGCCTCTGTGGACACTGGGTACTAACATGGTGCACATACATCCATGCAGACAAACACACACAGAAAATAAAAATAAAGATATTTTTAAGTAAAAGGAATAGTGTCTTGTCTTGGGTCCAGAGTTCCCCTAGTTCTTCCCCACTATGCCTGTTAGCCCTTTCTTCTAGGCCATCTCCACTCCATTGTGATTCCTGATGACCTGCAGAACCACACTCTACCAGGGACCTACAGCTAAGTAGGACTTGGCTAAGTCCCAGAGTGGGCAACAGCAGCCAGAGTAGGGTTACCCAACAAAGACTAGACCAGATATCTATACCAAGAAACTCCAGATGCCTAGATCCCATTGCAAAAACACAAACATGAACAATTAAGACAATATACCTCCTCCAGAAGCCAGCAGACCTATTATAATAGACTCTGAGAAAGTTAGCTGAAGCACAAGACAAGGATTTCAAAATAAAAATTATGAATATGATCAACAATCTTAAAGAGGATATGAATAAGTAGCTTAGTCAGAAAACAAATAGTTGAATAAAATAATGAAAACATTTCAAAACATGAAAGTATTTTCTTTTTTTTTTGCTTTTGAGACAGGGTTATTCTGTGTAGCCTTGCTCTGTAAACCATGCTGGCCTTGAACTGAGATCCACCTGCCTCTGCTTCCCAAGTGATGGACTGAAAGCCTACACCACCACTGCCCTCCTATGAGAGTAGAATTTAACAAAACAAACAAAACAAAAGCTGAAATAAAATAGGAAATTAAAAACTCAGGGACTGTCAACAAAATCCTCATCAGAGACACTTCTTTTCATGGATGGTAATTAACACAGAGCCCCATGGCTGGACAGTGTGTAGAGAGTGACTTTGGAACACTCAGTCCTAAATGAGATATCTTCATTAAACCCTTTCCCTCAAAGCTCAGGGGTCTATGCAGAAGAGGAGGGGGAAGGACTTCGTAAGTAGTCTTAGGTGGTGGATAACTCTGAGGAAAAAGGATTTTCTCAGCACTGCAGGACTTGTATGCGTAAGAACTGACAGAGATTGTGACAGCACCCACAAGACCTCCATAGGTTCAAACCAAAGTCCACGAACTAAGAAGGGAAAATGAACACAAAGCCACGGCCCCAACCAAGAAGCTATTTGCAATTGATGCCTGATTATGAAAGAAAATTAGTTTTCTTCAGTGGAATATCACTGCATATATCAGCCATACTCCAAGACAGGCCCCATGCACAAGATTAGTTGGCCAATACAAGATGGATTCCATTTTTAATGAGATTTTTGTTTCATTTTGTTTGTTTTTGTTTTTTTTTTTTTCCCTCTCCTCCCTCATTTTGTTTTGATATTATTTGTCTTAGTGGGTTTTTTTGTTTTGTTTTGTTTCTTTTTTTTATTCCTTTGGCTATAGTCTCATGTAGCCAAGCCCCAGTGTGTATAATGCTATTCTTTTTTTTTTTTCTTTGTTTTTGTTTTGTCTTTGGGTCTGTTTGGTTTGGTGGTTTTTTGTAATTGTTTTTGCTTCTTGTTGTTGTTTATGAGAGAAAGAACATGAAGTTGGGTGGATAGGGAGGTGATAAGAATCTGGAAGGTGTTGTAAGGGAAAGAATATGATCAAAATACATTGTGTGAAATTTTTCTGAATTAAAAGCAAAGGCAAGCAGGCAGACAAGCAAAAGGTTTTTTTGTTCGTGTTCCTTTATCTGGGCTGACACCAGGAGGTGATGCCCACATTCCGAGTGGGTTTTCTTGCTTCTTGTAATCTCATCAAGGAAGTCCCTCACGGATGTTCCCAGCAGGTTGAGTTTTACTGGATTCCAGAACTAGTCAAATTGATAACCAAGATTGGCCATTACAAATTACTCCTTGTCAACTTGACACCCAATCAAATCCCCTCATGTCATGGTTAATTTCCAAATGAAAACAGACATGATCATCATTCTGCCTAACATGTAGAATACCTCATGAACAACTGAAAACACACTATATTTTTTAGGGTAGGTGGCAAAGCCCCTTGTAGAATGCTTAGTGTTTTAGTGTCTCATAAATTAAATATGATAATAAAGATTTATAACACTTCGCTACTGTTATTACCTCAACTGATATTACATTACATGATAAATATCTAGAGAACAGAAAATGCAAATGTCTGCTTACTGTACGAATGTGCACAAACTTTTTAATTCTTTTTGTCTGTCTAACTGGGTGGTTTGTTTTGTTTTTGTTTGTTTAGTCTTTTTTTTTTTTTTTTTTTTTTGCTGTTTTTTGAGATAGAATTTCTCTATGTTGTCTTGACTGACCTGGAACTCAGTGTGTAGATTAGGCTGGCCTTAAATTCACGAAATCCTCCTACCTCTACTTCCAGAGTGCTGAAATCAAAGGCTCGCACCACCGTGCCCTGCCTCACAAATATGTTATAATTTAATAAATAATAAATAAATAAATAAATAAATAAATAAAAGCAGAAAGACTCATGGCAATTACCACCCTCAGGTCTGAACTGGTCACGTGACCTCAGCAGTTACCTATCACTGCTGTGTCTGCCACCTATTCCATACTTCCTCCACACTCAGCAAGCGCCACAGCAGCTCTTCATTCCTTCACTGGAGTAGTGACCCATAGTCTCATCCCTGAAGGATCTGAGCCTTTGGCATCCTGCCTGAATTGGGTTGTTATAATTACCCGTTGCTCTTGGTCACAAGACATGGTAACACCAAGACATGCCCTAAAGGATCTCCTATATTCCAGACTTAATCTTCTCTACCTCCATTTTGGAGAAGGAATCCAGTTCCCCTCTGGTAGTCTGGATTAGTGAGCCCCCCGCCCCCCAACACTATTATTCTTTTTTTTTTTTTTTAAGTCTGTTAAGAGTATCAGAAGCCCAAAGTGGCCAAGGGGAGTCTGATGCTTCCAATTCAATTAAATATTTGCTTTGTCTCTTGGAAGAAGCATTCTCTACTCTGGAACCAAAAATTCTGGATATCAGAGGACAAGGTCAGAGGAACAGGAAGGGAAACTTTTTTTTAGTGGGTCATAGGATGACCCATCCCCTAATGGGACATAGGAAACCATTCCCATGCCTACACATTGATTCCTGGGCCTGTGAATGCTGGCTTTGGAAGAAACCATACCATATATCAGATGCTGATTCAAATCATATACCACTCTCTGAAGAACCCTGCTCCAGCCCTCCTGGCTGCTGCTACATAACTGGTATAACTGTAACTGTTTCTTTTTTCTTTCTTTTTTTTAAATTTTATTTATTTAATGTATGAGTGTTCTGCTGCATATACATCTACAATCCAGAAGAGGTCATCAGATCCCCTTATAGGTGGTTGTGAGCCACCATGTGGTTGCTGGAAATTAACTCAGGACCTTTGGAAAAGGAGTCAATGCTCTTAATCACTGAGCCATCTCACCATTGCCCTGTAATTGTTTCTTAAAAAGGCTATTCAACTGTTCTGTCAAGCTAGATGTTTTGGGGTTATAAGGTGCATGGTAAAAGCAGTGGATTCAGCCGGGCAGTGGTGGCACACGCCTTTAATCCCAGCACTTGGGAGGCAGAGGCAGGCGGATTTCTGAGTTCGAGGCCAGCCTGGTCTACAGAGTGAGTTCCAGGACAGCCAGGACTACACAGAGAAACCCTGTCTCGAAAAAACCAAAAAAAAAAAAAAAAAAAAAAAAAAAAAAAAGCAGTGGATTCCATGAGCACATGCCCACTGTTGTAATTCTTTGGCTGTGAAGTGAGTTTCTTAATAAAAAACAATGCCATGTGGAATACCTAAGAGTGAATAAGACATTTGGTAAGTCCATAGATGGTAGTTTCAGTAGAGTCACTGTGTACCTGAAAGGCAAACTCATAATCAGAAGAAGTATCTATTCTTCTAAAGACAAAATGCTTCCCTTTCCATGATGGAAGTGGTCTAGGGTAGTCAACCTGCCACGTGGTGGCGCACGCCTTTAATCCCAGCACTTGGAAGGCAGAGGCAGGCGGATTTCTGAGTTCAAGGCCAGCCTGGTGTACAGAGTGAGTTCCAGGACAGCCTGGGCTACACAGAGAAACCCTGTCTCAAAAACCAAAAAACAAACAAAACCCAACAACAACAAAAAAGTATATGTGTTTATTAAAGAAGAAGAGGAGGAGGAGAAGAAGCTGTATACACTAACAACGCACTCTTATACAAAAGAAACAACAGAAAAAAACCTGGAATAAGCCTAACCAAATAAATGAGAGATGGATGCAATGAAAACTTCAAGACATTGAAAAGGGAAATCAGGGTGGAGTGATGGCGCACCAATTGAGAGCATCCATTGCTCTTTGAGGGTACCCAAATTCAGTTCCCAGCACCCATATCTGTGACTCACAACCCCCTGTAGTTCCAATTCCAAGGGATCTAATCCCCTATTCTGGCTTCTATGGGCTCTTGAACACACATGCACACACATGCGCGCGCGCGCGCGCACACACACACACACACACACAAATAAAATAAAATAAAAATTATTCTTGAAAACAAAATCAAAGAAAATCCAGACCATTGAAAGACCTTCCAAGATCTAAGACTGGCAGAATTAATATCATGAAAACGGCTGTACTATCAAAGTTTATATACAGATTTAAAGCAATACCCGTTAAAGTTTAAAAATTTTTACATTTGTTTGCTGAATGTGTGTGTATGTGTCTGTGAGTGGGAGTGCAAGTGCACGTGCCAGTGCAAGTATGCATATGTGCCAGGTCATGTATGGAGGTCAAAGGACAACCTGCAGAAGTTGTTTCCCTTTCTCGGAATCAAACTCAAGCCTTTGTCAAGTGGCCACACCTACTGAGCCGTCTTGCTAGTAGCATTGTTGAGCTGCTAGGTGGGACTTAATGTTTATGAGATGAGAAAGGCTCTGGAGGATCTGAATGATTTAGACTGACTTGTATATCAGGTCCCTATTGTGCTAAAGCTTTCAAGACTGGGATGAGAAAAACAAAATAAAATAGACAAAGGAGTGTGTCTAGGTCACTGGAAAACAAACATAACAAGGTTTGGGTCTAGCCTAAGTTCCTAAGAGACAATTAATTGGTAGAGGGCCAAGTCCAGTGCAAGATCCAGGGAAGCTTTTAAGTCCGAGGAAACGCTTGTTGAAGATAGGTATGACAGCAGAGAGGGTGAAAAGGACTGTGCTTATTCCCAGAGTGGGCACTTTTCCCCTCCAGAAAAACCTGTATTACTCTCCTGTATGAAGGTATATTGGAGTTAGAGGCTGGGCTAGCCCAGGGTCCTTTCATCCCAGTGTCATCAGTGTGGGAGGACTGTCAGACTTGGGCAGTCTGTGCAACTCACCAGCTGAAAGCTTTCCCTTGGCCCTGGGCTTGTCACAGCAGGAAGAATGAGTCCTACCTTGCCTCTCAGAGGTAGAGAGATGAATGTTGCTGCCCTGGAGACAACACCTTAGGGTGAAGGAGTTAGACGGCTCATAGAGAATGACTGACTAGCACAGAGCTAACTGAGAAAGTAACTCCCATCCACACCTCTGTATCCAGCGTTGATCTTCTGAGACAATGGTAATGGATCCAAGCAAAGGTCTCATTTTTGGGGCAGGGGATGAGTGAGGGACTGGTTTTTCAAGACAGGGTTTCTCTGTGTAACAGCCCTGCGGAATGAACTGTGTGCTTCGGTCACAAGACAGAAAATTCAAACTGGAATTAAGGCTGAAGCCTCCTCCCTGCTGATGAACTTTTGCAGAACTGAAAGATGCTACGCAAGTTAAGGGAGGATTGTCACCCATGATCCAACTCGGTCTTGGACCTTGAATGCTACACTGTCAACATTCCTGGCAAGATGTATCTGCTGGTATAATAGTGGCATGACTATTCTTAGTGTAACCCATTACTTATGATTGCTTTGGAAGCCTGCTCCACAGATAGAGTTCATGTTTGGTACAGTGGGTCAGGAGCCCATGTTGGGGAGGCTGTAGGCCCTAGTGGGGAAATTAGGGTTGGTTTTTTTGTTTGTTTGTTTGGCTAAATGAATACAATGTGTCTGTCAAATTGCCATTAAATACTAGTTTGTGCCCACAGATTATTACTGTTATCAACTTTGGTCAAGGAGTCTTCATTTGCTGCGGATAGCTGTTACTGAAGAAATTTAACAACAAAAAAACAACAAAACAAAACAAAACCCAAAAACCAAAAGCAGACAAACAAAGCCAACAAAACCCTGGCTCAAGAATAAAATAAAACGAAAATATGGCAGCAGGGTCTTACTTTGTAACTGTAATTTGTAAAGTGAGGTGGTCCGAAAGACAGAACAGAGGAAGGGTGGGCAGATGAGCAATCACGTGATGAGGCAAACATATCCTCTCGTTATCATTTTTATTACATCCATTTATTGTGTGTGAGCACACACAAACCCAGGGGGCGCTTGGCAGGACATACATATGAAGGTCAGAGGACAACTTGTGGGAGTAAGTCCTGGGGATCAAATTCAGGCCGTCATCTCCCCTCCCCTCCCACCTCTACACCCTCCTCTACATCCTGGCTCTCTGGATGTCCTGGAACAAACCACGTAGACCAGCCGGTCCTCAAACTCAGAGAGCTCCACCTACGATACCTGTACCTCGTGAGTGCTGGGATTAAGGCATGTACCACCACACCCAGCTCCCTTTGTTTGCATAAGACCACACACCGTAGCCCATGACTTCAGCTTCCCCATTGCCTGGATTACTGGATAATTACTGGATAAGAACAACCATGCTTGCTAAAGAATCCCCATTTTTTTTTTTTTTTTTGGTTTTTTTTTTTTTTTTTTTTTTTGGTTTTTTCGAGACAGGGTTTCTCTGTAGTCCGGGCTGTCCTGGAACTCGCTCGGTAGACCAGGCTGGCCTCGAACTCAGAAATCCGCCTGCCTCTGCCTCCCAAGTGCTGGGATTAAAGGCGTGCGCCACCACCGCCCGGCAAGAATCCCCATTTTTAAAGGAGATTCTTTTGTCCACTTGGGTCTACAACCTTTTGGACTCTATCAACCATAGAAATACATTCCTATAGTTCTGGAGGGAGAAAGCCTGTTCTTGAGATAGATTCAGTGTGAGAAATGGCTTCCTTGAACATGGCCATCTGCTCACAGTGGTCTCAGAAGGTAGGAGAGCTAAGAGATTTCATTAAAATATCCTCTTTCTTTTCTTCCTCCTCCTTGTTGTTGTTGTTATTATTATTATTATCTTCTTTTTTGAGGCACAGTTTCTCTGTGTAGCCCCACCTGGCCTGGAACTCTCTCCGTAGAGGCTGGCCTCAAACTCACAGAGACCCACCTGCCTCTGCCTCTCAAGAGCTGGGATTAAAAGTGCCACCTCATCAGATGGTTTAATTCATTAATTTTTTAAAAATTATTTAATTTTTATGTGAATTGAGTATGTTGTTCGTATGGATTTATGTGCCCGACTTTGGATGGTTGGGAGCCCCCAGTGTGGTTTCTAGGAACTGAACCTGGGTCATCTGTAAGAAGAGAGAGCACCTTGACTGCTGAGCCTTCCCTCCAGCTGCGTTTTAAAACAATGTTTACCTACTTTCTTGTCTTATAACTGTCTCTGATGACTCTATTTTATGTTACCTTTGTAGTATATACCTAAGTTGCACGACTACATACACAAGGTGAAAAAAAAATGCTTAGTACAGCCAAGCAAGACGAGCACTGATCCTCTCCGCCTGCTCTCAGGCGCCACCGACCTGCTGAAGATCACTCCTGCTAGTGTCTCCTGGTGGGTTAGGGTTTCAACACAGTTTGGAGAGTGGGTTTGTTTGACTCACTCCATAACTGGGCCTCAATCTCTATGCAGCCCAGATCCTCCTGCCTCAACTTCTTCACTTCCCTGAACTCAGGAATTACAGTGTGAGCTTCCACACCTGGCTCTTCAAAGGAACAGACTCAGCAAATTTTGGGTGAGAAATGAGAAGCTGAATGTAAATGCTCTTCCCTTCCTGAGACTGGACCTCCGCCTGTTAGCACCTCACATGAGACAACACAGCCGACAGAGCCAGAACCGGAAATCCAGCTGTCTCGTGTCCTGGACAGTGCTTCTGTCCTCTCTTGTGATGCCTCCTGGGCCCGTCCACGTTCATATGCCTTCTCTGGGGCTTCCAAAGGAGGATGCAGTTGAGAAGTGGGCACAGGTGTCATTGATTTTTCTTGTTACTTTGTTTCCTGTAAAAGCTCAGCTCTTTACCACTGAGCCATCTCTCCAGCCCCCAAACTGTGTTTTATACCATTTGACTGCAGAGTAACCCTGGTGGGCCAGGTGTTTTGATGGAAATTACATCTCATGCATGAGTTAAGATTCCAAAATAGCTGAATGGCAAAAAATAAATATAGTAAAATTTACAGAATGGGGACAATTTTTACCAACTACACATCAAATCGAGGTTTAATATCTGAAATACATAAATCACTCAAAAAGCTGGATATCCAGTAAACAAATAACACAATTTAAAAATGAGGTACAGATTTAAACAGGGAATTCTCAGAAGAGGACAGTCAAATGGCTGGAAAACACTTAAAGAAATATTCAACATCCCTAGTCATCAGAGAGATGCAAATTAAAACTACTTTGAGATTTCATCTTCTACCTGTCAGAGTGGCTAAGATCAAAAACACAAGTGACTTCAAGATCTGACACCCTCACATACACATACAAGCAGGCAAAAGACCAATGTACATAAAATAAAAAATAAAAATAAAAAAATAAAAATAAAAAACACAAGTGACAGCACATGGTTGCACTAAGTGTGCCAGAGTAGCCAGCCTACATATGGTTTGATTTAAGGCCCATTCCATGAGACAAAACCTACACTGGATGCTGCTTGGGTTACAAAGAACCTAATGCCAATTAGACGTCTTTACTCCAGATGGCTGGGGGCCCACTCAAGTATTTAGGAACCTAGGTGTCGCCTCCGTTGTCCAGAAGAAGAGGTTTTTTAAAGGCAGGGACATTGTCCTGGCATCTGCAGACCAAGCAGTTTAAAGCAAGCAGTTTTAGCAGAAGCTAAGATAAGCTGTTAGCTGGAGGAGGCTCTGCACAAGCAAGCAGTTTTAAGAAAGACTAAGTAAGTTACCTAGGACACCCTGACCTTTGGTTCCTAGAGTTGAGAAGTTAGTTTTCCATGGGATTTTCCATCAAGATCAGATCCTAGTTAAATCTGGAGTGGCCTCAGCAAGTATATAGGATGGAGGAACCTCTGCACTGTCTTGCCTATCACAATGACATTCTGCCATACTCACAGATCACTGCTTTGCACTGCCATTACCATAGAAGCTTCTTCTTGCAGTGAACAAATAGAGTGAGACCCACAGATAGACAATATGTATGGACACTTAGCCCTAAACGGAATGTCTCCATCAAATCCCTTCCCTCAGGGCTCAGGGAACTCTGCCGAAAGTAAGAGTCAAATGGAATGGAGGAAACAAGGCCTTCTAAACACTGTAACCGAAGCAGGTATGAACTCACAGAGCCTGAGGCAACACGCACGGGACCTGCACTGGTCTGCACCTGATGAGGTCCTAGAGTTGAAAGAAGTCAATACATGCTCCCATTCTTTTTTTTTTTTTTTAAGGTTTTTCAAGACAGTGTTTCTCTGTGTAGCCCTGGCCATCCTGGAACTCACTCTGTAGACCAGGCTGGCCTCGAACTCAGAAATCCGCCTGCCTCTTCCTCCCAAGTGCTGGGATTAAAGGCGTGCGCCACCACCGCCCTGCACATGCTCGCATTCTTAACCTATCTCCAACTGATAACCACTTGCAAATGGAAAATTAGCTTTCTCCGAGGGAGCCTCATTGGGGAGAACAAACTACTTTTAAGGCTAGGCCATATGCCCAGCAGTAGGCAGCCAATAGAAAACAAACTCAATGGCATCTTTGGAGGTTCCTTGTCTCAAAACTGTTAAGTTTTTACCTGGAGCCTATTTGACATACCAAAGCAGACCTGGCCACCATCCCAGCATCCCTCAGTCCCTACCTGTTACAGAGTATGGTTGGCATGACCCATCCTCACCTTGACCTCTTCAGCCTTGGGACTGGGCTGCACATCCCTAGAAGGCTCTTCCCTATATAATCCAGACATTTTGGTTACCTGCCCCTTTTTGTACCTTTGGCTTCCTTGCTGCTATACTTGGTTCTCCTCTCTTTTCTCCTCCCCACTACATGGCTCAGGATCTGGACTCTCCCAGATGTGTCTGCCTCTGGCTATGTCCCCCTTTTATCTATAATAAACTCTCCTCTGCCATACCTAGGAGCAGTCAAATTCTTTCCTTCCCTTTGTAATTATGTATTTTGTTCCAATAATGTCTGTTGTTTCAGGGTGCTTTTTAAAATTTTTTTTTTACTTTTATTTTTTTAACCCCACAAGTTGTACATATATATTATTATGCAAATCTTTCTGGGTTTTGTCATTTTATTGAATTCTTGAATGTGTGAACAAGATGGTCTCTTCGTATCATTTTCTTGGGCTTTTTCAGATCAGTTTGTTTGTTTGGTCCTGTTCTAATTTGTTCGCTTTTGTTTTATCTTACTATAATCCCCTGGAGGCCGGTTTGTTTTCCAACAAGAGATTGAAAGGGGTTGGATCCAGATGAGAGGAAGTGGGGCAGGAACCAGGAGGAGTAAAGGGGGGAAATCATAATCATAATACACGGTATGGAAGACACATATCTTCAATAAAAGAAAAACAATAGCCACAAATGTCCATTCAATCTGCTCTTACAGTGCACACTTCCATTGTTTGAACTCTGGCTGTAGGAGTGGACTCCCATCTGGAAGCTAAGTTATACAAGGACAGAGAATATGCTTCAGCACAAAGATGGCACTTCTGGAAGTGAAAGACTCGCACTGTAAAAGGCACAGGAGAGTTGAGACTAGATACAGAGCTGGCAGCCTCCGTCCATCCGTTTCCCTGCAGCCCATGTCTAGTGATGGGAATTCAGGATTGCTTCACATGGAAGTGGTTTTTTTCATTTTCTCTCTTACTTTTTAATTGGAGCTTGGTTTAACTTGATTAACTAAACTGTTTGGCAATGTCTGCTAACCAGAGTATCATCATCTGTAGTTCAGAGTCTCAAATGATTTCATGGAAGCTACCTAAACTTACAGCCAGCTGGTATTGTTGTTCTTGTTGTTTTACCATGGGGTCTCAGGTATGCCAACATGGCCCAGATTTAATATGTACCTTGGAATGACCTTGGACTTCTTTATGGTTTTAATTCTTTTTAAAAAATTATTTATCCGGCCTGGAGAGATGGCTCGGTGGTTAAGAGCACTGACTACTCTTCCAGATGTCCTGAGTTCAATTTGCAGCAACCACTATAGTGGCTCACAACCATCTGTAATGGGATCTGATACCATCTTGTATGTCTGAAGACAGCAACAGTGTACTCACATACATAAAATAAGTAATTAAAAAAATATTTATCTGTGAGCTGGGCAGTGGTGGCTCACACATTTAATCCCAGAAATTATGAGGCAGGGGCAGGTGGATCTCTGAGTTCAAGGCCAGCCTGGTCCATAGAGTGAGTTCCAGGACACCCAGGACCACACAGAGAAACCCTGTTTCAAAACAAACAAGCAAACACAAAACAACAACAACAAACAACATTATTTGTATGTCCCTGTGTGTGTAAGATGAGTACGTGCACTCATGAATGCCAAGTATCAAATGTGGAGCTCAGAGGACAGTTGTGGGAGTTGGTTCTCTGCAGAGGTTTAGAGGGTCAAACTCAGATCACCAGGCCTTCTGAGCAAGCTCCTTTGCCCCCTTAGACATCTTATCAACCTTAAAAACTGTGTTTTTTAAACATATTATTATCATCATCATCATTATTATTTGTGTGTGTGTGTGTGTGTGTGTGTGTGTGTGTGTGTGTGTGTTGTATATGTGCCATAAGTTTTGATAGTCTGTTCTCTTCTTCAGCTATGGATTCTGTGAATATAGAGGTCGAGTCTTCACGATTCCTTGGCAAGTGCTTTTACAACTACCTCACTAGCCTGACCTTGACCTCATCCTGCGGCCTCTACTTCCCTAGTACATTACCACATTGTTTTATGCAGTGGTCATGATGAAATCCAGGGTCTTTTGCCGATGCTAGGCAAGTGTTCTACCCACTGAGCTATAGGCAGCTGTTTGTTTTTGAGTAGTGTGCTGCTCTGAATCTAGGCAGACTTCAAATCCACAGTGACCCTCTTGTTCCTGCCACCTCTGCCACTACAGGTGTGCATCACCACACCCAGCAGTGTCAGTTCACTTCTAGCTCATTCTACTATGTCTTTAGACAGGTAGATGACCAAGATGGTTTTCATAAGCTAGCACTTGGACTTTGGCCTAATCAGATCCAGTCTTGGCAAGGAATAACTTCCTCTAGTGAAATTTCAGGATAGACATAGAAGAAAAGAATGTCAAAATTAGACCAGAGCTCAGCAAAGAGACATAGGCGCATGTCCTTGTGCTTGTGGAAAATGCTATCATATCTTTAATGACTATTGTCAAGACCTCTCATCCACAAGACTGAAAAATATCTTGAAAGTGAGAAAGTGATTTACCAAGCAGCACTACAGAGTAAATTGCTTCACATTTGTTAAGTTGTGAGAACACAAAAATGATACCTAACTCAAACAGATGGGGAAGACAGTGGTCCCAGCAACTTCATTTTTAAATATGAAATGTGACAACTATTTGGTATATGTTATCAGAGAAAAAAAAAATAAAGGTGGCTTCATAGAAATGTGACCACGATAAGATCAGCGCAAAACTGCAGAGCAGTGAGCTGTCACCATCATTAAGCCTGCCAAATTCATCAAAGTAAATCTTCATGTTCTGATTCTTGTTTTACAAACAAGGAAACAGAAATGGAAAGACTAGCTAACTGTGATTAAGAGCCACATACCAAGAAACCAGCAAGCCAGGCCATTGTGGGGGAACCTACAACCCCAGCACTTGAGACTGAGGCTGGGAAGTTATCACAAGTTCAATGTCACATTAGGCTATAGAGCAAGATCCCCCTGTCAAGAAGCGAGGGGGGGGGGGGGGGGGGGGGGGGGGGGGGGGGAAGGGAGAGAGAAAGAGACACAGAGAGAAAGAGACACACAGAGAGAGAGAATATCAAGGTTTGACCGTTAAATTATGGAGAATCAATAAGACCATTAAATCCAAAGCCCACACTTTTCCTAGCCTTTTTCTGTATTTCAACTAATAAACCCCAACTGGCAAAGAAAACAATGCAAACCACAGTCGATATCTCTCAGATGATGTTTTTAACTCTTATAATTAATAAATTTAATAAAATAGTTTCTTAAATCTCATCTCCTTTAATATAAGAATATTTTAAGGCAACATAAAAAAGCAGCAACCTATTAAATTTATAAATTGAATAAGCTACACCTGAAGGATACTTCCCAAAGTAGAAGGTAGCTTTGCTCTCCATCCTTTTGCACAGGGCTTTCTGGGTGGCAGACGGGATACTCAATTCCCTAATGTACATATTAGCAATGTCTTCACAGAGCCAGAGATTTGAGTGACAGATGGCTTAGGATGACAGATATCTTAAATCAAGACAAAAGTGAAATCAAACTTTAAAAAAAAAATCTTTAAATTTTTAAACAGTTACTCAAAAAGTTTAAAAAATTGAAATGATAGTTATTATACTATAATTTCTGTCTTTCAGCTAAATCTTCAATGGTAGTCCTCAGGGCTGGTAAGATGGCTTTCGTGGTAAAAATGCTTGCCCAGAAACACAGTCAGCAGAGTGGAGAGAACCAACTCCACAAAGTTGTCCTCTAAATGCCACATGTGCACATGACATGTGTATCTCCTGTCACTTCATCCCCTCTCTCTTACACACACACACACCACACACACCAGACACACTCATTCCACACACAGATTCACCACACATGCATGTATTCACACACACACACGTGAGTGCACACACATGCACTATACTCACACACACATATGTACACACCACACATATACATCAAATTTAAAAATATATAGAGCCCTCTACCACAGCAAATATAAAGTCCATCAAATACTTTGACGTTTAATGTCATGACTAGGGCTGGAAATTAATCATGTCTTTTAATCCAGTCTATCACTTCCTGCATTGTTTCTTGATAGCAAGAGAAACTTTATCATAAAGCCCCAATTCCTGGTGGTGTACCATCAATAAAACATGCTTCACCCTGACTAGGATTCCGGTAGCCAACACTCATCTGTGGGAGGTGCTGGACTCTGCAACAATGCAGAGACGGAAGCTAGCAGAGCCATGCAAGGCTAAGATAAGCAAGGACCACACAAACGGAGATATAAATTTGCAAAAACCCTTATCAAATGATTCACACTCACTCACACTAGCTTGATCCCAGTTGGAAAGCAATGACCAGATAACATGAGAGTTCCCTTTTGCTCTGTGTTAAATGACATGTGTGAATATACTCTAAAGACATCTACTTTCCTAAGTCAAATGGCTTTAGTGAGCTGCAAGTAAGAGAAAACTTTAGAGAGTGGTGCGACAAAGGGTCTCAAATATATAAGACTGAACTGGAAAATACTAGGTATGAGGCTGGTCTTGAATTCTTGATCCCATGTCTCTCTTGGGTGCTGGGATTACAGACATGTACCACCACACCAGGGACACAAAATGAAAGAGCAATTTATTTAGCCTTTTTAAAATTTTATTTTATGTGTATGCATGTTTTGTCTGTCTGTCTGTCTATATGTATGTACTCATGCATGTAATGTTTACCATGTGTGTGCCTGATGCCAGCAGAAACCAGAAGAGGGCACTGAATTCCCTGGAATTGGAGGTACAGATGGTTGTGAGCTGCCATGTGTGTGCTGAGAATGTAACTTGGGTCCCCTGGAAGAGCAGCTGGTGCTCTTAACTGCTGAACCATCTCTCCAGCCCTATTGAACTCTCTAAAAATACTTTTTATCTGAAGGTAGTGCAGCACAAAATGCTGGCAACCATTCTGTGAGCCTTGTCGCCTTTGTGGTCCAATTCCAGGTAAGGTGGTATTCATACAGATGCTGGAGAAAGGTCCCCAGACCATACTGGGACACCCTCCCCCCGACCCTGCACCCCTTACACCTACTCAGGTTTTACTGTAGCTGCCAAAACACAATGGATTCTTGTATTTCTAGATAAAGAATCTCAACATATACTGGGACCATCGTTCCTATAAGAACTTGAGCAAAGAGCTCTTAGAGCTATTCCCCTTTCCCATGGAAATAAAATAATCCTTTGAAACAAAGACTTTCAAGTAAGGATGCCCTAAGTGTGAAGGACTACTGTTCGAGGTGGTGGTTTTCTTTTCAGTGCAAAACCCGAAGCATCCACTGGCTGAAACAGGCAGTTGGAGGGTGGGGGGAATAGGGGTGAGGGTAGGTGGGAGGGAACTCTCATTATAGAAGTAGCTGCTGATATTTCAGGCAAGAAATCTTTGGCCGATTTTATAGTGACAGAGAAAAGATACAGAGAAAAGGCAATAAACAGCTCACGTGTCTTACATGTTTTAGGTTTCTAATAAATGCATTTTAAAATTCTTCATCTAAAAAATTAACAGGGTGTTTATAAAAGCATTTATTATAAAGAAAGGGCCTAGAGAAAAGGACAGAAAAACAAAACAAAACAAAACGCCAGTCCCTCCAACCCTTAAGACCTGGTTTGATCAACTCAGCTTCTCCAAGCCCATCCTTGCTTAAGATCAAATGCTTCTAATCTGAATGCCCCCTTGTGCCCAGCAGTGTTAGGTAGTAAGGGATTCATCAGAGAACCAGAGGGCATGGATAGCTAATTCATTGGTGTACATGGGTGACCTCAGAGAAGGAGAGACTAACCTAAATTGGAAGGTTGAGGAAGGCTTCCTGGAGGAGGCGCTGCATTCCGGGGCAGAGCCTGAGAGCAAAGAGAAAACTTAGCACCTGAGGTTGTAGTAGTTCAAAATTCCCCACGACATGAGCCCTTTGCAGAAAAGGATGTAACAAGGGCAAAGGGTGTGCGTTTGAAGAAGACTGAACTGAGTGAGTCCGGTCTACCATTTGTTGAAAGGAATGGGAGGAGTCTTGAGAGAAAAGGAACCAAAAGTTGCTTCTCAGGGCTCTTCAAATGCGGGATTCCTCTAGGCTGCACAGGCGCTGGCCGTGGTGGAGTGAGGGTGCTTCTTTCTGAGATCCTCATCCTCGGCAGAACATGGCTTAAAGTGGTAACATACCTGCGATCCCAACGGCGGCTTCTGCTGCCAAGGTTAAACTCTGAGGGAAATTGCCTCCCATCTTGCAGCTAGACACCACAGGACCCAGCCCATTGAGTATCTGTCTCCAAACCACCTTCACAGTGGGTGTCTTTCCGCGCTGGGTAGCCTTCCTAATCTGTTCCAGGTCTTTCTTCCATTCACACTTCTAGGCTGGGGGAGCTGGAACCCTCGAGGCTGATATAGTGGGGTGATACCCAGAGAGCAGGTGGCGGACACCAATGGCATCCACTCCTGACACTGCAGCGATGTGGCTGGGCTACCGGCCACCGGGCCAAGAAAGCTTCTGGCCTAACTCCCCCGGGTTTTTCCCTCTTAATTCTCCGGGAAAGGTCAAGCCGCCGTCGGTCTGGGCAGAGCCGGTCTGGTGCAGGGGCCCGAGGCACCGGTCCCGGGATGCTAAGGGAAGGCCCCCGGGGTGAAGGGAAGGCCCCCAAGTTCAAGTCTGCCGCCTTCCCGCAGCTGCCCGTGCCCGGCGCTTCTCATAGCTTTTCTTCTCCAGCTCTCCCAGGGCTAGCTGTTTTCTTTTCCTCAGATGGCGCAGTCCTTCCTCTGTGAGCAACATGTTTCCATCCCAGGACTACTAACAGAGCCTGGTCTGGTGGTAGACTTTGGGCAAGTCACGGAGTCTTCTGGAGCTGTGTGTGTGTGAAGGAGAGAACTCTCCTTGACACTTGCTGCAAAGCCGGTATTCTAGGTGTGGGATTTGGAAGGAAGTGATGATCCCCTTGGTTCCCACCGCTGGCGGGATGGAGCTGTCAAAAACACAAAGTCCTCTGGGGAAAGAAGCCTTTGGCATCTGTTTTATGATAAAAACGGGGAAGCAGGCTAATTTAATTCTTCACAAAATGTAGGAAAGATCTAATCCTAAGAATAATATAGGGAAATTCCGATGTAAGACATCATGTGGATAAATAAAACTGGGATGGTTGTGCTCAATCCTACGTTTCTTTTCGAATTATATTTGGTACAGAGTCCTATTTGGCTAGTTTTACCCCAGAGAGCAAAGAAAGACTGGCTCGTACAATCATTCCTAAGAGGACTCGAGAAGCGGACGGCGGCTGAGAATAAGTTGGTTGTAGGCGCCACCCAGCCAACAGTTGGAGGGCGCCGAAGGAGGGTGGTCTTTTAGGTGGTTTTGAGATGTGATTATCTTTAACTCGCCCCCGAGGCCAGGCCTGAAGCTAATGGGCTTCTGTCAGCGGAGGTCTTGATTTCCCCACTTGCCCGGGTTAGTAGAAGCGGACTTTTTAAAGAGAAAGTAGACTACAAGGCCCGAAATGAATACCCCCTCAGCGGTGCGGGTCGGAGGGTGGGTACTCTCCTCCCAGGGCACAGGTGGTGGTCCAGGACGGTTCAGGACTGGAATCTTGGAGAAGCTGCTATGAGCTGCCACAGGGGGCTGGGACGGGTTCTGTTGTGACCCATCCTGGAAAACTCTTGCACACATGAAATCGCTCAAAACCAAGGAGAACACTACCGGTGTTAACAGCAGGAATGTTTCTCTTCTAGAGACCATGGGGGAGGGGAAAGGAGAGAGACCGGCGTGACCGTGAGGCACTTCACAGTTTTATACAGCATCCCCACCAACTGTCACAAATCTAATTCTGTAGAATCCAACAATTGGAGAGATTTAATAAAACCAAAAACAAAACACAGGCCGCTTGACCAGAGTTAAAGGATATACCTTGTTGGGATGCCTTCTGCGAGACCTCTCTCACTCTGTTGCCTCCCCCATCCCACCCCACCCCGCCCTATTTCGGTCCCGCTGCAGCCCGCACCCTCCTGGGACACAGGTGGAGTTGCATAGACTCGCGTCTCTGTAGCTGGCTTTCTTTCAGTTCACATTCTCTTCAGGTCAGTTTCTCAAGGCACTCGCTTTAAAACGCCCCCTTCACACACGCACGCACACACACACACACACACACACACACACACTCGCTTTCCATGCTCTCTTCGTTACCGAAGTTCTTCCTATAAAGCCCTGTAAAATAAATAACTTCAAATGTAATTCTTAATTGCTTCCGAGACAGTGTTTTCTCATCACTAAATTTCACTGTTTCATAATTTCTAAATTCGCCTCGAGACCCTGTCCCTTTCAGGACATGGACCAAGGAAAGCTGCTTCTCAGAGATTCGACCTGGTAGTTCCAGGACCTAAGGATGAAGGATGGTGTCAGGGGGTTGGTTCAGAGCCTGGCTAGGAAGAGGTCTGGGGAGGGGGTGGGAGCGAGGGGGCGGAGGTCGAGCGTTGGCTCTTCAAAAAACAGCTCGGGAGTTTTCCATCTGTTCGTCGCCCCCTACAGGCCACGTCCGCCATCGCAGCTACAGTTCTGTTCAGCTAGAAAGAGTATTTCACATTTTTTTCTGAACCTTCAGAATCCCCCCCTGCACTCCTGCAAGGGACTGGATGAGAGGTCTACTCGGGAACTCCACCCTGAGGTCACACTAGAAGTCCCAGGCTTTGAGAGTAAATTGATTGTCTGGAAATCTGTGCCTGAGGAAGCGAGGAATGCTTAAACCTGAGTGTAACTAAAAGGCTAGCATCTTCTCTTTTATACCCAGCCTGCTTCCTTTATTTATGCCTTTCTTTTCTTTTAATTTCTCTTTTTGAAACTATAATAAAAAGCAGGTGGCAATCGATCTGTTTTAAAATCCCCGTTTTAGAGGGACTTCATCGCCTTTTATCACGAGTGTCTAAAAACATCAAACCTGGGTTTAAAGCTTGCTCCACCCTACCAAGTGCTTGAGTATATTTATCTACAATGTTTTACATTTCCTCGTCTTCTCTAAACCTTCATCATTTAAACAGCTTAAGCCCAATTCTTTTCCAAGGGTATGGCTGGGCTCTACTCTCCCGGCATTACACCAGGACTTTCAATAACCACTGGCCGCTGGCGTTTGGGCATGAGGCCTCCTACCCTACAAAATACGTGGGAAAGAGGCTGTTTGTTGTTTGAGCGAAAGTGGCTGGAAGGGAAGTTGCAGCGGTCTCTCCACCGCGCTGCCTAATGCATCGCTGGAAAAGGCCCTGAAGATCTCAAGCGACAGCTTGTGTCCTAGTGTCACGCTGCGTGCTCAGGCTCGGCCGGTATTGCTGCTATGCGCGGAAATATGAGCGAGTAATTTTATAAGTAACAAAGGATCAGGGATGGAATGAGGCCCCTGTTATCCAATGTCATTTAGAAGCCTTGGATCAGCAGCTTCTTGAGGCTAAAAGTGAATTCAAGAAGCCCTGCCTTTCTCTTTTCCAGGGGTGTCAGCTAAATTTAGAAGTAACCTCTGTGTGTTTGCACAAATCGTGTACCATTTGCTGTTTGTGTAAAAACCGATTAGCCAGACACAACTGTGAAACAACTTGTGACTTTTATAGCTGCAACGCACAAACCAATTTAGATCCGTTTAGTTTTCCTTGTAAGAGGAGATTAGAAGGGACCCGCCCGAAGTAAAGCTCTCCTCGCTGAACGTTACAGTCGCTTCTTCAGCAGGGCTCATTATCAGGTTCTTGTTTATCAAGTTAAAAACTCTCACCCCAGAAGCCTGTTTTATTTTAGGCCTCCGCTCTCGGCGGAATGTTTACTCTGGACACAATAACATTTATCGTTTACCAGGAAAACGGAGTTGGTATTTGCAAGGAAGTGTCTTTCAGAGCGACCCCCAAGCCCACGCCGGCCGCCGAGAATAAGGCTCGGCTTCCGAGTGGGAAGCGAGGAATGGACACGACTTCTGACACTACTGGGTTTTACTGACAAGACGCTCCAGGGTGGAGTTGACATCGCTGCTACCTATGATTCCGGTGTTAAAAAACTGATTTCGCATAAGTAATTGTAACAGCTAAATTAATTACAAAATAATTAGAATTGATGCGGTTTGAGGAGATGCTGGTGGTGACCCAACAGACAGACCTCCTATGTCTAGACGTTTCATTTCTACTTCACCTAAAACATTGAAACAGCTGAAATGCATACCTAAAATAATCTACAAGGACATTTTCCACTCCTTAGATCTCTCTCCAAATAAATAAATAAATAAATAAATAAATAAATAAATAAAAATAAATAAATCCTAATCTGGCTAAGGTAGAAAAAAAGGGTGGAGGTACCATGCACCTGTTTTTAGAAGGGTATTTATTATGATTCCTTGGCCTTCTGAAAGGCTGGAGAGGAGGGATTACCGCTTCAGGAATCCTCCAGATATCTAGTTACATGAGTTGATAATTGCATTGGAAACAAGACGGATCTTACTTGATATTTTTCTGGAAAACAAACAAACAAAAAAACAAACAAACAAAAAAACCCCTAAGATCTATTGCCTATCGTCGTAATGCAGATACTATTCCAATGCAAAGGCTAAAATTATACCATGTGAATTTAAAAAAAAAAAAAAAAAATCAATGGGATGAAAAGGAATCCCAAAAACCCAATGTTTAAATGCTAAAATAGGAGATGTTTGGAATTTTGCTCTTGAAAGGACAATTCAAATGACCAAAAACTCCTGGTAAGGTCGCCTGGGGCTATATTCTTTAAAATGAACAAGACTGCCTTTGCTTAGATTTTTGATGACAGCTTGCTTTAGCAGGAGCCGCTAGTCATTCACAGTAGCTTGATATGAATGGAATTGTCATTCTTATCTGGCTTTATGTGAAAAGCCACATATTAATATAACAAATTAAGTATACGCTTCCCATTTTCAAATTCAAATGTTTCTACACCCAAATTGTGAATTTGCAAAGTTTGAAAAGGTCACTACTTAAGACTGCTAGATTTTCTGGGGAAGACAATGCAAATTCCATTGTAAAATCTTGCCGTTTGCTAGACACCTAATTAAAACGCTAGGCTGAGCATTTTAAAAATTTATTTACAAAATTGTGTACAACACGATGGAATAACATTTAGAATACCATATATATTCATTCATATATAAACACTTTTATAATACAATGACACTTCGCCTTTTTGAAAAATTTTTTTTTGTATTTAAAATCTCCCAACGTCTTTATACATTCTTTTTCTCAGATAAAACTGCGGAGAGTGAACCTTCAAAAAAATGAAAGTTCAAAGCTCTAAATCTACTGAATTGCTTTTTCTTTTCTTAAAAAAATAAAAACCCCAAAAGGAAAGTCAATGATTTTTATACAAATATGTACAAAGAATTTCCCTCCCACCCCCACAGTACTGAGAGTAGAGGCGCCGTCGGGGTGCATTTTTGGAAATTCGGTTATCAGTTTTACCTGTACGGAAAGTTATTCCCAGCGGAGGTGTGTTGAGTTTGCTCCGCCAGCTTAGGTGAGCGAGGGGATGGAGGCCGCTGTCGGTCGGTGTTGGGGAGTCGGGGGAGGGTTGCAGAGTCCAGGATTGGGTAGAGGGACCAGGACCAGGACCGGGGCGGATGGACCAGGATCAGAGAGGGCGTTACAGCCTGGAAGCGCAGGCTGCTGCCAGAGGCCGCCGCCCGGCCCGGCCACCAGCTCGTCACTATTGCGCGGGCCACTTGGCTTGCACGGCGGCGGCAGCAGCGGCTGCGGCAGAGGCAGCGGGCTGCAGGAACTGTCCAGACAGCGGCACACTCAGAATGGGCGCGATGGTGGCAGTCGTCCGGCTCAGCGACAGGGGCTGGTGCGTGGCCATGAGCGCAGCCGACTGCACAGTCCCGGGCGGCCGCAGGAAGGACTGGGCGCTCCCCCCACCCCCACTGCCCCCGCCACCCCCAGCTCCGCTCGCGCTCCCGCCACCCCCAGCCGAGCCCCCGGGCGCCGCGGGTCCCGCGCCTATGATGTTCTCAATGCTGAACGACGGCCGCGCACTGGGCTCGGACTTGATGAGCGACGTGGTGCCCGCCGCACCCGCCGTGCCAGCGGCTGCCGCGGCGGCGCCCAGGGTGTTGAGCTGTAGCTGAAGGCTCGGGCCGAGCTGCGAGCCGAAGGCGGCTGCTTTGCGGCCCAGCTCGCCCGAGGGCAGCAGGGGCACGGCGGGCGGCAGCACGGGCGCCACGGGCGGCAGCGCGTACGGGTACTGGAGCGCCGCGGCAGCTGCGGCAGCCGCCGCCGCCGCGGGATGCGAGTAGGCGCCCGCCGCCGCCGCGGGGTGCAGGCCGTAGGGGCGGCCGTAAGGTCCAGCGCCCGCCGCCGCAGCCAGGCTGTAGGCTCCGAAGCTCTGCATCATCAGCGCCGTCTGCTCGCGCAGGTGCTCCTGCTGGTGGCGCTTGAAGCGCTTCCGGCGCCGCAGGAAGCTGCCGTTGTCGAACATGTCCTCGGACTGGGGGTCCAGGGTCCAGTAGTTACCCTTGCCCGGGTTGCCCGGCTCGCGGGGAATCTTGACGAAGCAGTCGTTGAGCGACAGGTTGTGGCGGATGCTGTTCTGCCAGGCGGGGAACTTCTCCCGGTAGTACGGGAAACGGTTGCTGATGAACTCGCAGATGCCGCTCAGGGTCAGCTTCTTCTGCGGGCTCTGCAGGATGGCCATGGTGATGAGCGCGATGTAAGAGTAGGGTGGCTTCACCAGGCTGTTCTTGGGCTTGTTCGGGGTCAGACCTCCCGTCGCCCCGCCGCCCGCACCGGGCCCACCGCCGCCTGTCACCGCGTCCTCGCCGCCCTTGCAGCCGTCGGCCTCCGGCGCTCCAGTGTCGTTCCCGGGCCCGGTCGCCTCGGTGGGCAGTGCCAGGGCTTGCGGTTGAGACTGGCCGTGATGAGCGCTCGCCGGTGGCCCTTCGTCCGCCTCGTCCAGGCGCAGGTCCGGAGGCCCCGCGGGGCTGTCGCAACCGGCGTCACTGTCCTTCTCCTCCAGCCCGTCGTCGCCCTCGCCCACCACATCGATGTCCACGTCCTCGGCCGTCAGCACCGTCTGGCCGGACATATCGCTGGCGCTGCCGCTACCGGAGAGGGTCATCCCTCCGCAGGGTTGGTGGCGGCGGCCGGGAGCGAGCAGAGAGCGAGAGGGGCCGCGAGGGGCGTCCGCGGAGCTCAGGGAAAGGGGGTGCGGGTGCCCCCCGAAAGAAAGCTGAGGGGGAGGAGAGGGCACAGGTAGCTCGGGGCCCTCTCGGGTCAGCTCACACCCGGAGGCCTGGCATCGCACGGTGCGGGCGCTCCGCCACCCGCAGCCGCGCTCCGCGAACTCCTGTGGTCCTCGACGCTCCCCTACGAGGAGGCAGCAACTGCTCACGACCCCGGAGGTTTCTCCACGCCGTACGCCTCACTTCACCAGCCTTCCTCGACCTCTGGTTTGGGCGTGGGGTTCAGGAGCGGTCCAGGCAAGCGCGGGACGCAGGGCACCAAGCAGCTTAGGAAGGTGCGGGCAGGGGCGACCGCGGGGGTGAAGGGGGGGGTGACAGGGAAGCCAAGCCCGGGTAGTCGAAAGTCCCGTTTTAAGGACTGGCCTGATAGATTACTTTCTACTTAAAGATCCAGGGGAGGCGGGGCCACGTGACCGCGCGTGACGTCAGGGCCGCGGTGGAGCTGGCCAAACTCAAGTTGGTTCAGGGAATTGTCAACAAAGGGACGACAGAAGCTCAACTCCTCACCGACTAGTCGCTAGCATCCCGCAGGCCCCGAGGGTTCTTCGGCTGTTGGGAGACCCCTGCCCACGCTGGAGCCGGGCGTCGGGTTCAGGGAGGGCGTGAGTGTGGGTGGGTGGGGGTGGAGAGGGCGTGGGCCTAAGAGTGTCCTCCCGACCGTAGGGCTCCTTACCACCGTGCCCTCTCCGCCCCCTGCATTTTTCTGCCCTCCCCTCTTTGTTAATATTATATAGACCAACTGGCAATGCAGAACAAAGTTGTGATTTTTTTTAAAAAGGAAAAACTTATTATTTTGATTTGCTTTGGGGTTTTGTTTTCGATTCAAGGATTAAAGGAACACATCCGGCTTCCTTTTGCTAATTAGGCCTCAGATCCCCTCCTGTTTCAGGGCTATTCCAGAGAAAAGACATCTGCTGATATGCCTCGCATCACCCCCAAATCTAACTACTCAAGTCTTACCCTAGCTTTTTGGGCTTGACGCAGGCATATATATTCATATTCTCACGGTCACAACACCATCAGCTGGGGTTTCCCGAGGTCAGAGAATAGCTATCGATTAACCTATTTGGATAGTTACAGAGAAATAAAAAAGACGTAAAATAACAGGGAACCTATAAACAAAGACGCCGTAACTGGCTGTTGGAGTTGTTAAACAACTTAGCACAGAAAAAGTCGGAAATGAGCTGGAAATGGAACGGACATTGGCAGCGGCCTTGGGTAAGTGGAGAGGGTTGGGGAAGAGGCGTTGGGCCTTAGTATTAGACGTGGAGCACCGACTGGGACGGTTGGGAAACTGGGGACGAGTTGGCGTATACTTCTGGGCAGAGGACACGACCTCCAAGGAACCACAGTGTCCCAGGGCATGCTGGCGGGAGCGGGCTCACCTTTGCTGCTAACTAATGTGGGTTGTCTCTTAAAGTATAGACAAACTCTTCAAGACTTAACTTCTGTAGAAATCTGCACCAAAGAAGAGGCGAGGATGTGTCCAGCGCACGTGAAGTCCAAGGAATGTCAGCTATGGTAGGAGAGACTGGGAATTCCCAGAGATACTGGGGTGGGGACTTTAAAGTGACCCAGGGTCAGCGCCTGGTGCTGCTGAGGTGAGTGGACTCGGTACGTCCGAGGGGAACTAGTGTTCCCAGACCCGAGTGGTTCGAGATGACCTTGATCGTCCCGACCAACACCACCCACCCCTTCGCTTTTAGGCCGCTTCTTTTGTCAGAGGAGAGCACTTACCGAATGTAGCCCTCTTGAAACCCCGATTAATTTGCGCGCTGAAGGAAGGCCTGTGAGGGCGGGGGGAGGATCTATGAGCCCCGGGTTATAAGAGATTGGGAGGAGGAAGTCAGGGAGGAAACAAATTCTGTATTGTTTATGGGAAATAGCAGGAAAACTAGGTACTCCCCGGTTGTCAGTGTGCCTCTGAGTCCATGCCCTGTATCCTCACCTAGACCCAGTTTCCCCAGGTACATCAAATTAATAAAATATTTTAATATGCAAACTTCCTTTTTTTTTTTTTTTTTACAGGCATTAGGACACACAGACTGACTATTATCCCCATTATACAACTCTCCCATCTACCCCAGTAGCTTTTTGCGTATGGACTTCAATGCTGCTCCGACTTGGGCGGCTTCAGGATTAGGGGCTGGAGGGTGGGAGGAGGGAAAGCAGTGACTATCCTGAGAGGTCTGGAATCTCCATGATTTTTTTTTGTTTCCAGTTGATCTCGGGGTTACACCTGACCCTAAAACACATGCCTGAGTTGACTTCTGCAGCTGTACCACTTGTGACTCAAAAAACCGTCTACTCCGCTGACTAGACAATCTTCTCCGGAACCAACAGGAGCTACCAGCTGGAGCTGGCTTCCTAGCACCCTAGGCAAGAGGTCACAGTGGCGACTGCTCAAGCAACTCAAAGGAAGGTGGGGAGGAAAAGAAAACACAATCCAAATTTACAAATTTAGGAAAGCCTTTTGCTCAGCTTGGATTGTCCAGGCGGTATTGAAGGGCGCTCAAGGCTCGGAGCGGATCCGACCGTGGTCTTGATAGTCCAGCCTCTTGGCGGATGCTTGTGCGCGCTTGTGTGCGCTCTTGCTGCTGCTTTTTAGTTTCCAAATGAGCCTAATTTCGATTTCCCTGCTAGCCTTAGCTGGCTCAGGAGACATTCTCTGCCTTGCTGAGGGCTGCCTCTCCCCCTCCGCCAAGGCCGGATCTGGGCGGTCCATTTTCGCTTATCTCCTTGGAACCTCTCTGGGGAAGGGGGTGGTGAACAACTCCCAGCTGCCGGTTCCATTTGTTGCGCCTTTTTCCTTCGACACAATAAAAGTCAAATTAATTGATTCATACCATTAATTACGGTGCGTAGCGTGAAAAGCAACGCTTCCCCTCGGTTAGAGATCTATTGTGCTAATCTCTTGTTCAATCAGTGTTACCATCTGATGCTTGGTCCGGCCCCTACAGAAACTTTTCGACTCGATTAGCTAAATGATGAGATGCTCAGGCTGCTATCCCCAAACCTGTCGCCCGCGCGGGCCTAGTGGCTTAATATCGATTTCCAGAGGAGACCGCAGAGATTCCCGTAATCGCTCTGTTTGGAGACTCTCTGTGGCTTTCTTCCCGTCGGGTGGACACCAGTTTCGGCACAGCCTCTGTGCTAGGGGAAGCAACTAAGCGGCAGTGTAATACAGGTGGGAGGCAGAAAGGTTCTGGGGGTCCTCATCGCGGCGGGAAGCCGCCTGAAGCCTGCTGGATTCCGAGCTAAATAGCGGTGAGATTGTAGCTTGCATCTAACTACCCACGTCCTCAGTTACCGCGAAACTTTGGGACTTAAATAGAGAAGCGAGGGAGGGGGGGAATGATATACCTTGTGGGGGGCGTGACACAGGTAACCGAAATGGTGAGCAAGGATAAACATTCAGTCACCAAAGATTATTGGAGTCACTGAGGGAGAAGGGGTGCACACTCTAAAACAGTAAGGAATGGGAGTGACAACTCGGGTCAGCTAGCAAACTTCCCAGGAGATATTTAAAAGTAAGGTGGCAGCCAGCGGCCTCACCTGCTCAAGTGTTGGAACCGATTCCGCCTAATGAGAATGAAGTGGAGAGACACCGGGTTCTCCTGGGACAGGCAGAGTTGGCAGTACACGACTGGAGTAGCCACCGAAACAGGTCCAGGAGTGGAGGGGGACCTAGGTTCTAGTAAAAGGAGGCAAGAAGAGTAGGGTCAGGATCGATAGAAGGAAAATTGAGACGTCTCCAGAGGAGGAGAGATTTAGTGTGTGCGTCCTGGAAGCGGAGGATGTGGATGGAACAATTTATGACGTAAAAGGCAGAAATTAATTACAACTCAATTTGGATTCTTAAGTGGTCAACACGGGAGGAGGGACAGGGTCAGAGAGTGCGGGAAGCAGAATGGTCCACTCAGGCCTAGGCGACACCAGGTGCTATCGCTCCTTCCAAGTCAGGGACTATGGAATCGCTTCACCAGATCATTGAAGCAGGCGTATAGTCATCATTCCTGTGCGCAAATGCACTTTTCTAACAATCCGGGAAGATGAGATCAGCTTGGGAGAAGCTAGGAGAGCAGTCCCTCTACTCAAGACAGTTACCTTTTTTAGCAGATCAAACAAACCATGGTGCAAACATTGAAATTGAAAGACAGCCATCCTTTCTGGGATCCATTACCTGCCCCCAAACCAAAGTCTGCTCCTTCAGGACAATTTTCATAGATTTATTAGACCACGATCAGCCTTTTTGTCTGGATGTTTGCCACCAAGGAAGTTGGGAAAGGCAGAGGTGATATCTGGGGTCCTAACTCAAGCAGATTCTTTCGACTGCCCAATGGGTAGTGTTTTCAACACACTTTCACCCACAAACACTGGCTCCCATACCTCCAGAGCTCTTTTGGGAAGGATTGGGGGGTAGAGGCTAATTTAATGTTCCTGTTTAAATTTAACATTTCAAAACTTCATTTATTTTCAGTACCTGGTACTCACAGTCTGCGTGCCTATAAATGGCGAGAGACCAAAGGAAAGAAGAGAAAGGGGAGAGAGAGGATGGTTTCGAATTTATTTATATTGGAAATGTATAAACATCCATTCTGTAAAAGGCAACACGTTTAATTAACGATGAGAGAGCAGTTAGGGGCAGAAAGCTAGTAAAATTGTGTGATAAATTTATGGCATTGTTAGCGTGCTTTTAATTATGGCTATTATGTTAATTATTTCACATTAGCATGGAGTTATCAGCAGCATGTCAGATTTAATCAAAACGAGCCTTTCTCTCGAAAATTGTTCCTTTCATTCGCGAGGAGAAAGATCCTGGGCAGGATCAGAGCTTAAAAATGACTTGGCATTGGAAGCTAGAGTCTTGCCGACGCTGTTCGATGCGACACCGCGGGCCCGGGCGTCCGCTGGGTCCCTCCAGGCTAACGGTAGCTGCTAGAGAAGCGGAGGGCTGGGTTTTTAGGAATTCACCATTTTCACCCCCTTCGGAGCCGACACTTCATCACGCGGGATCATTCTGTCAAACAATATGATGCTGCCCATTTTTATCTGTCCCGCTTTACAAAATCCCTATTCAGCCAGCCGAGAAGCAACAAAAGCCTCGGAGCGGCGTGGCGGCGGCCGCAGGCGGCCCCAGCTCTACTGCGCGTTGAAGAAAAAAAGGAAGGGGCTGGGGCCAGTCTCACCGGTGCCCTCGGCTTGCAGCAAGAGGGGATTCGACCGGCCTGAGCAGGAGAGCTCAGGTACCCAGTCCTCGGGTGTGGTCGTCCGGGCACGCCTTTCTGTGGCCGGCGCCGACCCTCAGCAGTCCTGCGGGCGCGCGCAAAAGCGCCTTTCCCTGGCAGCGAGACTCGCCCACCCAGGCCATATCGATTTCTTAATCACCACCGATCGATTTATTGGGAACAAATAAATAGCCCGTTTTGGAAACGTTTCAATTGTGCATCTGATGGCTGGGCTCCGAGAAGAGTAGGGCGGGGCGTCCAGAGGACGAGACCACCGTGGGCCTCAAGGAAGTGCGTGGTGACAACGATGCACCCTCATCCTGAGGGCCCACCCACCAACCCTCCAGGTCCACATCTTTCCTAATGCTCAGCTCCCCCTGGCGGCAGGGCAAGACGTCTGGACGCCCCGCCCTTCTACCCTCACGTCCAGACGCACGTTCAAGCCTTCTGACCCCTTTGAAAGCCCAGAGCATCCCAAGGCGGGACCTGAGACTCGCCACCCTGACGGACACCCCTTTCCAATTTCCGACAATCTAGTCGAGCCTCGGTGGTCCTAGGACCCAGGTTGCGGAAACCGCACCTCCTGACCACTCCCTGTGCGAAACCACTCTGGCCCCCTCCTTTCCCCGAACAGGGCCGAGGATCTGCCAGCTGCTACCTTATTTTTAGCGCCATTCCATTCGCGCAGTTATATTTAACTCGATCCACTCCTCCGAGGAGGTCGCTCGGACATCGAATTCTCCACATCGCTACTCTGTCCTGCCCGCCTAGCCTAGGGGGCAGATCCCCAGGGGCAGCGGATGGGGGGTGGGGACGGGGAGGGGGTGCAGTTGGAAAAACCTGGCCTAAGAATCTTTACGGTCTCTGGACCCAGCGGGAGAGAGGATGATTTTGCAGCCTTCCTTACACCCGTTTGCCAATGCCCCGTGGGGATTCTGCCTTGTGAGGGGGAAGGGAGGAATGGGACTATCTAGCCACCCACCCCCTGCGCGCCTCCCCAAGGATTCTCTGCGGGGAAGCATGGAATCCATTTCCTACTTATGCATGATCCCAAGTACCTGAGTGACCTGGAACACCTATTAGAACGCTGTCCTTCAAAATCGTCATGGTTTTGTGTTCATGCAGAAATTGCCCCTCTTCTCTCTACTCGGCCATCCACGCTTTGAGAACCTTAATTTCAAATGGTACCTTGATTCCTCAGTTCCAGCCCAGGCTATCTTTCCCTTGAAAACACCTCGCCTCTGGCTCGCACATCTATCCTGGGAAAAACACTCACTTGGAAAGCATACAGAAACCCCAATGCAGTGCATACTTTGTTCAGGTGGGAGATCCATCAGAGTTTACAAAAACCGAAGCCGTGTGCTGAAGGTGCAAATACACATGTGACATGATCCAGGATCGTGAAACACACTTAACTTCCCATGGACTTTTTAAAAGTGACTTTTTCCTTGGATCCAAATTGGATGTTTCTGGCTCCCTCTCACTGTAGCTTTCCTGTGATGTAGAAACTTCTAGATAGAAGCCATGCCTACAACCTAATTTGGAAAGACAGGGTATTTGTTTACAACTAGTGCATTCAGCACTACTTAATTGGCCTGTGCTAGGCTCCGGAAAGTTTTAGAAATGAAAACAATCAAAGGACTGAGGGAGAGCCGGCCACAGAATCTCCATTCCCAGTTCAGATGCTATGGTAGAGAAAAGAGATGGCTCACCAGTGCCCTGACAGCGGAGAATGAGAAAGGATGAGGCCTTCCAGTTTAGGGGGTGAGAGGTAGGTGAGGTGACACACAACCTTAATCCCGGTAATTCTAGCATTCCGAGGGCTGAGGCAGAAGGAAGGCCAGTTTGCTCTTTCAAGCCAACTTGGATTGGGTAGGTAGACCCTGGCTTAGAATAAATAGCAAAACCAGGAAAACTGCAAACCAAAGTGAACAGCGAGAAGGAAGGCTGCCCACTTTAGGGATATGAATTAGGAAGAAGGGAAGAAGAAACCGTGATTCCTTTGGGAAAGTACTCTGTAGAGTGTCTATAGTACTTCTGCAAAGTCAGGGGCATTTAGCAGGGAAATGAATAGTAGAAATGTGACCAGGACATCAAAGAAGAATGAAAGTACAGAAGCAGAGTGTAAAAATGGAACCCTGGGCCGGGCGGTGGTGGCGCACGCCTTTAATCCCAGCACTTGGGAGGCAGAGGCAGGCGGATTTCTGAGTTCGAGGTCAGCCTGGTCTACAGAGTGAGTTCCAGGACAGCCAGGGCTACACAGAGGAACCCTGTCTCGAAAACCAAAAAAAAAAAAAAAAAAATGGAACCCTGGGGCTGGAGATGTTACAAGTGACATGTACTGCTCTTGCAGAGGACCTGAATTCAGTTCCCAACATCGACATGAGGTAACACATAATTAATTACCTGTAACTCCAGTTGTAGGGGACTCTTGACTACTCTGGCTTCCTTAGGCACTCTATGTGCACCCACATACAGGCACATACCCAGACACAGACACATACTTAACATTAAAAAACAAAACCCTTTTTTTTTTTTTTTTTTATAAAAAAAAATGACCCTCTGCCTATGAGCTGTGTCTGGAGGTACTGTCCTCCTTTTAGAAGACAAGAGAGGATGTTGACTAATAAACACATAGGAGGCATTTAAATAAGAATACAGGTTAAAAGTAAAGATTAGCTGGGCGGTGGTGGCGCACGCCTTTAATCCCAGCACTTGGGAGGCAGAGGCAGGTGGATTTCTGAGTTCGAGGCCAGCCTGGTCTCCAGAGTGAGTTCCAGGACAGCCAAGGCTATACAGAGAAACCCTGTTTCGAAAAACCAAAATAAATAAATAAATAAATAAATAAAAATAAAAATAAAAAAATAAAAAATAAAAGTAAAGATTAGTAGGAAGATAAGGAAGATAATTCCAGTAGAGATTATTGAAAGGGGGAATGATGGACCCACTGGCTTTTCTTACTTTATCACATTCATATAGGCCAGGCACTTTAATAATGAGTGTGAACGAGAAAGCAAGTAGCATCTTCAAAATGTTAGCTATGCTAACTACATGAAGAGTTTTGTTCTGTGTCCCAGCCCCCCACACCACTGTATCTCTGGCCTCCTACACAGCATCCAAAGTGTGGGAAAAACAGATGTGTAAGACACAACCTGCTCGGATGGAGTACTTCTTCAAGGACTCCAGAGTTAAATCACAGTGTGATGATATCATAGGATGTTACAGGAGTGCAGAGTAGCAGTCAGCCTAGAAAGGAGCTGAGGTGTATGCAGGAACATCTCCCACAGAAAATAGCCTTAAGCTGTCTCTGAAGGTGAGTAGCAGTTTGGCAGATGAAGAGAGGAAGGGTTGCAGGCAGAGAGCAGAGCCTGAATCAAGATGCTACGCAGAACAGGGGCAGGAAATGGTGTGGGACCACTGAAAGATGGCAGGGCAGTGACTGGGCTTAGGAGGGGTGGGACCGAGTAAAATTATGAAGGTTCTTCTGTACTCAGCTTTAGCCCAGACCGGTGGAGCACTATCTGTAAGCCCAGCACTCTGGAGGCAAAGGCAAGATTGCCTAAAGTTTGGGGCCAGCCTGATTGATCTACATAGAAGTTCCAGGCCACTCTGTGATACAGTCAAATCCTGCCTCAGAACAACAACAGACATGATAAGGTGAAGGCAGTAAGAGCATGAATTGAAAGCCATCCTTCACTACATAGTGAGTTTGAGGCCAGCCTGGACTATGGGAGACCCTATCTCAGACACAGAAAAGCAGGTCTGGGAGTTGTTTCATGAGTAGGGTGCTTTCCTAGCATATGTAAAGCCTGGCTTCATTCTCTAGCATTGTAAACAACAGCAGCAGCAGCAACAACAACCCCCAAACAAATAAATAGTGTGTCCAGGATGGCTCAGTGGGCAAAGGAGCTTGCTGCCAAGCCTGGCCACCTGAGTTTCCTCAGCAGGATCTGCATGGTGGAAGGAGAGAACTGACTTCTGTGAGTTGCCTTCTGACCTCCACACATAGGCTGCCACACACGTGCACACCTGCATGCACTGCACGTGCTTGTAAACAGGTAAATATGTAATTTTAAAAAAATGAAACAGCCGGGCGGTGGTGGCGCACGCCTTTAATCCCAGCACTTGGAGGCAGAGGCAGGTGGATTTCTGAGTTCGAGCCAGCCTGGTCTACCAAGTGAGTTCCAGGACAGCCGGGCTATACAGAGAAACCCTGTCTCGAAAAACCAAAAAAAAAAAAAAAAGAAGCAAAACAGATCAAGTACAAAGTTGCTAAGAAACCAAAAAGAGGTTTTAAATGTATGAAGTACATTTTGAATGACCTTTGGGATGAGGAAGGAATCAGAGAAACATTTGAATAAACTGTCCTAGTGAGAGTAATGCAGGTTAACTGGGGTGGAATGAAGAGAGCATGGTTGGAGAGGATTTAGAAGGTAATTAAGCTGGGCGGTGTGGCGCACTCTTTAATCAGCCTTGAGGAGAGGCAGATGGATACTGAGTTCAGGCCAGGCTGGTCACGAGTGAGTTCAGGACAGCGGCTACACAAGAAACCCTGTCTCGAAAACCAAAAAAAAAAAAAAAGGTAAATTGATAAGACTGTTTTGTCCTTAGTGAGACAGTGTCCTACTGGTATACCCAGGCTTGACTTAGGCAATCTTCCTGTCTCAGACTCCCAATGCTGAGGTGACAAGAGTTATTCATTATATGATGCAGTGTCTGCTTTAACAGGAGAGTTCACAGTATATGAAATTTGGGTGTCTGGAAAAAGATAGTAGTGAGAGATAGATAGATGATAGAGATCATGTTACAAGATACATAGATAGATACATGATACATGATAGATACATAGATAGATAGATAGATAGATAGATAGATAGATAGATAGATACATAGATACATAGATACATAGATACGTAGATAGATACATAGATACATAGATAGATACATAGATACATAGATAGGTACATAGATACATAGATAGATCCATAGATAGAAAAGGAGAGAAGGAGAGAGAGAATACAGAGTGGTGAATGCTCTCATAGATACAGGCCAGTGGAACAGCAGTTGCTCAGCATGGGAAGGACCTTCAGCTTAATCTCCTGAACTTCTGAGTGGGGGGGGATCCTTAATCTTTTGTTCTTCAGTAACAAAAAAAAATGGGAGCCAAGTTATCTAACCATGAGTCAGTTGAGGCATATTAGTCGCTTTCTCAGTTAAAAACAGTTTGACTTTTTGTTTATGGAAGAAAACAAAAAGATTATTTTTTGCTGGCTGTGGTGGCATGGCTCTGTAGTCTCAGCCTTGCAAAGCTTTGGTGTTCAGGGCAGCTCAGGATACATAGTGGGTGTAGAGCATAGTTCACCCTGGATTACAGAGTAAGACCCTGTCTCAAAGAACAGGAAAAGGCAGGAAGAAGGAAGAGCTAGAGAGGCAGAGGAAAGGAAAAAACAGAATGAGAGGAAAGAAAGGGGAAAAGTGAAATTCTGAATTCTTTCTAAAGATGTGATTTCCTAATGCTGCGACCCTTCTATACAGTTTCTCATGTCGTGACCTACAACCATAAAATGAGTTTTTTGTTGTTGTTACTTCATAACTGTAAGTTTGCTACTGTTATGAATTGTAATGTAAGTATCTGTATTTTCCGTTGATCTTAGGAGACCCCATCAAAGAGGGTCACAACTCACAGGTTGAGCATCACGGCTCTACCTGATGGTCTCCCATCAAGTACCAACCAGGCCTAACTCTGCTTAGCTTCTGAGAACAGACAGTAAACACATTCAGGGTGGTATGGTCATAGACTAAGTTGATATTTGATACTCATTCTCTCTGTCTCTATCTCCTTCCCCCATCTTCCCTACTCCCTCCCTTTCTCTCTCCCTCCCTCCTGTCTCTTTTCTGCAAAGGACCCAACTCAGTGCCTTGTGCATAACTGGCAAGCTCTTAACCACTGAGCATTCTTATATCTCCAGCCCTCCCCTTTCTTCCTTACTGGAGACTGAACGCAGAGCCTTGTGCATGTTAGCCAAATAACTACCTGACCAGCCCTTTTGCTAGTTTTCATTTTGGGACAGGATCCCATTAAGTTGCCCAGGCTACCGTTGAACTTGCTTAGTAGTCCAGGCAGGTCTTAAACCTTTGACCCTTCAGCTTCATCGTCCAGAACAGCTGGGATTGCAGGCTTGCCCTGCCAGGCTCGTGCCTCCAATATATCTTTCCGTTTCACTTGCATGCCGTGATCCAGTCTCATGGGACTACAGTCCACTCTCAAAACACTGGGACCCCTATCCTTCTCTTGTTACATGTGACTTTGAGCAAGTTCTCTCTCTCTCTTCTTTCTTTCCTTCCTTCCTCCATCCCTTCCTTCCTTTCTTTCTTTGATGAAGACACACCCAAAATGTTCAGGTCAGGGTTTTACATTTCATCTTTTTTTGTTTGTTTGGTTTTGTTTTTCGAGAAAGGGTTTCTCTGTGTAGCTCTGGTTGTCTTGGGACTGGCTCTGTAGACCAGGCTGGCCTCCAACTGAGAGATCTGCCTGTCTCTGCTTTCAGAGTGCTGGGACTGAAGTTACACATCACCTTTGCCTGACACTATCTATCTGCTATGCCATACATCTTTGCAATGCTTTTGCCTTTTTCTCCTTGTTTCCTTCTTTCATGGTCTTGAGGAGTCGAACCCAGTGCCTCTCAGGTACTAGGCAAGGACTCAACAAGGATAATATATTCAAGCCCTCCTCTTCTTTTTTTTTTTTTTTTTTTTTTTTTTGTTTTTTGAGACAGGATTTCTCTGTGTAGCCCTGGCTGTCCTGGAACTCACTCTGTAGACCAGGCTGGCCTCAAGCTCAAAAATCTGCCTGCCTCTGCCTCCAGTGCTGGATTAAAGGTGCCACTACCGGCAATCTCCGGACCTTTAAAGGCCTAGTTACACTTGAATTTTGATTTATATGATGAAATTCTGAAGGAAGTGACATTATAGTGGAATAGGCTTAGACTTCATATTCGGAGACTCTGTTCCCATCCCTGTAGTTTGCCTTCCTCTCTTGTGAAGGACAGTGTGTGACAATCACTGTTTTAGCTCTGTCTTGCCCCTACAAGTTTTGAAATCAGGGGAGTCCAAAAATCCAAGTTTATACTATTTCTTTCTCAGTCTAAGCTGCCAGTGTTCTGATAATATAGTTCTCGCCTGCCAATATATTCATCTAGGTGTCCACTGACTTCCTCCTGTATTGATGGCAATGAACCCCATTCTAGTTCCAGAGGGTGAAACCTGCTTGATTTCATCCAGTTATGATGGTTTCATTGATCTTGCCCCAGATGAATTAAGATATCTTCCAGTGATAACCACTCAGGCCGTTGGGACAGAAGGGTACAGTTGTTCAGAGTGTTTAGAAAAGGTTTCTTTTCCTGACAAAAAGATGTCTAGGGAAAAGCTGTTCTTCTCTGGACACTAGCGTGTCTACACATCACACTCACAGCTGTCGTCCTGTGACCCCCACAGCTGGCGGAGGGAGGAGTGGAGAGTGGAAAGCGCTTCAGCCTTTTGCTGTGTCACTGAGAAACAGAACTAGCTGAGAGGAAATCCAAACTTCTTTTATTTTAAAACCGGTCTGTAGCAGTGATCAGGATTTCAGAGTGAGATCTTTCTGCCAGGCTGTGCTGGCTTTGTTGTGCACGCTAGAGAATGTGCAGAAGAGGGGACAGAAAGGTCATGTGACTGCTTGCCCAGTATGGTGGGTGTATTTTCCAAAGAAATGATTGCCATGACACATCTCCCTCTCCCCGCTCCTCCCCTCCCAGTTGCCTATCTCCCCACCTCCCACTGCTCTTTCTTTTTTTTTTTTCCCTTCTTGTCTCTGCCCTGGTCTCCCTCTTAGTCCATCTGGAAGCTTTCTGGTATTCAGCTAGGCCTTGTTTCCATCAAGTTTTATTTAATTCCCCTAGCAGCCTTTACTAGTAGGCTCTTACTTGTTTCCTTATTTGTCTATTCATAGAGTCTCTTGTAGCTCAGGCTGGCCTCGAACTCACTATGTAAAGGAGGAGGCTGGCCTTGTACTCTTGACCTCGTGACTTCACCTCCCAAATGCTGGGTTTATGCGTACATGCTGGCCAACCACCACAGCACCCAGCTAACCTTCCCATTCATTAGACATCAAGCCATGTGCTCATGGTCACACAGCTAGAAAGGGGCTCAAGCAGGTGTGGCAATCAGTACTTTAACCCCTAGCAACAGCTAAAGGAATTCTTTTGTTTGTCTTTTCATCCTTTTAAAAAATGATTTATTGCCATCTATCATATCTGTCTATCTATCTATCTATCTATCTATCTAATCTATCTATCATCTATTGAGGTACTGAGGTTTTGGGCTTGTTAGCAAGTGCTCTCCCACTGGGCTGTATCCAGGTGGAATTCTTTCCTTTGTTTCTTTCTTTGTTATTTTCTTGTTTTGAGACAGGGTTTCTCTGTGTAGCCCTGTCCCGGAACTTTCTTTGTAGATCAGGCTGGCCTGGAACATAGAGATCTATCTACCTGCCTCTGTGCTGCCAGCACCACCACCACCTGGCAGAATTCATTCTTTTAAAAAGAACATTTCCCAGCTGTGTGTGATGGTGGACCTGCAATCCCATCCCAGCACTTTCAAGGCTGAGGTTGGTCAAAGGCAGCCTGGGAGGGGGAAAGGCCAAGTTTGCTAACTCTTGGGGTTAAACTTGTCAAGTATTTAATTAGTGGGCTCACATAAACAGAAAACAAGGCCTATTCATTTTGTGGGAACCAATATTGTAGCTTTAGCAACAAAAATGTAGGTGTTCATTTTCCTTTGAACAAAGATAAAATTCCTAAAGCTTAAAACAAAACTTAGATTCTACTGGTGGCTTTCTCTGTCTCTCTGTTTCTCTCTCTGTCTCTCTCTGTATATTTTGTTGTTGCTGCTGCGGCTGCTGTTGTTACCACATCCTCCCTCAGATGCTGTACCACCACTGGGAAACCAGACTAGATTAAGATTTCAGTCCCAAGTCTGCTTTCCCACCCCCACCTGTAACAAGCTGCTCAAAGGTGCCGGCTACCCCTGATATTTATCCTCTCCTGGAATATTTTATGCTAAGCCGTGGCCCAGATGCTGTGAATCTTCAAGTATTAGCTCAGATGGCTCTATGCTCTGGGTTCTTACAGGCTGCTTAACAAAGAGCTGGTTTTTACATGCAGCTTTCCTTCCTAGAAACGGAAGAGCCCTTCCAAGGAACTACCCAAAATCTGTCTGCGGTGGTTTTAGCAACCCCCAAACTCCCCGGGACTCTTTAGGAATTTAAATTTATTTAAACAAAATGTCTTAAAGAGGAAAATATTTTCTTTGTGATCTGACCTGGGTGTTGTTTAGAGAAAGTGGTATTTGGTTGGAGGTAAGGCCAACCGCTTGTCCTCTTCTGGGCAAAGGATGGTAACTCAACAAAGACCCCTGGTGTCTGAAGGCATTTACTTTATTTGAATATTCACTCTTTTATTTAAAAAACTTAGAAGAAAACAGCAATGCCTGATTTCATTTACGTACCTATGCAGTTATTTACACAGGGCGTTTTGCCGGTGGTACTGTTTGCCTAAGGAAGAAAACATGGTAGCAATCTTGTCTCACAGTGTTTACCATTTGCAAGCTGTATATATTTAGAGCATCTTGCTAAAATATTACATGACAGGAAATTTCAATAAGCATGTTTAAATGAATTCTGAGAAACCAGACAGAAAGGAAATATGCCTCTTTGCTTTGGAAACATTTATCTCGCTGGGTGGAAAAGGGTAGGGCAAACCTTTGAGTGATAGTCCAAGGGGAAAGTGCACATTAATCTGTAGTTTAATGTGTTTTCTAAATGTCTTAATTGCTTTTAAAGTCATGTAAATAAATAACTCGCAAAGGATGTGAATAATATCCGAAGAAAATAATAATTTCCTGATGCAAGGGCTCCTACCTCCAAGAATATTTATAAGGCACAAACAATTTTCAGCCAAGAATTATGAAATCTGTAGAGAGCAAACCTGAATACATCAGCTGCTAATAGGCGCCGGGTTTGCTTTGTTTTTGTGGAGGCTAATCATTGCTCTGAAACGTTCACCTTATTTATTTGATTATTATTTTCTTTTTATAGCCTCAAGTCTCCTCTAGCTTAAGCTGACCTTGAACTCAGTATGTAGCTGAGGTAGGTCTTGAACTCCTTATGTTCCTGCTCCCACCTTCCAAATGCCAAGAGTACAGATTCATATCGCCAGGACCAGCAATAAACAAAATGTTCTTTTCTAAAGGAGAGAGGACTAAAACTTCCCAGGGAAGAGGCAATAGCCTGGAGAAGCCTAGAGGATCTTGGATTTCTAAAAGGATAATTAAGGAGGTAAGCAAGTGATAGGTTGAGCTATCACATCTTACTGAAGTTGTAACAGCAAGGAGAGCGCTTTAAGAGTTGAACCTGACCTTGAAGCCGGGCGGTGGTGGTGCACGCCTTTAATCCCAGCACTTGGAGGCAGAGGCAGGCGGATTTCTGAGTTCGAGGCCAGCCTGGTCTACAGAGTGAGTTCCAGGACAGCCAGGGCTATACCGAGAAACCGTGTCTCGAAAAACCAAAAAAAAAAAAAAAAAAAAAGAGTTTAACCTGGAGGCTGGAGAGGTCAGTAAGTGGTTAAGAGCACCTGCTATACTTCCAGAGTAGCCACATTCATTTCCCGCACCCATATTGACCACCTGCAACTCTAGCTCTGCACTGTGCGTACTCGTGCACACGCATGCACACACAGACACTCGTGGTGAGATACATATACCAGCACTTGGGACACAGAGGCAGGAGAATCTCTCTGAGTTTGAAGCCAGCCAGGCCTACACAGCCAGTTCCAGGACAGTCAAGTGAGACCAAGTTCCAGGAAAGATGACATAATGAGATCCTATCTCCCCCACCCCCCCAAAAAAAAAATCTTAAAATTTTTTTTTTACTTTGAACAGGGAGTAGTGGGACATCTCTACTCTAGCATGCTATGATCTACTTCTATGATCACTTGGGAAGCTAGAATCACTTAAAGTTGGAAGCCAGCCTGGGCTACATCATAGTAAACAGCTGGTCAGCCAAGGCTGGCTGCATGGTACCACCCTGTCTCTAAACAACACAAACAGGGTTGGCAGGATGGCTCAACGGGTAAAAGTACTTCCTGCCAAGCCTGATTACCTTTAGCCTGATCCTTGGTACCTACATGGAAGAAGGGGAGAACTTGACTGGCGAGCTGTCTTATAAAATACACACACACACACACACAGATACACACACTGTAAAATTAGTTAATTGAGCATATTCTTTTTTTTTTTTTTTTGTTTTTTTGAGACAGGGTTTCTCTGTGTAGCCCTGGAACTCACTCTGTAGATCAGGCTAGCCTCGAACTCAGAAATCCGCCTGCCTCTGCCTCCCAAGTGCTGGGATTAAAGGCGTGCGCCACCACCGCCCGGCTTTGAGCATATCTTAATATCTGCTCCCTCTAGATACTTTGAGAAAGAGCTAGCCTTGGGTAGACAAGAACTTGATTTGTAGACTAGACTGGCCTGGAACTCCCATCTACATTCTCCCCTCCCCCCTCCACAGCCCACCAACCCCCCACCCCACTTCCCTGCTCCCAGTGCTGGAGTTAGAGGAGTACACAACCAGGCATGGGCTGTGAAGTTTTAGCACTGACTTTTATGAGACTCATGAAACTCAGTTAATTCTGTAATTAAGTAACCCCTTTCTAAAGGGTCTCTGGCTTTGTAACTTTAACAGTGGTTACATTGTGAACCACTGTGGTAGGAAATTTGAATGAAAAGGACCCCCAACTTTTGAAGGCTTGGGCTCTGGGGAGCTGTCCGTGGAGGCTTAGGAGGTGTAGTCTTGTTGGAGGAAGCGCATCACTGGAGGTGAGCTTTGAAAGATTTCAAGTGCACTTTCTCTGCTTCTTGATTTCAGTGCAAGATGCATACCCTCAAGTTCCTGTTTCTAGCGATATGCCTTCATCCTGCCATCCTGGATTGTAGCCTTCTGGAACTGTAAGCCCAAATAAATCCTTCCTTCTACAAGTTGCCTTGGTCATGGTGTTTTATCACAGAAACAAAAAAGTAACTAATACAACCATTGTATAAAGGTCTAACTACACCTTTTACAAAACAGGATTTACACTCTGGGTATTGTACCATGATTCCCACCCACTCCTGTATAATGGAAAGGAACTTAGGGCTTTAAGCATGGTACAATATACTCTTACCCCCTGTAACTTTTTCTGTTCTTGTGTAAGAAAATGTTACTTATGACAAACAGCTTGCTAATGAGAGGGGAACCAAGAGTTGAAAAAAATCACCCCAGATGCTGAGCAGTAATGGAACCCAACAAGCACATTCATGTGACTTTCAGGAATTTCAAAGCTAAGTTAAATGTCCCTGCCCCCTTGCTTTGTCCTTCAGTCTTCCCTAAGCATTCCTTCTCTCCTGCAATATTTTTTAGTCCTGGTGCTTTATAGGTTGAAAGATTGAAAAGCAATTAAAAAAAAAAAAAGACTTTATTTTTAGGACAATTTTACAGAAATATCCCACGTGCTCATACTCTCATAGGCTTCTCCACTAACAATGTATCATGTTAGAGTAGACATTAGCTATGTCATTATCACCCAATCCATAGTTTACATCAGAGTCACTCTTTGTCTCTAACAGGTATGGGTCTAAACAAACATATGACGATCCACACATCATTCCAGCACACTGTTCTGAGGAGCCTCTGCATTCCACCTCCCCATCTCTGTCCTCCAAACCTGAGCATCACTGAGAATTTTACTGTCTCCATGATCTTGTTGGTACAGAACAAATAAGCTGGTAACAATAAAGCAGCCACAATTAGCTGCTGTTGGATTCTTTGTGTACATTTTAAACCTTCCTTTGGAAGAGTGGCCAGTGGCCAGTGCTTTTAACTGCTGGCCAGCCTTTCTTTCTTTTAAAAATGTGTGTGTTTGTGTGTGTGATTAAAAACCCGCTTATAGCCGGGCGGTGGTGGTGCATGCCTTTAATCCCAGCACTTGGGAGGCAGAGGCAGGGGATTCTGAGTTTGAGGCCAGCCTGATCTACAGAGTGAGTCCAGGACAGCCAGGGCTATACAGAGAAACCCTGTCTCAAAAAAACAAACAAAAAAACAAAAACAACAAAAAAGAACCGCTTATGTGGTGGTAGAGGACCGCCTGCAGGATTCAGTCTCTCCTCCCATCATGTTGGCACTCAGAATGGCAAGCACCTTTAAGGCTATGCCCTCTCACCAGCCCAGAAAACAATTTCTGAAGTTTTATTACATGAATTAAGTATATGTTCTAACTTAAAAACCTTTCAGACTAGTGTCACACTCCTTCTGCCTTAGGTTTTAGGCGTGGAATGCACCAGGCTTGAGCAGCAAATGCTGTTACTTACTGAGCCAGCTCACCTTCCTTCAATAGTTTGAAACCAAGGTCTTACTACGTAGCTGACTCTGACTTGAAACACCTATGCAGCACAGGTTGGTCTCGAACTGAGGATTTGTAAGACTGTGCCACCACGACGGGCAATGGTGGTACACGCCTTTAGTTCCAGCACTTGAGAGGCAGAGAGGCAGAGGCAGGTGGATTTCTGAGTTCAAGGCCAGCCTGGTCTACAGAGTGAGTTCCAGGACAGCCAGGGCTATACAGAGAAACCCTGTCTCGAAAAACCAAAGGAAAAAAAAAAAAAAGAGTATGTAAGAGTGTGCCACCACAATTGGTGTAGTGACTTTTTGGAAATTCTTTTTATTTTTGAGAATTTCATACATGCATGCATTGTGTTTTCATCAATTCCACCCCCAATCCCTCACCTCCAATTCTCCTCTTACCCCTGATACCACGTTCCCTTCCTGAATTAATGCACTGTTTGTAAGATTTATTATTTTTTCTAGTCGTTTATTTGTTACTTTAAAAACTCTTATTTTCTCTCTTACTCTCTTGCTCTATTGCTCTCTTGCCTCTAGCTTCTCTCTGTCCCCTCTTCCCTCCCCCTTCCCTTCCCCCTCTCTCCACGTGGTCATGGCTGGCCTCTACTCCTCCACTTCTCTCTCTCCTCTCTCTCTCTCTCTTTCTCAACCATTTTCCTCTGTTTCTCTCCCCCCACCTTTGCCCTATCTCCTGAATAACACCCCCCCTTTGGAAGAAAAAAAAAACAAAAAACAAAAAACCAACTCTTATTTTGACTGAATCCAGAGTTAGAAGTAGAAGCTCTTAGCGAGGAAAACCTATGTCTCTTAGCAATCTGTTTCCTTTGGTGTCCTTTATTCTTTTGACTGAATCTGGTTCTCCAGAATTACCATATTCTGTGGCCTTCTCCTTATTTCTTGGTGTATCATTTCTTGAGAGCAATAGCCCTTTACCCAGAGTGTGGCTGCTGTTGAGTAAGGGGCATTCTTGTTAACAGAACAAGGGGGACTGGAGAAAAGCAATGAAAGTCTTGGTTATTGGGGGTGGGGGAAGGCTATTCCTGGACTCACAGATACTAGGCCTGGTTGGTTTGGGCTGGCAAAGTCCACAAAGTTTCCCATCTCTCTAAAGATGATAGCTGACAATGTGTTGTCAGCAAACCTTTAACGAATTAGAAGCTCAGGGCCAAAGGCCTCCAGATTGAATGAGATACCTTGCTCTGAAGAAACAATGCACCTTGCTTCATGGGAAGACCTCTTTTGTTGTTTCCACCACCGATCTGGACTGTCTATGACTTCTACTCATCACCCAAAACAACAGCAGCAATTTCTGTGGCTATGCAGAAGTCGCCTGGAAATTATAACAGAATCCTGAAGGGCAGGAGCAGCATCAAGGAATGTGAAAAAGCAACTGTGAACTTTCGAGTGGTTTCCACAGGGGTAAGAGGTGGGTGGTGGTGGTGGAGGTGGCAGGTAACTGGGTGGCCATGCTAAACCAACTGCCGGAGAGTAGTTTCCACACCTATTTCAGGAATGTGATCCACTCCCCAACTAACACTAAACCGGAGATCGATGCAGATAGCCTTTACTCCAGCAGAATGATCTAGTGAGAGCCCTAGTGAAAGTCATATGGAGAAAAGGGAGGTGCCGGGATTTGCCATTTTTTTTTTTTCAACACCCAAGACAAAAAATTATGTAATTTGCCAGGCAGTGGTGGTATATACCTATAATCTCGGCACTCTGGATTTCTGTGAGTTTGAGGCCAATTTGGTCTACAATGCTAGTTTCAGGGCAGACAGGGCCAAACAGAGAAATTCTGACTCTTAAAAAACTGAAAGCAACAAAACAAAACAGTAATTTGTGCTTCTCTTTGCTTTGGTGAGCTAAGACAATAGTCTTCTAAGTGAGGTAGGATCCTTTGAGGGAAAAGTGGAATCCACAGGAGAAATCATCCAGGTCCCTCATCCGCTGCTTGATTTCACTGTCAGGTTCTAGAAGTGAGCCAGTGAGTGCCTTCAGGGTGAAGTGATTGTGTAGCATGTCGTATAAGCCTAAACAACCACGATAGAAGTCATACACATTTAACTTACAAAGATTCCGCCACACTATCTTCACTTTGAAGACAGTACTCATTCAACAACGTTAGTCTACACCCTTCTAACGGAGTTGATTAGTTTGTTTGTTTGTTTGTTTGGAGACTGAGTCTTTGCAGCTCGCCCAGTTGGCCTTGGAAGCAGAGTGTACGGGAACTCATCGAAATGGTCCATCTCTAGCTCCTGAGTACTGAGACCGCAGGTCTGCATTGCTGTGCCCGCTCACTATAGACTGTTTAATTGCTTTTTTTGTTAGTATGCAAAGACCCTGGTCTCACTGTGATGCATTCATACAGGTAGGTCATCACATGTTGTTCTTGTTTTCCCAACCCTATGCCCCTCCTCCTCTTGTTTATCCGGTACCTCCCCCTCCCCTTCCCCCCCTCATCTTCCCTTCTGCTTTTGTAATGTTTATGTTTCATGATATTAATATACTATTTAATTTTTGTTCCCTTGAAATTTCATTGCATTAAAATTTTTTAAAAAAGATTTATTTCTATTTTGTTAAAAGACATTGATTTCATTATTTTTTTTAATTTTGTATGTGTGAATGTGTGTCTCTGTGTATGTGCATTTGTGTATGTGAGTATAGCTGCCCATGCTAGAGGTATATGATCCCCTGGAGCTGGACTTAAGCACACTTCTAAGTGCTTTGAGCCATTGTCTCCAGTATCACTAACCCCTCTCCTTTTTGTAAATCTCTTTAATTTATTGTCTTTTTAGATATGCTTAAATATTTTTCTACATGTATATCTGTGTACCATGTACATATTTGGTGGCCACGGAGACCAAAAGAATGTTTTGGATCCCATTGTACTGAAGTTACAGATGATTGTGAGCTGCCATGTGGGTTCTGGGAATCAAATTTGGCTCCTCTGTAAGAGCAACAGGTGCTCTTAACTGCTGAGCCACCTGTCTCCAGCCTGTTTTCATTACTTTCTGAGACAGACTCTACTGTGACCCTGTACCAGCGCAGTAAGTATCCTTAATCCCCGAGCCATCTCTCTAGAACTACAGATTTTTAAAATTAACGAATTTGGGGGTTTTGGAGGGAAGTGCACATGCAGGGTTCAGAGGATAATTTGTTTGAGTTAGCTCCCTCTTAACATGTGGATCCTAGGTATTGAATTCAGGTGGTCGGCCTCGTGTCAAGGGCCCTTGTTGATTTTCTCTGATTTTTGCATAGCTCTATGTGTTGTCTTTGGGCTTCCATCTGTGTGAAATATCTTCTTCACTGCTTTACTTTCCATCTGTATGTGCCCATGAATGTGAAGGATTTTGAGCAGGCTGGTGACATATTTGTAATTCCAGCACTTGGGACAGGAAGGAGGGTTGAGAATGTGAAGATAGCTTGACCTACAGAATGAGAATCTGACCCTCGCAAACTATGACAAAGGTGGAGGTTTTTTAGTTTGTTGAGTCTCCTCTTCCTCATCTGCATCCTCCTCGTCCTCGTCCTGGTTCTTGTCCTCATCCTTGACGCCGTTGGTGTTGCCATCATCGACGTCATAATCATAGCCGTGACCTCCTCGTTCTTGATGTCGTGGTTGTTGTAGTCGCCATAGTCGTTGTCATAGTCCTCCTCCTCTTCAAACTCAGGAAGATCCTTTTGCTTCGCCTGGCCCTGAGTGCTGGAATCAGAGTATTACCACCAAGTCTGGTGGCAATGTTTAGTTACAAGTCACTCAGTGTGAACTCTTTCTACGTAATCTTGGTGGCACACACCGGTAATCCCAGCCCAGAAGAGGCTGAAGTGTGAGCATCTTTATAGTTTGGGGGTAGCTTGGACTATATAGTAAGCAGCAGACCAGCCAGGGTACTTAGCAAGACCTTGTTACAGAAACAGAACAAAACTATGAGCTGGATGTGATGGAGCATAGCTGTAATGGTGATGTTCTAGAGGCAGAGGCAGGAGAATCAGCAGCTCATGGTTGTCTTTAGCTACGTAGTGAGTTCACAGCCGGCCTGAGAAACCTGAGACCCCATCTCAAAAAACCAAACTCAACAAAACGTTTCCTGATCAGTTTAGCTAAATTTTACAATTTTACAGACCTATCTTTTCTTCAAAGTTGTTTTCTAGAGCAGGCAGAAGAGTCAGAGACAGCCCCCATTCTCACTGTTAGGAGTCCCACAAGAACACCAAGCTATGCAATCATCACATCCATGCAGAGGGTGTAGGTCAGACCTATGTAAGCCCCTTGATTGTCCGTTCAGTCTCTGTGAGCCCCTATGAGCCCTGGTTAACTGATTCTGAGGGCAGTTTTCCTGTGGTGTCCTGATTCCTCTGGCTCTGACAATCCTTCCTCCTCTTTTTCTGAAGGATTCCCCGAGCTCTGCCTAATTTTTGGCTGTGGGTCTCTGCGTCTGCTCCCATTAGTTGGTGGATAGCTTCTTTGATGAGGATTATGCTAGGCTCTCTCTATAGTATAGAGTATCATTAGGAATCATCTCATTGACTTTTTTTATTTTATTTTGCAGGTGGTGTTTGAGTCTATCCTAGCTCTCTGGACAGTCCAGCTTCTGGTTTCTGGTCCCCATACAGTGTCAGGCACGGGCTCCCTCTTGCGGCATGGGTCTTAAGTTGGACCAATCATTGGTTGGCCACGCCCATAAGTTCTGCGCCACCCTTTACTCCAGCACATCTTACAGGCAGAGAAATTGTAGGTTGAAGGTTTTGTGTCTGGGTTAGTGTTTCCCAGGTAGCCTTGCCTGGTTCCAGAAGATGGTCAGTTCAGACTCTGCATCCCTCCAGTATCCCTCCAGTACTAGAAATCTTCCCTAGGGTCACCCTTATAGATTCCTGGGAGTTCCATTACACTGTTCCCTTGTTGTGTGTGTGTGTTGTTGGATGGGTGTACATGATTAAACACATTTAGAAGTTCAGTTCCGAATGCCTGGGGATTTCCTACATGTACCTTTGGTTTTTAATTTCTTCCCTGGTCCTGAGTATGGATACTGGGACTTCTGGTACACTAAGCATTGGTTCTTCCTGCCTGCTCCTGATTTCTGAGTTAAACTTTATCTGTGGTCACTTTGCAAGACTTAAATAACTTCAGATGTAGTCTATTGCAATAAATCTTGTACTATAATGTATATTTTGTTGCTGTTAGGTGTTCTGTAATGTCAGGGAGTTAAGGTTGATTGCATGTTTTTCAATTGTTTTCTTACTTTTGTGTGTGTGTGTTTTGGGGGGATGTTGAGACAGGGTTTCTATGTGTAGCCCTGGTTGTTCTAGAACTCACTTTTTTTTTTTTTCATTTTTTCTTTCTTTTTTTTTTTTCGAGACAGGGTTTCTCTGGATAGCCCAGGCTGTCCTGGAACTCACTCTGTAGACCAGGCTGGCCTCGAACTCAGAAATCTGCCTGCCTCTGCCTCCCAAGTGCTGGAATTAAAGGCATGTGCCACCACGCCCGTCGAACTCACTCTTAAGAACAGGCTAGTCTCAAACTCAGACATTTGCTGGCCTCTGACTCCCAAGGACTGGTATTAAAGGCATGTGACTTGACTGGCTGTGATTTCTTACTTTTTATCAAATTATTTGATCAGTTTTGTAGGGGATATTGAAATCTGACTAAAATTGTGCATTTATTTACCTAGCATTCAACCATGTATTTTTTTTTTTTTTTTTTTTTATCTATACTGAAATTTCAGTGCATAACTATTTAGACTTTTTATACCATTTTGATGACTTGGCACCTTCATGTTTTTTTAAGATTTTATTTTTGTTTATATGTATTCATATTTGTCTGCATATATGTATGCATACCACATTTGTGCTTGGTGCCTGTGGAGGCCAGAGGTGGGCAAATCAGAGGCCCTGGAACTGGAATTAAAGAGGTCACAAGATACATGGGTGCTGTGAACAGAATCTGGGTCCTCTGCAAAAGCAGCAATTGTTCTTAACTCTGGAGCCATCTCTTCAGCCACAATATTGATCCCTTTTCCTTAAAAAACTTGTCTGTGTGGGGGTGTGTGCACATGAATGTGGGTACCCTCAAGGGGCCAGAAGGGGTCACCAGGTCCTCTGGAGCTGCAGTCGCAGGCAGTTGAGAGGCACCTGACCTGGGGTCAGGGAACCTGACTCAGATACTGTGGTAGAGCAAGCAAGTGCTTTCCATTGCTAAACTCTTCTCCAACTCTGATCCTTCTATTTTTATAAAATAAAATTTTATAATATAAATATAAAATAAAATAATCTTTGGTGATAATGTTTGTTATTAAATCTTCTTTGGCATTAATATTGTTTCCTTTTTTATAGTATTAACAGGGCGTAACTTTTTTCATTTTTCAACTTTTGACTTTGTTTTTTATTTTAGAAAAGATGTATTTATTTTATGTGTATGGGTGTTTTGCCTGAATGTATATCTGTGTATCATGTGTGTGCAGTGCCCGTGGAGGCCAGGAGAGTGCCTTGAGTTCTTTGTAACTGGAATTGCAGCTACAGGTGGATGTTGGCAACTAAACTCAGGTCCTCTGCAAGAGCACTGAGTGCTCTTGACTGCTGAGCTATTGGTCCAGCCCACTTTGTCTATGTCTTCATGTCTATAGTGCATCTCTTAATTTCAGTTTTGTTTGCTTGTTTGTTTGAGTCAGGGTGGCAAAATGTCGTTCAGTTGGCCTGGAACTCAAACAATATTCCTGCCTCCACCTTCTTAGTCCTGGGAGTATAGGTGGGAGTCGCAGGCCCCATTGGGGTCTTCCCTTTCCTTTCCTTTCCTTTCCTTTCCTTTCCTTCCTTCCCTTTCTCCCTCCCTCCCTCCCTCCCTCCCTCCCTTCCTTTCTTTCTTTATTTCTTATTTTCCAACTTGATACCAGCTAGAGCTATCTGGGAAAAAGAACCTCAATTGAAAAAATTGCCTCCATTGGATTGCCTGTAAGCAAGTCTGTAGGGCATTCTCTTGATTAATGATTGATGGTAAGGGCCCCACCCACTCTGGGTGGTGCCACCCTGGGCAGGTGGTCCTAGGTTCTATAAGAAATCAGCTGAGCAAGTCATGAGATGCAAGCCAGTAAGCTGCACTTCTCTGAGTCGCTGCTATGGCTCCTGCTGTGGCTTCCCTCAGTGATGGACAGTAACCTGTAAGCCAAGTAAAACTCTTTCCTTCCCAAGTTGCTTTTCGTGATGGTGTTTATCACAGGAACAGAAACTTAAGACATTTTCTTTGTTATTTCTTCTCTTTTCTCATTATTATATTATTATTATTTATCATTATTTTATTATTAGTGCGTGCACATATTTGCGTGAGCTAACCTGACCAGACAGTGCATATGTAATCAGAGGTGTCAGTTGACAGTTCTTTCCAGGGTTCCAGGGGCTGAACTCAGGGTTTCAGCTATGGAGGCAAGCATCCTCCCCCCACCCCATGAGCCATCTCTCTGGCCCTGCTGTTTCTTGTTTCAGGTTGATGACCCCTGACATGGTGTTTTGTACACTGCATTTGCTGTGATTATTGGCTGTGGTCTGTTAAATCTGCCATTTGGCTACTTGTGTTCTTGTTGCTTCCTTTAATGCTCTTAAAAACTAGTTGAGCATTTGTTTATTTGTGTGTGTGTGTATGTGTGTATATGTGTATGTATGCGTGTGTGCATATGTGTGTATGTGTGTGTGTAGGAGGGCATGTGCTACAGCAGGTATGTGACAGTTAGAGGACAACTTTCAGAAGTCAGGTCTCTCCTTTTGCCATGTGATTCCCAGGGATTAAACTCAGATCATCAGGCTTGGCAAGAATCAGGCTTGGTTCCCTTTCACCCAATGAGCCTTCTTGCTCACTCCAAGTGTTGTATATTATTTGTTTACTTTGATGTTGGAGATTGAGTTCAGGAGATCACAGACACTTTCCTAGATGGGCTGACTTTGAATTTACTTATAGCTTAGGCTGGTCTTGAACTTGAGATCTTTATGCCACTCACATTCAATTGAGTTGGACACTTTATTTATTTAGTTTTTTGAAGTGGAGTACTTACTAGGTAGCCCTGGCTAGCCTTTAATTTGTGACCCTCATGTCTGATACTAATGCCTTGTCACTAGCCCTGGCTCCAGAATGGGTATGTTTATCATACAGTTTAGGTCTTTTGTTTATTGGCCTAACTTGTTATAACTTTTATTGTTATTGTTACTTTATTGTTTGCATTGAAATTTATAGTATAGATTTTATCATAATTTATATTCAAATGATGCTACACCACTTCATATATATGTATAAATACTTTACAGTAGGACATATATTATTCTTTTCAATATTTTGATGATGTTGTTTGATACAGGCTCTCATTATGTAGCCTCGGCTAACCTGGAACTCACTATGTAGAGGAGGCTAGTCTTGAACTCACAGAGAGCCACCTGCCTCTACTTTCCAAATGCTGGAATTAAAGGTGTGTGCCACCATGTTCATATTCCAGATTGTTTTTGAAATCAGGATTCTCCTACCTCAGTTTCCCAAGTGCTGGAATTTAGACATGAGGCCTGGTTAAATTAATCAAATTTAGAAGATGCCAAGTCTAGTCATTCGAGATGATAATAGGTGCCAGTAATCCCAGTACTTGGGAGGCTGAAGCAGGAAGATGCCAGTTCAGGCCAGCCTGGGCTAGACCTTTATCTCAAAACAAACTAGCAAGCAAACAAAACAATAATTTGCACACACCTGTAATTTCTTTGACAGACAGGATGGAACAAGAATATTAAGAGGCTAACCTGAACTACATACTGTGATTTTTTTTGGTCTCCAAGATAAAACAAATCTAACAAGATAAACAAACAAAACAATAAGTCAAAAATGATCTTCCTATAAGAAAATTGAACCCCCCCCTCAGTCTTTCTTCTAAACTACTTCTTGTTTGGTTTGGGAGACACTCAGCAGTTAAGGACATCACTGCTTTGCAGAGGACTGGGTTGGTTCCCGCACCCATATGTCAACTTAGAACATACTATAAATGCAAGTCCAAGGGATCCAACACCTCCTCATGATCTCCTTCCTCACTCACCTGCAAAGCACATGGTACAGATACATATAGTCAGGCACTCATTCTTAAAATAAAATTTATATATTTCAATGTATGGAGAAGAAAGCTTTATTTTTGCTTTGAGACAGGGTCTCATTTTGTGGGCCTGCTTGGCCTGAAACTTGATTTGTACACAGGGCCAGCCTTGAACTCACAGAGATTCATGAGCCTTTACTTCCCAAATGCTGGGATTAAAGGCGTACACAATCACACAGAGCTTAGAAATATAATTTAACAAAGGAATACCTGATTAAAATACTCAGTGGAACTTGTAGATTTCATGGCTTTAAAATAATGAATACTGGAGAAAATATGTATTATTTTTAATTTGTGTCTTTATGTGAGATAGTAAAGTTGGGCCTTTTCTTTCTATTTCCTCATTGTAATAGACACTCTGCTTTTCATAGTGTGTGTGTGCATGTGCACTGTGTGTTTTGGATGCCTCGAAACTGGAGTTACGGGAAGGTTTTGAGCTGCCTGATGTGGGTGTTGAGAGCTGAACTCCAGTCCTCTGAAAGAGAAATGAGTACTCACAGACATGCTCCTGCCTCTGCTTCCTGAGTGCTGGGATTAATAAGATGTACCACCACACCTAACTTAGACCAGATCTTTAACAAGATCACAGAACACTCCAAACTAAGGAAAGATATACCCTACAGATACAAGTACACACAACCCCAATAGCTAAGACTAGAAAAGAAACTCTCCACAGCCTATCATAATGAAAACACTAAATATACAGAACAAAAAAAAGTTTCAAGAGAAAAAAACACAAGTCACATATAAAGGAAAATCCAGCAGAGCCACATTGATTTCTCAGTGGAAACTCTGAAAGCCAGAAGAACACAGGGCAACGCACTCCAAGATTAAAAGGCCACGAGGGCCAACATAGACTACTGTATCCAGTAAAATTATCTGCCATAGTTGAAGGAGAAAGGAAATCTTTCCATGAAACCAACAGGCTAAAAAAAAAAATGTTATGTACAACAACAAAACCCTACACAAAGCACTGGAAACAGTGCTTTAACTGAAGAGAGGAAGAACCACTATCAAGGGGCTCAAGGAAGAAAACAAATGAAGCCATATTTAGTGAAATTCAAAACACAACTAAGAACACAAACTAGCAAAAAAGCAACAAATAGCCGCAACATACCACACCTTTAAATAATAACTCTAAATATTAATGCCCTCAATTCTCCAATCAAAAGACACTGGCTAGCTGAATGAATTAAGAAACAAAATTCATCTTTTTGGTGTCTATAAGGCACATTTTAGCTTTAACGACAGTCACCGGCTCAAAGTAGACAGAGAAAAACATCAAGCAAATGGTATCAGGAAGCAAACAAGTATTGCCATGCTGACCTGACAAAACGGACTTCACAATAAAACTAATCTGAAGAGATGAACAAGGACACCTCATTCTAATCAAGGGATCAGTTAAGCAAGAAAATATTACAGTATTAAACATATGTGTTCCAAACTCTAGTGCCCCCAGTTTTATAAAAATCATATCAATAGAGTTAAAGACACAATTTAACACAAACCCAACAACCATAGACTATTTAAACATCCCATTTTCTCCAATAAATGGGTCATCTACAGAAAAAAATAAACAGAGAAACATCAGAATTGAATGATGTCCTATGTCAAATGAATCTAACAGATATCTGTAGACTATGCTACCCAAACACCAAAGAATATACACTCTTCTCAGCAGCACATGGAAGTTTCTCCATACTAGACCATATGCTGGGACTCAAAACAAACCTTAACATATGGAAAAATGAAATAATTCCATGGTTTTGGTTTGGTTTGGTTTTTTTGGTTTTTCCAAGACAGAGTTTTTCTATGTAGCCCTGACTGTCCTGGAACTCACTCTGTAGATCAGGCTGGCTTGAACTTGGAGATCCACCTGCCTCTGCCTCCCAAGTGCTGGGATTAAAGGCATGTGCTACCAGCAGCCATGTTAATTCCCTGTATCAACCAAACTTAAAATGAACAGCAAACAAAACTCTAATAGAATGTAAACTCATGGAGATTAAATAACTCATTCCTGAATGATGAACGGGTCAAAGAAGAAGTCAAGAAAGAAATAAAAATGTTCCTGGAACTAAATAAAATAAAAATACAACACAGCAAAATCACAATCAGAAAAAAAACACGTTCAAGCAGTTCTAAGAGGGACAGTCACAGCCCCAAGTGTACTAAAAAAAAAAAAAAAAAAAAAAAATCAGAGCACAAATAAATGACTTAATGATGCAACTCAAAAAATTTGGGAAATAAGAACAAACCAAAACCCAGTTGATTATTTTGATTGATTGATTGTGCGTGTAAATATGTCTTTCTGTATATAGATCAGAGGAAAACTTTCCGGAGTCTTCCACTATGTGTGTCCTGGAGACCATACTCAGGTGTGATACTTTGTGAGCATACACTTTTACTCCATGAATCCTGTGGTTGATCCCATAAACAGGCTTTTATAACTTCATTTTGAACACACCTGAAGGGTCAACCTGTCCAAGTCAAAGAGACTACAGAGAGCCTGGCTGGCCGAGTGGTGGGGACAGGGCTGGTGCCCTGGGATAGGCAGGGGAGGAAGAAAAATAAGAAAGAGAAGAGAAGGAAAAGGCCAAACTAACGCCTATCATCCTGAGTCCTCTGGCAGGGGCTACTCAAATGTGGCCTCAGTCTTTGCAGCTGCCCTCTGAGACAGCGCTAGCAGGACCTGTGTTTTCCTGATGGGACCTTGAAACCGGAGGTCGTCACTGGGCAGGAGGCAGTGTGAATGTAAGGTTTGAGCCCAGGACTGAGTGGCTTAGCCCTCCTGCTGTGCAACGTAAAGGAAAGATCTCAGCACTGGGAGTGAGAGAGGAAAACCTAGGTTGACCTTCTGGACCGCACAAGTGCTCTCAGGTATTTTTAAAATTGTCTTCAAGTCTTTAGCAGCATGAAGGCCCCTTAATTGGACCCGCTCGCTCTCCAATAGGGCCCCACATGTCCTGCTTCAGTTCCCCACAGGAACCAGTTAAACCGTCCCGGTTAGTGTAATCAGACAAAGGTAACTGTCACCTTTCGTTTCATCCTGTGCTTTTATTTTTCAAATTCTAGAGTCGACCTCTGAACTCAATCTGCACTTGCCTATTGGTGCATAAATAGCTGTAATATCACAGTAAATTAAATTCTGTCTTAAAGGGTATCTATTTAACAATCTGTCAGAAGTTTCACAGCATTTGATTTCTTGTCTTCTCTGTCCAGTGACAGGTTTATCTCAATGTGGCTTGATTAATGAAACTTTTTATTTGGTATAAGCAAGCACACCTATTATACTCATAATCTCTTAATGCTTGCTTAGGCAACATTGAGGTCTGGAGGCAGGGACTGAAAACTTGTAGCTTCTGCAGCTGCTTCAGAACCCTGGGCGAGGCCGAGCTGGGAGGCCAGCTGGGCGCAGCATAGTGATGATAGAGTCAGCTGAATGACAGAGAACCCATTTTAGAGCCTTGGCCCAATTCCCGATTAACCCCGCTGTGTTTAAAAAATGTTTCCCACTTACTTCCAACTAATCCGCCTCCCCCTGTAAAGTTGCCTCGCTTCTGCTAGCCAGTCACCGGGGGCGTGGCAGCAGTCTCCTCTGGAGCAAGGAATTTACAAATCCTTGATACCTAAGACGTGGGATGAAGGCAGAAATAAAAAGAAAACTCGGAACCAGCTTGTTAATGAAGCCACGGGGCCAGGCACTAATAGCTCTTGAGAAGTAGAAATGACTTTATGATGGATATTCCCCCGCAACCTTTCCAGAAACACTCGATTGAATTGTTTGTTCCTGCCCTGTGTTCACCTCAGTAGAGGAGCTGCGTGAGGTTCCTACAGGCTTGAAGCCTTTGTATCTTCCAGGCTCCGCAAACTCTGGGGGAAGACTGCCTTGTATTTCATAGACTCGTGTGTTATTACTGTTTTATTTTGCTGTTAAGCACGTAGGAGCATGAACAGCAAACACAGAAAATAAAATGTAAAACTTGTTTCTGCTATACAAATTGTCTTCTTTGCAGTCTTTCTAGCTAGACCATTTTGCGCTATTAAAATGACAGGCTCTTGACAGATATTACACCCTCCCCTTACCTATGTGTGACCTGCTAATGCTTGAAATGTTTTATACACCTTTTTCTTTCTTTTGTTAAGTGTCATTATTTTTTTAGTTTGTGATACTGTGGTTTTAAGTACAATGACGCCTCTCTAAAATGAATGAAAACAAAATAATATTATTAATAACTACAATTAAAGTTTCTAACAAGGCCAGAGAAACAAACCTGTTATTTAAAAGTCATGATCTTGACATCCTTTGTTGAGATTTGAACAGTCAAAAATATTACCTAAAATATTTAACAAAGTATTGCATTACTAGCTTGATTATTAATTTGATCACTTGAGGCTGTGACTTTTCATTACTGATGTATGCCTATAGAGACTTTAAAACACCCATGGTTTCTTTCTGGGTTTTAGTAGTGAAAAGGAAACTATGAAAGGGAAAAGTTCTGACACAGGGGCAGCATCAGATTTTTATTATCAGTTTAGTACTAATTGCATCCATTGTACAAATACTGAAAAGTTAAGTATGGCCTCACTTTCAAAAAGTAGGAGAATATGCAATAAAATAAGAAAGCAAGCATAGTTTAAAAATGATGTTGAAAGTATTTTCAGTAACAACTTGTGGTTTTTTGGGGAAAATATATGCTATTTTCTCAATTTAGAATGTCCTTTTCCAAGCAAACACAAACTTCTTTAATGAGATTCTGAGTGGAGGATTATTATAATTCTCCAACATGTGTCTCAGTTTTTAGTTGATTTTGCATCATGCTTTTTAACCTTCAACAACAAATATTGTTGTACCATGAAGACAGCGAATGCAAACAATTACATATGTAGTCCAAAGGCATACCCAGGAAAATCAATATTTGACATCTTTGCAGCTCCCTGTCTGCAGCCCCGGTCAATAGCTCGCATTCATTACACACTTAGATCTCGCTCAGATTCGCCTTTGTCACTAGAAACCCATTTTTCCCCCTCCTCTGACTTCCACATAACTTCTTTGCCCTGTACTTTTACAGATGCCTTCTGGCTATAAATACTAATGAAATCTCTTTGCTTAATTCGATTTTGCTGGTACACTTACAGTTATGACCTAACTTTCCCACGAGAGAGACTGATTGAACATTCCACTACCTTATGGATGGGAGCAAACATTCTCAGAGAACTGGCCTGACGATTTCCATAATTACAGAATTCACAGCCTAATGACCTTAAAAAACAATAAAAAGATCTCTTGTTAATTCCATTTCTGTCACTGACATTCAAGATATTTCATTTTTCACGGGACAACAAATTTACTTTTTTATTTTCCAAAGAGCAGTCTCTCCTTTCCCCCCAGATTAAATTTTCTGAATACTGAAGTATTCTATTGAATATTTAGCATTTCTTTGTCTTTTAAAAGTTAGAATATTTATGATCCTTAGAATGAATTTGACTGATTTATAGCAATCAATTATAAGAGTGCGTTTTCAAATAGCCCTTTTAAAAATGAAGAATAGAATAATTAAAAAGATACAAGTCCTCCCTTGCATATAATTATTTCATTATTTCATTACAATGCAGAAATTATTTTTGCTGACTGTGAGCAATTTTAATTGAGTGAGATCCGTGTTAATATACGATAGAAAGCAGTTCTTCCTAAGAAATAAGACCACTAATTGCCTAAATTTTTATTCAGTACAGTGAGTCTTACGAGTCATATTACAGTGTAAACCTAATCAGAGGGTAGAGTGGGTACAATCCCTTCCCTGTGGTGGGGACATTCGACAAGCATAACCCATTTGCTAGTTTATTCCTCCAACAGGTTTACTGCTTATTAACCATTTGTTTTTTAGAAAAGTCATACTCTATCTAGGTCTTCAAAGGAAAAGGTATGACAATAAAATGTTAAAATTTAGACCTGAAGTATACTATAATTAGCATGAATATGGCATCTTCTCAAAATCACAATACCCAAGCACCATGGAATACAGAGTCTGCACGATATTGGCATATATATTTTATTTATTTATTTTGTTTTCTCTTCAGCAAGGTCTCCTACAACTCCTGGCTGTTCTCAGACTCACTAACCTTGAACTCCCGTCTTGCTGATCTATTTTCTCAGAGCTAGGAGTACAGATTGAGGCACATGTCTGATTTCATGTCTAGTTTTTTATTTTTTTGAGATAAAATTTGCATATACACCTTAGGCTAACCTCAACCTTGCTAACTTGCAATCCTTCTGTTTCCATCTCTACCTCCCAAGTACTGTAGGTGTTTGGCTGGTGTGCATTCTTACTTATGCATATTTTGAACTGATAAAAATCTTTAAAATTTTTTTTTAAAAGCTGGGTAGTGGTGGTGCATGCCTTTAATCCCATCATTCAGGAGGTAAAGGCAGGCAGATAGGAGTTTGAGACCAGACTGGTGTACAGAGTGAATTCCAGGGCAGCCAGGCCTACACAGAAACAACAACAACAACAAAACAGAATACAAAAAAATCAAAAGAAAACAAAATAAAAGAATAGAAAGGAAAAACAAAAGAAAAGTAGGTGTGGCCTGGTTAAACAATAGAGGCTTTAATGTGTTCATTCTTGTGCACTTCTTTCTGGGTATGCGATTCAACTGTCAGATTCTCAATGGGCTATGAGTCCAAACACGTAAGGGTTACTGCATTTGAGATTGTTTAAAATCCTTCCTATTCTTAATTCAAATTCTATTCTCCTTTTCTGAACAACATTTATCAAAGTAGCAAACAAACACAAAGAAGCATCCTCCACCTATTCACTAATCTCATCTGTGTGTCATAAACATGCTTGAATCAAGGACGTTATATTATGGAGTATGGGTTACTTCAGAAGCATATTGCCTGAGGTGGGGCCCCCTCTAACGCCAGGTACTGAGCCAGACACCAAGAAGAAAAAACTGTAGTGGCTCAGAGAAAGCAGCAAAGAAAGAAATGGAGAAGGTGAACACATGGGAATTGTTTCCTTGAGACTCACAATGTTTAAACGGGTTTGAGGCTACTGACTTAATCCTGGTGTAGACTATCATGGATATATACATATATAGCTATATAGCTGGCCTCAATTTCCTCCTAATTTGTAGCTAATTGGAATTTAACTATTCCTTTTACCATGGTAATTAAATATCAACCTGATTAACATCTCCTTCTAATGTCAAATGAGCATATTTGAGTCCAAGCAAAGAGAAGAATGTTAGTGCTTCCCTTGGAATGGTGTGGAAGGACGGTTAGCTACTTAGTGCAGTGGAAAGTGTCTTTGCACTACTGAATAGCTTTATACAGAAGCATGAAATTCTCTACTCAAAGGAGGAAAATTCTATTCTGAAGGACTTCCTGACTCATGTGTGTGTGTGTGTGTGTGTGTGTGTGTGTGTGTGTATGAGAGAGAGAGAGAGAGAGAGAGAGAGAGAGAGAGAGAGAAGAGAGAGAAGAAAGAGAGAGAGAGAAAGAGAGAAAGAGACAGAGAGAGAGAGAGAGCAGAGACAGAGAGAATATCAGTAGAGATCAGAGACAGGGTTTACAAGAGTTGTTTCCCTCCTCCTACCATGTAGGGCCCAGGGATGAAACTCTGGTTGTCAAGACTTCAGGATAAGGACTTTACCCACCACTGAATCTTACCTTGTCAACTGTATGAAAGTTCTCTCAGCCACAGAGAGCAATGTCTCTACAGGAAGAATGTTTTCACCTAAAGGTGAAACCTTTTCCTCTCTAGATTTGCAGCAGAAGGGAACCCAGAGTCTGTTTCTTCTCGGGAAGGGTGATGAGGCCCTAGATGGACGCAGAGTAGGATCCATCACATTTATATCTACAGCCCTGTGTATGTACTCAATAAAGCTCAGACACTGAATGCCCTCCAGTGGATGCTTCTTGAGTGATATTTATTTGTGGGAAGAATAATTTAAAAAAAAAAAACCAAAATCTAAACCTGTTATCTATTGAGTTTTTTTTTTTTTTTTTTTTTTTTTTTTTTTTTTTTTTTTTTTGTTTTTCGAGACAGGGTTTCTTGTGTAGCTCTGGCTGTCCTGGAACTCGCTTGGTAGACCAGGCTGGCCTCGAACTCAGAAATCCGCCTGCCTCTGCCTCCAAGTGCTGGGATTAAAGGCTGCGCCACCACCGCCCGGCATCTATTGAGTATTGTATCAAGTATTTTACTTTAATTTTCTTTTCTTCTTTTCAGTTTTTTATTCACTTGACATTCTGATCACAGCCCCCTCCTTCCTCTCTTCCCAGTCCCACCCTTACAAATCCCTCTCCTATTGGACCCTCCCCTCCTCCTCAGAGAAAGAGGAGACTTTCTTGGGTAGCACCTCCATTCTGGGGCATCTAGTCCCAGCAGAACTAGGCACATCCTCTCCCACTGGGGCCCAACCAGGCAGTCCAGGTAGGAAGAAGGGGATCCAATGGCAGGGAACAGAGATTGAGACAGCTCCCCTGCAATTATTAGGGGAGCCACATAAGACCAAGGTGCACATCTGCTACAGATGTGTACGGGGTCTAGGTTCAGCTCTGCATGCTCCCTGGCTGGTCCCTGTGGTCTCAGTTTAGTTGACTCTGTGAGTCTTCTTGTGGTAACCTTGACTCATAATTTTTCTTAAAGCCTGACAATAATTATTAAATGAAATATTTTGCTAATTTTAAAGGTGAGGATTCTGAAGTTTATAGAAGACTAGTGATTTATTTAAGGGCCATTAAGCATCTTATACATTTCTTAGAAAAATAACATTATGTAATGTGGTTGATCATGATCTTTCCTCCTCCTTTCATTTGTCATTTATTTTAGTAGCAAAGCTCTGACTTTGTTGACAGTTTCCTCATGGAAACAGATGTGGTTTTTCCTAGGCCGTTTCTGAGGGTATCTCTATCTGTATACCTAAACCTATTTCTATCTCAATCTCTATCTCTATATTTATATCTATAAATATAGTATCACCATGGAGCTGAATGAGGATGTGAAGAGAAATCAAGTGGCTCTTTGTAGGTATTCTGTTGGAGCCTTCCGCCCATCTCCATTAAAACAAATTAGTGTCTACAAGGACATGATGGGGACCAGTGTTGGATTGTCATTGCTTATGTGCATTAGTGTTTTGCCTGCATGTATGTCTGTGTGAGGGTGTCAGATACCCTGGGACTGGAGTCACAGGCAGTTGTGAGCTGCCATGTAGGTACTGGGAATTGAACCCAGGTCTTCTGAAGGAACAGCCAGTGCTCTTAACCACCGAGCCATCCCTCCAGCCCCTGGAGAGTCATTCTTCCTCATGAGTGCAATATCAAGACTCTGTAAGGCCCAGTTAGGGGCTTGCTTTCAGTCTTTGGGTTTCTGTGGACCTGAGATTCGTATTTACTGTAAGTCTAGAATTGAGATACTTTAAAACTTCGTCACAGTAAGGACAGGTTTGTAGATACAAAGTAGAAGCATCTTGTGGCTCGTCATTGGACGAGTGACAAAGTCAAACTAGAAGTGGGTGCTGATTGCCACACTGACCTTTCACTTCTGAGAACTGCATTTCTCTGCAGTTTTAAAAGCAGAAAAACTCTTTTGATTATAACTGTAACCTTAGCATTAGGGAGGCTGTGGTAAGAGGTTTGCCATGAGTTTGAAGTCAGTCTGGGTTCAATAATAATGGGTTCCAGACTAGCCTGGGCTACGGAGTGATACTTGTTCAACCCTCCTGTCCCCAATTAAATACATCAACCTCTTATAGGGCAATTTGATTTTGAGCATGTTTTTTGTTTTTTTGGGTTTTTTTTTTGTTGTTATTGTTTTTTCTGCTTAAAAATTTAGAGACCTGATAGAGGCTTTGCTTATTTCTTGTAGTCTATAGAGTTTTGAAGGATGGAGGAAGAGCTGTTGGTTGTCTAGATTATTTCTGCAGTGTGTGTGTGTATGAGAGAGAGAAAGAGAAAGAGAGAGAGAGAGAGAGAGAGAGAGAGAGAGAGAGAGAGGATGGATGGAGAATCTTGGCTCCATGCCTAGATTTTCTTTGCTATTAGGATCACTGTGTTTGCTAGAAAATTCAACGTCACACATACACACATCACTAACAATGAAGTGATACTTATTGCTGATGGGCGTTGCTGAACTGAAATGTTAAAACATATGTAATATATCTTCAATAAAATTTAGATTTAAAAGTCCCCTGATGATGTATGTGTTTGACAGTCTTTATTAAAGCTGATTAGAGGAATTTCAGTCATGGGGAGGTTTAATAGTAACGATTCTTTTTCCTTCATGTGAAAGGAATTTCAGTGTTATAAAATAAATCAAGGAATTATCAGGATATTTGAAACAGGGCTAGCACCATTTCTTGGGTATATCAGTCTTGGTGTTTTGTTTTGTTAAATATTTGGCTTTTCTACCACATGTCCATGGAATGCTTGTCTTACTGAAGTTCTTTGAGACAGTCCTTTCTGGAGCACAGCTCAGGTGCATTAGATCATTCGGGACTTAGATAATTCTCTTTTGAGTAATTCGATTGTGGCTTGGTTTCCTCTTCCTATCGAACCGATGTCTCAGCAAAGGGCCAGAGGATTCTGCTGTTTGTAGCGAAAATCCTGTGCCGGGACCGTTAACCTTGAAGCTCTACACACCTTTCAGGTCAGGCAGTTACCACAGTTATCCTAGTTACTTATTTAAGAACGTGGTGAAAGAGTGCTTCCAAAATGGACTGATGAATGTGAGTGGAGGGAAAAAAATCAATTTTTTTTTTTTTTGAACGGACAGATTCAGAATTGCAATGATGGAAAGGATGCCAAGATTCAGTTAAAATCTAAAACAGGTCAGAGCAGATAAAACGGCCTGAGGTATCGGAGTGCACCTGGGTAGAGAACGGGGTCCAGTGTTTGATGTGCAACAGCGCTTAGTAATTTGGTCAAGCTGCAGTGTTCAAGCTTTGTAAAGCCTTGGGTTGACTCATGCCAGAATCATCTCTGAAATTTAATATGTAGAATAGACTTAAGGACAGCTACTCTCCTAGAAGTCAGAGGGTTCCTACCTGTTCATGTGTCTCCCCCTTTTCCATACTTCTTAGCACAACTGAAAAATCATTCATCTACTCCAATTCTAATATGTATTATATATTATGTGCATATATAATATACATAGATACACATATACATATACAAATATATACATATATGCATATATGTGTGTGTATGTACATATGCTTTTAAAGATTATTTTGGTTTATTGTATATGTATGAATGTTTTGCCCACACGTATGTAAGTGCAGCATGTGCATGCCTAGTGCCCATAGAAGTCAGAAGAGGGCATAGAACTAGAGTATGAATGGTTATGGGTACCATGTGGGTGCTGGGAACTGAACCAGAGTCCTCTACAAGAACAACTAGTGCTCTTAACCACTGCACCACTGCTCCAACCCTTAAACTCTTTCTTTCAGTGGGTATGTTAGGATTCATTTCCAAGGGGACCAAAATGACCTGCCCAAGACTGTATCAACTAACAGTGTCAGAGATGGTCCCAGACCAGCATCTGCTCCTTCCTGTTCCATATACTTCCTGCTTCTTGTTTGAACCTAAGATAGAAGATCAGTAACATTCCGCACTGAGGACTAGGGAAAGTCACGTGGTCAGAGGCTGCCAGCACTAGTGGAGAATCTGAGTCCAGATATTTTTTTTTTTCAAATTATTGGTTTTTAATTATAACTTAATTTTTTCTAGACTTTCATACATAATGCAGTTACATCATTTTCACCTTTCTTCCTAATTCAACTGCCAGTCCCTTTCAAATCCAAATCCATAACCCCTTCTCTAATATATACACACATATACATTTGTATTATATATACACATAATAATGTATATATGATATATATGTAATGTACATATACAACATTAGGTTTTAGGATGACTATTTAGACAGATAACATTTCATGAGGCTACTCTTACCTGATGAGTCCATTTATTATTGCTCATATGTAGACATTATTAGAACTGACCATTTGAATCAGATATCTCTCAGGGGTTCTTTTCCTTGAAGATTGGAAAAGACCAATACTCCTCTCTTAGAGCAGCCATTAATTGCCAGTAGCTCTTAATATAGAAATGAGATTTTCCAAGCCTTCCCCCCTCCATGTCAACTTGTCCACTGGTGTTGTTGGTGTTTAGGTCTTCTTTAGGCAAGCATTGTACAGGGATTGTATGATTGTATTATCTCTGTTACAGAGAGAAGATGTTATAGCACAGATGATGTCCTGGTGTGTCTGAAAACAAGTAGCTAAGTGTCCATTGGAGGGAAATGGGTATGTTTTCTTTTAGAAAAAAAAAAAATTATTTAGTAGTCAACTAGAAATAGAGCAGCAGAACTGACTTGGGGCTCTGTACATATCAGGTTCCTGCTAAAAATAAAACAAACAAAAAATACCAAAGAGCTTCCATTGCACAAGAAGTTCATACTTTCACACATTTTACATAATCATTCACACCTTTTCTCCCCACCCGCCCACATTCACCTCACACTTAACATGAAGAGTTCCTGAGTCCAGATATTATTCACAATCTACTCATAAGAGTGCTTTCCTAGCCTTTCTCTTTAGGAAGAGCCTACTATGTAGCCCAGGCTGGCCTCAAAATCACGGTCCTCCTGCTTAAGTCTCCTGAGTTCTCAGATTACTTCTGTGATAAAATAAGAGAGGTATTTTAAAAACTATTTTTATTAAGTGTCTTTATTTCTTTATCATTAGTGTGTGTGTACACATGTATGCATACCACAGTGTAGCACATGTGAAGGAGAGAGAATGACCTGTGGAAGTTGGTTCTTTGTCAGGCTTAGCAGCCTGGGCCTTTACCTGCTGAGTACATCTTGCTGGCCAACAAATTCTCTCTCTCTCTCATTCTCTCTCTCTCTCTCTCATTCTCTCTCTCTCTCTCTTCCACCCTCCTTCTCCTTTCTCTCTCTCTCTCTCTCTCTCTCTTGACAGGCTTTAATGTGGCCCACACTCAACTTGTTTTAAAACATTTAGTTTATCTATTGTTGTGTATGTGTGTCTGCTTGGACACTCGCGATGTGGATTCGTGACTGGAGGTGCATGCAGCATCATACATGTGGAGGTCAAAGGACAACTTTTGTTTTGTTTATTTTGTTTTGGAGACAAGGTCTCTTTGTGTAGCTCTAGTTGTCCTGGAACTCACTTTAAAGATTAGGCTGGCCTTGAGCTCACAGAGCTTTGCCTGTCTCTGCTGAGATTAAAGAAAAACTTTGAAAGTCAGTTCTGTTCGTTCTCTCCATATACCATAGGTTCTATGGAGTCAACACAGTTTATCTGGCTTGCATAGCAAGCCATGTTATTCACCAAACCATCTTGCTGTCCCTCACACCGGCATTAGCTCTTCGTGCTTCCACCTCCCAAGTATTAAGATTAGAGGCAAGCATCACCCCACCTGCCTTGGTAATCTTTATTTTTCATTTTACCAAGTTGCATATTTAATTTTTGCATGGAGTAAATACATGCCATAGACAAAATGACGTACTTCACTCATTCACATCTCTTAAGATGCCACCTTAAATGAGAATTGTGTTGATGAGAAATCTGTGGCTCTTGTGATCTGATTTGGAATGCCCCTCACAGGGACGCGTACGAATGCTCACTATCCAGCTTCTTGAGCTCTTTTGTGAAGAAAGTTTTCATTTTACCAAGTCGCATAACCTCAAAGGGTAGGTTACCAATTCTTGTCTCTCTGTTTCCTGCTTGCTCCTGAGTAGAGACTAGTCTCTCCACATGTCCATGTTACCAGGATGCTCTGCTCCTGCACAGGGCCATGCTATTATGTGTTGAATCTTTCGGAACCATGAACCAAAATGAAGTTTTCTACTTTAACTTCTGTCTGTCAGGTGTTTGGTCACAGTGATGATAAAATGGACGAATACAATGGCATTCACCCGTGACAACTTTCTGTTGCCACCTCGACTTTTCAACACTGATGATATCCACTCAAGTCAAAGAAAGACCTTGGGTGTGGACAACACCTCTCTTTGTTTTTCAACTCTGTGTGTTGGGCATAGAAGCTAATCCACAGATACGCGTTCTGAGTTCGTCATGAAGTCTGCTGTCCGTGTGACATATTTTTCTTGCTTTAAATTTTTCCTTTCTAATTTTAAACTCTCAGTCTTATTATAATGTCCCCTGAACTAATTTTTTCATTGTTACACCAGATCTATAGTTCATAAATTTGTTGAACCACGCACAGAAGCAAAAGGCTAAGCGTACGCAGGTATGAGCCATATGCACCGTTTTAATGAGTAGTCACCTTGACATATGGAGGAGGACTGCCCAATTAATTACTGGGTTTGATGGAGTTGTTGCCTGCCTGCACGAGTTAGTCCAGGGGCCCATTTATAGTGGTAAAATCCTGTAATGGGCAGGTCTGACCGATAAACAAAGTAAATAAATGAACCAAGTTGATTTAGTAGCTCACATAATTTGCTAGACTACCATAAAAATATGACAGTGCTTCTTAACAGGAGGTTTACATACTTTTCAGAAATATGTAGAATTTCACGGTGACATTCCACTCCGTGTGGTTTTGGTCTTAGCAATTTAATAAGTTTCTTCAGCACATAGAAACCAAACACATTTGTCCTTGAGAGCCAATGATGTGGATTACAGTAGGAGTTCAGGTGGGCAGATGTTTATCTTTTAATTATAATATATTGTTTATTTATTTTGAGATAGGGTCTCATCTACCTCTGAGGAGCCTCAAACTCCCCACGTAGGATGATTGTGAATTCCAGCTTACCTCTTGCACCTCCTGAATGCTGAGATTACAGGCATGCACTGCCACACCCAGTTTTATGCTGTGCTGAGCATCGAATCCGGGCCTCATGCATGCTAGCCAGGCCCCCCACCAACGGAGCTACATCTCTAGCCCCTCTTTTTCTCAGACAGATTCTCATCAGGTATCCTGGGATGGCCTCAGAATGACACGCTTTAGCCTCCCACCTACTGAATGTGTGCCACTGTACCCAGCTTAAACGCCATTCCTCTTCTTTCTCTTTTTGGAAAGGGGGATAGGAAAACTAGGTCTTGTTCTGTAGTGAAGACTGTCCTGGGATGCATAATATATTGGAGAGAGAGAGAGAGAGAGAGAAGAGAGAGAGAGAGAGGAGAGAAGAATTAGTAGGCATATTTGAAAGATTAGGAAATGGGATCTTCTACATTTTTCCAATGCACCTGCTGAATTTGTTTCCATGACATCCAGAAGCATGTACTGTGTTTTCTGAGCTGCCCAAGTTGGTATTGAAGACTCTCTAACACAGAGACCTTGGTCAGGAAAGCAGACCAGCAGTCCCTTGACTAGATTTGCCCAAGTTCACTTTGTTTTGCTCTTTCTTTGGGTAGTAAGTTAATTTTTTTTTTTTTTTGTAGCCTGATATATATTTAAAACTTGCCTAGTTTATTTGTATACCCTCCCTTCCACTGTATGACTTTCTTCTTGGACGAACTCTTGTTTAACAAAAAGGCTACCAGTATCTTCCAAGGGCTCCATTTTTTATTAATTATCATTTTATGGTGTTGGGAATTGAACCCAGGGTCTCATGCATTTTTGGGGTCACATTTTCCCTGTGTGAATTTTAATTCCATCCTCTAAGGTTGCATCCCTCTTTATGATCCTGCTGTGACTGACATTGACCCCTTCCTTTCCCTGGTTTGGGTATCTTGATGTTTCAAGATGGTACTCGTGAACTTCAATTTTCTCTAGCTTGCCTTTCTATCTAGGTTTATTGAACAGGTTTTTGGCTTTCTTTTGGATTTCTTCGATTAATTAATTACTTAATTATTAATTAAAAAAATTAAGGGCATGATCCTCCCGACATGCAAGGCAGTTCCAGAAGAGAAGGCGCCGTGGCAGAAGTACACCAGTGCTTCCTCCAGCTGCTGCTGATTCACGGTGTGCTTTCCAGTCGGGCGTCTGCAGAACCATAGCTTTCTTGACTGGAATGCTACTGTAGATAAGCCGGAGGACTTCATCAACAATATCAACAGTGTCTTGGAGTTCTGTATACTGAGATGAAGCAGTCACTGAAGGCCCATTTATGCACTGGCGAATCTTGCTACAACTTCAGTTTCCAAAATGGCCACAGATTTTGCAGAGAACAAGCTGGATCTGTTTAGAAAGGCTTAGGAACTGATCGTTGACTCAGAAACTGACTTTGCTTCTTCTCCAAACATTTTGAATCTAGTTGATCAACTCAAAGGCAAAAAAATGAGGAAGGAGAAAGTGGAGCGAGTGCTGCAGAAGTTTGTGCAGAGCAAGTGACTGATTGGGATGGGGCGGGGGCGGGGTTCACCTTGCATGGCCAGGCTATCTTGAAGATGGCGTGGTTCATCCGACAGAGCTAAACAGATGCCTTGAAGATAAGCAACATCTGCATAGCTTCATCATCCAGGGTCAAAGCTGTGAGACGTGTGAATTAGGATGCATTTGCCTTGCATGGCTAAGTACTTCCAGGCCACCTCTGAACCGCTGTCCCCACTGTAATGACTACTGGGACCCCATGACATACCAGAAGTCTTCGACCTGAGAAGGGGAGGAGGCTGACATCTCCAAGTTGAGCAGAAAGTCCTTGTGGACCCGGCAGCACTAGCGCATCCTGTATCATTCTGGCTCTTGTAGGGCTAACCCTCACGGCTCATTTAGAACTGCTTCCCTTGTTGATATTGCTATTAATAGATTTTTAGTAAATGTTTCCTGATGGCTTAAAAAAATATATAAGGCAACATTGTTTCTTGTTCATAGTTTAACCAGACTATGATAAGCAGTATTTTTTTTTTCAAGTAGCATTTTCTTTCCCTACTCATGGTCCCCTTTTAATAGCATGCACTCATATTGTTAATGTTTTTCTTCCTTTTCCTCCTAGTTCCTTTGGGTTCTATTAATTAACTAATAATTAATTTCTAATATTAATTACTAATAATTAATAATTAGTAAGTAAGAGTGTGTGTGATGTGTGAGTGTGGGCATGCATATACCATAGCATGTGTATAGCTTTCAGAGGACAATTCTAGGTAGTGGTCTCTTTCACCATAGGTTCCAGAGCCCGAACTCAGATCCTCAGGCTTGCGTGGCAAGTGCTGTCTGCTGGGCATCTCACTGGCCTGGTTTCTATCCTTTACTGGTGCTGGGATTACAGGCATGTCTCCACAGCTGGGTGTAAGTCACCTCCTAATGGCCCTGTCTTTTGGCTTCAACCCTAGCCTTACACAGCAGTGTCTTAAGCCTAAACTGCAGCCTATTTCTTGCTGCCAGTCAGTGGCCTCTCCACACCCTCAGTGCTCCGTTGAGTACCTTTCCCTTGCTTTCCCACCCCCTTTAGTCGTTTTTCTTAGCTTTAACTTGAACTCCAGCTTCCAGAATTTACACAGTCTTGGTAGTCTGTCCTGTTGCTCGAACTTTACAGAGCTGCTAGGTGCAGTGAGGTGTCTGGCTTCTAGTCATGTGACCCAAGGCACAATCTTGCCTGACTCTACAGCTCTGTTTAAAGAGGAATTTTTGTATAGTCAGCCAGGTGATGGTGGCACATGCCCTTTAATCCCAGCACTCTGGAGGCAGAAGTAGGCTGAGTTTGAGGCCAACCTGCTCTATAGAGTTCCGGACAGCCAGGATACACAGAGACCCTGTCTTGAAAAACAAAAATAAAACCAACCAGCCAAACAAGAAGCTTCTGTTAAAAAAGTACCTGATAGCTTTTCTTAGTGCCAAATTTTTCAAATTCATTATAACTCCAGGTATTGGCACTTTGAAGGTTCTCAGAACAGTGTTCTGTTCACAACACCTTTATAATCACTCAGAGAGTGACTCACACCGACAGATATAGAAACAACGGAAACAGCTGAGATTGTGAGATCCAGAGAAGCTGAAACAATTTTCTTAAAGTCACATGGTAAGGCTGAGGACATGGTCATTGGTAGAGCACCTCTAAGACAAAGCTCTAGGCTTGATTGCTGGCACTTTGAATGAATGAATGAATGAATGAATGAATGAATGAACAAATGCAGTTCAAAAGTAAGTAAAATAACCAGGTGTAGTGGTACAGGTCTTAATCCAGCAGCTGGGGAAGCAGAGGCAGGTAGATCTGTGTGAGTTCAAGGCCAACTTGATCTACACAGTGAGTTCCAGGACAGCTAGAGCTACATAGTAAGACCCTGTTTCAAAAGCAAAAACAAAATTTTAACATTTATACAAAAATGTGTGTGTGTGTGTGTGTGTGTTGTTGTGTGTATTGTGTGTGTGTGGTGTGCATAACTGTACCCACAACTCTCAGCAGTGTTGAGACGTTTATTATTTCTTGACTCTCTCCTTAGAGCACTCTTTTTCTTAGGGCATATTTTCATGGGTTTTCCTCCTAAGTCCCTCCCTTTTCAGAGACACAGCCAAGTAAGACCTCTCTGTCTCCCAAGAAGGGCTAGGCTTGGTTGTAAATCTGGCTTTGGCTTTGATTCTGAAAGTTTTTGTCTTCTGAGGCACAATGGCTAATGAGAAGAGTATTGACTTTGGATGGAAATAGGTCCTGCTGGTCTTTCCTACAGTAGTCATGTGACCCATGCCCAACCCAACCTTCCTGAGATGTTATTTCTTTGTCAAATGATAATGTTAGTACTTGCATTACAGCATAACCTTCAGCCCTGGAGATGACGTCTAGCAGGAATTCCATACGTCATTGCTGTTGTCAACATCACTTACCTCAGCTAGCACAGGAGCCAGTCAAGGGACCCGAGGAGACATCGTGCTATCAGCCTGCTCTTCCTTTTCAACCTCTGCAGAAATAATGTTGGGTGTGATCTCCCATGGTGCTCTTGGGAGATGTGCCACACACTTGCAGGACTTCCGGGGCTAGTATCTGCCATATCAGGTTCCGTGGGTGACTCTCCTGCTTTATTCACTGAATGGCAGTGTCTACTAGCATAGATGGGACTCTGTTACTCAGAGCAATGGCAGGAAGATGATATCAGATGCCAGTGAGTGAGGTAGTCTGTTCTGGGGTTGATCACCATTAGAAGGCATTGGTCACAGAAAGCTACCTGGATCTGGTTAAGAAAGATAAAAGAATGAAAACATCTAGGTTTTAAAAAGATGACAGGACTTAAGATACATCTCTATGAGCTGGGCAGTGGTGGTGCACGTCTTTAATCCCAGCACTTGGGAGGCAGAGGCAGGAGGATTTTTGAGTTCGAGGCCAGCCTGGTCTACAGAGTGAGTTCCAGGACAGCCAGGGCTACACAGAGAAACCCTGTCTCAAAAAACCAAAAAAAAAAAAAAAAAGATAAAGATATATCTCTATGGTGTGAATTATGTTTAGCACGTTCAAGGACCTGGGTTCCAACCCACAAGAAACAACAGAGGGGCACCAGCAGTACCAACGTGCCCCGCGGGTCAATATTTCTGGAGATAGAATACTGGTCTCAGCCAAGTTTGAGTTTTTTTTCTCTCCCTTCACAACCTCTCCACCCGTCTCTTCTTGGGGATCTAATGTCAACAGTGGGTGAACCCCGAGAGATTTACGATTCAGATGTTGCCACTTCTCCTTTAATAGTGTTCCCTGTGATAATCAAGGTTGGTGTTACCTCAGTAGGCTCCTGCTGAAAGGAACTTGAGAGAACATTGAGGGCTTTGGAGCATTGGGAAAGTGTCCCTTGAAGTTCCCCGGGGGAAATCAAGGGCAATGCTCTCTGGAACCTCTAAGTAGCAAAGTCACACCCTCCCCCACTTCTGCCAAGACCTCATTTCTGGGATCTTGCCCTTCTGTGCCCAGGAATCTCAAGAACAAAACGTGAAAGGGGTTTGTTTTTTATGCTGAGCCCAACCCCAGGCTTAGGTGCTAGTGTGCCTAAGACCTGGAATTTCTCTTTGGCTCTCAGCGTGAGTCATGATTGTTTCCCTTGCGTCACCTTCTGCATGTGACTTTTCATCTTCCATTCTGGCTTTGCTCCGGGAGACTGTGTGCTCACTGCCCATGCCAGAGACCCGCCGAAAGGTCACCCCAGAATGCCAACGCTGGGGGCAAGAATCTTACTCAGCAGCGTGGGTCCCGAACGGTGTGTGTTCCTTAACGCCCCGGCTTGGAGGGTAAAAGCAAGAGTAAGAAGTTCTAAAGGGGCCCCAAGTTCAGATTTTTAGAATGATAATATAACCAGGAGATTTTTTTCCCCCTCTGAATTGCTATAACCAGTACATGAACTTCTGCCATCCTCCGCCAAACCCAAAATGGAATTTACGATGAGCAGTTCTTAAATAGAGTGATCTGGAGGTGTTCGTTCCTGCCTTGGGAGATCCAGCCCAACCTTTTTCCAGACAGTTTCTTTAAATTCAGCTTGAGATGCCTCAGTGTCCTCCTGCGTGTGCATAAATGGACGCTGCTCAGCTTGGGTCAGATGAGTTTATCACGTGTCTTGACATATCAACTTGCATCAGATGCGTCTATCATGTGTCTTGACGTATCAGCACTTCCAGACACAGCTCGAGTCTGGGCACAGTGAGCTGAGGAGATTCTTCTGCTGCAAATTCAAGTCCTCAGTGAGTTTTTGTTATTATTTCAATGTCATATTTTTCCAGGCTGTTCCTGAAAGTCTTGATGCTTCTTACACATACACATACCTCCCCCGCCCCATATATACACAGGCTAACACACATACCATGCATACACATACCCCATACACAAACACATACGCACACATATACATATACACTAACACACTGTGACACACACCATATATATACACACCCCAATCACAAACATACACATATACTAACACACAAATACAGAAGTCATACGCATACACACACACACCACACACACTCATATACACACACAAACACATACATATGCACACACACACTCACTGTTTTAATGACCAAGTCTTGGTATGTAGCTGTGACTGGCTTGGTACTGCTATATAATTCACACTGGCATCTGACTTGTGGCAATCTTATCACCTCAGTCTCCTTAATACTAGAATTACTGGCCCATCACACCTACCTGGAACTTTTCTTGTTTCTAAACAATTTAAATAGCATTTATTGCATTTTACCATTCAGGCACTATGGGAAATCCAAATGATATTCTCTCTCTCTCTCTCTCTCTCTCTCTCTCTCTCTCTCTCTCTCTCTCTCTCTTTTCTCGTGCTCTCTTTAAAATTGTATTCAGGATGTATGTGTGTCTGTAGGAGTGCATGCTGGTGTCTATAGAGGCCAGAAGAGGGCATCAGATTACCTGGAGCTGTAGTTACCAGGGACTGTGAGCTGCCAGCTAAGGGTGTTGGCAACTGCACTTGGGTCCTCTGGAAAAGCAGCAAGGGTGCTTAACTGCTGGGCAGTCTCTGCAGCCTTCAATGAGAGTAATAATTTAATATCATTAATTATTTATGGCATCGGGCTCCTACATGGTTCTTCAAGCCAGTGATGTTTACCCCCCTTCCCCCAAAAAGATCAGTTATATACAAAAATACTTTCAAGTTTGCTTTTTTAAATATAAGTGTCCTTTAACATGTTATTTTAAAATTTTCTTTATATGTGTAATTTATTTAGAAAATTTCTCCTGCAAAGTATTTTGATCATAGATTTCCCCCCCTCCTAATTCTTTCCAGATTCTCCCCACCATCTTATTCACCCAACTTTGTTGTTTTCTCTCTATTAAAAAAAAAAAAAAAAACAGCAATAATAAAAAACCAAGAATAAAGTAAAAGCCTACACAAAGCAAAACAAGACAAAAAGCCTACAAAAAATATTTATTTACTTCTTTTAAGTAACATTTATTTATTGATTTAAGTGTGTGTGTGTGTGTTTGTGCGTGTGTGTGTAGACACACATACTACAGGGATGTGGAGGTCAGAGGACAACCTGCAGGAATCTATTCTCTCCTTCCAGTATGTGAGCCCTAGGTATAGAATCAAGTCGTCAGGTTAGGCCACAATTAGCTTTAGAAATGATATTCCCTAATTTCAACAGTGTTTTTCAACTGTCCCTCTTTTAGGAAAGAGCAATGTGAGGCAAAGGAGAGGAGGCAGGAGAAGCCTGTCTTGGCAGAGTCTCTCTTGGCAGCTCTCCTTCACATCTTCCCAGGATCTTCATTCACGTTTCCAGCAGTCCCCTAGAACATGCTGACAAGAGAAGCCAGGCTTTCAAAGAGCATGTGTTGCACCATCTTTATTAATCAAGGCACTGCTCTCTTTTGGAGGACTTCATGCTTACCCCTCAGTGCTATGCAGTGCAAAGTGTGCTCCATGTCCTCTGGACAGCTTCAGGGCTGAGAGGAGACCTAACCAGAAGCTGTCTCTTCTGTGGCTCATCCAGTGCCTCTGCAAGGCATACACAGGGAAGGATGCACGCCAAGTGTGATCCACTGGCTAGCTGAGGCTAGCTTCAAAGCAGTCGTGGTAGTGTTTAAACTTCCACACTCAGTCACTGCTGCAGACTAATAGAAAGACCTGTGGCAGGGAAAATGTGATTTTATGCACACAACATGTGGTTCTGTTTAGCACCTAGCAGACAGCAGACAGTGGGATTAGGTTGAATGCTCTGTTAAATTCTGCCTTCTCCTTTCTGTGCCTTTTATTATAGGCATTTGTATATTAAGACTATTTAAAACGTAGATTTGGGCCATTGAGGTGGCTCCTCAGGCAAAGGTGTTTGCTGCCAAGATGAATGGCCTTCTTGATTCCCAGGTTCTACATGGTAGAAGGAAAGAACCCAGTTCTGCGGGTTGCCTTCTGACTTCTGGGGTGGAGGGCAGTGTCATGTGCTTACTTATACCAATACCCTGTACAAATAAATAAATATAAACTATTTTTAAAGTATAGACTGATTTGATGTGCTTATGAAATGCATTCCTAGGTATGTCCCTTTTATTGTCTACTTGACACAAGCCAAATTCGTCAGGAAAGAAGAAAAACCTCAAGTGAGAAAATTCTTCCATCAGCAGGTCTGTGGGGCATTTTCTCTTTCTCTTATTTTCTTTCTTTCTTTTTTTTTTTTTTTTTTTTTTTGCATATTGATGTGGGAGGGCCCAGCCCTCTGCATGCACTGATACTCCTGGGCAGGTAGTCCTGGGCTATACAAGGCAGGCCAGGGCTAGAGACATGGCTCAGTGGTTAAGAGCACTGACTACTCTTCCAGAGGTCCTGAGTTCAATTCCCAGCAACCACATGGTGCCTCACAACCATCTGTAATGGGATCTGATTCCTTCTTCTGGTGTGTCTGAAGATAGCTATAGTATACTCATATAAATAAAAAATAAATAAATCTTTAAAAAAAGAGGAAGAAGAAGAAGAATAAGAAGGCAGGCTGAACAAGCCATGAGGAACAAGCCAGTAGGCAGTGTTCCTCTGTGGTCTCTGCTTCAGTTCCAGGTTCCACCCCTAAGTTCCTGTTCTAGCTTCCTGTCACGATGGACTGTAAGCCCTGAGATGAAAGAAACCCTTTTCTTCTTGAGTTGATTTTGGTCATGGTCCTTATCACCTCAATAGAAACCCTACTAAGACACTCTCTAACAAGATTTTAAATTTAAGCCAAGAGTGGTAATACATGCCTTTAATCCCAGCACTCTAGAAGCAGAGAGAGGTGGATCTGTGTGTTTGGGACAACCTGGTCTACAAAGTGAGTTCCAGGACAGCCAGGGCTATACAGAGAAACCCTGTCTCAAAGGAAAACAAATAAACAAAAGACATTTTTTTAATTAAAAAATGTTCTTTGTTTATTTCACATGCATGTATGTGTGTAGGTGTGTGTGTGGCATGGTACACATGTAGATGATTTAGAGGAACTGGCTCTTTCCTTCCACCATTTGGCTACCAAGCATTGAACTCAGTTTGTCAGGCTCTGTGCTTTGCTGAGTCACTCCTTTGGCCCAGGAGTTTAACAACAAATATTTTCTGGGTATATATGAAGTATTGTGATTGGGGCTGGGAAGAATAGAAATAAGTGAATAAATAGACCATCCCTTGCTTTTTAGAAGTTTACAATCAACAAACGCTACCAGATTGTAGGCTCAAAATATGGCTAACTGGGCAGGCAGGCTCCTACCCACAAGGAGCTTCTGTCATCCCATGATAGATAGACAGATAAGTAGATCATTACACATGTTTCAATTTGAAGCATTTGGAGTATACCTCTTGGTTAGAAATTTGAAGAGTATGTTAGAGGTTTTGTAAAAATCTCAACACCTAGTTAACTAGCCCTCAGGACCTGTTGGGGGAGTGGAGTCTGTCTCAGGAATAGCAGCTATATGAGATGTAACCAGGAGACAGGGAGGAAGGAGGAGGGAACAAAAGCGGGTTGATCATTTTCAGATGACATTAAATTATCTTTTGACACCGGCTGTATCTTTTTTATAACAGAAAATGGAAACAACTCTGTCCTTGACCTTCAGAAAGAAATTGACTTACCTAGCTTAACTATTCAAACAAACAACTGTGTACTCTCTTCAATTCCTGTGATGGTTTTGATTTACTGTAAATGACGGAATTTAATGAACTAAATTATGCTATTTAAATGCATTTTGTGAATGGTGCTGTAGTTTGTTTCAAAGCATTATGTCTATGCTAAATTGTGCTGTAAACGATATGGTACGGAACATATGTGCTGTACTCATAATTTAACTGTTGTTCTGCAGTGCTTCCTGCTAGGACGCACTGAGGAAGGAGCCTTTATTTACCTGGTGAAATGAAGGTGATATCTCAGCAAATCACTAGGTCTTGCTGACCTTGGCAGAATTACAGTGCTAATATTTTCACATGGATGAACTCTTCTCGAAGAATTTCTCTAATGTATATGGCAGAAATAGGCTTTCCATTATAACTGGGTATATATGGTAGATCTTCTCTTCTCATTTTTCCCCTTCAACAAACATTTACTGCAGTCATTGCAAGGATAATTCTACCTCCGCCGAGGTTCATGTCTGCTCCTGGCTTCTCAGTGTAATAGGACATGGAGGCTTGTCCTGCAGGAATGCTGGCGGCCTTTCCAAAAGGGCCCAAGTTAAACAGCACCCCACTTTACTTCTTTTTAAACCATTCAAGAAATAAAAAATAGAATACTCAGGCCAAAATACTGCTTTATTGTGGACATAGGCTACATTGACTTCATTTAGGAGTAAATGGGCTTCCTAACAGAATCCAGCATTATATCCCAGCTTCCTTATGTGGGAGATTTAATATTTTATTATTATTATCATTATTATTATTATTTTAGTATAGAATAGAATTTATTCAGGGCATGAGGAGGGAGTTGAGAGGTTAGTAGAGACAGAGAAAGAGAGAGAGAGAAAGAGAGAAAGACAGAGAGATAGAGAGAGAGAAAAGAGGGCAGCTATGAACACATGGAGGAGGGGGAATGGGGGAGAGAGAGGATAAGGGACAAGAGGACAGAGTAGGAGCAAGAAAGTAAGAGAGGGGGAGATTTAGTTTTATTATTATTGTTATTATTTTTCTTTTTGGTTTTTGGAGATTGGGTCTCTCTTTACAGTCTTGGCTATCCTGGAATTTGCTATATGTAAATCAAACCGCATGTAAGATTTACACACACACACACACACACACACACACACACACACTCGCACACACACACACATACAGAGAGAGAGAGAAGAGAGAGAGAGAGAGAGAGAGAGAGTGCTATATATAATCAGTTAAGAAAAAGTTTATCCCTAGAGAGAAATCCACCAAATTTTTGAACCATTTGGGATGACGCTTCCATTTTTCCTCTCAGAGGTTCATCTTCACAATGGTATGATTCTACTCACTGATGGTAGAAGAGAAAGCATTGATTCCTTTGGCACCTGTAAGCCCTGGGGTTCTGGAAAAGTTAGTTGACACTTACCATTTTTTCCTTATCAGTTACATGTGTTCTATGGGCACAGATGAAACCAGTAGTGGTAACATAATACCATACAGTAGATGGCTTACCCAGAAGACATCTTCTCACCAATCTGGAAGTCCAAGATTAGGTACTGATGAATGTGGTTGGTTTCTGATAAGGCCTCTATTTCTGACTTATAGGTGGGTGCCATCTTGCTACATGTCCATATGTCCTTCTTTGTGTGCTCATCCATGGATGGATACAGAGCAGGCTCTCTGGTGCCTCTTCTTGTAAGGACACTAATTCTCTCATATGAGGGCGTCACCCTTTTGACTTTATTTAACCTTGATTACCTCCTTATTAGTCCTGTCTTTAAATACAGTAGAGTAGTGATCACGGCTTCAACATGTGAATTTGGTGACACAGTGGAAGAAAATTCAGTCCCCAGGAATCTCAATGAATGGCAAGTCAAGTGATCTGCTTCGTCTCTCCTCTCTGTGGGAGTGCATACCTCATGTTGTCGAATGAAGTTACCAGTTGTGATGGCTGATCTCGGTTGTTGACTTGACCATATCTGGAATCAACTGAAACCCAAGATGCTGGGTACTCCTCCAGTGAGCGATTTTCTTCTTTTCTTCTCTTTTTGTAGGGTTTCTCTTGTGTAACTCTTGCTGTCCTGGAATTTGCTCCGTAGACAAGTCTGACCTCAAACTCAGAGATCTGTTTGTCTCTGCCTCAGAGTGCTGGGATTAAAGGTGTACTCACCTTAATCAGATTATCTGAATTGATAAGATCCACCCTAAAGATGGGTATCACCTCCTTGTAACAGGAAAACAGGAACCATTTTTGCCTGATTGCTCTCACTCCCACTGGCAAGTCCATCTATTCTGCTGCTGCAGTATCCTTTCCGTGATATTAGAACCAGCTGCTTTGGGCTTCCAACATAGACTGAGGAATCATCCTATCCATTCTGTTCCTTTAGGGACCCTGACTAATATGGCAGTATATCAAGTGACACCATGAATATTAACTTGGTAAGATAGTTGGGTTTTGTTTTTAAGATTAAGTTAAGTATGTATATATGTGTGCTTCTGTGCATGTAATTCCCGGTACCAAAGATGCTAGAAGACAATATCGGCTCTCCTGGAACCAGAGTTACAGTCATGAGATGCCATGCAGCCACTGAGCCATTTCTCTAGGTTGATTACTAAAACGTTTAAAGTACAATACAGAGATGGCTCATCAGGTGAGGGCATATCCTTCCCCCCCAACCCCCGAAAGCCAGGTAACCTGACTTCTATTCTTAGAACTCACAGTAGGAGAAAACAGAATCCTGAAAATTACTCTTTGGCCTTTGGCCTTTACAACTAACTGTGCTTGTGAATGCATGTGTGCACACATGTATTATACCACACACACACACACACACACACATACATACAGAAGTATGGGGGGTGATTGGGTAATGCTTGATTGTGGTTGCTTCCCTCTAAGAAAGACCAAAGGGAAAAAACTGTTGATATTTTTTTCATAATGACCTAAAATATTTGACAACTTGAGTTTTTAATAAGCCTATCTTCTAGCGACAATTTGGAGTTTGAGAATCCAAATTGTCTAGAGCTTGAGAACCTGATGCCTCAGCCTTGAGCCACTCCTGGGATCACAGGCAGGTGTGCCTGTCGCCACATCGGGCACCGATGATGCTTTTGAGGTAGAGTTTATTTTAATTTTTTTTTTAATCAATGCGTGAAAGGTTAAGAGATGAAATCTAGAAAGGTTAGGTCTCTAACTGAACTGTAAAAGGAAATCATAATATAGGCAATGGGCAGAGAAAATTAAGCCAGTGGGAGAATGTTCTCAGTCTAATGAGATTGCCTCTGAATATAGCAACTTAGAATTCGGAGTATGCAAATGGCTGGTTAATTTTGACGAGTTGCTGCAAGGGAAGAGTGACTTTCTGTCTTTTTTCCTGGGCTGTGTTTGGCATTTTCATCGGTGATTCATTTAACACGTTTCCTGGTAATATTCTATGTTTATTGCAGAAGCAGGAAGAATAAATGCTACAACTGGTGTTTGTTTTTTTCTTTTTTCTTTTTTAAACATTGTGGGTCAGCGAGATGGCGTAGCTGGTAAAAGTGCTTGCTGTGTGAGCCTGAGTTCAATCCCCAGAATCCATTCGGGAAGAAGAGAACCAATCCCTGGAAGCCGTCTTCTAGCGTGCACATACATATTATGGCGCATGCGTGCCTGCCCCACCTACCCTCCCACCCCTAATTTGAAACTGAAAATATCTTTTTTTTTTTAAAAAAAGATTTTATTTATTTATTTTATGTATATGACAAGTACACTGTAGCTGTCTTCAGACACACCTGAAAAGGCCATCGGATCCCATTACAGATGGTTGTGAGCCACCGTGTGGTTGCTGGGAATTGAACTCAGGACCTTTGGAAGAGCAGTCAGTGCTCTTAACGCTGAGCCATCTCTCCAGCCCTGACACATATCTTAATGGCAAATAAAAATTTAAGAAATATATGATGTTGGAGCTTATCTACTTGCTTTGTTTTTAAAATAGCTTTTAATTTTTAAAATTTTATTTTTATTTATGTGTGCATGTGAATGCAGTTGTCCTTGGAGAACAGAAGATGGCATTGGATCCCACTGGAACTGGAATTATGGATGGGTGGTTACGAGTCACTCTGTAAGTGCTGGGAACTGAACTCAGATCCTCTGTGAGAGCAACAATCATGCCTATTTGCTGAGCCTTCTCTCTACCTCATGCCTTTTCTTTTCTCTTCCTCTTCCTCCTCCTCTTCTTCCTCCTCTTCTTACTCCTCCTCCTCCTGGATATGAAGATCTGCTCAGGAGTAGGAGCCATATGAATTTTATCAGAAACACAGAAGGGTCTGTGAACATCCCTGATACCTGGAGGTCATGTCTCTCTCACTGGCTGCCATGAGTGGGTGTGAATGGGTCAAACAGGATTTTCTGCAAGAGTAACATGAAATTATAATGCTGTAGATTCTATATTTTTGTGAGTGCCATAAACATAGAATATTGCCCACTTATTCTAGCACAGTGCTGGGTTAGCTGACGTACAGCTAGAAGCTAAAACTAGGAGAGGTAACTGTCATTACAAGAGTTGCTTCCTTTTCCTCCCCCTTTCTCTTTTCCCTTCTTTTCCTCCCTGCTCTCCCCTCCTCCTCTTTCTCCTCCCCCTTTTTTGTTTTGAGATAGAGTTTCATGTATTCTTGACTAGATTTGCACTTGGTGAAGCCAAGGGTGACCCTGAACTCCTGATCTTCTGGCCTCTGCCTCTCTAATGCTGAGGTTGCAAGCACAAGCCGCTGCACCTAGTTTGAAGTATCATGAATTCCTGAGACAAACCCTCACAATCAAAATGACACACTCACAGATAACGAAACCAAGAAATATTAAGGGACTTGCTTGAAGTCATCCAGGAAATTAGTGATGGACCCGAACTGCCCTCCCATCAGCCCAACATTTCCGATACACAGGAAAGGGAGCACATGTAGCCATCCCACTGAGAGCAAAGGAAGCTTCTTGAATGACACCCAAACCATGAGGGTTACAGAACAAGATCATCTGAATGCTGAGACACATGTTAGGCCTCTCTTTAAAAAAAAAAATTATTTTATTTATTATAATTGTGTATGTATATGGAGATTAAGGGAAAACTTGTGGGAGTTGGGGTTTTTTTTTGGAGGTGGTGATGGTGGGGCAGTTCAAGGAATCAAGCCTAGGTTGTCAGGCCTGGCAGCAAGTGACCTTACCTGCTGAGACATTTTACCCACCCCTATTTTTGATATTCTAAAAATTAGAGAAGCTCGTGACTCGACCTAAGATGTTTAAATATTATTCCAATTAATCTAGTGTTAGCAGACTGTTCAGGTGTATACCAGATTTATACAGGGATACGATTAGATGATTTAGATAAAATCCTAGTGTAGAAATTTAGGTATACATCTGGGCTTTAGTAGGGAATGAGCCACAGACCTTCAGCCTTCTTGTCCTTCTTTGCCCTAGCACTCTGTCCTCTGGGACTCTGTCATGTGAATTTGAGTCAGCTTGGGTCGCTCAGGAGTGCGCCACACTTACTTTCCTTTCTCAGCAACCTGTGTATTCTTATTGTTCAAGACCTGAACATTATTACTGTTATTGTTATATGTTAGTCTGGATTTTAAAGCTTCTCTGTCTTGACCAATGATGGCATCCTAAAAGTAAGGATATGTTAGGACTCTCAAGTGAGAGGCATGGCTTCCAACTTTCAATTCGTGCACCCTAGAAATATTTAGTCTACAATATTTAAAGGCATTTGTGTAAACAACTGAAATCTTTCTTTGGGGAAATTAAAACAACAGGACTTGATTGCATAGCATGATTTTGTATTTTGCAGATGTTAATATTTAATCATATGCAGAGCCATTTAGCTTAAGTGCATTAATGTAACTCATTTAAAAGAGGCCAGTAATTGTCCTATTAACTCCCAGTCTGGATGTTATCTGCTCTACCCTGCTGGCAAGGCCAGAGGGGGACTCTTCTATTGGCACCCACAGAGATTGCTCTGATCTGTTGAAAATCCTGTTAAAATCTAATTACTTAGGAGAATCAGCCAGGGAATATCTAATGAGCTCAAGGAAACCCACTAGAAGGATTTCAGTGCTACTAGTGACTGGGTTGTTCCTTATACTAGCAGCACGTGGATGCATTTTCTGCTTTATAAGGTGTGGTTCTCATTTCTTATAATTGTATGTCACAGATTTTCCTGATCAGTGAAAACAGCTTAATTTCCTATGAAGGAGAAGTGATCAGGAGATGTTTAAATATGTGCTGTTTATTTCCTGGTAATTATTGCTTCTCATCATCAGATGCTTAAAGAAGTGGGCACTATCTCTAGCGAAACCATGGTGTGGGATAACAGTGCAAACACAATGACCCTAAAAGTTTGAAATTTTAATCTAGAATGAAAAGCACTCGTAAAGAAACTTGGAAACCACGATTCTCTACAATCCCCTCAAAATACTGCCAAACAAATCGATGTATGAAGAAGACAACGTGCCTTACTGTTTTAGTAAATATTGCCGTGAGAACCGTATGACTTGGATTTCCTTCTCTCTTTAGTGCTTAGCAGTGCCTTTCTGTTGCTAACCCAGCCTGTTTTCTTTTCATGGTTGGTGTGTTCCTCTTCTGTGTACTTAGGACTCCATTTCCCTAAAATTAGATGGTTGGTCCATGTGCTGTTTCAGAGGACAGGTTTTGGCAGTAGATCTGAAGTATTCAAAAACTGATTCTTAACTTTCACATGCAACTAACATACTTCTTCATTTTCCCCTCCTCAATTTGTATCTCTATACAATGGGACTGTTAATGACCTTATCCAGGATCCTGTGAAGCAGCAGGCTAGGAGGGTTCTGTGAAGAAAAGCATGTAAATGCTTAGCAGAGTGTCTTCCATGTTAGAGGAGCTCAAGAAATGATAGTTATTTTCGACGACTAATTAAATTTTGGAATATGAAAGAATTGTAAAACCTAAGATTCATTAAAAACGAATATAGGGTGAATTCCTATTACCCCTAATGTACTTCTATCATCGTGTTCATATGAAATTTGTTGAAAAAAATTAAAAAGGACCTATTTTTAGTAGCATTCTCATGAACTTCATTCCAAAGTTTATCAAGTTTTTAGTCAATGCATCATTTTATAACGTAGATTGATGCCAGAAGATGACACCAGAAACAAAATGTGGTTTGGTGATACATTACCTAGAAAAATCCTTGTCTTGATGACAAATTATTATTGGAATATTATATAAGATTTTAATGATTGAGGAGAAAAAAGACTATTACATATTATTTCAACAATTAGCAATGTAACTATTATTTAAAATGATTATCTGGTCTAAGGAACTTGGCAGCTGAAATGCTCATCTTGACATTGCTTTTATTTTCTGTTATTTGGTTGCTGTCGAAGTTAGATTTTCTCTTTTGCCTAAAATATAGAAGGAAATCTGTTTGAATTCTGTTTGAAATCAGACTATTTTGAGGCAGAAGTGCAGGTTCCCTTACTACAGTGATGCTATTCATTATAATTTGACAAGGAGGTACTTTTTGTACTTAAATTTTATTTATTTATTTTTTATAGCAACTTTATAAGGTAGCTATACTGCACAGTATCATAGAAAATTCAAAGATATACAGGATATTTGTATATATGCAATTTTATTGTATTTCTAGTATAAAAGATATACAGATAAGTTATAATGTACATTAGAATGTTTCAACAAAATCATATTTGCTTAATATGACTTGCTAATAGTTCATAATTTGATTATTTTCCTAAACTAGATTTTCCCTAAATTATTTGATTTGAGTTAATCATTCTATTTTGTAGGGAGAGTTGTCAGAATTAAATGAACTTATAACTGTCATTGTTAAAAGTTTTACATATAATAGGTGATTTAAAACTATTTTGTCTATAGAAAATATTTTTTAAAGGTTTATTTGTTTTGATTTTATGTACATGAGTGTTTTGCACGTATTAATATGTGCCACCTGTGTGCCAGGTGCTCCTGGAGGCCAGAGGGTGTTAGATCTGAAACTGGGATGTCTGTGTACTGCCATTTTGTTGTTGGGAATAGATCTTGGTACTCTGTAAGGGCAGTAAGCACTCTTAACCACTGAGCCATCTCTGCAGCCCCAAGTAAAATGAGTTAAACCTTTTAAAAAATTAATTTACGTGTGTGTGTGTGTGTGTGTGTAAAACAGGGCATGCAGCAGAGTATACTCATGGAAGTCAGAGACAACTTTTGGGAGTCAGTTCTCTTCTACACATGGGTTCTGGGAAGCAGGTAGGTCGGTCATCAGGGTTTACAGTGCCTTTATCTGTTTTAGACAGGGTCTCATAACTAGGCTGGCCTTGAACTCAGAGGCAAAGATGACTTTGAACTTCTGATCCTTCCAAATGCTGAAATTATAGACCTGCACTTCCATGCCAGCTGAGGGGAAGTGAGCCTCGAGGGTTCCCCAGGAACTATGGGATTAGTACCCTTTTAAAAGGGGTTTTGTCTCCACTCCCACAAAACAGACATAGACCAGAACCACACAATATTAACCAAAAAGCACCATGAAAAATCCATGATGGAATTAAAGTTAGAAAAACATTTGGCTTTCTAACGTCTTTCCTAACCCATCTTCTGCCCTTCTGCTGTCTCACCTAAACTCTGCTTTCCCAGTTAGGTACATTGAAATGTAATCCACAGTTAAAGGGTAAAGTCCACACCAGAGCCCGCTGCTTGGGGATGGCTGTCCCATCTGTAAGAAGACCTATACAACAACAACAACAAAAAAAATAAATAAACCAAAAAAGAAGACCTATAGACTTTGGATCCTTGCAAGGGCTTATTTTCGTGGCTCCATTAATCTGGCTACACGATGTTTTCATTTGCAAGATTTTAGCAATAAAGTGACGGGGGTGCGGTCCAGTACATGAGAAGCACCAGGCTCTGTTGTTCATTGTTCCTGCCTCCTGAGGACTTGGTGCTGACCCCTTTGCCTTTAAACATCGTGCAGTCAGGTCCCGTTCATGAAGCAGAGGGCCAGCCCTCTATCCCTACACTGAATCTGTAGGTGCCTGGATTCCAGATCTTCCCAGCCTGAACTTTAAGTCATTCTCTGTTACTTGTAAATGATTCAGTCTCAGGTGTTTTGTTACAGTAGCCCCAACAGGCTAAAGGTAGGGGTGTAGGAATGCAAAACAAGACAGGCAAGAAGAAGGATTAACACAATCATTATTAAAGCCAATATTGTGATATAATGTCATTTCATGAAACTTTCAACTCAGCCTAAATCCTTGTCAAAATCCTTGGACTCTTGACAACATATAAAACCACAGCTTAATCCTGTCTGTGCTGGGGAATTCATATATATAACATGAATAAACTAGCTCATCCTTGTTAACAGAAAACAAATGTAAATACATACGTTAAAAAATTGCAGGAAACACTAGTTTGACAACAAAAGTAAAATTGGTCACAAAAAAGTGGGCTTTCTTACCTCATGCTTTTTCCAAAGTTAAACTCCTCTTTCAGCAAAGGGTATATGTCTTTTTTTTTTTTTTTTTTTTTTTGGTTTTTCGAGACAGGGTTTCTCTGTGCAGCCCTGGCTGTCCTGGAACTCACTCTGTAGACCAGGCTGGCCTCGAACTCAGAAATCCACCTGCCTCTGCCTCCCAAGTGCTGGGATTAAAGGCGTGCGCCACCACCGCCCGGCAAAGGGTGTATGTCTAACCCCATGTAAAGTGTGTGGCCCTGTGTCCTGCCCTTCTTCCTTTTCACGGCTCTGCCTGGCGCATGGTATAACATATTAACACAGCTAATAACCCTACTCCGCTATGGGTTTACATTTCTATCTGTATTGACTCTCTCACGGTAACCTGGCCCAAAGCCAAGTGTGTTGAGCTTCCTGTTTGAAAATGGACTCCATGTTTTCTGAAAAAACCAGATTAAGTCATGCTGAGGGTCAAAAGACTGTTTTCTGTACTATTTAATATAGCTGTTACCTAATCATCATCTTTCTCTACAAAAAAGAAACTGTTCACCTGGCCTAATCTGATGGAGTGTTTTGTTTTTCTCGAGCAAAAAAAAAAAAAAAAAAAAAAAAAAAGTGATAACATGACCTCAGTGACCCCCAATCACCATGGTTTCAATTATTTTGGTAACATTACTGTTTTCTACATTTACCTTCACCATCCTGTCTGTTTCACCTTGATTGCTGTTGGGCCTTGCTTTTTCCTCTCAGTATTTTATTACCAAAAAAAAAAAAAAAAATTAATTGCATAATATATCTGTCACTCCAAATACTAAATTGTGTTCTTTTCAGTGTCAGTGCATGTGGAGTCCGATAGACCAGTTCTAGCAAGATGTGTTATTTCACTTCTTTAAGGACATTTATGTATCAGAGGACAGTGGATAGTGTTTAATTTTCAAATTTAGCTGTAGTTTAAAACAATATCAGTTTCTTTCAGTTAGAAAGTACAAATATGACTGGTTTTTATTGTTTACAACTTAGAAGATTTCATTAGATGGCAATTTAAAAATTATCACTGTGTTTACTCTGCAAACTAAAACTTCAAGCCTTATTACGCGCGTTCTGATTTATGCTGCTAATAATGCTTCAGAGTAGCTGAATAATCTTTAAGACAAAATTACACTTCTCCAGAAATTTATTATTATTACACATTTGTATTTTATTAATTTATTTATTTTGTGGGGGAAGTGTGTGCCACAGCCCAGATTTAGAGGTCAAAGGACATCTTGTTGGAGTTGGTTCTTGCCTAACGCAAGTCCCAGACATCGAACTCAGCTTGCTAAACTTAGCAGCAGACACCTTCAGCCACTGTGCCAACTCACCAGCCCTGGAGATTTACTATTTTATTGTAATATTGTGAAGTTACGCCCTCCCCACCAAAGGCTAGGGAAGATCCTTCTTTTACTTCTTAGATATCATGCAACTGTATTGAATGAGCCAATTAGGATGAAGTCCCAGCTGTTCTGTTTTGTATTATTTAATTTGGCTGCTGTGTGCCTGCTTACACAGCTGAAGAGGGACAAGGCCTGGCTGTCTATGCAGCTAGCAGAGGCCTCAGCAGCTACTGACCAGTCAATCTAGGAGTCCCGAGCGAGCAACTCAAACAAGTGCTTTCCGAACGTAAGGCCTGTGGCAAAGTCATCACTGCTTGACAGGCAAATGAGGAAAAAAATATGACAAACTTTCCATGAAGCTACATTTATTGAATTGAAAGAATATTTTTTTCTGATATTTTTCTTTTTAATATAGTCACCCTTTTATGAATTATAATAAAGGATATTCCCAGTGCTTCTACATTCCTGTGTGGCTCCCCTACCCCAGTCTTCTGAAATGTTCTTGAAACCTAAAAGTCTTAGATACACCCATCACTCACACGAATCTGCTTTCTTGCCCCTTGAGTGGTCGGTAGGAATTCTTATATTGCCTAATTAGGGCAGAGGTTAAACAAGACACACAGAGAATTGCCTAGTGTTGTCCTTGGTACTGTATAGATGCTGCCAGCATCTCTTCAATCTGAATTTTTGGTACAGGCCTCAAGGTTGTATATGTGTGCTCTCAAGTACCATGGTGTATGTGTGGAGGTCAGAAGCCAACTTTCAGAAACTGGTTCTTTTCTTGTTACCTTGTGGGGCCAGGTGATTGAATTCAGGAACTCAAGATTGGCAACAAACTCTTTTACCTGGTTAGCCATCTCTGCATGCTGGTTCATTCTTTCCATTGAGGAGAGGGAAGAGAGTAAGTCAGAGCCAGGCACTGCTTGGCACATAGTAGACGGCAAATAAATGTTATTTTAGTCTATGAGATCCTAAAGTGGAAGGGTGTGGTAGGCAGATGGTGTGTGAGTTAGGAGCAGTAGAATGAGTTCTAGATATTAGTGCGGTAGTGACTGAAGTCAGGAAAGCAAGAACAGAAGAGCCTAAACAGGCAGGCAGTGATGGTTCTAAGTTAGCCCATGGAACCTGCCATCATCCCAGCAAGCAGACTCAAGGAGCCTCCCAGGACCCATGACATTCTACAACCTCCTCCCATAATTTTTGGACTATCCACCTTAGATGAAAATGTTCCCCTTCTGAGATTTTTAGTCCTCAAGACAGAAGTCTCCCTATGACACCTCGTCCACCTTGGGTGCTGTTGGCGCTAGCATAATTTCCCACAGTCACAACTGTGCTGGAAGATATAGAGTCAGAGAGGTCCCTGGACCTAGTGTGCTTACTCCCCCATAAGAAGAACTCTCTTCACCAAAGAACAGCTTGGCTGTCAGGGAAGTGTGCCTTCTCTGACAGCATGCAGCTTGAGCAGAGACACATGGAGAAGTGGGGAAGAGCCAGTCAGAACCAACTAAGCCAGCCCGGCATTTAAAGGGTGGCAGCTGCTGCAGCCAGTGTTACCCTCATACTCAACAGCAAGGTCCTGTACGAAAGGGTGATGAGGCTTGTTCATAGCCTGGCTTTTGTTACCAGCCATCTGGCTGTTGGTAAGACTTGATGGGGTTTATGATACTCTCTTTTCATTTTATCCCAAGGGATATGGTTACATCACAAGTCCTATTCTCGGGTGCAGGTTTGGTCTGTCTAGATGCATAGTTTGTTTGTTTAATATATATGAATACACTGTTGCTATCCTCAGACACACCAGAAGAGGGAATCAGATCCCATTATAGATGGTTGTGAGCCACCATGTGGTTGCTGGGAATTGAACTCAGGACCTTTGGAAGAGCAGTCAGTGCTCTTAACCGCTGAGCCAACTCTCCAGCCCATATGCATAGTTTTAAAGTTTTCTAGGTTTGATTTTAATTCCCAGTCTAGTTCTTCTTGGAAGGGACCTAGACTGAACTGTGGATTTGTCATTGAATGTCACTGCGTCGTCCAGAGCTCTAGGATCTCTTGGTGTCCTTCTTTTTCTAGCACCTAGGAGATACATACCATATTTATGGAGTCTCCACTTTCACAAAGGTCTGGGAGACAGTTTAATGTATCAACAAACCTCAATATTGATGGAAAATGTAACTTTTTTAGACCTTGGTTTTGGTTGCTGTTGTCTATGACCAAAACAACTTGGAAAAGAAATGGCATATTTCATCTTACAAGTTTTAGCCCATCATGGAGGAAACCCATGCAGGAACACAGGGCAGGAGCTTAAAGCTGAAACCATGGAGGAATGCTGCTTACTGGTTTGCTCCTAATCTCTGTCTCTCTTTGTCTCTCTGTCTCTCTGTCTCTCTGTCTCTCTGTCTCTCTCTCTCTCTCTCTCTCTCTCTCATAAACAATGGGTTATATTTGGGGATATGTGTTTATACAAATACATACATAGGTAAAGTTGAAATTTCTCTTTAATTTCAACTGCAAGAAAAAAGTTAAAGCTAAAAGTAGATTTATTGTTTAATCATCACTAGTTAAGGGTTGATCACAAGATAAATGTATTAGACATGCCTCTAAATGAATTCTGAAAGCTTCATTCTGAGGGCTAGATAAACCTTTTAGTTTTGTGTTGAATGTCTGTTATCTTTAATCTGTGCTCAGAGTCCTGTAATTCTGTGCCTTGACCACCAGCGCTGAGTTCTGTCTCATGAGAAGCAGATCCTTGTCGTGGGTGCTCATGAGGAGAATCAGTACAGCATGGAGCTGTTGGCTACTCACAGATAGGGTGACAAGCCAGGCATGTCTCCAGTGCCTGGGTCACCTTCCACTGAGATGGCAGCTGCTGGCAGAAGTGAGGACGAGTTTGGCCCATTCCGTCCCTTGGTTGTTTTGGTTTGTTCGTTGTTATTGTTTTAGCAAATAAAACATGGTAGGCTGGCTGAAAGCAGACAAACTTGGGCACAGTTGTTTCTCAGGCTCCTTCTCTCTCCAACTCAGTCGAGTCGCCATGAGAAAAAAAAAAATAGCACAAAGAGTTTAGGAACAATGGTAACTCAATCTCTGGGCGCAACAACTAAAACTTAATCTTGTAAACCTTATTAAATCTAATCCTCTGGGGTGGATCCTTGCAGATCCACCATGACACCAGGAAACTCTACCACTACATCTTGTCCATGTGCTCACCCCGTCCAAAAAGTGGATAGTATCTCTCATAGTGGGCTAGGCCCTTCTACATCAAGAAATTACCTCACAGACATGGCCACAGGCCAATCTGATGGCAGCAAATCTTCAACTGAGGGCCCTTTCCCCAGGTGTAGCAAGTCTACAACCACAGTTAACCATCACAAACCCCACCATTTACTTCTAATTTCAATGTAAGGGATAGCCATCCTTAAGTGACTTTCTTTCTTGTCCCCTTGTCCTCTTCCTGTATTAGGGATGTCCATGTAGCTCGGTGGTAGAGAGCTCACCTAGCATGCATGAGACCCTGAGTTTAAACTCCAGCATCACAAATGAATAAATAAATAACCTGAGTTCTATTTCTGGTTTTGCCACTTTTTTCCCCTGGAATGGAAGGGCTGGTCTACACAGCCTCCACGCGTCTTCTTGTCTTTAACTCTGATCTGAAGTGGAAAACCCATTGCACTGAGACTTGTCTTTAATTATATAACATACCACCTTCCCTTTCTCAGTGATAAATTATGATATGAACATTAACTATTAACAACAGAGGAGAAAAACAACATTATTTTAACAATTAACAGTATAATTATGATTTAAAATGATTATCTGATTTGAAGGGAAAATTCTTATCTGGTTTACTGAACTCCAGAAAACTTTGCCTCTCAGGTGCTCAGGACTGTCTTCTCTTGGAAAGGAGAACGATTTTGTACCTCAGTTTCCCTGAAGGTGATACTGATCTTTCTTGCTGTTTGCACGCTCCCTGTTATGTTAGTGAAGATATTCCTTGTTGCAAGAAATGAAAATCCATTCAAGGGTGCTTCAGCAAAAGCTCTTCCCAAGGAAGTGCTGGCCCCAAGGCTGTGGCTTTGAGATGGCTTTGTGGCCTCTTGCTCAGGCAGGTTAGGTGCTCGTCCAGACTCCCAGACCTCAGCACACAGCATGAGGGCATTGCAGCCCTTCTCAATGAGCATCTCCAGTAGGTGGCCACCAGTGCTGTGATTTCAGGCTGCAAGTCTATGTCTTCTAGCCCTCTCAGGGCTCCAGAGACTTCCGCTGGACCCTCTTCTCTCAGCCAGCCAAGGGGAATATTAATGGAGAGATCATGGAGGATCAGGGTATCACTGTCTCTGGCTAGAACTCAGTCAGACAGCTACAGCTGTCTGGGCATCACAAGCTTGGAGCATCCCTAGAAGGGAGTTTATGTCAACTTGACACAGGCTAGAGCAGTGGTTCTTAACCTTTCTAGTGCTTCAACCCTTTAATACAGTTCCTCATGTGGCGGTGACCACCAACCATAAAATTATTTCATTACTACTTTATAACTGTAATTTTGCTACTGTTCTAAATTGTAATATAAATATCTGATATGCAGGTTATCTGATATGTGATCCCTATGAAAAGATTTTTGGGGGTCATGATCCACAAGGTGAGACCCACTGGGCTGGAGTCATCTGAGAAGAGTGATGCTCAATTGAGAAAATGCCTCTATCAGATTGGTCTATAGGCAAGCTCGTAGAGCATTTTCTTAATTAGTGATTAATAAGAGAGGGCTGGTTCATTCTAGGTGGGGTCATTGTTGGACTGGTGGTCCTGAGCTTTACAAGAAAGCAAGCTGAAGAAGCCATGGAGCAAGCCAGTAAGCAGCACCCTTCTATGGCTTCTGCTTCAGCTCCTGCCTTTAGGTTCCTGTCATGTTTGAGTTCCGGTCCTGACTTCCTTCAGTGATGGAGTATAGTATGGAAGTGTAAGCCAAATAAACCCTTTCTTCTCCAATTTGCGTTTGGTTCAGCATCACAATAGAAATCATAACTAAAAAAAAAAAAGAGAAGAGTGGGCTGGGGATGGAGCTCTGTTGGTGGAGTGTTTTACCTAGCATTCATGAAACCTTGGGTTCAGTACCCAGAATGTATGGGTAGAATTTCTTGTCCTTAACTGGGAGATGCCTTGGGTTGGATGGATACTCTGATGCCTTCAGATCAGATACAAAGGCTGGGAGAGGTCTCATTGCCTGGGTTGGATGGATACTCTGATGCCTTCAGATCAGATACAAAGGCTGGGAGAGGTCTCATTGCCTGGGAGCTGGCTGTGTGGCTGGGCCTTTTGCTTGTGTGGACAAAGTTGACTCACAGGGGCTTACAGGAAGGGTTCTTCCTCCCCTCGTAGGAAGCAAGGGATTTGGCTAATAAGCCTGTTTGAGGTAAAGAATCTGAAACTGGTGCTCCCCACCCCAGATAAAGCCTAGAACTTAAGAGTCTCAATAAAGCTGAGTGTGCTGGCACAGGCTTGTGATCCCAGCTCTCAGGAAGATTCTGTGTTCAGGGCCAACCTAGACTACATAGCAGATTTTTTTTTGGGAAAGACCAGTCACAATATTCAAACTAGAGCAACTCCCATTTTGATCATGAGAAGTGAGAATGGAATCTCAAGGAAGGGAAGAAAATGGGAAATTAAATATGAGGGACATGGACCCAGAAGGGGAGAGGCAGCCACCTGGGCTGGGACAGGACGTGGATTACAAAAGAAGTCCCAAATCCTCATGCTCAAAACTGTGAAACCCTGGCAAAGAGAGAACTGAAAAGACAGTCTAGTCAATCTACAAATAGAAAATCAGTGTGTGAAAACCAATTACACTTGCATACACCAATGAACCATCCAAAAAGTGTACTAAGTTAAAAAGACTGAAAATCACCAAGCATCACCCCCTTGTACCCCAAAACAACAAACGGATGAGAAGATATTCCATGTTCTTGGACTGGAAGTAAAACACTGTCGCGTCCACCTTGGCCAGCAATTAAGACACGACACGGTCGGATCCTTCTCAGTCAGCTTTATTCCAGGAACGACTCTTGACTTATGGACGGGGACAGGAGCCTATGGATGAGGATCCCCAGCAGCAGAAATGACTTATATAACTGCCCAAGTCGGGCTGGATGACATGTTCTCTCAGGATAGGTTAAACTGCCAATACCTCATTAGCATAAGCCCGCTCGGGAGGGGCACGAGGCTGACGGCATGCACAAAGGACTTGTTTACCAGTTTAGCTGAGCTGGCCAGCTGGAAGCCAGCTGCCTACATCGTCAGGTGCTAGTCATAAGACTTTGCAATTGTCCCAGGTGCTATCTTAAACACGGCTGCCTACAAAACACCACCCAAACTGAGCTATGGCTCATGATAACTGGTATCAAAAGCCTAAAGGTATTTGTGTAAAAATAGAAACATTCACATAGAATGATGAAGATCCTTAAGTACTCAAAATCTTTTAAAAAAGATTAATTTCTATTTTATGTGTACATGTTTTTTTTTTTTTTTTTTAATGTACATATGTCTGTGTTAAGTTAAAAAGACTGAAAATCACAGGCCTATGTGTACATTTCCTGCAGAGGCTAGAAGACAGCACTGAGTCTTCTGAAATTGGGATTTACAGACTGTTGTTAGTCATTGTGTGGGTGCTGGGAATTGAACCTCTGTAAGAGTGGCAAGTACTCTTAACCAGTAAGCCCCCTCTCCAGCCCAGCTTTAAGGAGGGTTTTTTTTTTGTTTTGTTTAGGTTTTTTGTAGGCCCAGTAGAGATACTAGAGTTTAGAATTTTGGTGTGGTCAAGTTTCCTAGTTGAATTCTCTACAGAAAGCAGCAGAAGTAGTGAATGAAAAAAATTGCCTTAAGGAGACGAGTTTTGTAATACAGGCAGGGTGTCTATGGGGCTCGAGTAATTAGAGAACACACTTTGTACCACATGCAGCTGCTGGCCAGACCTCAGCTGCAGAAGACAGAGAGCAGCAGCACTGGAGCACAGCAGTTCTCTTCTGATACTGAGTTCGCTTGGCAGCTTCTCTTGTTTCTTCTTTTTCTTTCCTTTCCTTTCCATTCCCCCCTCTTCCTCCCTCCCTCTCCACTCTGGTTTTTCAAGGCAGGTTTCTCTGTGCAGCTCTGGCTGGCCTAGAACTTGTTCTGTAGTTCAGGCTGGCCTCAAACTTGGAGATCCACCTACCTTTCTCTTCTGAGTGTTGGGATTAAAGGCATGCACAACCACAGCCTGGCTTACATCTAGATTTTAGGGGGAAAGTCTGGCTTGTTTTTGAGAGTGTTTTAAGTCTTAATTACTATTCTTTCTTTCTTGTCTGTATGCATGTTTGTTTACTTGTTTGAGAGTCTTCTGCAGTACAGGTTGACCTGGACTTCATTCTGTAGCTAAGGACTTTGAACACCTGATCTTCTTGCTCCCAACTCCTGAATACCAGGATCACAGATGTGTACCACTGTGCCTACCATAAATCCTGAGCTCTTAGCAGAGTCAAGGGGAAGTATTAAATGCAACTTTTAAAAGGGAGAAAGTCTGTCAAGCCCTCCTTTGAAGAGTTTAATCAGTAGTCCTACCTGAATAAGGACTTCTCACAACAAGATGATGAAGGCTGAATTTTGAAGACGATGGCCTCCTTGGTCATACTTTGGTCCCCTGGTTTGTCTTACATCCCAGGGGCACATCCCAGCATTGCTGATCACACATTCAGTCTTGTCTTCTGTATCACAGACTCTATGGTGCTTTGCTTTGGACTACAAGGAAGAGTATGGTTATATGCTGGAGAGTTACCTGAGGATAGCGAAAGATCATTTTCCTAGATTAAGACAGCATGAAATTCCATGATTCCTTTCAGTGTCTGCGGCCTTTCCCTCTCATGATGAGTATAGAAAAGTGGCTAAGGGCTGGGAGATGGTCCCAGTGTTTGCCACACAGCATGAAGACCTGAATTTGATCCCCAATAGCCATGTATCCCCAGTGTCCACATATAAACCAGGTTGGTGGAGTATTCTTAAAATTGCAGTACTGAGGAAGGTGAGATGGAAGCAATCCTGGATTTGCTGGCCAGGCAACCATGCCAAATCAGTGAGCTGCAGATTCAGTGAGGGATCCATCTTAAAATATCAGCGGGGGGTAGGGGTGGTGTAAGAGAGAGGGAGGGAGAGAGAGAGAGAGAGAGAGAGAGAGAGAGAGAGAGAGAGAGATTTTTTAGCTTCTTCATGCACATGTATACACACGTTACCTCCCACCCCCACCCCACATGCCCCCCAAGGCAGCTATAGCATTCTACTCAACCACCCTGTCTCATACTTCCTGCCAACCAGTTAACGTCTCCTAGGTAACCTCATCCAGCAAAGAACTTTTTCCAAATGGTGATGCTTCTGTCTGACCCCAGACACCATAGGCACTCCTCCCAACCCTTTTGGTATGCTGGTCTTTTGCTTGGTGTGGTCTCAGGTGTTAAAATCGCAATCCTCCCTCCTCATTCTGGATGTCCGCCAGATCTCTTGCTCAGGGTCTAAGTCTTATTTCTTCCAGCACTGGCTAGTCCTCGCTGTACCTTATTATGTCCAGTGTTTCTGAGAACATAGTAACTGTCACAATCGACAAAAATAGAGGGGTGAAAAGGAACAAAGAGGAGCGGGTGTCTGCAGTGACAAACCATCCTGTCACTCACCGACACCATCCTGACCCATCGCATGTGGCATGGCAGACATTCAGAAATGCTCTCTCCAGGTTCTTCCTCTGTATGGCCATCTACAGCTTACATAACTTCACTTGGTTTTTAGGCTAGCCCTGTGAAGATGCCAGGGCCATCTGAGGCTTACATAATCTCTCTTGATTCTTATGCCAGCCCTGGGAAGGACCAGTGGGATCATCTTTACTTTTAGGATGAGGAAACAGAATTTCAAAGATGTTATGGAAATCCCCAAGACTACTCAGTGAGAACGCTATGTCACTGTTAGGCAATTTTGTTAATAAAGCAGATAACAAAAGCACAAACTAAATTAAACAAGAATATTGAACTTTCTATGTTATATTATTCCTTATGGTATCTATATTTTATCTCCTCACTTATTCATTCATTTAAGAAATATTACTTGGGTCATTATTATGTACCAAGCCTTGTTATTGGAATGGCAAACACATCAGTGAATAAGAGAGAAGAATAGTCTAGTCTCTCGGGGTTGACATCATTGTTTATTGACATGAATTTGCCTACTGACTTGCTTTTCTCATTATTAGAAAGAATTAATTTATGAACTACCTTGGTCAATATTATTAACTGAGTAGCTACTGTATATTTGGCATTAGGATGGTTAGGTACTGAGAATAGTGAGCAGCAAAACCAGGTAAAAACCTGCTCCTGGTTCATTGTGGGAAACAGACAATAGTCAAATGATGGGTGCTATGAGACATTCATGGCCATTTCAAAGGCCATCTGACTCAATAAATGTTCTACAGGACTCTCCTGTAAGCCAAACAGCTGCCAACTTTGGAAGGAGTTCAGCTGTTCTCAGTTGTGAAAGATCATCCCTACCTCTTGGCCTTATTGACTGTTTACATCCTCTCTTGAGGGGCAGGAGGGTAATGAGACCCTTACCTGAGTACCTGGCTTCGTACTGCCTGTTGTAACTCTGTCCGAAGTGTATGTGGTGAAGCCTTGGGGAGGGCTATAGTGTATAGGACAAGGAATACTGAAGCATGGGGAGTGGGGGCTCCATCTGTGAAGCTGTAGAAGAGTCAAATCCCTATTGGGTACAGCCTTTCTTGTGAGGCCTTCACTGTGAGGAAAGTAACCATGCTCCAATAAATAGCCCCTTACCTATGCCAGAGAAACTCACTGGTTCCCCAGAACAAACTTTGGTGTTTGTTGTTGAGACTTCAGGTAGGAGGAAGGGTAGACATTATGTCTCCCCTTAGAAGGAATTTTAGAAACACCAGGTAAGGAAGGGTAGGGTGGAGATATTTGACCTAAAATGAGTAGGAAGTAATTAGGTAAAGAGGCGAGGAGAAACATGTTCAAAGATCCTGTGACAGGGAGGACATGCTACTTACAAAGAGCTTGAAAGAAAGGGATGTGGCACAGAGGAGAAAAAGGGATTGATGAAGTTTGAGAAGTGGGCAGGGCCCTAAAGTGCAGGCTCGTGTAGTGTAGGCCATATTAAAGAGCCAGGCCTTTGTCTCTAGAACAGCTGGAAGTCACTAATGGATTTTCAGCATGGCGGGTGGTGAGCAGAGATGTGGCCTTTGGAAAGATTACTTCAAGGCCTAGAGGGGAATGAGAGAAATCCAATTAGCAGGCAGTAGTAAATCTACACAAGGGATACTGCTGCTACTGGACCAGGGTGGGAGCTGTGGAGATGAAGGCAAGCACATGGATTCAAGTTATGAATGACAGCACTCTTTGGGTTTGACTGGGTTGTTTATGGTAAGGATGTACCAGGGGTCTTGTTCAGTGACGTTGCTCCAGCTCCACACACCTAACAGGTTCAGAACAAGACAAAATGAAATCATATGACTCCCAATATTAGTATATGAATGAGCTGGGGATTAGTGGAGAAAGGAAGGGGAATACTTTTTATATTTATTTATTTGTGTGTGTGTGTGTGTGTGTGTATACAGGTATGCCATTACACTAGTGCAGAGGTCAGAGGTCAACCCATGGCATCAGTTTCTCTCTTCCACCAATGTGGACTCTGGGGATTGAACTCAGAGTGTCAGAGTTGGTGGCAAGCCCTTTACCCACTGAGCTGCTTCACTGGCCCAAGGAATGTAAATTATAAAACCTTGGAGATTAAGTTGTTTTTTTTTTCAGTAAAAGAGTCTATTTCTGATGATTTTATGGGGTGGCACAGATATTTAATTCTAAAAAGTGCTTATTATTGAGCACAAGAAGTAATGTTTGTACTTCAAATGGTTTTGTTTTGAGCTAGAGTTTCTCACTCTTTAATGGACACTGGTCTAGAACCCATGGTAATGTGTCCTCTTCACTTGCCCAGCTTTCTAAGTGCCGGCTGTACAGGGATGAGCCACTATGCCCAGCTTCAAATTTTTTCATTTAATTTCTAATTTGGGTGTCTTAGTAATTCTAAGAGATGAGTAAGGCAAAGATTATCGCCTCTCATTTTCCAGTAGAGAAAATTGTGGCCATGTGAAATTTGACTCCATATTGTCAAATTCAAGACTCAATAACTTTCAGTAGGTTATAGTAAGTACAGAATTTTGCTGGTTTTGCTGGGATTAAATGTGAGGTAAACTTGCTGCAGGAATATTAAGGCTGTCTCATTGGAATTGGGATGAGTCTACAGAGAATTAGTAGTGATGAGGGCTGAGGAGATATTCGCAGTGAAAGCCTAAGATTTGGATCCCCAGAACCCATGAATGTGAACATGTTGGTGTATACATGGAATCCCAGCACTGGGAGACAGAGGCAGGATTGCTGAACAGCCAGACTGTTGAGCTTCAGATTTAATGAAAGACCCTGTTTCAAAAATAATGTGGAACTTTTGTTGCAGACATAAAGAAATCAAACTGTCTCTCCCCTGGAAACCTCCTCCCAATTGGCTTGTGTCACAGTACCAGAAGGTACGCTGCAGGCTCCTGGGTAAGAAAGGTCACTGTTAGTCTTTCTTAGTGGTGTATTCTGCCTTCAAGAATACAGATATGCTAGGTAAGATGTGTTCATGGTGCAATCTTGGCATTACTGTAGTGAGGCTAACCAATGGCCTTCTGGCTGGACTCTTTCTACAGGAGGGATTTTAAACACAATTAAAAGCCCAAGGTCTCAGAGGTCGTAGGCCCTAGTGAGATTAGTACTGCTTCCTTTTGCAGTGAGCATTAGTTAATGCACAGACTCATAACTCGACAGAGTGCTAAGAATATATGACTATTGAATGCTTGGTTATAAGTGGGATACCTATTTCATCCCCTCCATGGCTCAGGGAACATTTTAGAAGAGGTGGTAGAAGCAGACAAGAGCCAGAGAATGGGGAGGAATGCTGTGACATGGACATCACACTGAGGAACTTACAGCAGTTGTGGTCACATGTACAAGGCCTGCACAAGATCGAGCCGGTCAGTAGTCATGGATACAGGAGGAGCTCAGGAGACCCCGCCCATAGCTGAGAGGTATTGGCAGGCAGTGCTTACTGTGGAAGGGAGAATCACTTCGCCCTCCCATTGGTGTGGTCACTGCTAAGTTGTCTATATTCATGCAAGCAATCCTAATTAAATTCAGTGAAAGCAGAAGGGGGTGACCTAGGAATGAGTAGGGGTTCAGAGGAAGTAGGAGGAGGGATATCACACTCACTGTAATGGGTATGATGAAAGTATATTAAATACAAGTATAAGTATGATAAAAGTAATTTTTAAAGAGAGGACAATCTACCTATGAGGCCTGTCATAAATGGCTATTCATGAGATGCTGTCCACAATGTATTTAAATAAAATTTAAGCAGTTATATAAACAAACAAAGAAAGATAGAGAGCAATTAAGGAAGATACCCAATGTCCGTCCACCTTTGTTCTACACACACACACACACACACACACACACACAAATACACACACATACACACACCACATACACACACACACACACAGACACACACACACATACATACAAACACACATGAACACCTCCATGTATATCCCAATGTATATACAACCTCCCAAATTTAAAAACAAACAAATAGGCAGTGATTATTGTCACATAATCTTGAAATTACATATTATATTCCAGATACAGAAGATTTGGATTTCTGGAAATGCTAGATGATTCCCTCGGGCTGATTTATTTGTTTGTTCCATGTTGTCTGTCAATTGGCTTTCTAGACAACCTCTTGCAGAACAAATTGTTTGGCTTTTGTTCAAAATTCTTAGATTCAGAAGTTCTATTCCCAGTAGAAGTGACTGCCAAGTGAAAGGACCAAGGCAGAGGAACAGGAGACGAAGAAAGCCTCCACAGGTTCTCTGTGTCACTCTGTCAGACACTGCCTGTCTCTCCTCTCGGTGGTTCTGAAAGCAGATAGACCTCTGTCCTTGACAAGGGCGGCTGCAGTTCACCAGCGTCTGCTGCCCTCCCCTCAGGAGTTGGGAAAGCTGCGGACATATTGTTGTGGTTGTCAAGCTATAGATACTCTGGTGGTTGAAAAGCTTCAGATGCACTGTGGTGGTTGGAAAGTTGCAGACATACTGTGGTAAGCTGGGCCAGTCAGTCTGTTAGCAGCTTATTCTGCTGGTATAGAGATCCACTTGTTTTCTGGGTTCTGTTTCCCAGACTTTGGAATTATGCTATCTACACGTATTCCTGGTTTGCACTTTGCTTGCTTGCTTGTTTGTTTTGGTGTGTGTGTGTGTGGGGGGGGGGGTGGTTTAGACAATGTTTCTCTATGTAGCTTGGCTGGCCTAGAACTCACTATTTAGACTAAGCTGTCCTCAAACTCAAAAGTCCGGCTGCCTTTGCCTCTCGAGTGCTTGGTTTACACATTTAGGGATATGTTTTCATTTCCACTTATCTGTGTGCAATCCCTAATAGCATCAGTAGGAGCTGCTTACATAATCCATTCTTTGTTTATTTAAAGGATTTTACCCTTTTTCCTCCTCTCTAAGGTCTTACCATGATGATCTTCTTCAAACTTTCTTTTCTTTTTTTCTTTTTTCTTTTTTCTTTCTTTCTTTTTTCTTTTTTCTTTCTTTCTTTCTTTCTTTTTTTTTTTTTTTGAGACAGGGTTTCACTCTGTAGTAGTTCTGGCTGTCCTGGAACTCACTATGTAAACAGGACTGGGCTTAACCTCACAGAGATCTGCCTGCCTTTGCTTCCCAATTGCTAGAATTAAAGGCATGCACCACCATGCCCAGCTTTTGATCTGCAGAATTCCTTTGGCAAACTTTTTGAGCATTTGATAGTTGGGTCTTGGATGAGTCTTAAGAATAGCACAAAATCATGTTCTTATGACTGTTTTCTAAACATGGTCTTCAGAATATGTGTAGAATTATTTATGTGATTATTTCACAAGATTTTCCAAACACCTTATTAGAGCTAATTGCTTTATTATTAAAGCTATTTTAAGAACACTATAAAATATATTAAAGCTATTAATCATCACCAAATGTGCTTCAATTTATGCACTGAAATAACATTAATTAAATTGCTACTAGTGCTAAGATCCAGGCATTCTAAGGGGGTCAATCTTTGCTTGAGAAGACAGTGTTAAAAGCCAAACAAGCTTTTATACACAAAGGTCTAAAAGACAAAACAATCACAGCCAATAAGACGGAAAAACTTACTTTAAAAATTACATTTATTTATTTAGGGTTGGGGGATATGGGGTGAGAAGACAACAGTCAGGGGTTGGTTCTTGCTCTCCAGTGTGGGTCCTGGGGCTGAGGTTAGACTGTCAGACTTGATGGCAAGTGACTTTATCTGAGCCATTGGGGCAATTGGCCTAGATAGACAACTTCTGTCCTTGTGCAGTTTCTATTGGGAGATAGATTATAAGGAGATTTAAAAAAAAAAAAAATGAGAAATTATGTGGTGAAAAGTAGCCTTGAGAAAATGAACCTGAGCAAGTGAGGCTGAGGTTTTGGGAGGTTCATTATTGCCTTAGAGTTTATTTACCATCATCAGAAAGGACTTCCATGGAAGAATTCTACAGCACAGAGCTATATTGAGGGAAAAAGAATCCAGACAGAAGTGACAAGTATAGAGGTGCTGCAAGAAGTGAGGAGGTTGACGCTACCAGGCAGGGATGGAGAGAGCAGAAAGAGATGAAGCCAGATTAAGGACAGCTTTTTAGCCATGGAGAGAATTTAGGGGCTGGGAATCTGTACCGATATCCTATGATGCTCGCTGGCAAGTGTGACGTTCTAGATTCGGTCCTTAGAACTGCACAAACTAGGCTTAGGGATGTATGTTTGTAATCCCAGCGATCAGAAGATGGGGCAGGAAGAACAAGTATTTGAAGTAATAATCCTAATTTGAGAATAGTCTGTGGTTTGTGAGACCCTGTCTCAGAATAAACCAACAAACCAACCAATCATGTGGGTTAGCATGGTGGTGGGTTAGCATGTTGGTGGGTTAGCATGTTGGTGGGTTAGCATGTTGGTGGGTTAGCATGGTGGTGGGTTGCATGGTGGTGGGTTAGCATGGTGGTGGGTTAGCATAGTGGTATATACTTATAACCCCAGCATCATCCCTAGTGTGGGCTACATGAAAACCTGTCTCAAAGAAGGGGGGTTCTATATAAGCATAATGAGATAATGAGATATAATTAATATTCAAAAACCTTCACTATAATGTCTAATCTTGGCTGTCTACTTGGCATATTTGAGAAGAGGAGCTTCAGTTGAGGACTTCTGTCCATTAGTTGTAGCATGGCAGTAGGGTATTTTCTTGATTGTTGATTGAGGGAGGAGGGCCTAGCCCACTGTGAGTGGGTACCATCTTAGGGAAGGTAGGCCCTGGCAATGTAAGAAAGGTGACTCTGCAACTCTGGGGACAGGCTGGTTTCTGCTTGTGTTCCTGCTCTGACTTCCCTCCATGATGGACTCTAACTTGTAAGATGGATAAACCCTTCCCTCCTCACTTTTCATTTGGTCAGAGTGTTTATCACAGAAACAGAAAGCAAACTGAAGCAATCACCCTTCTAAAAAGTATACAGTTTGGGAGGTTTGAATGGTCAGCGGTGGCAAAGGAGCTGAGACAGGACCCATAATGGACTCCCAGATGAATCCAGAAGTTAGGTAGTTCTCACCCACTATTGCTACCTCACTCTCCTAACCAACCACATCTCTTCCTTGGTTATTTAATACCCACTGGCCTATTGCAGGCCATCTTCATTTTCCCAGGTTTCTGCCCCACACTGCCTCTTTCCCCTCACCCCTCACCCAAGGAATATAGCCTGCTCTGGTTTGCAGGATCTCTCTGCCTCCGCCTTCTGAGAGGTGACACTGGTCTATCCGATAATCACATCTCCTCTCTATTCCAGCTCCGTTTTATGCAGACACCTTCCCCATCCCTGTCACACTCTTTTTTGCACCAACCCTTCCTTCTTCTTGCTATCAACTTAACATGAAGCATAGTCTTACTAGGTTTTCTTCCTTTTATCCCCAATCGTACCCACGATTACTGATACTTTAATATACCTGGTCTGCTTGTGTCCCGTTACTCCCTAAAATGATTGGAATGTAAGGGGTGATTGTTTTGTACTTAATTATTACTGTATTTTTATGGTGGGTCTATACAAGGAAAATGAGAAATATAAAAGCATTCTACTGTCAAGGGATGACTGTGGACAAGGTCTGGTGTCCTTAACACAAATCTAACAAAGGAAATGACATGCCAATCCCTATTGCAACCTAATTCCTTCTGAACATTAAAAACACATGGACTGAACAATGATCCCTTCAAATGATCTAAGTCTAGATACTCATGTCCCAGTGCAAAAACACGTAGATCCGACAAACCAAGGCAATATATCTCCTCTAAACATTACCAGTCCTATTATATGTCATTACATTATAGTAATGACCCCCAGTGAGAAAGACTGAGATGAATTTTCAGACAGAGAATTCAGAAGGATGGTTATAAACGTATTCAAAGAGGACACACAGAGGGCTAGAGAAGAAAGGCCTAAGTGGTTAAGACCATTAGTGCTCTTGTTGATGACCCAAGTTCAGCTCCCAGCCCATGGCAGCTCACAACCACTTTTAACTCTAGTCCAAGGGATTTGTTGACCTCTTCTAGACTCCAAGGGCACCGGGCATGTACATGGTACACTTACATGCATACAGGAAGAACACTAATACACATAAAAAAAAAAAAAAGATTGGTACCAGGAGGTGGTAGTGCACACCTTTAATCCCAGCACTTGGAAGGCAGAGGCAAGTGAATTTGAGATCAGCCTGGTCTACAGAGCAAGTTCCAGGACAGCTAGAACCATGCAGAGAAGCCCTGACTCAAAATACTAAAACTAAAATACAACAAACAAACAAAAAATTGGGGTAAAGAGGTGGCTCAGCAATTAAGAGCAGGCACTATTCATATGGAGGATCCAGGTTCAGTTCCTTGCACCCAATTAGTAGCTAACACTCATCTGTAACTTCACCTCCAGGGGGTCTGATATCATCTTCTGCCCTCCATAGACACTGCATCTAAGGAGTGAATGGACATACAAGTAGGCAAAACACAATACAAATAAGTAAATTCTATCATCTATCTATCTATCTATCTATCTATCTATCTATCTATCTATCTATCTATCTATCTATCTATCCATCCATCCATCCATCCATCCATGCATCCATCCATCCATCCATCCATCCATCCATCCATCCATCCATCTTAAAGAGGATACAAACTCCTGAACATCCCGTGAGATGTAGTGTAGAAGGAAGTGTGCTTGGTCTTTGTGCACAATACTGACATGCAAGATCCCCTCTGATCGATGAAGTAGCAAATATGAAGGCAACAACTTAACATCCCCCAAACTCTGGTTCCTTACCACACGCTAATTTTGGCCTTTCCCTAGCAAAAACAGTCGCTATGCCTTTCTGGTATTCTGAGGGAAGCTTGGTAATTGCCACTTGGTTCTGCTGATCTTTTAGATATGTGCATGAGTGGTGTGACTCAACATCATAATAATTTCAAAATACACGTTGTACTACTCATACGAGTCCTTTTGCAGGCGAGAAGAAATAACTTCTGGGCATAAATTTAATCTAGCAATATCCTGTTCAAAAGGAACAGTGTCATAGGTTTGGGAACTTGTTTTAGGAACCCCAATGACAAGTGACAATTCACTTTTAATATAGGGTGAAATTTCTATCTCCTTTATTTCCATATGCAAATATTAGTCTTCTCAGCCTATTTAGAAATGTGTATGATGTTGTCAGTTACATTATACTCATGCAGCGGTATGTGTATGTCACAAGACATATTTATGTAGATGCCCTAAAGTTATGGCGTCTTGGAGGACACTGGAGTGTAATCAGTCCAGGGCTTAAAGATATGCTGCTGCAGTGGATGAGTAGTCTCTTCTGGAGAGTTCACTTGAGCATTGTGTCCTGGAGGCAGCTTGTGTTTCTTAGGTACCTGATTGATTTTAAGGACGCCTCCTTCACTGTAGTCTTTTGGAGTGCTACCTGCTTGAAAATGGTCAAAGCACCTTTTGCCTTTTCTCCGGGTGTATAAAACTGCTTGTGTCTACCCTTCACTACAGATGTCTACTGAAAGTCTCATTGGAGAGTGCCTAGATTTGTCTGTATATGTGTAGTATGTGTGTCCACTGAAGATGAGGGTTTACAGAATATTTATGCATGTTAACTATAAATACAAACCTTTGTTGGGGGGTATGCACTTGTGGGTGTCACAGGCGATCTTCAGTGTCATCTCCTCTTTCCTATTGGTTTGTTTTGTTTGACACAAGCTCTTATTACATAGTTCTGGCTGGCCAGGGACTCACTATGCAAGCAGGTAAGGAACTCAGAGCCCCTGCCTGCCTTTGCTTCCCAGAAATTAACCCAGGCATGTTCTTCCTTTTGTAGCTATATAATTCCTTCACATCCTTGAGGTCATCCAGATTGTGTTAGCCTAGCACAGCCCTCTCCTCTAACCCCTGGGACTCTCTCTGTCTCATCCCTTGTTTTTGTTTTTGTTTTTTCCATTCTCAGACTTTGTAGCTGGTCTAGTTTGCAAGGCTATTTAGCGTATTCGGTCTCATGTCATGTTTCTTCACCTGGATTGGATACTTTTGGAAATCACAGACCATGCTTAATCAGTTCTCACCTCCTTCCCGGCTTAGCATATGGTGAATGCTGAGACCTCATTTGTTAACAGAACACGTGAAGCAAACATCAGTTTCCAGCACTGTCCTGGCAGCCATTTAAAAATGGTTCTGTGTTTAAAAGGAAAATGGAGGTTCAGGGTCACTTAGCTTACCCAACACCTCTGATGGGTGAGTTTCTAATGGGTGAACATTTTCTGGGGCCTGGAAAAGTGAGACAAGAGGCTCGGGAGATGGTTCTGTGGTTAAGGGCACTCCTTGCTCTTCTAGAGGATCCAGGTTCAATTACAACGGCCTGTAAATCTAGCTTCAAGGGATATGACACCCTCTTGGCATGATAGTACTTGTAACCCCAGCACTGTGCAGGCAGAGACAAGAGGACTCCCAAGGTTTGCTTGAGAGCCACCCAAGCCTACTTGATAATTTCCAGGTCAGAAAGAGACCTTGTCTCAGAGAAAAGATGATTGGTGCCTATGGAGCAACATCTGAGACTGTCAACAGGTCTCCATCTGTACCTGCACACATATGCGCTCGCAAGCATGCATGCACGAAGAATTCCCTGATAAAAAGCCAAAGCAAATGACATCAAAACTAAAAACTAATTAATCTCATCCCCCTAAATCAAAAATTTCCCAAACAAAACCAAAGATTAAAGTCCTTCCTTTCTTCCATTGTTTCACATCTAATGTCTATAAGAGTATTGCTGTCTTTCTTTTTCTTTAACACATAAATTATTCTCCCTAGATTCTGGGCTTTGAAATCCTTATGTTTATTTGTTCATTTAAAGCAGGGTCTCAGGTCTCCTTCCCTGGCCTTAAACTTGTGTCTCTGAGTATGGCCTTGAACTTCTGATTTTCCTGTCTTCTGTTGAGTCTTGGGATTACAGGACTGCTCTACCACACCTAGTTCATGTAAATGGAACCTAGAGCTTCATGCCTGGATCCATCTCCCAACTCAACTAACTACATTTCCAATCCCTAAACTTTTAAATATGTTTTTAAATGAAATTATTCATGGTTGACCTTCTGTTTCAAGAGGAGAGGATTTTTTTTTTTCTTTAAAGAAACATCTTAATGTGTAGCCCAGATTATTCCTGAACTCAAAGGATTCTCCTGCCTCAGTCTCTTGAGTGCTGGGTTTACAAGTTACCAGAGTTCATCTGTGATGAACTTTTATCATTGACTTTTATTTCAAGAGAGTGTTTGAGAATGTATTCTGTCTTATGTTTGGAAGGCAGCAATGCTAACCATGGAATCACCAATGATCATTTGCCATCCAATTTTCAAAAATGTATTAGGCTGAAGAGATGGCCGGAGTAAAGCACTTGCCATGGAAGCTTGAGGACCTGAGTTCAAATCCCTAGAACCTATGTACGATGGACTCAGTAGCAAGTGTCTAAAATCCCATTGCTTCCATGGCGAGATGGTGAGATGGGAGGTTGAGGCAGGAGAATTCCCCAGAAGCCCCTGGGCAAGATAGCCTGGCTTAATTGGGATGAACAACAAGAGGCTCTCAAATAAGATGGAAGGTGAGGACCAGCTCCTGACGTTGTCTTCTGACCCTCACAGGGTCATGTGTATGTGTATCGAATACTCACACATACACATGACCCCACACAAAAGATACTAGGCAGTTTAAATCCTGGTGATATGACCACAGATTGTCCCTATTTACCAACAACTTAAAAATGGTAGAAATTAATTAGGAGTTGCCCCCTCGTGTTGATTCATTCATTCAGTCAACAAATAAATATAAGACATACCAGGCACTTTGTAGGCCCTGAAGATGTAGAAATTACTGAGGTAGACACAGCTCTGCTTCCATGTAATTTGTCGGTGAGAGAGGAAGTAAACAAAGAAGGTGATATTTTCATGTAAGCAACAGAATAGACTGGGTGAGCTATCTCAGCAGGGTCTGGGAAGGCATGGTGAAGAGGAAAGGAGCCTAAAGGAAATTAGTTTGCTTTTTTTTCTCACCAAGCTTTTTGGAAGTTTTACTACAACTAGTTGTCTGGAACCAAGCTTCCTTCTGTATTGGCTATCACTTAGTTTTCCTAGCCCAGGCTGGCCTTCAACTGAAAATCCTCCTGCCTCAGCTTCCTGACACTGGAGTTTCATGTACCACCCTGCTCGGTTTCCCTTTGCTTTATTTATCTACCCGGTGTTGCTTATGGAAAGGGGATGGAGGCTGTCAGATGCAGGGCTCCCGGCAAGCCCTTAGTGGAGGAGGATCTTGCCCTTAAGCGTTAGCCAATCATACAGTGTGAATCTAGGAAAGAGCTGCTAGATGGAGGGTAAGGGTGACTTGGCCTCTGGCTTCTAGTCTCATGTGATCTCCCGCTAGATGGACATGCTAATATGGGCAAGTGATGCAGAGCAGGGTCCTCTAAAGAGACCCAAAAGCGGGGATTGCACAATCTTAAAGTTTTATCCTCCAAGATAGTGAACCAAATAAAACTCTGGACTGTCCTTCATGCTATTCAACTCTTCCAGACAAGTTCTTGCTCTATAGGCCAGGATGCCTTAATTTGAGATCTCTCTGCTTCAGCCTCCCAAAAACTGGGGCTATAGGTGTGGTACCATCCCTGTCAAAGCTACAAGGGTGAAGTGTATGTGAGGTCTGGAGCCTGAGGCCTGGTAAACCCCCCTGCCCCCCAAAAAAGACAAAGCTGAGGCAAATACAACAAAGTGTTACTATTTCTAAAAGCTGGGGGGGGGTCCAGTTGTTTGACTGGTCAGCTTGAGATGTCATGTAGCTCTTGTTGGCTTGGAACACGCAGTTTACCATTTAGCCCCAGAGAGACTCCAGTTCACACTCTTCCTGCCACAGACTCCCAAATATCTGGATTATAGGCATGTGCCACCATATCCAGCTCTCTGTGTATGTGATTTTTAAAAAAGGTCTGCTTTTTGAAGCAAGAGTAGAAGCATGAAGATAAAAGGCTTGGCTAGCAACACAGTTGAGGACAAATGAGGGCTTAAGTTAGATTAAGAAAAAGAAAACAGTTGTGTGCTGGAGGCACACACCTTTAATCCCAGCCCTCTGGAGGCAGAGAGGGGAATCTCAGAGTGTGAGGCTAGCCTGGTCTATAGAGTGAGTTCCAGGACAGCCAAGACTATACAGAGAAACCCTGTCTTAAAAATAAAATAAAATAAAATAAAATAAAATAAAATAAAATAAAAAATAAAAATACAACAACAACCAAAACAAAAAACAAAACAGAAAGAGAGAGAGAGAGAAAGAAAGAAAGAAAGAAAGAAAGAAAGAAAGAAAGAAAGAAAAGAAAAGAAAAGAAAGAAAAGAAAGAAGTAAACAGAGGATGTATATGTGTCTGGAATCATATGGGACAAGAAGGAAAATCAAGGCGGCTGAAGAGATGGTTCTGTGGATTAAGGTGCTTGCTGCTGGGCCTGACCAAGCCTGAGTTCAATCCCTGAGATCCATGTGGCAGGAGAAAAGAACTGATTCCTGAAAACTGTCCTGAGTTCAGCTGTGTGAATGTTACCAGTGACCTGCCATTCACCCCTTGTGACAGGGACTTGGAAACCATAGAAAGGAATGTTTGTGGCAAGGAGAGTAGATTATGGTGGGGTTGGAATAAGCTCTATACTGGCTTTCATATGGCCTTTATACAATAACATAGTTTACTGGTCAGTGAATGGTTTAGATTTTCATATAGGCATGGATCTGGGCGTCAGCCTAATGATCGTTCTTTTGTGCTTAATGTGTGGTTAGCTGGTACCCTAAGCTCAAAGGGTAAAGGTCATAATAGTTAACAAACATGGTGGCAAAATTGTAAGCAAATATCTAAAGATGTCAAAGTAAGAACTGCACTAAATTAACCTGGCCTCTTTTAGGAAGGGTCTCATTGTAACACAGGAAAACAACCCTGACCACAGAGGGCCATGTATGTACACAACTTTTGATATGGTCACTTCTTATTCCATGGAGACTCAGTTTGTTATGATAAAATAAGTAGTAAAATTACATATATGTTGAAGAATTATGCAACAAGTAAATTTTGATGAAATCAGTACCTGTAGAATAATTTAACATCGCTAGTAGAAGCTAACAGAGAAATGAATATCACACGAGTAAAGGTACAGACGGAAAAGGAGATTCTGGTTGGATGGAGTGAGAGGGTCTCATTCTTATCCAGAAAGAACAGACTGAAATACAGACACAAACAATGGCACAGTCTGAAAATTGCTTTAAAGTGTAAAAATCCAGTGTAGAGAACCCCAACTTGGATTAAAATGTAGAGGGTCTGGTAAATAGCTTTAAAATTAATTATGTGCTTTTTTAAAATATGAAGTGTGTGTGTGTGTACTGTGTGTGTGTTGTAGGGTGTGTATGTGTGTATGTTTGTGCTGTGTTATTTCTTGGTAGATGTCTTCTGGCTTTGTGATAGCTCTTTCATCAGAAACCATCAGCTATTTTCATATTCTTCTGAATATTTTCCAATTTCCAATTGTTTCCAGCTTTAAGTAGTACAAAACCAAATCCCACAGAAATGTCAGCATAGGATGCTGCCACCACACATAAACACCGCAGTGCTTAGGATCAACCCCGGTAAGATCACTGCTATGAAATTAGCAGAGACTCATCAAAGTAAAAGTAGCTGTGACTAAGGACTATGAAAATATAAAGGGATTAACATATGTGATAATGGGCTAATTAAACCTTAGGTTTTCACTGTGGTGATTTTACAGCCGCTTCTTCTGGCTGCCAGTTTGGAAGCTGCCAGCAAATATTTTCTTAATTGCAAAAAGAGACAATGCACGTTCCACCGTCTCATTCATAACGTTTAATGCAGACATTACCAAGACCCTGCAAAGAGGATGAAAAAGATCATGCTATTTGGAAAGCCCGAGGGGCAGGAGGGAAGAGAAGACCTAAAAACAAACCTCAATACAAGTCCTCACAAGAAATATTTAACTAGAATTTGTACAGAAAAAACCTACTTGCCTTGATAGACTAGCCTGCCCCTGTAATAAAACCTCCGAAAGTCAACAGTTCATAAAGTCTTTTGTTCTAGTAAAAGGGTCTTTAATTTTTAACACAAACTCATACTTTGGTATGCATGGACTTAAGTAAAATTAGAAGACATGTATATAATAGGATTTAATGGATTATCATCTGCATTTTCCAAAGATGTCAGCTTCTCTCAGCTCTGATGGAGTAGCACTTAATGTAAATTTAATTTGAAGTGATGTATGGAAGGCTTGAGGTGGTACTCCGTGATTCCCTAACTGCCTGGAGAGCCTCTGTGGGGAGCATCTGGATTTGGCGGCTCCACATGCCCGGCAGCATGTACTAACTAGGATTAATGAGGTAGCCTGTTCACCAGTGATCCAAAGGAGGTATGCTACATTTACTCCCAACAATATGAATAGGAGGGCTAGTTTCCTTTGGGGGCACATTGTATGATGAAACTTAATGATGGACTTGATATTGGGTATAATAAATAGACTATGGTGGAAGCCCTTTTGCTTGGTCAAATTTAAATGTTATTTAATCATAAAATTGTGTTTGTTAGGTAGGGTTGAAAGCAAAGGTTTTAATGTGTGTGTGAGTGTGTGTGGGGGTGGGGCATCTTCACAGCCAATATGTTTCTTTAATGACACTAAAATGGCAAATCTTTCCTGAAAAGTGTTACAGGGTTGTTTAAAATAAAACTTACTTTTTAGAAGTTGTTTGATTGTTTTGTACTAACTGTGTGTATGTCTGTGTGTGTGCCTGTGTGTGTGTATATTCAGTATGTGTAAATCAGATACTGCTGAGTTAGGCAAAACTTCTTAATCCATTCGCAACTCATTTAAGCATCAAAATTTTATTTTGTCTTTGTGCCTAACTGAGCATTGAATAAAATCGCAGCTAATTTCAAATTCCCTTTGTCATCATGGTTTTCAGCCAAAAGTCTATAATAAATGGTCAGAAGATGAGCTGAGACTGAATGAATAGTGAGCGGTATTCATCAGCCAAACACAGAGTCCAGATCCAATTATATGTATTCATTAAGTGATAATGATATCATGGTCTTTAACTAGGAAGAAAAGAGCGTAATTGAATAATAACAGTTGTACAATCCCAACGGAACACACTCTCCATCCCAGCCCGGCGACCCTCGGGGATGAGGCAGGATTGATGGAATTCTATTACTCTTTGATAGATTTATTATGAAAGGCTGAGTGGACTCGCAGTCCCACTTTGTCACTCACGCTAATCAGTATCGTAAGGGCCCCGAGCGGGCAGGCTTTTGTACCCCTTTGACAAAGACAAGGTTAGGGGAGGATGACAGACACCCAGACCTTTACAAACCCATACTGCAAGATAAAATGGACCAGCTGAGCTCTGTGCTGGGACAGAATTTTAATTTGTTTATCAATGGCTTTCACATGTGCTGAGACCATAAGGATATTTGTCAGAGGATAATACTGAAGCTAAACTCTTTTGTTTGGCAAGTGGGGCTTGGAAAAATATTTATTGAACTGTAAAAAACAGGCTAAATGGGGGAAAAAGGTAACCGGCTAGAGATGGGAAATAACTCACATTACTGGACATAAGTATCCGAGCCCATCCATTAACTCTGATTTTGACTCTTTAAAAAAAAATATTTTTAGTGTTGTTTTTAAAGCTACCTGTAAGGGTAATCAAACAGTAACAGATTAAAAAATCTTTTCACTTTAATCTCTCTGATTTTTAAAAAGAGCTGAAAGACTATGAAAGAGACCAGTGGGCATGTTGAATGGGAGAGATGGATGGAATTTATTGGTTTGTTGTTGTTTTCCTTCCTGCCTGTTACAAAGTAGTATAACTTAGCAGGGAAACAGCTGCATTTTCCAAACATGTCCCTTTTTTTTTGTAAGTAAAAGGTGTTTTCAGGCCTGCCAGCCTGGCTCAGTCAGCAATAGCTTTTCACAGTGAAATGCAACTTGCTATCTTGCTTCTGTGGTCAGAGCCCATAGGATTTAGGAAACTAGATAATTCGCTTTGCTACTGGTGGGAGCACGAGCCGAGGGGGCCAACCTGGCATTCACCAGGCCCCAGTGCCGTGCCTGCCAGGGTTTATTTTTTCGGTTATTGTTGTTGAATCATCCTGATTTGTAATCTCCTTTTCTGCTTGAGATCTCCTTTTATCCCTCAGAACTGTGCTCTGAGCCGCCAGAGGAGCCGGTGAATTGGGAGGCTGGGCAGCCAACCTGCTCTGTCACTGGACGTCTGGCCTGGCTGCTGTCCCGCGTGGACCCGCGACGCCAGCTCGCTGCCAGTTCGGTTTGGTTTTGGGCATCTCTGGGAAGGCAGGCAGACAGCACAGTCACCTCAATTGGCTCAGCTGCCTCTCTGATGAATGTGCCCGGGTGTGCTGCAAAGGGTTTAGCATCGCTTCCAGCAGCGCGCTGTGATTTTCAAGACCGGGAAGGATTGCTTCACAGCCCTCTCCTTGAATTTCATTGTAGTGTGTGTGATGGAGCACAGGGCGGCTGGACAGGCTCGCACTGAACGCCAATGGCTGCCGCGGTGGCGTCTGCGCGTGGAGCCAGGTTCTGTGTGTTCCTTTGCCTGTGGCTTTTTCCCTGTTGGCCTTTCTCCACAAGGTCGGCCCAGGAAGCTCCTGAGTGCCAGACATCAGGCGGTGACTCTGAGGCCAGCGGGCCGCCGTTGTTTGCTCATTCTTCCTGGAAATGGGCACAAAGTGAAGGTTAATTCAAACCTCTTGGCCAGGGCTTCCTTAGTTGCTGAAGTTCACCAACCTGTACACGCAGACTGACCGCAAGGACGCATTGATTGTATTTGGTTTTTCGTGCACAAGACGTCAGAATGGAGTCAGACTTCGGAGGATAATGAAGGTTGATTGGAAATTACATGGAGGACAACAGAGAGTTGGGATTTGCTAGCATCGTTTTAAAGGAGACTTAGTGTTTCCTGGTTAGGAGGCAGGGATAAGAGCATGTACTAGACCATATTATAGACTCTACCTTTGATCGCTTCTTTTAGCCTCAGACAGCGTGTCAGTCCTTCCTTTAGCTGACTTCAAGTACCTTGTCTTTGTCACCCAAAAGGGGGTTGTTTCTAAGGAAAATAGCTCTTCTTTGTTGATTGCTTGATAAGAACTTTCTTTTAATCCTCACCAAAGCTTCTGAGGTATAAACAATGCCAGCTTCATTATAGAGAAAGGGGAAATGAAAGTGGGCAGGGTATCAAAGTCATATAGTAAAGTGCAGAATTAAATTGTGCTCTCAATCACTATCCAAGGCCTCCCATGGTTACACAAGCTCTGCACTGTGCTACCTCTGCTGGCGACCCTGAGTCAGTGACACAGGTGACAGTTTCTGAGAAGCTGACACTATAGGAAAACAAAGCCCTACACACTGACAAGCTAGTATCTTTCAGTTGAGGAGGGTGCTGTCAACCGAATGTCCACTGAACCAAACAGCAGTCACCAACAGCATGCTTTTCTTAACTCCTTTACCCTATTCTACACCCTGCAATCGTTTTCTTATCCACTACACAAGCCTGAACACCTTGGCCTAGAATGAGTCCTGGCTGGACCCTCCGTCCACTCGGCATTTAGCTTCACGGGCCAGAAAGTCTCCAGAGTCTCCGTTGTTTTTTTCCCCTTTGGTATAGGTGCGAAAGTGGCCTTCGAAAGATGTATCCCTCAGAACCTGGGAGTCTAAGAATGTGATATCTTACATCAAAAAGACACTTTACAGATATAATTATGAATTTTGAGGTGGGAGAACCATCTCAGAATCTTTGAGTGGGTTCAGTAGGATGATGATGGCGGTGGCAGTGTTGATGATGATGATGATGATGGCGATAGCAGCAATAACAGCAGCAATAATGGAGAGGCTGGAGTGTTAGAGTCAGGAGATATAACAAGAAGTTGGGTAATGTACAGAAGGAGCCACAAGCCAAAGAATGTAGAAACCCTGAGATGCTGAGAACAGTGAGGGAACAGATCTTGTCTGGGATCCTTTGGGATGAGCATAGCCTTGCTGGCATCTTGATTTTAGACTTTTGATATCACAGATTTGAGAGGACAAATTTGCATTGTCTTAAATCATCTGACTATGGCAACAGAAACCTGATACAGTTATGCCAGGATCCTTCTTACTGTTGTATTTCTCAATTGCCCTCACTTGACATGTTCTCCTTCTCCTCTTCCTTCTCCTCCTCTTCCTCCTCCTCCTCTTCTTCATCTTCCTCCTCTTCCTCCTCCTCCTCTTCCTCTTCTTCTTCCTTCTCCTCTTCCTCCTCCTCTTCTTCCTCCTCCTCCTCTTCCTCCTCTTCCTCTTCATCCTCCTCCTTCTTCTTCTCTTTCTCTCTTTCTCTCTCTCTCTCTTTTCACTTTTCAAATTCCATTTGCACAGTTAAGTTGTATCTCAAACCCACAGTGCATGAACTGCTTGCTATGGAGTCACCAGACCGCTCAACTAGATCCTGCATGTATTTACTTATTGTTATTGATTACTCAAATATTTTTTGGTTCTTGTCAAGAAATCTGTGGTCTATGGAAAGAGATGAGTGATTTATTCCAGCAATACCAAGGCAGGAGAGGGGGGCCCAGTGAGAGGGAAAGCCGTGGAAAGCTTTGTGCGAAGGAACCTGGTGGAGGGGGAGAGATGGAGCTTGGAGCCATTTTGAAACTTCAGCCTTCTGGTTAGTTCTTATTTCCAACTTTAGTGCTCCAAAAACAGTGGAGAGAAGAGCAGTTAAGGGTGGGGCTTATGAGTGAGCACGTCAGAGGCAGGCATGGCAGCACACACTTTGAATCCTAGCGCCGTGAAAGCAGAGGCAGGCAGGTCTCTGTGCTTAAGGTCCGTGGATTTCATATCAGCCAAGAGTGAGTACAGTTGAGCCAGGCTCACTGCCCCAGGATTGTAGTTCCTGCTACTTGGGATTCTGAGGCAGAAGGACAAGAAGTGTTAGGTGTGGCTAGGCTGCCAAGTGACTGAACTCAATAACAGAGCAGGATCTTGTTTCAAAATAAAATAGTTAAAAAAAAAAAAAAAAACATGGCGAGGGTGAAGCTCAATAGAGCATTGCCTAACACAAGCAAAGCTTCAGGGTTGCTTGCTAGCACCAGGGAAACAACACATCTGGATTCAGAGCTGAGCTTTGTTGCTGTTTCTTGTCTGTGAAGTGGGGATGATGCTAGTATTGACACCTGCCTACAAGGCCAGCCATTCAGGAGCATTAAGTAGTATGTGTGTGTATATGTGTGTGTGTGCATGTGTGCATGTGTAGAGGACAGAGACAACTTAGAGAGAGTCTGCTTTTCTCCCCCCCCTCCCCCCATTTTGGGATCCCACGGACCAAACTCATGTTGTCAGACTTGGCCTTACCCTCTGAGCTGTCTCTCTGGTCCCTGGTTGCTTATTGTTTTTTAAAATTCCTCGTGGTAGGTGTTACTGTTTTATCTTTTTGCATTTATATGGTGCTGGATGCCTAATCCCTGAGATGCACACACACACACACACACACACACCACTTTTGCATACCCTGCTGCCTAACATAGAGCTTGGCACATAGGAAGAATCTATGATCACTCACTGAGTTGATCTGGAGCAGCAGAACATCCACCTACAGTTTCACAGTGAGCGGTTGAGTGGTTATTTTCTTGTTCCCTTCCCTCAACATCCTTATAGGTCTTTCAGTGGGACAGTCTGTGTTTTACCAGCAGAGCATTACAGAGTGTTTACAATACTGGATAGTGACACAGGGGATTACCTTGAAGCTAAAGGCAGATTTACTGTGAAGCTGATAAAACCCAAGTCTTTCACAGGTCTCTTCCAAGGCCCTGGATCTGCCTCCAGACTGTATTGCTATAGTCATTTTTTTTCCCTCTAGATAAATTCCTAGAATTATAACAACCTCATTTGAAAAATCTGGGGTTATTCCCCCTGCCTAATGGCTAAGCACGTGACCTTGGTGGCCAGGCTGCTGGCTCTGAACTAACTCTGCCACTCAGCAGCAGCAGAGGTATCTTCTCTTTGTGCCTATGATGTCTTACCTGGGATATGGAGCTGATAGAAATGTCGTGTTCTTCACAAGGTTATTGAGACAACCAAAGATGGTAATCTTAGTAAGTATCCAGTGAGCAGGTTTTAATTTTAATTTTTGTTTTTGTTTGTTTTCCTTACAGTTTCAGGTTACAGTCCACATGGTAGGTAAGTTATAGGAGCTTCAGAGACATGGTCATCTTGCACACACAGTCAAGAGTGCAGAGCAATGTATTTATGCACATATGTTCAGCGTCCAGGAGGTGAGCAGAGATCACTAATCACGGAGAAGCACGAAAGACATCCAGCTGTTAAGTGAAAGCAGATTCCAGAGAAGGCCAAGGTAGAAGCCTCACAAGAGCGGAGATACTTCACCTTGCTTACCATCTTAGCCCCAGAACTTCAAAGGTGAGCATGCGTAGTGTCCTCTTAACCGCTGTGATGGAGCATGTCTATTATTTACATACTTCCATCTTGTCCATCGTATCTCTCCAGCTGCATTGTGATGTGCATTTGAAGGCCAGAGGAGGACATATTGAATCCCCTAGGACTGAAGTTACAGATGGTTGTGAACCATGGTGTAGGTGCTGAGAATTGAATCTGAGTCGTCTGGAGGCCAATACATTTTAACCACTGAGAAATCTCTCCAGCCACTAAAGTTTTTGTTTGCATGGTATTTTAATCATGTGTGCACAGGTATGGGTATGTGCACATGAATGCAGGTGCTTGCAGAGGCCAGTGGAGGGCACCGGATCCCTCTGGAGCTGGAGTTAGAGGTAGCTTTGAGCTGTCTAAGATGGTGCTGGGAACTGGGTTGAGGTCCCCTGCATGAGAAGTACTCACTTTTACCCCATGAGCCATTTCTCTAGCCCCTAAAATATTTCTTCAATTGAATCATGACTAACTCAACCAAATGCAAAAAACTTAAACTTTACTCTTTTCTAACTAACCCTTGTTTCTTGGTGAAATTTACAAAGGATAATAAACTTCACACTCATTTTGGCTTGGTGAAAAACACATTAACTATGTAGAAGCTAAGTCAGTATATTAAATGTAGGGAGATAGTCAGCTGTCCTCATTCTGGGGGAAGTGTTGGCCCCTCTTTCACAGAAGTACCTGCTGTCCTGGACACACTGCACATGGGCTTTGAAGAGTAACTGAGGATTGATTTGGGGCAATTTGTCTGTGTTCCAGGCTTGTCCTTTGATTAGTTTAATGTCCATGGGCAAGTCATTTAACTCTCTGAGCCTCTTTGCTCATGTGTTAGAAGGAAGAAATAATGTCCTTGTGAGCTACTTTACAAGATTGTTTTAGTCTGTGATTACATTCTGAGAACAAGCTCTTTGTAGTTCTAGTCTACCTAAGAACAAATGTAGCTCCCAGAACATAAGAGAGACACACAAATGTCAGCCACAGGAATTGAGAATTCTACATTGAATTCTATAAATAAGTTACAGTCATCGCAGTCTCAATGGGGAAGGCAAAAGGAAAGAATAAGAAAGAATATGAAATAATGTGTAATCAGTGAAAAATTTGCCATGACGGTTAAGGATACAAAACATATTTCTTTAAAAATATATCCTGTGACCATTTCTGTCTGCGCATGACTGTCTTTCCCTGGGCAGTGGCAATAATTTCTAACAAGTCTCTTTGTTTCCAGTTTTGCCCACCCACAATTTATTTTTTACAGAACAGACAGCATCATCTTTCAAAACTGTGCACCTTTGTGAACACTCTCCAGTGGCTTCCTATGCAGGCTGGTAATGAAAATCCAAGCTTGTTTCTGCAGCCTGCTGAGCCCTGTCCTGATCCCCATGGCTTGCTGCTTTGGCACCTGGGCTGTCCACTGTGCTTGGACCACACTGCTGCCTTTTCCCTGAAAAGCCTCTCCACCTGTCTGCTACTGGAAGGAACTTCTTGGCAGGCTGCTTAAGATGCTCTCAAGGTACTCCTGACTTTCTACTTTCTTAAAACTATACAATTCACTTGTTCACTTACTTAGTATAATTATTAACCAGTGTCCCTTTGAAAAATAAAGTACTATGAGAGGAGGCACTTCCTCTGCCCACCCCTCTCCTTCCCTCTCTTCTTTATCTCTTTCTCTTCCTCTTTCCTTCTCTCTTTTTCTTTCTCTCTCTTTCTCTTCTCTCTCTCTCTCTCTCTCTCTCTCTCTCTCTCTCTCTCTCTCTCCCCCCCCCCTCCCTCCCTCCCTCCCTTCCTTCCTTGTTTCCTTTCTTTCTTTCATTCTCAGCAACAGCTTCTCATGTAGTCTAGGCTAGTCTCAAACTTGCTATATAGCTGAGGGCCATCTTAACTTTCATTTAAAAAATTATTTTATTGAGAGAGAGAGAAAGTGTGCACTCCTCTGTGTGTACTCTCTGTGTGTACTCTCTGTGCGTGTGTGTGATGGCACACCAGCAGAGGTCAGAGGGCTGCTCATGGGAGTTGGTTCTTTCCTTCTTCCACATGGGTCCCTAGGCTTAAACTCAGGTTGTCTGTCAGGCTTGGCAACAAGTGCCTTTCCCCACTGAGCAACTCCCCTAGCTCTACCCCTGCGTCTTCCTCGCTCCTGCTTCCCCCTCCTGAACACTGAGACAACAGCTGTCACCACACCTGGCTTATTAGTATTTTATTCCAGGTTCTATTTTCCTGTTTTTATTTTTAAAAGACATGATTTTCATTTATTTTTCCATTCCATAATCTTTTAGCTTCTTTAAATGCTCACTTGGGAAGCTAAATTAGTTTGGGAATTTGTATGGCCCTGAAATCCTAGGTTCCCAAAGGACAGAGGATTTTCACAGTCTCAAGTTCCCTGGCTTATTCCAAAAACAAACAAAAAAACTCACAACAACAAAAACCATTGAAACACAGATTTTTTGGAGGCCATACCATTGGCTCATTCCCTTCTTAGAATTGCATTGTCCACTCCATACAATACTGCTTCCTCTGTGTTGTGTGCACACATGTGAGAATGCAGTGTGTGTAGGTATTGGCACTACTCTTGGAAGGAGCCAATGCCACCCAGGACACACTTCTTTCCCAGTGCCCACATTACCAGAATTTCTTTTATCCTAAATAAGTGAAAAGAAAATGTTTACATTTATCTTAGATGAAAGAGGCTGCATTTCCTTGGCATGGCCCTTACCACATTCTGCCCATTTGCCTCGGTGCCATTGACTGGCACGATTGCCTCTGGAGTTCTGGGCTTAGCTGCATTCTCTCCACTGTAGTTCATTTTCCCTTCTGTTGTCTGAAATAACAGTGTGCACAAAACTTGCTTCCTAGATGTTTGCATTCAGTTCCCAGTGACTCCCAGGCTAATCTGGCATACTCATTCCTCTCCATGTTCCCGTAGCTTCCTCTTTGTACCACACCTAGTCCCATGTTCTTCTGTGGCTTCATAGGTCATGAAGGAGTGGCACTCACGTACCACTATCCAACCTGGCATGACTATTGAGGACTATTTTTATGCTTCTTCTGACCTTCTATTGATTTGTGTACCCAAGTCAGTGGTTCCATAGAGTGCAGAAGGGCACGCTTTACCTGGCTTTCACAGGGAAGACCTCATCACAACACAGATGCGGTGCCCACCCAAACCTCTTGCATTGTTTGGAGAATCTCTAACCACCCACAAACAGGCATTTTGCTGCCAAACAGATGGACAGGGAAGACAGGCAGGCCAAAGCCCATGGATGATCATGAAATGAATTGGTACACAGGAGCCAAGGGTGTTGGACATGAAAGCCAGTCCTTTCGGCACAGTTTCCAGAGTGAGGATAGACTGGTATCAATGAGGTTTTGATGCAGAGTTTTTAACAAAGGAAAAGATAAAGTGTGACCAAGCGTGCAATGGGATGTGTGCTTTAATAGGTGGATGAAAGGCCCAGAAAACATGGATAGCTCTGAAATGATAGTCACATCAGTCTCACAAGAAAGGGAAGTCAATGTCATCTCAGAGCTGGTCAGCTCTGAGAGTCCGCATCTGCTCTGATTGTCCAGTGACCATCATTTATAGATTACATGTATGTCAGACAGTAGAACATACCAGGTGATATCCCGTCACCAGGATCCACATAACATCCCACAATTAGCTTTATAATTAGATTTTAAATTGTTGCTTTAAGTATCATGGGTATATGATCAATATACAGTGGCAGAGGAAGGTTAATGTGGAGGATCTAGAACGATCTCTTGGAGAACATGGTCCTTTAGATTGAAATATGAGGGATGTGGACATTGAAGGCAGTGGAGTGTTGGCAGAGCACAGTCATGGCATAGTGGGACTTATAGCATTTTACTATGATATTTAGAAATGGCGACTGGCCTGGGGAAGACATAGTCTTTGTTCAGGCCCTGACAAGAAAAATTCATTGACATCAGGAGAACACCAGATCACTTTGTTTCTAGGATCTTCATCAGTTTGGGCTTGGAAATGTAGCTCAATTGGTAGAGTGTTTGCCTAGCATACAAGGAGTCCTGGGTTCGATCCCTAGCACTGAATAAACCAGGTATGGTGTTAATGTTACCACCTGGTTCTGCCTCCTGGTCCCATGCTCCCAGAAATAAGACTGAGACTCAAATTATATTTACAAACACCTTGGCCATATAGCTAGGCTCTACTCTGACTAGATCATAATTAAAGATAACCCATTTATTTGAACCTACATTTTATCACGTGCCTGGTTTCCTGTACACAGGTATCATGCATCTATCTCTTCACATCTTTTCCGGGCTCCCCTCCCCACCTCCTTCTCTCTCCCAGTTCTTTCTCCTCCCAATGTCCCACCTCTATTTCCTGCCAAAGCCATAGGCTTTTGAATTGACAGGAAAGGCATCCATACAATATGCAATATGATCTCTTTAATGTGGTGTCTTAGTTAGGGTTTCCGTTGCTGCAAAGAGACACCATGACCAAGGCATCTCTTATAAAGGACAACATTTAATTGGGGCTGGCTTACAGGTTCAGAGGTTCAGTCCATTATCAAGGTGAGAACATGACAGCTTCCAGGCAGGCATGGCCCTGGAGGGGCTGAGAGTTCTTCATCTTCATCCACAGGAAGCCAAGAACAGGTAGCTTCAGAAGTCTTCCAGGTAACTAGGAAAGTCTCAAAGCCCACCCCTACAGTGATACACTTCCTCTAACAAGACCACACCTCCTAATAGTGCCACTTCCTGGGCCAAGCATTTTCAAACCACCTCATGTGGTGATACAAATATGTAATTCCAGCTTTGGAAGATGGAGACAGAAGAATTCTAAGTTCAAGGATATTTTCAGCCATTTTTGGATTTAAAGCCACCCTGAGCAATGAGAAGTGCTGTCTCAAACAAAGAGAACTCAAAACAAGCCCATATCTTCTCTTTGAACCTAGACACAGCTTCTCTCTCTCTCTCTCTCTCTCTCTCTCTCTCTCTCTCTCTCTCTCTCTCCTCTCTCTCTCTGTGTGTGGTCTCTGAGTGTGTGTCTTAGGTTATCTGTGACTTATAGAATGAACCAAGTCCCTTTTCTGTGACAGAGGTGATGCAAGATTTTTAACTTCTCTTAAGTCTCAAGTGTTCTTACCTCAATGATCCGTAATGAATGTTGGGGTTCAGGCCTAAGACAAGGAACTGAGGTACATATTTAACATACCAAAGTGACCTGGCATCTATGTTCTCCCAGAGTCCTAAGTCCCTACGTGTTATAGGGCTGGGCTGGCATACCCTGCCCTCTATGCTGAACTTTCCAGCCCAGGTGCTGGGCTTCCGCTCACCCAGCAACTCTTCACTGTATAATCAGATGTTTTGATTCTCACTCTCTTCTCTCTCCCTCTATCTCCTCATCTCTCTTCTCTCTGTGTGCCTGTACTCTCTTTCTCTTCCCTCCCCTCTGTCTCTCTCTGTAGGGCAACTTCACTGACCCCCTCCTGTGGAGGGAGACAGAGGGAGAGCTGCCTTCCCAGTAGCTCCCAGAAACCTGCCTTTATACTTTAATTTGGCTTGAGTTAGCCCACTTCATCTGCAGAGGTAACTTACCAATGGAGACTAGCTAATGGCCTAACATCTACATCACAGAACTGATGTAAGCTTCTACAGGAAGTGTATAGTTAAAGCCCTGATACGGTAAGTTAGCCAAAGTACTCAACTATGTTAAGTGCCATCACATCTGTCCTTACCCAGAAGTCACTTGGATAGTTGTTTTTATTCTGCACTTACCCTCCCTAAGTGCAGAGACTGAAAAGCAGTGGATTTTGGAACCACACTTGAGTTTAGAGTTGTCTGTCTGTAATGTTTGCTCTCTATAGTTATTGTAACAATGTAACCTTCTTTGAAAGTTGTAAAAATGGTGATATTCCTCACCATTCCTCTAAATTATTATGAAGAATAAGAATCAGTCTAATTAAAGAATCCAGTAATGGCTGGTGTTTAGCAGGCAGGATTCACTATCCCCTTTGATATATTTAGCATTCAGCACCCACCTACTTTCAAAAGTACTGAATCTGTGCTGCAGCAAAGTTTCTTATGTGCAAATGCGGGACGATCACTCCAGCAGAAAAGCACAGGCTCACAGCTCATTGATGGAAATTGGGGAAAAGGCAGAAGACCATCCAAGATCCAGACAGACTGTTCTAGGGCCAGTGACCCTGCTCTTGCCTCAAGCTACCTATAATGAAAAAGCTGGTGCCTGCCACCTGTCTCACAGATCTGTCACAGGATTAATGCGAGGAGGTCTGAAGAGCCTGATGAAGCTTTTGAAAGGAAATCGCAGGTACAGGCTCCCCGCTTCACAGTACGCTGAGAGGATTCCTCAACAGCAGAGCTGGCATGAAGTGATTTTCTTTTCTCAGTGATGAGACTCTAACCCAGGGCATGGCCAAGTTTTAAAGATGTTATTCTGTCATATTTTGCTACAACTCTGTGACAGGGAAGTGGCCTGAGGGCCATCAAGTTTCCTGGGTTCCCATCCCTTCAACAGTCTCTCTAGCACAACCTTTCTGAGAGACTAGATTGTCTCTATCACCTGGATGTTTGCTAAAAGTGCTATTTCCTGGGGATTTGACTTTAGATCCACAAATTAGCAAAACTCCAGGGAGCACCATGGACACATAATCTCATGCGAATGGTGCCCCCTGGTGTTGTTCTGTGTGGCAGCCTGCATATACATTGAATAGAGGTTTCTGCCTGTGGAATTTGACATTTTCAGCAAGCACTCCTCCAATATTAGCATGGGGGTGGGGGGCCTAAGTCAACATTCAATGACTTAGTACAATTGGTGACCCTGAGAACTGGAAGTCCCCTGGAGGAGCGGGGTTGGGCTTCTTGCTAGGAGAACTTTAGATCTTGCCCTCTCACTGAGTGAGAACAAACCCCATTAGGGACCTAATAGCTAATATTTATTGAGGAAATTACTGCTGTTAGGTAAGGTGCTAGGCACGTCACAGGCCCTAATTCCCTCTCTCCAGTGACTTGGTGAGCACGATGCTATTGCTGTTATGCCTTCTTCTGAAAGAGTGAAATAGAATTCACGGACTAGCTCTGGTGTGCCATAAATATTCAGTAAGTGTTAATATTCTATGAGTTTATGTGTAAATACTTAAAAGACTATAAATCCATTGTCCCACTGCTCAGAGAGCAGTAGCATTGTTAGTAATGACCCAGAAATGGAAATTTGGAGGGGCTTGGGAGGCATGTTTGCCAGGTATGAGGGTGACAGGCACCTGCAGAAGGGGAAGTGGCGAGGGAAGAAGGTGCTTAGGAACAAAGAAACTCCCCATCAATTAATACATGCTTTCCCTCAGGAGGAACGGGAACTTCCTGTCTGCCCACCTAACCTCCGTTCCCCCGACCCCCCACACACACAGGAGAAGAGGGGGGAAACTTTTCTTACACTTACTGTGTTCAAAACTCAGATTTTCTAGTGTTTGTCTGCAGAAGATGATTTGCTTCCTATCAGAAAACACAATTCAGCAAACTCACAAGTGAACTTTAAAAACGCTGTCTATTTGTACAGGGAGAATCCTCCCCAGTGTATAACCAAAGAGATGCACCTGCAGAGTATTATGGCTCCAGTTGTAATCACACACAGCAGACATCAGTCATAGTCTGTGATGTTTATTCTCTTCCTGGATGGAGGGAGCCAGATCCCGGTGTGTAGCTGCTTAGTCTGATCCAGCCATGCCTTCCCTGCTTTGTTCTCCTGACTGACTGGAGTGGTGATGTCCAGAGCTACCTGGGAAGCTCTGGTGAAGAGGGCAGACCTCTTGTCAGTACCAGGCTAAAATAACTAGGCAGGTCAGTCACACCACGACTCAATCTCCTACCAGGATTAGTGTTTAAGAGAGAACATGCTCTCTTCTGACTCCCTGAATTTGGGGGCCTTCACTTTAACAAATGCATCTGTGGCAAGCATCACATCGCTTTCTTCCATGGGTACTTTGTCCTTTTCCTCTTTGAATGTTAATCTTTTGTTGTTTCCTAACCTTTTGTTTTTGCTGACCCCCACCCCCCACCCCCTGCCAATTTTGAGACAACTGACCTCCTTTCAGTAGATCCCCAAGGTGCTGGGGAAACCCTTGTTTTTTCACTTAAAAGATCTCTACTTTTAGCTTTATCTAATGGCATGGACCTATAGTCCCAGCACTGGGGATACTGAGGCAGAAAGATGGTATATTTGTACTATAGTCTAAGTTACACAGGGAGACTTTCAATCAAAAAGAAGGAGGAAGAAAAGAAAATGAGAAAAAGAAAGAAAAAATATCATCCTACAAAGAAAATACAGCAAGCCAAACAAGGAAGATAGCTTATTAACCTCCCAAAATAGGATTTTGTATGTAAATAAAGATTGATCTGCCTTTGAGCAATTTTGCCATAGGCAATATTCAATTTGAAATCAATGCTTTAGACCCATACTTGAGAGAGAGAGAGAGAGAGAGAGAGAGAGAGAGAAGAGAGAGAGAGAGAGAATATGCTTTTAAATGAGTGATTGTCACTTATGACTATGTGTCAGCTCTCAATGCCTGAAGTGTCACTTACAGACTGCCAGCTCATGGTTAAAGGGTTAGCAGAGGAGACGTAGTTCACTGAAGACAAGGTACTTCAGTCACCACTTAAACAGTTAGGGCCTTTGTTGATTTTTATTTTTTGACAATGTTTCATGTAGCCCAGGTTGGCCTCTAACTTCTGATCCTCTGGCCTCCACCTCCCGAGTGCTGGACGTACAGGTGTGTACCATCACACATGGCTTTTACAGAGGACCTTTGGGTTTTTGAGATGGACTGTAAGAGATTTTCGTCAGAGGCTGGGGTACACGGCAATGACTTTGCTTATTGTTCACCCTACAGAAGGCTTTCTTGTTTTTAACTAACGTTGGCTATTTGTAATCTAATAGGTTCATATCAGCTCTTGACATGCTGACGAGGTTGTTCAGGGTTGGAGAGTTGGCTCAGCAGTTGAGAGCATTTGTTTTCCCAGAGGACTTCTGTTCCTGGTACCCGCATAGTGGCTGAAAACCATCCTCAACTCCAGTTCCAGAGGATCCAGTGTCCTCTTGCGGCCTCCTTGGCACCAGGCATGTAAGTGGGGCACATAAATACATGCAGGGATGTAGGAGGAGCTAAGGTGGGAGGAGTTAGGAGAGGAAGAGGAAGAGGAGGAGTTAGGAGAGAAAAAAGGAAGAGGAGAACGAGACAGAGAACAGAGATGTAGGAGGATGGAGAACCACACAGGTATGGAGAGCACTCGTGGGAAACAACTTATAAACTTATAATTAGGTTAGCTAATTGGGATACAACTCTCTTTGTATGGGCATCTTGTTATCAATCATTATCAAACATATAAAGCCTTTGATTAATCTATAAGAATTAGAGTCTCATTCTCTTTCTGGGCCCGCATGGATGGCGGAATGGTCTGGGCAATGCCCTGCCTTGCGGAGACAGCGTGGAAGATTGGCAGAATCATCTCACACGCTGGCATCTCGTGGGTGGCAGGGTTGGTGTTTCTAGTTGGCCATTTCTAGCTGCAGCATGCACGTGGCCTCAGGCTGAGAAACATGGCGGCTGGGCTAGGCAGAGCCACTGCAGCTTAGATAGTCGGCCTGAGCCTGAGGCTGTTTTAAATAATTAGTACAACACAGGGAAAACAGTCATACACATAAAATAAATGTAATACATGAATATACTTTTTAGAAACCCTTGTCGGCTCAGAGCAGAGATTTTGGTCCCGCTCATTGCTCAGTAGTGCTGAATCTTGAGAGATATGTTGGTGTCATGTCTAAAGACATGATACTGTCTTTAGAATATTCTTACTATGGATGCTTCTGTGTTTTTTAATATCTCCAGAAAAAGAAGAGATGCTGACAAGATTCCTTCAAAAATGTGTGGTCAAAGTAGGAAGGACAAATGCCTGCTTCAGGCAAACTTCTGCCTTAGGTCATTGGCACTTCCTGCTTCCTCTGCCTGCTGACTTTACCCTCTAGATCCACTATGACTTCCCTCACACCTTCTGGTCTGTTCTTTCTCTTCCCTCCCTCTCTCCTTCCTTCCCTCACTCCCTCTCTCCCTTTCTCTCCCCCCCCCCCCCGTTAAATTGCATTATAATTATTTAAAAAATTCTTTGTTTTTCTTTTTTTTTGCTTTTCAAAACAGGGTTTCTCTGGGTAACCCTAGCTATCTTGGAACTTGCTCTATAGAACAAGCTGGCTTTGAACTCAGAGATTCGCCTGCCTCTGTCTCCCAAGTACTGGGATTAAAAGAGTGTGCCACCACTGGCTGCTTAATTTTTTTTTCCAAACAATACATTTTGATCACATTTCCCTCTTCTTCAGCTCTTCAAAAATCCTCCTGCTCACCCACTCAGTTTCATGTTCTTTTCTTCTCTTAAAAGGAAAGCATCAGGGCCAAGAGTGGAATATCCCAGAATATGACACCACATCCATACCCCAGAAAGTCTCCATGGAGCAGAGCGGCTGCTCAGTTTCTGCAGCCTTCTCCCCAGAGCCACACAAAGAGTTCTTCCTCCTTGGAAGACAAGCAACAGCTGTCCTGCTATGTTCCCAGAGAAAGCAACAAGACCCAGAGGACAGCTGACAAGTGGGCTTGGCTAAGTTTCCCATGTTGATCACTCCTAAGCCATCTTCCTTCCTGTGCTCTGTGTGTCTCCACAATTGCCCATTCGTCAAGCCTCTCAAACCTAAGTTATATCTGTTTTCATTTACTCGAATCCAGGGCTTCCTCATGCCAGGCATTCTATCCCTGAGCTGGAGCCCCCAAGCTTCTGTCTTCCTTCCTAGTATGTGAGATCTGGTCAAGTCCATTCTACCTTTCTCGTATTAATCTGTGTCTTTTTATGAGGAATAGCCATAAGTGTCAGTCTTTCCCCCAACACAATTCTTAATTCTATTGCATTATACTTTATTGTTATACCATTATGATAAAATTATTTTGTTGTTAGAATGTGTTAAAGGGCTGGACGTATAGCTCAGTGCTGGAACAATTGCCTAGCATGTGAGTCCCTGGGCTTGATCCTTACGTGTTATTACTGTTAACATTTTGCCCTATCCGTTTTGTCCACTTTAAAAAAAAATAAAGATTTTTTTTTAAAGGCTGTTTAAAATCATAACTACATTATAATATTCACACACAATAAAACAAATAATAATTCCTTAATATCGTGTTCGACTTTTCCTAATTGTCTCAAAAATCTCTTTTTACAGTCGGTTTGATTGAAACAGGATTCAAATAAAATCCACATATTGATTTGGCTGTTATGTCTCTTAAGTCTCGTCTAATCTTTAATACTTCCCGCCCCCAGCCATCTATTTGTTGAAGAAAATGGAGAATTGATCACCTAGAATTTCCCACACTCCAGTTCTGTCTGCATTATTCAACCCATCCTCCTAGCCCGTATAGTTCCTGGGATGCTGGAGCCTTGCTTGCAGAGATGCATGGGGTCTGCTGAGATACAGGTTTTGGGGGCCTATTTCCAGAGTTTCTGGACCATTTGTATGTCTAAGATGCTTCCAAGAGGGTGCTGGGGCTGGTGGGCCAGGCCACACTGAGGATTCCTGCTCTAAGGGCAAAGATTAGGCCCCTTTGAAAATAATAAGAAGCTAGGGGAAGGAGGTGGGGGATAGAGCTCAGAGATGATTCTTAGTGAGACCCTGGGTTTATTCCCTGCACCAAGTAAATAGGCAAATAAGTTAAAACACACATATATACACACAAAACACACGAATATACACACTATGAACATGTACACACACATGCATACACATATACCGTGTACACATGCACACCACACACATAGGTACATACACCATACACACAGAGGCATGCACACACACACACCCCACATACACACACACACACACACATACAACACATACACACACTTATATACACACATACAACCTACATCACTCCCCCAAACCCCCCACCCCCCATGCATACACGTAGCTCAAGGCACAGTGTATTGCATTTTAGGAATCCGCAAGAGAAGGATGGAAGCTCTCTGACCTTTTCTTATTTCTTCTGTGCTCACTCAGATTTTCATTTGAGTTCCCTCCTCATATCTGGTGCAGAAATGTCCTCATTTCTAAGACATAGACAAATTTGGGAGAAATAGAAAAAAAAAAAAAAGGCCTGGCTAAATTCTCCCCAGGGTATCACATGGCATCATGCTCTGTGTGTATGCCTGTCAGTTACCAACTTCTCCATCAAACTCAGCATCAAAACGTGCAAGCTTTCCGGATTCTTTGGCTCTTTTTTTCCCCTAAAGCTCCCTTGCTGTGCAAAGCTTATACAAAATCATTTGCATGTTTTTGTAAATTTGCTCTTGTTATGGGTACATCAGCCAGAAGTCTAGCAGTAGATGGGTAATAAATCTTTCCTCCCTCACAATATAGATTTGTTTAAGAAAATGTATTACTTTTGTTCTTTTGACTCTTCCTTCCTTCCTTCCTCCCTCCCTCCCTTTTTTCTTTCCTTCTGTTTCACCCCTCTCCCCGTCTCCCGGTTCCCAAGTGCTAAGATTGCAGGTGTGCGCCATCACCTCCGATTTCTGCATGTGTGCTAGGATTAATTATTTGTGTTGTCAAATGTTTTGACTCATTTGTTTAGAACATCTACCGTTATTTTACATAGTCCCACCCAGTCGGAAGTAATTAACATTTCCTCTAGTTTTTAATCTGTCTACTTGTTTATTTTTCTAGCTAACAATGCTGTTCGAATGGTGTTTATTTGTATGTTGAAGAGGATTGTTAGAGTTAGTTGGATCTGAGGAGGTGCGTCTCCCAGGCAGGTTTTACTGTGGGAGAGAGTCCTGTGTGCATGAGATGACTTGTCTGTGAACCATGGAAACGTTTTGAAAGGTAAAGCAGATGATACACCGAAGAACCATTTGTCATGAGTAATTGCAGGCAGTCAAAAAGAAGAAAGATTGTGCATGAATCATGACGTAAGAGCTGTGAAGGGCAGGTATTTGAGTCCAGTCTGAGGCTACGGAGCAGGCTGGTCCTCAAATGACACACAAATTTTATGCCAAGAAAGGTTTAGTCCAGAGAACAAATCATCCTGCTTTGTGTCCCAGATTTTATAAAGAGAGGACACATTTTCATAGAGTTGTACTTTTGTATTTTTTCATTAACCAAAACCCATAATTTATCCACATTTCTCTAATTAAATTCATAAAACTGGCAAGAAAACTATCACTATGAACAATATACTATTTGGCAATTTGTGTCTATGATGCAATTGCTGATTTTTTTTTTCCTTTTTTTGCTCTACTGGGCGTGGATCCTAGGACATCTTGCATGCTAGGCAAATGCTGTATGCAACCGTGACTCCGGTTCCCAGAATGAACTGCTTCACACAGGCACTCTCTGATACACTTAACTTTTTTTTTTTTGGTAATGAGAATGCTTAAAATCTATTATAGTAGGATTTTCAAGATAAGACACATTGTTAAATGGAGTTACCACGTTGCAATAAATCTCTCTAGTTTATTGTCCAGCTAACTGAAGTTTGTTTCCTTTGACCAGTGTCTACCAGAGACCATCCTCCCATAGCCCTTGGTAACTATCAACTGTCCTCTCTGCACACAAGTGAGATTGTGCATTTGCCTTTTATGCTTGTTTTATTTATCTTAGTACATTATCTTCTAGTGTTATCCACATTGTCATAAATGGCAGGATTTCCATTGTGTATATATACTGAATTCTCTCTCCCTTTCCCTCTCCTTCTCCCCCTTCCCCTCTCCAAGGTCTTCTGTAGCCATTCCTCCTTCCTCCATCTCCCAAGTGCTGAGATGACAGGTATGTGTCACTACACTGGGCTCCTGAATTTTTTCTGCCCATTCATCTATTGCCTTGGTTCATTTTTGTTATTGTGAATAATACTGTAATAAACATGAAAGTGATAGAGGTAGAGAGATGGCTCAGTGGTTAAGAGCCTGACTGCACTTCCAGAGGACCCAGGTTTGATTCTCAGCGTCCATATGGTAGCTCACAACTGTCTATAACTCTAGATCTAGGGGTTCTGATGCCTTTTTCTGGTATCTGCAGTTGGGGAATGCATGTGGTGCACAGATATGTTTGCAGGCAAAACATTCACACATATAAAATATATATACCATATATATGCATATATATGTGCACATATATGGTATATATATTTTACATTTACATATAGGTACACATGTGTGGTACATATATTTTATGTTTATATTATATATTTTATGCATATATATTTTTTAAAAATTAAAAGAAACACATGAGTAGAGAGGTTTGTGATATACAATCTGTTCACTTTAGTTTATGTCTAGAAGTGGGACTGTCAGCTCCTATGGTAGGTTTAGGGTTTTTTTTTAATCTTTGTTTTTTGTTTTGTTTGTTTACTTCTTTCCATAATGGCTGACTACTTTACATTCTCCCTGATAGTATATAAAGTTTCCTTTTCTCCACACTATCTCTAACACTTTCTTTCTTCCTTCCTTCTTTTCTTCCTTTCTTCCTTCCTTCCTTCCTTCCTTCCTTCCTTCCTTCTTTCTCTTTCTCTTTCTTTCTTTTTCTTTCTTTTTTCTTTCTTTCTTTCTTTCTTTCTTTCTTTCTTTCTTCTTCCTGAGACAGAGTGTTACTATGTAGCCTAGGCTCCTCCTGCCGACTGAGTGCTGGAATAGTAGATACCTATCACACTATGCCAAACATCTTTGTCTTTGGACTTTGTCATTCTAACAAGTGTAAGGTACATCTCACCAACATCTTAATTTGTCATTCTCTGATAGTTACTGACTCTCAACATTTTTTCATGTATCTCTTAGCCAGTTTCATATCTTATTTGAGAAACATCTATTTAGGTGATTTATTTCTTAATTCAAGTTCTTTTCTTACTTCTGATTTGTGGTCCATACATATATAAATTTAATTTGAGACAGAGTATCATTATGTAGCCCTGACTAGCCTGGAGCTCACTGTGTAGACCAGGCTGTCCTGGGACTCACAGAGATTTGCCTGCTTCCACTTGCTGAGTGCTGGGATTAAAGGTATGTAGCACCATACCTGGCTCTATGTATTTTGGATATCAGGTTTTTGGTGGTTATGTGGCTCTCTCAGTTTTTTTCATTGCTTTCATAAAAAAAACAAACAAATTTATAATTTTGTAATCACTATCAGCATAGAAAGTTTGGCTTGTACATTTTTATGTGCTATTGAGGACATGAAGCAAAGCTGTCATACGGCAGATAGAAAAAAGCTGTCTTAACTGAGGTTCGTGTGACTTGAAGAGTCTTCCTTGATGGTTAGATGAGTTACTTTTCTATTGCTGTGATAGAATACCACGGCGAGGTAACTTAGAGAGATCAGTTTATTTGGGCTTAGGTTTCAGAGGAAGAAGAGTGGGTCCTGGTGGCATGCTCAAGCATGGTGGCAGGAGCAGGAAGCTGAGAGATTACATCATGAGCCTCAAGCATAAACGGAAAAACCATGAGACAACTTATACTCAAAGCCCTGACCAGTGTATACTTCCTTTAGCTCAGGGTTTCTCAACCTGAGGGTCGCTATCAATGCTATGATGTCCTGTTCTTTCCATGCCCTCCCACTCCAAGGTCCACAGTCCCAAGGCTCCCTCTTTTAATAAAACTCACTTCTAAATGGTCATTGCATATCACCTCCCTTCTGGAGACTTCTCTCCATTCTCTCTGTTCTAAGACAATAAATAGCTGTAAATGTGGCTCTTCTCTCCATAATTGCAAGACAAAGATTTTGGGGAAAGGGAATTTCCTTTGGAATTGGCAGCATGATTAAAGTAATTTTATTAATCCAAGAGCCATGTACATTTGTTAATATGAAACAAAGATTTTGGATGCTTGACCATTGTGGTACTTTAAATAAGAAATGCCCCATAGTCTCAAGCATTTGTAAAATAAATGTCTGATATTCAGGATATCTAATATGCGACCCCTGTAGGGGTCATGACTCATAGGTTGAGAACCAATGACTTAAAGCAAAAGAAGCTGCCATGAACAATATGTCAAGGGTCCGAAGAGAAGAGAGCAAGGTGCTATTCTGGCTTCCTAGAAGCTCCTGAGTGTTCCATAGTGTTAGGAGTTAGTGACAAGGCAGTCCTTTTTGTAGATAGTAAGGAGAACAAAATGTCTGTATGTCCTGATGGAGCTGATAGTCAATTCTGAGAACACTCAGATTTTACAGTAAACTCAACCTAAACTGTGTGCTAAAGAACCAAAGTCCAAAGAGCCCCTGCCTCAGCAACAGCCATGCTAGGGGATCGTACACAAGCCTTAAATCCCAGCGCCAGCACTCGGCCGACAGAGGCAGGAGGCGCTCTAGGAACTGGAGGACAGCCACAGTTTTAAAGTCAGTGTTGCTAACATAGTGCAATAAATACTGTCTTTAAAAGAAAAAAAGCCAGACAATCTTACTTCTCACTTTCCCCTCTGCCCAACCACTGTTGGGTAGGCTTTTTCCCTTCCTTCTTCCCTTTCCTGAGCCCATACATACCCTTCCTCCCAATCCAATTCTCTCTATACATTCAAATTAACGAATTCAAATTCATGCAAATTCAATGCCTAATTTACATGTGGATAGGATCAAATTGTCCTGTTCCTAGAAAATGAAGTCTCTCCATCCAGAGAGATTTAGCAACTCATTTTCTGGGCTCCTTGCTGCAGAGAGCTGTTTGATTATTTGTTTTTAATTTCTGAGTCTACTTTGCTTGCTCCCCTCCTGTCCTAACTTAGCATTCTTCAAAACAATGAGATAGAGAACTATGCAGGATGCAGAGAGCACCACCACGCGGCTTGTTTAGTCTACCTTTCTCAATGAATGGAGTCAGGGACTACGTAGGACCATTAACTTTTCTGGCAGCTTTGAGAGGAGAGGCTATGAAGCCCAACCACAGGAAGGTTTCTCTACTCTCATTGAGCTGCAGTGCCTGCTTTCTCCAGGCTGCCAGCTCTAGTCTCTTAGAATGGCTATTGCCTTAAGGTGCAGGGTCCAAGATCTAACAGAATCTTGGAGGAACACTTGGATCTAGCTGTCTCTTCATGTGTCATGGCTCCAAGCTGAGAACTGTGCAAGTATGCGTGGTGCTTCGTCTTTCCTGCTAATGACTTTCCATTGTAGTAATAACGAGCAAATGGAGTTTCAGAGTACTTGCTTATCCAAAGTCACATCCCCATTTGGATAAACTAGGAATCAAATTCAGATTTGTACAAGGACTATGTCTTACCTTCCACTTCATGTGTGAAGATCCTGTCTTCATAGACAAACATGAGAACTCCAAGATCCAGGAAAGCAAGGGAAGGTGCCAGTTACAGATGAAGATGAATTGGAAACCATGGTGTGCTCACAGGGCCAAGGACAAGGAAGTAGGCTTCAAGCAGGAACGTGACATTAGACTAGAACAAAGAAGTAATTCCAGATAGGAAAATCTAAATCATAGGCTACAACAAAGAAGTAATCTCAGGCAGGAATCTAAATATTAGGCCAGAACAAAGAAGTAATTTCAGACAGGAATCTAGATTTTAGGCTAGAACAAGGAAGTAGGCTTCAGACATGAAAATGACCTTGGGCTAGGACAGGGAAGTAGGCTCAGCTACTTTGGTCATCCTGATAAGCCCTTAGAAACAGTGATCACAGGAGTGTTCATGTAACTAGGTTTAATGCCTTGCTTTTTTTTGACTATTTGTGATTATTGTCTTCCTTGTTCCTCAACTATTTGCATCTATTGTATTGCTAGACCCTCAACCTAGAACTGACCTTGATACATACATGTAATCAAAATGGTATAACAACATAAAGGAAGAGGGGGTATAGGATTGGGGGTTCTAGGGAGGGGAAATGGGGAAAGGGGATGACATCTGTATTGTAAATAAATAAAATATCCAATAAAAAAATGAAAGAAAATGAAAAAAGTGTTTTGGATGCCTAGACGTAGAGTTAGATTTTTTTTTTTATCACTTAATTTGTTTATTTGTTTTGGAGAACTAACATAAACTTGAATTCTTAAATTTTATTTATTATTTATTTATTTATTTATTTGTTTATTTATTTATTTATTTATTGTTGGTTTTCTCCTTCTATCACATGGTTCCAAGGATTGAACTCAGGTTACCCTGCATGACCACAGTGCCTTTCACTGGCCTGTCTTACCAGCTCCCGCTATGCTTTTTGTTCTGTTTTTAAAGCTCCTACATTTTTTTTTATTTCCAGCTCTTATGATTTCTTTATCTTCAGTATTTATCTTTTCATTGTGGTCCTTGTTCATATCATCAACTCAGCACCTTTGTGCTGGCTAGTTTTACATTAACTGGACAAATGCTAGATCACCAAAGAGGAGGGAGCCTTGATTGAAAAAAATGCCTCCATTAGACCAGACTGTAGGCAAGCCTGTGGGGCATTTTCTAAACTAGTGACTGATGGGGAGGATGTAGCCTATTGTAGGTGGGTCGCCCCTGAGCTGGTGATGCTGGAGTATGTATGATGAGGAGTAAGCCGGTAAGCAGCACACCTCTGTGACCTCTGCATCAGCTTCTGTCCTGTTTGAGTTCCTGTCCTGGCTTCCTTCAATGATGAACTGTGATGTGGAGGTGTAAGCCAAATAAACCCTTTGCTCCCCAGTTTGCTTTTGGTCATGGTGTTTCATCATAACAGTAGTAACCCAAACAAAGATAGCCTTCCTTATTTTGTCTAGTTTATTGTGTCTTTAAACAGACTTATAATCATTATTTTGAATTCTCAGTCTGAGATTTCATCTAACTCACTCCCACTGAATGCTATTACTGTTGGGTTAATACTTTTTGGATGGGTTGCATTGCTTGTTTTTATGTGTTTCTTGTATTAGGGTTTACACATCTGCTGTTATTTCTTTGGTTTGTTCTTATTTAGCCATATCCTTTCAGTTAACTTATTTGCAGTGTTCAAGTGGGACTTGCATGTGGTAGTTCAGTATGTAGTTTAGAAAGTAATTCCTCAGTCTAGGAGTTTGAGTGTAAATTCTATATTATTCCCTAAGTATGAGAGCCGAGAGGCAGACACAGTTGCTTGATATTAGCATTATGTAGATGCCATGCCAGCTACTTCATTACAGCAGCCCTTTTGACATGAATAGAACAAATAGTCATGGATAGTATGAAGTAGACTCAGATTTTAGTTACTAAGATTAGGTATGGCCTGGGTGAGGTAGATGAGGATAAGGTTTAAGTATTAGATTGACTTTGAAAAGGAAAGAAAAATAAGTTGGATAAAGGATCAGGGAAGAGAAATCTGGGATACTGGTAGAATTCACAGATTTTAGAGGGTGATGAGTCTGTAAAGGGTTACAATTAAGAAATAAAATGAGGAAGTGATAAGGATGAGGGAAGGAAGAGAAGAGGCAGGAAAGAGATGGGGAGGGGTGTGAAACAGAACAAACACTGTGGAATGAACGGTTGGCACGGTGGCGATGTTCTCAGATCTTTCTGGCTCTAGCTGGTTCCCTTGTGCTGCTGTGTTGGGTAGGATAGAATGAGAGAGAGCCTTGGTCCCTGCAGCCTCTGTGTTCCATGGGGTTCTGACATATGGCGAGTGAGGGGGTGTGGGTTGTTTTCTGGTAACTCCTTCAGACCTCTGCACTCCATGTTGGCGTCTCCCAGTGCTGCAGGTCTGGCCCATGTCAGTTCCTGCCACTCTCTCCGCTAAAGAAGCTGCCTTTTAGAGTTGGATATTTTTAGTGGATGTGGCATGTCACAGGCTTGCTTGGGCTGACATGACAAATACCATAGTTATGTGACTTAAACAACAACATCTGTTTCCTCAGGGTTCTGACGATCCAGTGATGCTCGGTTTGATACACTGAGGATGTCCCCTCCTGCTTGCTGATGGCCGTCTCTACAGAGTAGACAAGAGGCGAGCCCTCTGGTGTCACTTCTCATAAAAACATGATGGTACAGGATCAGGGGTTCCCCTTACGACCTCACTAAGCTTTAATGACCTCTGTAAACACTCTGTCTTCAAACGCAGCCATATTGAAAGTTGTAACTTCAACATATGGATTTTGAAAAGATAGAATTTAATCCACAGTGTCAGGGCTCAGACAGACAGATATGTTCTTTCATATCATTTTTCTTGGTGTTTATTTTAATCTAACCTACACTAAATACATCACATCATATCAAATTCAGAGTCACAGCTATATGGGATTATTGGTATCTAATATTCACAGGTCTTCTGTTACTTAATTACTAGGAGAAATATAAATTATACACCAGGACCCCTGGCTAACCTTTGTCATTTTCTTTAAATGGACATTCTTTAAAATTCACTAACTTGTATGATTGGCTCAGTCTACGAAAATAGAGCCTCGCTATGTATTATAATATTACTGCGATAATAAAGACTAAGGTCTATCCTGCAGTTAAAGGATACTGGTCTCTTATCCCAGTGCTAGCTTCACAAGACATGTTAGACTCTCCTTAGTACTAACATTCATAATAATAGTCACTAGTCCCTAACGACCAGAAGCAGATCAAGCTATGCTGAGCACTTCACCTACATTATCTATTTTGACCTTTGCCATATGTTTCTGAATATTTCTTGCATGCTTGTACTACAGATGAGGAGAAACAACCAAGTTCATGACTTAAGAATTAATTGGGACAATTGATTCAGCCTGATTCTAAAGAGCCTTTCCCCTGTGTGACAGAAATAGTTTCACTGGGACTTGCTGACATATCATGCTAATATTGGCATGTTTTGGAGACTGAGCTAGTGTACAGGGCATAGAGACAACTTTATGTGTGCTTTTGTTTCTTAGAGAGGACTTTACTATGTAGCCTAGGTTAGCCCTGAACTTGCAGTCCTGTTGCATCAGCCTCCCACTACACTTGGCTAGACCCACGCTTTAATGTTTAAGGTAAATTCTTCTCCCTTTAGAGATTCAAGAAGGGGCTTATGTGTCCAATTATCTTGAGAAGGAAATTTGTTTATGTAGGAGAGAAAGATTTTCCCTCTATCCCTGGGTTTGTTTCTAGGAAAAAGGCAGATTAAAAAGAGAAACAATTTGAACTTATTGAATATTAATGCCATGTGACAAGGCAGCCTTCAGAAACGAAGACCCAAAGAAATGGTATGTGTATGGTCAGTTGTGTTGAGTGTGACTGGAGGTCACACTATGCTCATAGTGTAGGCTTGAGGAATTTAGTGAGGCCATTTGTTCCACATGCTACTTCACTATAACAATTACACACACAAGATGACCCTCTTATAAGAGGAAAAGGAAGGTTGGCGAGATTGCTCAGTGGGTAAAGAGACCTTGCCCACAAGCCTGATGATATGAGTTCAATTCCCAGGATCCTCTTGGTGGGAGAACTAATTCCTGTAAGTCATCCTCTGACCCCAGATGCACGTGGTTATACACATGTACACAAACACACACAGAAACAACTGTAATAGAGAATATAGTGGGTATGTTTATTGTGGTTTACAGTTTTACGGGCTTCAGTCCATGGTCACTTGGCCATGTTGCTTTTCGGGCTTGTGGTGAGTGCATACCCAGGAGTACATGACAGAGAAAAATGACTCACTTCATAGTTAGGAAGTAAAGAAGAGAAGGAGCCAGAGTCCCAGTGTCCCCTTTAAGATCCTCCTCCAAATGTCCTCTCACTGGGCCCCACTTCTTGAAGAGCCAGCAATTCTTAATAACAGCATGCTAGGAAGCAAATCTCTGCCTTTGAAGGGCATTGAAGATACAACTATACCACATGCAGATTTTTCTTCTCCGTGTCCCTGCATCTTCAGGTATTAGGACATTCCTTCTTCTGGGTATAGGGGAAAGCCTTTGGATGAGGGTCTTGCGATGTACACAAAAGGTAGAAAAATTCTTTCATAACCTGCTCCAGGAAGGAAGGGTGGGGATAAAGTAGAATTTGCTGTTCTGGTTGTTTTGCAAATACCAAGGTGTCAGATCTGGGGACAGCATGTTATGCACTCCATCTGCTGTTAAGAGGAAGAAAGGTTCAAATAGTTACCTTTTCCTTCAGCTTATCAACAAGGAGGGGGAAGGACCAGTATTTGAACCCATTTCTGCTTAGCTGACTGCTCCAGGTACCCTGAGAACAATTGCTGAAGTCATGGCAAGAGTTGCCTGCCATTGGATCCCCTTTCCCTAACTGGATGACCTGGTTGGGCCTCATTGGGAGAGGATGTGCTTAGTACTACTGCATCTGGATGCCCCAGGATGGGATGGTACCCAAGGGTGGGTAATGGGAGGAGAAATTTGTAAGAGTGGGACTGGGATGAGAGGGGGAAGAGGAGTTGGTGATCTGAATGTAAAGTGAATAAATAATAATAGCAATAACAATAATAAAGATTGTGCTTTCTTCCTGAAATGCATCTTAATGGCCATTTAAACAACCCTAGGGTTGGAGTGGAACCAAAGCAAAACCAAGGACAATTAGCTAGGAATCTAGGATACCTACTTAATGTAGCGCTTCATTCTCTAACGCAGGTCAGGGATGGCAGCTGAGTTGGAAGCAGAGAGCCCTGCACCAAGTCAGCCAGCTGGAGGGAGAGGTTCTGCTGAGAAACCTGAGACTTGCCTGGAGAGATGTCCTGGTTTAGTCAGGCTCTTTATGCGTACTTTGTGGTTTTCACTATGAGTGAGGAGGGAGCAATTAAGGTCCTGAAGCCACACTGGCCACCTGTCACCCCTTATCACCATTTCATTTGGTTAACACCTAGCCCCCCAGGGGGCCTGCCGGAAGCCTGGCCATGTTCTCTGCAAAGTTCTGCTTGGTGCTTATAGCATCAGTTTTTCATGGGGGCTAGAATCAGTCCAAGTTTAGGAGATTCTAGAACTGGCATGCACAAGAGAAGGAATATCTTTCCAGAATGCACTGTGATTCTGTTGTGTTTTTGACAATCTCAGAGCATGCATGTGATATATTCAGAGAGCTTCATTTTATCTGGAAAAGTTGACCAGGGATCTGAGGTTATATCAATGAACAGGCAACGGTTGCCAGGGACCTTCCTCGGAGCTGGAGTTAAGTAGGATGAGGAAACAATGATAAAATATACGCAGCGTGTAAACAGATTGGATACAGTATTAATATGCAGTATTAAAAGCTGATAAGCAGACAGAGTAAAGGAGACAGGGTGAACTTTAGTTTTAAGTAGTCAGCAGACATAGAATTGCTTATTAGAAATAATAATTTGAAAAGTAGAATTGGAGACAGGAAGCTGTGGAGCCAGGGTTGGGAAAGTTTGAAAATTGTTACTGTATATTATTCATGAAAATTAAATTTACCCATCTTACTGTGACCTTCCCAGAGCACCTCTATGCCATTATTATCTATTTTAATATTACATAAGAGGAATATAGTGACATTACACAATTCTTCCTTCTCCTCTTCTTCTTTATCTACCATTTTTCTTGTCTATTTTCTATATCCCCGCTTTTTACCTTCTTTCTACTTTTTCTACCTTCTATTTTCTTAAAATAGAAATTAGAGCCTGGCAGCACTCACACCTTTAATCCCAGCACTTGGGAGGCAAAGGCAGGTGGATTTCTGAGTTTGAGGCCAGCCTGGTCTACAGAGTGAGTTCCAGGACAGCCAGGGCTACACAGAGAAACCCTGTCTCAAAAAACCAAAGAAAGAAAGAAAAGAAAGAAATTAGAAGCCACAGAGCCATCCCTCAAGAAACTTACAACCCAGTCAAAGAATAAGCAAGTTCTAAACAATTTGAGAGCACAATCATCAATAATAATATGAATCAACTACATTCTTTAAAATGAGGGCTGGCAGGATAGGTTGCTGCTAAGCCCAAGGACCTGAGTTCAATCCCCCAAGACTCACATGGAAGAAAGGAGAGAGCAAACTGCTATAAATTGTCCTTTGACAACTTACACATACTATGATGCACACGCACTTGTCCTCCCACCCTTCCCCCCCACATATAAGTGTAGGTATCCACAGAGATCAGGTATATCATATCTTCTTGGAGTTAGAGTTACACAGTTGCGAGACACTTGGTATGACTGTTGGGAAAGAAACTCACATCCTCTGAAAGAGCAGTAGATGCTCTTAATCACGGAGCCATGATCTCTCCAGCCTCCTCCAGAATGGGATTATTTAAGCAACATTTCAGAGATGGGGAGGGCATGTGTATTTTGATCTCTGAAGGAATGTATGGTAGGAAGGAGGTCAGATACCTTGGGGCATGACACAGGCAAGTACTTGGAGGAAGGATTTCGGTAAAATGTGCCGAAAAGTTTGTGCCATCTATGGACGGAAAGGACAGATTTAGATGAATAATCTCAGAAGAATCATAAAGTTGAGGGACATAATAAATTAAGTATAAATTTAGGATGCAGTGTGGTGGTCTGAAAGGGGTTAGATTCCACACCCCATACTTTATTACAAGAACTGAGAGCAAAAGGAGCTCTCTGAATCTTAGTTAAGTCACTGAACCATGGTGAGTAATGAAATGACCTCTCCACTTTACCAGAATTCAGAATTACTTCCTGTTCCCAAACCTCTGATTTATTGTATACTCTAGGATATTGGCTGTGCTCTAAAAGTAGGCCCAGCGGCAGGGAGTTTCCTTTGGGGCTGTCTTGTTTCTCTCCATCCACCTCATCTTCAATCCAGCCTTCAGCTGGTTCTTATTTGGACACTTCTTTTATATGGAGGAGCATGACGCTGACTCTCGCTTTGAAGTAAAGAGAAAGTTCAAGATCGGAGACATAGGTTTCAAAGAACGGGCATAAGGAATTTAGAACAGAGTGCCCTTAACCTTCTTAAACGTCCCTTGTAGCTATGCAGTAATAGAGTCCTTTATACTTCAACTCCCACTTACTTGGGGTTTAATGCCTCTGACTGTTCATTTCATGCAGCCTCTAAGTTGACTTTCAGTGGACATCTGAACAGTATTGAGCACTTTTCTCGTGCAGCCTCCCGCGAGGGAAATTCCTCTTTTCTTTGCTTCTTGATCTAGGCTTATTTTTCTCTAGGTACCCCTTACAATATCTTGTTTGTGGGTGTTCTCAATTTTTATTTCCTTCTCGTGTTCAGGACTGTTTCTGCTACTGGATGTGTGACTCGCTGCTATGGCTCTGTCACAATGGCAGGAAAGGAAAAAAACGTTCAAAGGATCCCTGGCTGACACTGTTTTAGTCTGTATCATGTCAAAATCACGACTTTTCTTGAGGATAATGGATGGAATGGTAATAGTAGGGGAAGAATAAAATCCAAACCAGACTTGGTGTCACTGGAAAGGTGAAACAGGAGGAGAGTTTGAGGCTAGCATCGCGTAGGTGGTGAGTCTGAGATCAGCTTGGGCTATAGGACAAGAAACTGGCAGGAGGAGGGGACCCCAACAAATCTTACCTGACCAATCATTTCTGTGCATATCCAACTAACATATGGGGGTACATATTCAAACACATCATTTTATGATATTACATACATAAAAAAGGAGCCAACTAAACAAGAAATTAAAAAATTGTTTACTTAAAATATCAAAAATTTCAATAAATATCCTATATATTTCAAAAAAATTCTAGATGATAGAATTGTCAATAATTTCTTTCTTTCTGTCTATATGTTGCATTAACTAATAGCATATGTTATCTTTTAAATAAGGAAAACAGCCAGTTCTTTCCCCCAAAAGGTAGAGTTGGTTGGCTGTTACACAGATTTAATTTTCTAAATAAGAACCCAGATAAGAGGCCTACTGTAGGGTCTGGAGAGACAGTATTACAGTTAAGAGCACTTACTGCTCTTGCAGAGAACTCAGGTTCGATTCTAAGCATACATGTCAGACAGTTCACACTTCCTAGTGACAAGGGCTCCAATGCTCTCTTTTGACTTCTGAGGGCACCTGCATACACACCATGCATATAATCTCATGCAGGCACATATACATACACATAAACACAATTTCATAGAATTAAAAAAGTAAAAATTTCCCCAAAGAGGTCTTTCTAAGAAGCAAATGTACTTTTACAGAGTTTCTGACAAGCCCAGAATGGATGATAATGTGCAGAGATGGACATCACTCATCATTCATCTAACAAGTTTTTAGCAAACACCTGTTCTGTTTAAAGTCACTGTGATGGCCAGGTTTATTAGTTTAAGTATGCTGGGTAGGTGGGTCAGTGGTGTATAAGGCATAAATGGGATAGATGAGGGGTACTGACTCAGAGAAGTGGTGTAGTAGCAGTTACTGGCTCAGGTAGGTGGTGTAGTTTGGGATCCTGGCTCAAGGGGGGGTATTTAGATGATTCTGCCTTTGGTTTGTGTCATTTAATGGATCTTAATGCCTAGATGCTGGGTGTACTTTTAATTATATTATGAAACAAAGTTAAAAAAAAGAACATGTACAAGTTTAGGATATGCATTTCTCTTATTAGCTATTCATATGCAGGCCATGGTAGATAATGTCATGTAGAGTTTTAGTAAACAATATAGCCCCCATAGGTAATTACAACAGTGTAGAAGGAGGTACTAGGAGGCAGACAAGGCATTCACAAAGTGAAATTCATTTCTCTGGGTACCTGAGACTTCTCCCTAGAAACTCTATACACTCAAAACCATTTTTATAACAAGACCAGGTGTTATTTTCTACCATGCTGACATTTCATCAATGGCATAAAAGGAACACAGGATAGAGCTGTTGGTGTGGCAGCCCCAGGCTGTGCTTCGAATACATCACTGATTTGTTGTTGTTTTTGTCGTCATGCACACTCAAGGAAAAAAGATTCCATGTTGATGAAACAGCTAAATTGTTAACTTTGTTAAACTTAGATCCATTCAATACTCCCTGTGACAACATGTTTAAGCACTTGAGGTGTACACTAGAGCATGAGGTGCTGACAACTCAGAACCCACGCAAGGCATAGCAGTGTGGTGGTACATTATCACCCACACTTTGTTCTCAAGTTGGACACACCATATACGCCACCTTAAGGGCTAGCAAAAGACCCCTCTCCCTTATGTTGGGTTTTCTTCAACTCTAAAGAACTGTGTTGTAGGATCCCAAAGAGCTTCTATGCCCTGGCTGAGCCTTTCTGTATGCTGCTGTCTACTAACTAAAATTCTGTGGTTCCTCTAAGATCAAAAACATCCTGTTGAAGGATGATGCCCCAGGAAGGGAATTTACACTTGATATCCTATTGCCCCCAGTTGAGTTCCTGTTTTTTTCCTGAGTTTGTATTTTTCCTTCCCTGGCTTGGTGTATATATTGAACCTGCCCAGTAAAAGCATTGGCATTCTCTCACAAGGATGACCTGAGTCTGAGTATTTCTTTAATTCCCCAGGCCTATGCCTGAGCTCGGTACTGCGGGCAGCGCCAGAGCTGTCACTGTGTTATAGTGGTAGATGTTTAGAGGAAGGAATGCTAACAGTATGTTTATCTATTTGAATGCTCCATTCCCAGTTGATGGAACTGTTTGAGAAGGAATGGGAGGAGTGACCTTGTTGGAGAAGGTGTGGCTCTCTGGTTTCAAAAACCCAGCATTTCCAGTTAGCTCTGCTCTGTGGTTGTTTCAATACTACAGTGCCATGCCTGTCTGACTGCTGCCATGCTCTCCTGCCATGATTGTCATGGAATTTAACCTTTTGAACTGTGAGCTGTACCGACCCATTCTGCCCCACGTTTGGGGGCCACTATGTCCTGGCCTGAGCTGCTGCTCTGGTCCATGGGTCAGGGTCTAGCAAGAGAGAGAGTGGGGATGAAGGGGCAAGAGACACAAAGAATGGAGACAAGACAGAGAGTCTGTTCAAGTCTCTCTTTATTGAAAGGAAATCCTGGGTATTTATATGCTTTACTATGTGCCTTCCCCTTGTGGACAAGCAGGGGAACACAGCTGAAGGCACGATGCTACATGCCTTGCAGCATGGATACCAAGTGTGCCTTGCAGCTGGGGACATTACGCAGCAAAACGAGATATGTGAGAAAAACAAGATGTTTATCAGAGCGTGTGTTGTGGGCTGTTGAAAAACAAGTCTCTTGTCAGGGTATATGGCCTGAGATAGCTGCAAAGATGATAGCCGATTTCTGCTAGGAGTTGGCTCCCAACAGGTCCCACCTTTTAAATTTTTTTCAAAAGTGAAGGCTGGGAAAACTTATGGAAACCATGCCTGTCTTAGGTTGGAACAAAGGACCTCCAGCCTCCCTTTCCCATCTCTGGATACTCAATAGCCATTGGTTGAGCTCCTGTCTTAGGATGGTGAGGCCTCCTAGTTAGGGGCAAGGGTCTTGAGGTGTTCTCTTACCCATCATTGACTATCTGGCTTAGCGCATAAGTTAGGGGTTAATCCTCGTCAGTCTCGATGACAGAGGTCTTAGAGTCCCCTACTTCCAGCCTGTAATAATGGACCTGTGTGGGTTTCATTTGAATAGCGACTATCTGTTGTCGTACAAAAGCCATCAGTCCGTTGAACAGCATGAACCCAAGAGACAAGAGACTTAACAAAATGCCTGAATGGTAGGTGCAAAAGCAACACTCTTTAAGGGCAACACACAACCCCCTCTGTTGGAGGAATAAAAAGTCTAAGCCTTGTATCCACAAATTTTGAATTAATAGAAGAAATTATACCAATGAGATCTTAAATTTGCATCAAAAATTTGTACCATCTAAGAAATTATAACTTCATCTTAGTAACAATTATACAGATTTCTACCAATAGATTATGGCTGTGTAATCAATTTTAGCTCTTCCTCCGTGTTCCAATAAAACCATTACTTTTCCCTAGAAAGACAGTCTAATATCAACCACCTCAGTCTCCAAGTCCAAGGAATTGGGGTGCCGACTCTTCATTAACTTCTTCAAGCTGAATATGGGCATTGATATATTAGAAGAGGGGTAATTGATAAGCCTCTGATGTCTGTCTTAACTGTATCCAGCTGGAAGTCCAGGACATCAGTGGACATGCAGGTGACAAGAAGATTCATTCACCAAGGCTGTGTATTCTGTAATATACAAATCTCAAAACAAATTTTAGTATCAAGATAATTATTTTGAGTCTCTGGAATCTAGTCTTCTGGAGGCCTACCTCTGTCATGTCTGATCCATATAATTCTGGAAGATATAACTACTACTTTAATGATCTCTTCGGAAAACACATAGAAAAACCTTTTTTCCCAAATCTGCCTATCCTTGAGCCAGTAACCAGAAAAACCTTTACATTGACCTTTTATCCAGAGGAAAAATATAAATACACAACTCAGAATCACACCCATTTTGAAAGTTAAATCAATCTAATATAACTGATTAACACTATCTTTCTGTTCAGCTCTCTGCCTAGAGCAACTTTCTATTTATCTATTTATCTGTTTGGCTTTCTTGACTCAGAGTAGCCTACAATTTACTCCTTGCATCTTTAAAGCCTTTTTCATCTGTTTCTGCTGACTTATTTCTTGCCCCATATTCATTACTATGACCTACTGGTCTCGAAGCGGCAGGTTCCCTTGGCACTCACCTCTGTTTTACTTCTGAATTTTCAGTTGACCCATCTTCCAGTAATGTCCCTCACTGGGTCTCTCAATTCTTGCTGCCTTACGTTGAGCGACACTTTGTAATGGCCCATTCTGCCCCATGTTTGGGGGCCACTATGTACGGCCTGTGCTGCTGCTCTAGTCTGAGGGTCAGGGTCTAGCAAGAGAGAGAGTGAGGATAGAGGGGCAAGAGACGCGAAGAATGGAGACAAGACAGAGTCTGATCAAGTCTCCCTTACTGAAAGGAAATCCTGGGTATTATACGCTTTACCACGTGCTTTCCCCTCATGGACAAGCAGAGGAACACAGCTGAAGGCAAGATGACACTTGCTTTGCAGCATGGATACCACGTATGCCTTGCAGCTGGAGGCACTAAGAAGCAAAACAAGGCATGTGAGAAAAACAAGATGTTTATCAGAGTGTGCTCAGCTGTTGTGGGCTGTTGAAAACAAATCTCTTGTCAGGGTTTATGGCCTGAGATAGCTACAAAGATGATAGCTGCTTTCTGCTAGGAATCAGCTCCCAACAGTGAGCCCCAAATTAAGTGCTTGCAAAAGAAAGTTGTGTGGGTTGGTCATGGCATTTTGCCATGGGAGTGGAAAAGTACCCAAGACTCCAGTCATTCTGAATAAAAGGCACTGCCATATGAGGATAGCTCTGAACTGAAAAAAAAGATGAAGTAGCTTATGAAATCATATCATACACTCTTTTTTAAAATTTTTATTGGATATTTTATTTATTTACAACACAGATGTCATCCCCTTTCCCCATTTCCCCTCCCTAGAAACCCCGATCCCATCCCCCCTCCTCCTTTATACTTTTATAGCATTTTGATTACATGCATGTATTAAGGTCAGTTCTAGGTTGAGGATCTAGCAATAAAATAGATGCAAATAGTCGAGGAACAAGAAAGACAATAATCTCAAAGAGTCAAAGAAAAAGCAAGGCATTAAACCCAATTATGTGAACACTCCTGTGATAACTGTTTCTAAGGGCTTATCAGGATGACCAAAGTATCTGAGCCTACTTCCCTATCCTAGCCCAAGGTCATTTCATGTCTGAAGCCTACTTCTTGTTCTAGCTTAAAATTTAGAAGCCTGTCTGAAAGTATTTCTTTGTTCTAACCTAGTATTTAGATTCCTGCCTGAAATTACTTCTTTGTTCTAGCCTAAGATTTAGATTCCTACTTGAGATTACTTCTTTGTTCTGGCCTAATGTCAGATTCCTGCCTGTAGCCTACTTCCTTGTCCTTGGCCAATGTCAGATTCTTGCCAAGCAGCCCCAAAGGCTCTCTGCCTCTCCCCCTTTTTTATTTCATTAACAAGACTGAGCCTATTTTAGGTCATTCTGACAAGAATGCCTTTCTTACCTGTCATGGAATATGCATTCTCAAAAGCAATGCACTTCTGTCTTAGGTTGGTAAGGCTCTGTGCAGAATCTTACCCACCTTTGGCTTGCCAGCCTGTTAATTTAATAACTCTGTCTGGGGGTCCATTTTTAGGTTCAAGCCATGTACTTTGGCTGCCAACACACATCATACACTCTTAAACCTCCAATTACAGGGAGCAATCAGAAGCTTTGAAACTTCATCACTGTATCAATAGACAAACAGATGGAAACTTTATTGAATGAGGACTCTGCCTCTCACAGGATGAGTGAGAACTGCCTTCTATGCATTAATGAAGCTGAGAAAATCATAATACGGCCAGTGCTTGACAGAAGGGCCTGATAGACTAAGAATTACGAGTATGTCCTGTAATAAAATGAACCTAAGGAATGACAGTCCTTCAGGAAGCAGCACAAATTTGCTCATATCCCTTCTGTAAAGTGCTGACAGTGCTCACAGGTCCTGTATCTGGTATTTGACTCTCATTGTGACTCTGGAAAAATGATGAAAGAGTAGAAAATGAATACCATCGTGTTGTTTAGAAAGAATAAAAGGAGGCTACATCTACTCACTGACAAGTCCACACAGTATAGCAAACTGCCTGGAACCTGCTGCAACAAGTATTATTAATTTTGTACAGATCCAAACACAAAACCTCAGTGAGGAGACTGGGTAACTGTGACGCTGGAGTAGCCATGTCACCTGTAGTTGCTGTGTTCTTAACCTTTGCAGTTTTTGCATCTTCTGTGTCTTACATTATGATGATGCTGGCAGCTGTGCCTTTGACTGAGAACAGAGCTAAAGCTTATTGTCTTCTTAGCAATTTCACTCAAGCAGCTGAGAGGAAGTTTGATTATTTTCCAACACACTTGTAAAGAGTTTGGCATAAGTAGACTTTCATAACTTGGTGATTACCAACCTGTAATGTCTTAATTCCTTTTGTATTTTTATGAAGCACTACTGTAGTGTTCTTTTGTTTTGTTTTGTGTAACCAATTTGGCCTTCATACTCATGCAGCAAATAAAAATAAAATAAAACAGAATTAAGAGGAAGGAAGGGAATAAGGAAGGAAATGTTGCAAGCTCACTCAAAGTTCAAGATGGATTGACATATTTTATAAATTTTTCATTTTCATGTGTATGAATGTTTTGCCTGCATGTGTATCTGTGTACCATGTATGTGCACTACCCAGGAATGCCAGAGTAGAGCATTAGATTCCCTGGGACTAGAATCACAGATGGCTGTCAGTTGCCATGTGGGTGCTGGGAATTGAACTTGGGTCCTCTGGGAGAGAGTTCTCTTGACCTCTGTGCTATCTCTTCAGCCTCCAGATGGTGTATATTTTAACACAGTAGTATACAAAAAATTATTGATACTGTTGTAGACATATCTTCCCTAACTCAACTAACCAGATCTTACTTAGAAAAATGTTAAAGCATTCCAGAAAAATGCCCACAGTTATCAGCATGAATTTCTAAAATACCTATTCCCTTAGCATGTACAAGGTCCTCAGTTCAGCTTCCAGGACAGAAGTGGAGGTGGAGAAAGACTCTTCCTTTTCAGCCACATATCTGTGTAATGCTCAATTCCCCATTTCTTCCCTCCTTATCCCCTTTAATTATTTATTTACTTATTTATTGTGTGTGTAGGTGTGTGTGCACTTGTGCATGAAGTTGTAGGTGTATATTCCTGTGTGTGAAAGGTGCACAAGTTTGTGTGTGTGCCAGAGGTCAGCTTTGGGTATTGTTCCTCATGAGCTGTCCACCTTGTTTCCTTTTTAAAAGAACATTTTACTACCTATTATTTGACTATTTCATGCATGATATATACAATGTATATTAATAGAATATCAGGGCTTGAAGCAAGATAGAGGAATTTAAATATTCACTCATAGGCAAGAATAAGTTAATAAGAATATACAAATAGAACATTTGAGGTTTATGGAACACCAAAGACCAAAAAACAAATCTATGAATCATGTCATTGAAGATGGAGAAGAATTTTATGTTAAGGCATAGAAAATATTTTTCTATTTCAGGCACAAAGGGACATTTAAGACACTAAACAATTCAAGAAAAGAACTTTCCCTTAACATATTATAGTTAAGACACTAAATATATAGAATAAAGAATATATACTGAAAGCTACAAGAGAGAAAAAACAAGTTACATCTAAAGGCAGGTCCATGAAAATAATAGGCAGTTCCTCAACTAAAGCTTTAAAAGCCAAGGTTGCTTGTGATAATATCTCTAGAGGACATGGTCTGACAATCTAGACTATTATACCTAGCACAACTATCTGTTATAACTGAAAGAGAAAAAACAATTTTCATGATTAAAAGCAGACTAAAATAATTTATGACTAGTAAGCCAACTCTACAGAAGATGCTTAAAAGAATCCTTCAGACTGAAGGGAAAGACAAACACAATCATACTTCCATAGAAAAGACTAAACCATGAAGAACATAGTCAAACAATGGAAGGATAGGAAAAATACCACATACAACAAAATCAATAAAGTAACAGGAATAAATACACACCATTTAACAATAGTCATGTAGCTGGGTGGTCTGCTTAATTCTCATGGAAATAAAAATGTCTTAGTGCTAGATTGTAGATAATAACTGTATAATCACGTATGATTCTGCCTTCCTTAACTATTGTCTGAGCAAATGACTTTAAAAATTTGGTACTGAGGGCATACACACAAAGATTAGAGCAATTGTCATGAAGGGTTCATCAGTGAGAGAATCACCTAAGTCTTAAAATCCATATCTCTTGAGTCAGAGGGGTACTGAAGACACACTTTGTATCCTCATCTTCAAACAATTTTAACATGTTTGAGCTCTGTTTTGTTTTTTTTTTTTTATATGTAGTGACAGTAGAGCATCATTAACATATTTAAATGTATTTTGTTTCTCCTTTTCTTTTTGGTAATAAGGGAACAAAGTAATCAAACATCTTCTGGATCCTAGCTTGAGTATTTTATCAACCATTTCAAAGCAAATCTGAAAATAAACCCTTTGTAGAAAACATGCATCCTGATTTTTGTTCGTTGCAGCCAACATCTAATATTAACTGTATATAGCAGTTAATATTAACTGTATATAGCAAGAGTGCACTCTTTTTATTAGATTTTAAAGGTTTTAATTTTTTCTTAAGTGTAGAATTGTGTCTACGCAAGTGTTAACCATAGTGAAGATTTGTCCAGCAAACCTGAAATGTATGCTTTGAAATAAACAATTGGGCTAAAAAAAAAAAATAACTGAACACTAATCACCTCATTCTTCAGTCAAACTCACTGAATAGCAAATTGGATTAAAAATGTGTTCATCTATTTGTTGCCTCTAAGAAGTACACCTCACTATCAAAGATAAATGCTATTTTAAACCAAAATGATGAAAACTATACCCCAAGCAAGTGGACCTAGGGGACAAATAGCTGTTTCTGTTCTAATATATTACAAAATAGGCTTCAAAGAAAACAGTCTAAAGAGATAAAGAAGGTCACTTCCTGCTGATTAAAGGAAGAGTATATCAAGAAGACATTATAGGATTAGGGAAATAATTCAGTGGATAAAGCACTTGCTATGTAAGCCTGTAAAGTAGACTTCAGCTCTTTAGCACCTACACAAAAGCTGGGCAATTACAGTGGCCAGCATGAGACATCAGTTTTCAGAAGCTAGCAGGTTAGCTAGATCAGCTGAATCAGTGAGCTTCCAATTCAGGGAGGAACCCTACTTAGAACAATAAAGTGGAGAATACTTGCCAAATAAAGATGAAAATACTGTGTTCAAACTCCTGCTATTACTCACATGCACAAGTCCACATATGTGAACCCACATACACTCATACATACACACATGAAAAAATAAAAAATAGAGATGATATTACAATTTAAGCATAAACATACCAAACATAGGTGCACCCAATCCAAAAAGTAAATTCTACTAGATGTAGAGTCACAGATTAACACCCTACGAAAGTAGCCAGTAATTGGTCAATAGACAGGCTATCTTTAAAAGAAAGGAATAGAGAAACATCTGAGTTAAATGACTTCAGAGATCAAATGAGTCTAAAAGACATTTACAAAACAGTACATCCAAACACTAGAGACTACACATTCTTCTCAGAAACCCATTGGACGTTCTCTAAACTAAATCACACAGTAGTATAAAAAGTAAGTCATAACAGGCACAGGAAAACTCTCTAACCACAGTGGAATAAAACCACAAATCGGTAGCAAGAGAAACTATAGAATGTATACACACTCATGGAGATACACATCACACTATTGAAAGGATCCTGGAAGACATCAAGGAGAAATTTTAAAACATTTCCTAGAACAGAATAAAAGTGAGACACAATATACCAAACTCCATGGGATACACTGAAAGCAGTTCTAAGAGCTAGGGATGCCTACACTGAGAAATCAAGAGAGATCTGAAATAGATGATAATGGACTTTTGGGCCTAGAAAAAAGCAGAGGCCACCTAACCTTCAAATCAGTAGAAATCAGAAAGAAACAATTAAAATCAAGGCAGACACTGATGAAACTGAAATCAAAACAGAAACAATACAAAGAATAAATGAAACAAAGAGTTGGTTCTTGAAAATATACTAAGATCATCAAACCCTTAGTGAAATTAACCAAAAGAGACAGAAAGCCTACACTGATGAAATAAGAAATGAAAAGTGAGACATTAAAATAGATATTGGTGAAGTTCATAAAATCTTAGGATATTCTTTAAATATTTACATTCTACTAAACTCAAAAAATCTAAAGGAAGTAGATGAATTTCTAGGTGTGTATGACATACCAAAACTGAATCAAGGTTAGATAAACAATTTAAACAGATCTAAAGAAGCAATGAGATCCAACTAAAGATGTCTAGGCCAAAGTGGATTTACTGGAAGATTTTTTTTCCAGACTTTCAGGGAGAACTAACACCAATGATTTGCAAACTATTCCAAAAATGGAAAAGGAAAGGCCATTTCTAGACTCTCTTTACATGCCAGTACCTGATACCAAAACCAGAAAAAAACACAAAACAAAATGTATAGACTAAATAACCCCTTCTCCATAAATACAGATGTAAAACTTCTCAATGAAACGATTGCAAATTTAATTCAGCAACACTGAAAAGATCACACATCATGATCAGGTTGACTTCATTCCAGACATGCAAGGATGACTTAACATGCAAATCAATAAATGTAAACATCACATAAAGGGACTCAATGGCAGAAGTCATCTGTCATTCAGTAGATGTAAAAAAAGCTTTGATAAAATACAACTTCCCTTCCCAAATAAAAGGCCTGAGGAGACTAGGAACAAAAGCATAATATCTCAATATAAAAAAGTCTGTATGTAATAAACATATCACCAACATTATAGTAACTGAAGAAAAAGCAAATGCATTATACTAAAATCAGGAAGGCAAGAGTGTGTGTACTTTTTCTATTCTTACTCAATATGGTGATGGAAGTCATCACTAAAGCAGTAAGACAGGGCAAGCATCTAAAAGGGACACAGATGCAGAATGAAGAAATCAAGGCATCCTTATCTTCTGATTATACAATTACATAAGTAGGAGCCCTCATAGGTACCACTAGAAACTTGTCAGAGCTAATAAACAGTTTCATCAAAGTAGAAGTATAGAAAATTAGTATACAAAATTCCAATAACTCTCCTATATAATAACAGCAACTAACATGCAAGAAGGAACTAAGTCAAACAATTCTATTGTCCATGACTAAAAAAAAAAAAGGAAATAAATCTAAGCAAGGAAGTGAAGACCTCTACAATAAAAACATTTAAACATGATAGATTTGAAGAAGACATTAGAAGATGGAAAGACCTCCCTTCCATATGGATTAGAAGAAGGAATAGAGGAAAAATGGCTCCAGGACAAGAAACAAACGATAGACTCAATGCAACCTCATTAAAGTGACAACGTCAGGGCTACAAAGATAGCTCAGTCAGTAAAGCACTTGCCTTGGAAGTGCAAAGACCCCAGTCCAGTCCCTGGAAAGGAGCTGGGTGTGGATGATGCTCTCTTGTAATCCCATCCTGGGGAATGTAGAGCCAGGCAGTTCCTGAGAGCTCACTGGGACACTCGGTGAGATCAGGTCACTGCAAGACTCTGGAGCTATGGAGAGAGAGAGAGAGAGAGAGAGAGAGAGAGAGAGAGAGAGAGAGAGAGAGAGAGAGAGAGAGAGAAGAGAGAGAGAGAGAGAGAGAGAGAGAGAGAGAGAGAGAGAAGTGTTCCTTTGAGCAGGCTGCAAAGGGTGGAGCAGCAGGAAGAAGAGAACAGTGGGTTAGGCATAAGAGATAGGCTGAAAGGCTTTGGGAGGGAACGGCTGGCTTGGGGGCCCCCAAGATTTTTTTGTGCCATGGACCCACTTGTCTGTGCACCTGGTGCACTGGTCAAAGGAATTCTTTTATTTTATTTTTGAGACAGAGACCAAATAGTCAACCTAATATCCAACTATGTATCTGAGAATGGCCTTGAACTCCTGATCCTCCTGATTGCTGGGATTATAGGTGTGCACCCTAGTGGCCAGCTAGCATATTTTAAAATGAACGTAACAAAATTATAAAGGGAGCGTTTTATATATGTGTTTTTTTGTCTTGTGTGCTTGTGTGTATCTTACACACAGTTATGAACACAGGAATACCCAAAATATGTGAGAGAGTAACTGGTATGCATCTGCCTTAAACTCAAGATCCAGTGTTAAGAATTGTCATGGTCATAAAGGATATTTCTGGAATGCCTTTGAGGTAAAATGGAAATGTCTGAGAAAATCACATGTTAATGCCACAGAGGTCATTGTTTATACTTACAATCGAAGAAGATGCTAAAGTTCCAAAGTTATCAGTGAAAATAAAGATAAAATCATCCCAACCCAGTTCACTTCTTCACAAGTCTTTGGACTCCAGTTAAGAACCTCTGCTCTAGGACAAGCCCTACGACTGTATATTTATGGCCAGCTCTTTGGTGCAGGAAATGTTAGTGGGCAGAACAAACAATAGCAGTACTTAGAAAGTAATATACTAAGATGCTCTGAGGACTCAGTGTATGCCAAGAACTGTGCATGGCACCATAAGGCCAGGAGTGAAGCCGCTCTCCACAGTAGAAAAGTGACTTAATCCACAGACCAAGCAAATAGTTAAGAATTAAAACACTTTTCATATTTTAAAGTATTGGACACTCCTGGAAAGGGGGTAGATGAGTTTGGCTCTGTTTAAATTCTGTAATGACTGGAATCAGCTTGCACGTCCTGTAACTTTTTGAAAGCCATTAGCATTGAAATATTGAGCCACAGCTTTGTCACTTATGTGAATATGTATTTTAAATAGTATTCATAAGAATATAACACACGGTATAGCATGGTAACCTACTCTACAGTTGGCATGAAATATGTATAAAATTATAAATTTGGGGAGGGAGTTATTAACCTGGTTAAAGTGATTTTACAGTATTTTTGTACTTTGAGAACTCAACTTTTTATTATTCCGTTTTTTTTGTTTTTTTTTTTCTCATTCTGCCTCCAAGTGCTCCTTTCTCGGATTGATGGAGGTAGGTGCCTTTTCGGAAGCAGCAAGTTTGTCGTGAAATAGTCTGAGCTCTCGCTGGTGTCTTTCCTTCCACAGCTGGGTTACAAGTCCTAGAGAGACAAAGAACAGATCTAGCATACATTTTGGGTTTCCCACAGCACTTAAGTGTATGTGCATTTTGATATATGAGTTATAATTTGTAAAAATTATTTACAGTCAAGACTCCAATGCTCACTCTCCCTAAATTCCACATAGCTGTGGTCACCCTAGAACTATATAGACCAGGCTGACTTTAAACTTGCAGCAATGGCCCCTGCCTGTGGCTTTGGAGTAGGGATTACAGCATGCACCGGATTCTTCTAGTCTTTTCCATGGCCAGTCCCCTGAGGTTTGCTGCTGCATGCCTGCAGTCAGTCAGTTCGATTCCAGGGTCCTGGAATAAAGATCAGCTGAGTTAACAGGGCCGCAGAGACAACTTGCTAACCTGAGCAAAGGTTACAGGGGGCAGCTTTGCAGTTGCTTGCTTAGGGGAAGCCTGACACACACTGGAAAGAATGGCAGACAAAAGGCTGGAAGGTGAGGAAGGGAAAGGGAAGTCCAGGCAAGGATTGGGCTCTCACTTGGTGTTCCACAGGAGTAAATGGAGACCACAGAGAGGACTTGATGAATTGCTGTGTTTAGGAGCTCTAAGCAGCGGCCCACACCAGAGCACCAACCAGCTAACTGTGGGCTCCAAAGAGAGTTAGGAGCAAGAAATGAGTTCATTTCTGACTAGAAGTCTATAAAATGAGATCGGAGTGGGTGTTCATTTGTTTTGGCTCCATCCAGAGACAGTGCCAATGTGGATTAAGCCTAAAGAAAAAGCGGTCTGTTATTTTTTTTTTTTTTTTATCCTTAAGAAGCAATAGGTAGCATTTACTGAGCAACTGCTAAATGCAGTCTTGATGTTGATGTCACTGAAGTATTCTTGTTGTTGCTATCCGTTATTATTACTACTAACAGCCAAGGTCAAGTCAGTATTTATTCAACAGCACCATGCTGACAATCTCACAGGTATGAATGCATTCATTTAACAGTTCTATAAGGAAAATACTATTACTTTTCTCATTTTACAAATATTGAAACTTGTAACAGGAACAGAGGGGCCACCTCTATGTAACCGCTGGGGGCCTGCGCAACTGCAAAAGCATCTCCTGCAGGAGGACCTAATTGAGGACTGCCTGAGAGACCAAGGATTGCTGGAGCAGATAATGCCAGCCAATCAGGAACTGCTGTCTAGAAGAGATGCTTTCTTGGGACCAATGGGGGCCCAGGTGGAGGGTATTAAAGGGGCTTGCTGCAGCTCTCACCTACTCCCGAAGTCTGTCATTGACTGTGCCACCTCACCTCCAACTCCCAAGAGTAGGTAGGGTTAGGCAGCAGAAACAAAGGCATAAAGAAGTTGGTGAATTCATTCAGGGCTACTTCGTAAGAAGCAGAGCTGAGGTTTAAGGTTCTACATGTGCAGTCATGACAAAGAATGTAATGTTACATGATTGATATAGTGAGTGCCCCTTCACATATCAGAAGCCCCTACAGTTTTGGCTCCAACGTTTTCTTTTTTTGCTCCCTCACTAAGTTACTGAAACATTGATCTTTTTAACCTGTATGGAGAGTGTACAAAAGCATTCACATTACCCCCTTGTGTAGGTTTGAGTAAGAACGGACCCCATAGAATCTTGTGTTTGAATGCTTGGCCCACAGGGAGTGGCACACCACAGAGTGTGGCCATGTTGGAGTAGGTGTGGCTTTGTTGGAGGAAGTGTATCCCCGTGGGTGGGCTTTACTCAGTTGCTCAAGCCAGGCCCAGTGTGGCCTTTACTTCTTGCTGCCTGCTGATCTGATGTAGAACTCTCAGCTCGTCTCAGCCCCATGTCTGCCTGCACGCTACCATGCTTCCCACCATAATGATAATGGACTAAACCTCTGAAACTGTAAGCCGGCTCTAGTTAAATGTTTGCTTTTGTAAGACTTGCCATGATCATGGTGTCTCTCCACATCAGTAAAACCCTAACTAAGACACCCCTCCCATCATTATTTTTTAGGCTTTTTGTTAAGAGTATGTTTATGTTTTATGACATAAAATATAAGAGAAAAAAATCCACTTTTCTTAATAATTTGTCTAAATAATTTGATGTCTAATGTATCTTAAAGGTTTTTTGAAAGTCCTACATTCAAGGGAAGGAGAGAAGGGAATAAATATTGTAAAGGTCTTAGTTGTCAACTGACAGACTAGAAAAGCTCTGTGTGGTCACTTGTCGCTCACAGCAACTGGTGTGTAGTGACTATCAACTATAGTTAGAGGTCAGATCTCTGAGGCTAAGACAATCCAGTCAACTTCCTTACTAAGAAGGTAGAGCCCAAGACTAGGGCATCAGAAATCCCTCTGGCTGGCTTCTCCACAGTCCCAGGAGGCCTGTGTTTAAAGCATTTGATCCCAGGAAATCTCCAGCTTGGAGTTCAAATAAGAAGGAAATGATGCCAAGGAATTTGCTAGAGCTGAGGTTTGCCGGCAGACTTGACTCTTTTATTCCAAACAATTTCCTGAAGAGCACAGCTGTTTCCTCCTCTGAATCCTCGGTGGCTAAGTTAAGCAGCATTTGCCCGAATGCTAATCTTGAGATTATGTGTCTCTTAATCAATTTGGCTGTAATTAGGTTGAGCTTACAAATTGTCATTCCAGGAATAATGATTGTCTTTAGAGGCGGTAAGAAAAGCATCAGCATGGCTCTTTGCTGTTTCATGTCCTACAGCAGTCACCCTGCCTGCCATGAGGGCAGAGGAGATGGGGCACAGCGCAGGGCTCTGACATCATGCTTCAGGCAGGTGACCAGTGAGAGTACGGCAGTGTTGCTGAGGTGTTAGTTTAAGGCTGTCTTCTGTTGTAGTGTTTGCTTCTCTAGGTTGACTCTATTTGACGCAAAGAAATGATGTTCATATCATCCCCTCCCCCACTGGCATAACACTGTAGGCTAGCAGATTAATAAGCATATTCTTCTTGGTTGTGTCTTCATTTATATACCTTCTTTCATCTCAGGAGCGCAAGGCATTTTGTAATTACTGCCTCTGTCTTGATACGTGAGATGGGAGAAAGTTGTTCTGGTTGTTTTCATCAATAGTATGGGCACCCAAAGGTGGTGGTGGGTATTTATAATATTCTTTTTTTGTAACCTAGTTCCTGTCCCACTGTGCACAGGAAATGGTCATTGTTGGTATCTACTTCCCACCTCAGTTGAGTCAAGGAACCAGGATTCGAGGTAGCCATAGTCTACATCAGCTTTCAACTTATCCATTCTCTTTGTTTCTCAGCACCCTTGGCAAAACCAAACAAAACCAAACACAAATCAAAGCAAAAAAGTAAAGACTCAAGTCTTAAACTCAGTCTTCAGCTCTTTCTGTTAATGGTAATGTTTGCGGCATCATTCACTTAGCTGTCTAAACTTGTAATCAATGATTATAATTCCAAGTCTGTGGACATCCCTCCTGCCTTCTGGCACCTTCCATTCCTCCTGCTTAGCCTTGTTGTATGCAGCAGGGAAGAAATGGAAGACAACTTCTACATGTGTGATTTTATGGGTGTAGATTGAGAAAAATACAAGTTGCTCCCAGGCCCAGAGAATTGCTGTGGAGTACCCTCATGGGATGCTTCTCCATCAGTGGCCTTCCCAGTGGAAAGCATATCCATGAATATAGAATGATCTCCATTTGGCGCCTCTCCCCACAGCACATGGAAGTCCAGGGTTAAGTGATCTTTTATTTTGGTGTTTGGTTGGTTACTTGAGGGACTAGTGTAAAGCCAGGCAGTGGCCTCTAATGTTCCCCTATTGTTTTATCCAATCTCTATTTCATATGCTATCCGTGAAATCTCCCTCCTCAGTCCACATACCTCAATAGGTAAACATTGCTTTATCTTGGATAATCAAAGGGTGTACTTCCTATACATAGCAAAATCTGGAAGATTGAACATATGGCCTAATCAGACCATGAAAGAAAAAAAAAAACTTTTGGAAAAGAAAGTAACTCTCCTTCTGGACTTTGTTCATGAGATAAAGATGTCTGGAGGTGCTTCAGCTGTATCATGGAATCAGCAGAGGAGAGGAAACGCTGAGAGGGGTCTTTTTGTGTAACATTTTTTAGTTCTATTAAACCAGAAGCCAGAGTAATCCTTGGACTTTTCTGCAAATGAGCTAATGAAGGTCGTTGTTTGTATGAATTTGGGTTGAGTTTTCTGTCTTGCTTCACATATGTTTGCAACTGGTTATTCTGCAGAGAAAACACACTGGGAGGCATAAAAGCATACCTAAATACTCGAAAGAAACACTGCAGAAAAATTACTTGAATGTTCTGCTTGAGTAGGTGTTTTAGGTGGTCAAATTCCAGGCCAATGTAAGAAGTAACTTAACTCTTGGAACTCGTAGCAAGATATTTGGTGGGGGAATAATTAGCCCTTAGGGGATAATATGGTATGTGGAAGAAAGACCTCTTCCCTATGTTAAAGGCTTCCTGAAAGAATGATAAATGGTCTGCTTCACCTCTGAGTACACACAGATTCTTAACAGTAGGGTTTCCAATGAGCTTGGTTTTGTTTCTTTTGAGACATGAGTTCAGTCTGTAGCACAGGACACCAGGCTTATGCCTCCTGGGTGTTGTGGTTACAGGCACATGCAGTCACCCCCAGCCTGTTCAGCTTGAGTTCTTTGAAGAAAATGTGGTTATTTAGTTAATTATTATTTTTTTAAAAAATTATTTACATTTATTCAGTGTGTGTGTTCATGTGTGCCTGTGCCACAGTATCCGTGTAGAGGTCAGAGGATGAGTTACAGGACTTGGTTTATCTTCCACATTGATCCAGAGGCCTGAACTCATGTTGTCAAGCTTAGCAACAAGCACTTTCCTTGCTGTTCATTCACAGGCCCCAGTTAGTGTGATTTTCTGTGTCTACTATGAGCAGTTACTCTTTGATGGGCCATGGGATCAATTTTGTGGTTTTAGCATAATCATTCTTTGAACATTAGAGGAACAACGTCACCTGTTACAAGGATATGAGTTGTTTTGTAAAAGTTTGGTTTCTTTTGTAAATAAAATGTGTGTAAAGAGAGGAGATGAGGAGCAATGATTAAACAAAGATCATGAACTCTGGAGTTGAATTATTAGGATTTAAGTTTCAGGACTGCTATGTTGTTGTGATTTGAACTAGAAATGTCCTTCATAGGCTCTGGTCTTTGGCCATTTTGTTCCCAGTTGGTGGCACTGTTTGGTGAGGTTTAGGAGATGTGACCTTGCTGCAGGAAGTATGTCACTGGAGGTGGGCTTTAAAGGTTTGAAGCCTCACATTACTTCCAGTTTTCTTTGTCTCTGTCTGTCTCTCTGTCTCTGTCTCTCTCTGTCTCTGTCTCTCTCTGTCTCTGTCTGTCTCTCTGTCTCTGTCTCTGTCTGTCTCTCTGTCTCTGTGTCTCTGTCTGTCTCTGTCTCTCTCTCTCTCTTCCCGTCTCTCTCTCCTTGGTGCTTTCAGTTGAGGATGTCAGCTCTCAGACTTCTGTCCCTGCCATCCTGCCTGCTGCTTGCTACCATGCTTCCCTACCACAGTGGGCTCATGCCCATGGAGCTTTAACCTGAGATAATCTGTCTTCCCTTAAGTTGTCTGGCCATGGTGTTTTATTGTAACCAATACAGAACTGTTGAGTGTTGTGTGAGTTAAATGAGATGATATAGGTAAAGACTGAGACAAGAGTCTGGTACAAGGTGAGTACTCCATAAATGCTAGCTCCTCTGGTACTACTATTACCAGTGGGTAATTCCTGTGGTTCAGAAACTGGCATTTATAAGATCAAGATAAACTAAGTGTAGTGGCACAGGCCTTTAATTCCAGCACTTAGGAGGCAGAAGTAGGTGGATTTCCATGAGTTCGAGGCCAGCCTGCTCTACATAGTGAGACCCTGTCTTGAAAACAAAACAAAACGAAAAGAAAAGAAAAGCAAAAAACCCAAAGCATTGAGGGAAAAATCTACTTCTGCTCTTTAGCCCTTAGATTTTATTGAGAAAACTGATTTTGTTAGAAGGAGAAAAATATGCCCTGCTAACACCAGAAGACACAGCGTTGTCATCTGCTATTCAAGCAAGACCATGAAGACCACAGACTCATTAGCCTGAAGATTTTCCCATTAGATAGAGTGAATTCATCGTATATCTCAGCATTTCTCAGAACACCTAAGAAATACCTGTCAGTTATTAAGCATCTCGTAAGTTTGGGCTCCTCTGCTATCACCCAGTCCCCATCCCTGTTTTTTATTTAACCAATGAACTTTCCTTGAGTCCTGTTTTACAAAAAGAAAAGGAAAAGAATCCCTCTCTCCATTACACAAAGGTCTCCAAACAAACAAGCCCCCCTACCCCACCCCAATACGATCTTAATGACTTCACAGTCTTTAGGGATATTGCCTGTCTTAAAGCATCCATTGTATATCTCTGTCACTGAACTCATGGTTCCCCGCTTTATCTCATTCAGAACTCATGGATGAACACCATCTGGCCCTGGTGATTTACTGCACAGACTCCCTCAAGTTACTCCATCCTTTCTCCTCAGAGAATGAAGAATCCCTGTCAAGGCCACTCTCTGCCTTGCCATAAAATGTGTCCTTGGAACAGGAACATCCCTATTGTCTTCATCAATAAATACTGATTCAAGTCCTCATTTAGCGGCTCTTCTCTTACACCATTCCGTTTAACATTCTCCTGTCCTGATGAACACTCTACTCCTGCCATAGCAGACACAGTCCCCGATGCCATGGGCTCGGTATTACCGTGATTACTTATTTCAGTGTTTCTGCATGTTTTCCCCATGATCTCTCTGACCTCTGTTAGGTGTCTATTGGTAGAACGTGAGTCCCCATCAGAGTAGGTGGGCGGCCTACAATTGGTACTCATTTTTCAAGAGTGCTTTTGAAACAACTAATGCTGATTTTCCTGCTGTATAATGAAGTGTATGACACCTAGGAAATATGGACAATCACAAAAATAGAAGAGAATATATTTTTATAAACAAACAGCACAGGTGGCTCTTGTAGAGGACCTGAGTCTGGTTCCCAGCGCTCACCGAGCAGCTGACAACCACCTGTAACTCCAGCTCCAGGAATCCAGCCCCTCTCCTGGCCTCCATGGGTACCTGCACTCACATTTAAATGTCCATATCATACATGTATACATAATAAAATAAATTCAAATCAAGTATGTGTGTAGATGATGTACCTACCCCTTGCTTTGTTTTCCTGGAGCACAAGTGATCTGATTTCCCTCTCTTCTGGTCCTTTATTTCTTATGTGTTATGCTTTGGAGTTGGTGAGAAATAGTACTATGTATATGCTTCAAACATATTTCAATCTCTTCACCTAGCATTTTGGAGGATGTATTATGAGCAGTGTTCTTGGGAGAGGCCAGATGGTGATGCTGCTACGCGCTTAAAACCCCAATGACTCACTCCCTCAGCAGCTTCCCTATTTTATATCACATCTGCTTCTTTCCAGTCCTCCTCTGGACACTAGGAACCGTGGAGCAGACAATCAAGTTCTCAGACAACACAGCTGACCATGACCTCTTACTAAATGAACTAATTGAGTAAACATCATTGAACTTCCTGTCTCTTGTGCAGATGATGAGATAATAATAATCTGCTCTTCCTGAATATTTTTGAATTTTTCAAAATGCGTATCAGATTTGAACTCAGGTCTTCATACTTGTACATTGTTCTTATTAACTTTAACTGTCAACTAGACATAGAAATCACCTAGCAGGAAAGCTGCAGTTGTGGCAGAGAAGTGGCTCAGTGGCTAAGGAAAGCTGCAGTTGAGGAATTCCCTAGATGAAACTGGCTGGTGGGCACTGTTTGGATTATTAATTGCCACAGAGGACCCGCTATGGGTGGTACCATTCATTCCCTGGTCCTGTGCTGTATAAGGAAACTAGTTGAGCATGAGGCTGCATGAGCCATCAGGCAGCAGACTTTCGTGGTTTCTGTTGCACTGTCTTGGCTGTGAATGAGTTCCCTGGTTAAATGCAATGGTGTGCAGAATAGTGACCAGGCCTGCCTTCACGTTCCTACCCTTCTGCTTTCAGAGAGATGGACTGTGACCTGGAAGTGAAAGCCAAATAAACCCTTGCCTCCCACAGCTTGCTTTGGTCACATTATTTCTCACAGCAATAGATATGAGACTCGGACATGCAGCATGTTCTCTCGTCCACTGAAAAGAAACTGAGTTTAAGCCATGATTGAGGATAATGGAATCTGATAAAACCTAAGAACAACTGCTCTAAATTTGTCCTCATGAAGGCCTGCATAGTTTCCATCTACCCAGTCCCTTGGCCTCTGAGCCGATCATCTGCTGTGGTAAAAACACAACACACATGTGCACCACATGTAAGGTGATGCAGACGGGAGATCTGAGGAGCACTAGAGATGAGACTGAGCAAGAGATGCCTCGAGAGAGGAAGGCTTTATGTTGATACCCTGTCCATCGTGGCAGAAGAAGTGGCTTTATCTGTCTCTAAGACCAGGAAATAGATAATCGGATCTCTCACTTTTTATTTAGTCTAGGGGCCCAAGCCATGGGATGATGTCACTCATATTCAGAATGAGTCTTCCTCTTTTACATAATCCTCTCTGGAGGTTTGTCTCCTAGGGGATTCTCAATCCAGTCAAACTGACAATGAAGATTAACTGTTACACTCTCTTCAAGCCTCTGTTTCGTAACTGTAAAAGAGGGCTACCTAGCTCACACACGCATCGAGGGGGTGTGAGATAGCAAATGAGATTGTGTAAGCAGGTCAATGAGCACATTGTCAGACATGCAGTCTGCAACTACATGCTTAATAGCTGTCTTTACGGTCACCTTCCTAGCTGTGGGTTCCTGAAAGATGGTGCCTGCTTTTTCCAGGATTTCTTATTGCACTTAATGCAATGCCTGGCTCCACAGTTGGCATTCAATAAATGTTTATAGAATATAGGCATAAGTAATGTAGATAAATATGATAAAACAATGCCTTTTCTTTTGCTGTGAAATGTGGTGAGTTTACTGCACTTGGGGTTGCTGAAAGCCATTGGCCCCATGGGCAACCCTCACTGGCACGGACACTTTGAAGTAGTGTGTAGAATGGGTCTGCTGTGTTGCCATCACTCTGGAATTTGGAAAATTACAAGCAGAATTAAAGAACACTATTAGAATTATTTATTCTTTCTATGCCTCTTTATTGCATTCATTTTGGGGAAAATTATTCTTATTCAATAAGGAGAATACATTGATTATTCATGTAGAAAGAATTTCACCAATTTGTGGAAGCTTTTCTCAGAACTTGCCACATGCTAGATGTCAGTCAATGCCTCATTTGGCGAGACCTAAAAACAACTAGAGCCCTGTGACTTGCAACAACACAAAGTTTTCTGAATCTCCTTTCTAAGAAGAAAAAGGAAGGACATTTGTAAAACATAGAGATTCGTTCTTCTAAACAGCTCCTATCTGGGAAATATATGTAGTCATTTGTCTGACTTAATAAGAGGACCAGGCAAGTTTCACTTATCTTAATTTGGGCTGTAATGAATACACCAGATGAGATTTTGCTATGAAATGTGACTGCTCTTTCATTAGCACACAAGATAATTGTCCTCCTGGAATGGACCGACTTTATTATTTGGTGCCTAACTTAAGCTGACATGATCTAGAAATTCCCTGGAAGTGAATTATGGTTAGAGGGGAGATGTTGGGATGGTGGGCCACTGAGATTTCATGGGTGTCCATATGTGGAGAAGGCTTTGGAGAGACACACCTGTGATGGTGACCTGAGATATGATGTCATTTACTTGCCAGATCTGAAATTCTCTCTCTCTCTCTCTCTCTCTCTCTCTCTCTCTCTCTCTCTCTCTCTCTCTCCCACCCCGTGTGTGTGTGTGTGTGTGTGTGTGTGTGTAGTATATGGGTTGTGTGTTGCAGAGAGGGGATCAAGGTAGTTCAGAGCTTGGGAGGGAACCTGGTTCACAGTGGGGTTGGTTAACTGGGCTAGTGGGCCAAAGGCTGTTTTTGTATAGTTCATGACATAAGAATGATCTTTACACTTTTAAATGGAAAAAATAATCAACTCCCATGATAAGGAAAAATTATATAACTTTACATCCTTAAATATTTTTAAAGGTTTTTATTTTACTTTATGTACATATTCATGCGCTGCTTACATCTGTATTTTACATCACATGTGTACCCGGTGCCCACAAATGTCAGAAGAGGGCATCAAAGCCCTTGGAATTGGAGGTAGGGATTGTTGTGAGGCATCATGTGGGTGCTGGGAATTGAATCCAGGTCCTCTAGAATAACAAGTATTCTGAAGGGTTGAGTCCTTTCTGCAGCCTCCATAACTTCAAAGTTCATTATCCACACATAAAGCCTCAGTGGACACAAACATACCCATTACTTTGTGTGCAGCTTATCTCTGCCTCTTGCTGCGCTGGTAGAAGAGAGCCATTGTGGTAGAGACTGAATGGCTCATAATGCCTAAATATTTACAAAAAGAATTATGCTGACCCCTGGTGCTCAGGAAGGAGCATCAAAAACTATGGGGTTCTTTTTGGGTTTAAATTCCATCTCTTCTGGCAACTAATTCGTTAACTCAGCCAGTCTGCCTCTCATTCACTGAGTAACACTGATTTACTGTTTCTCAGAGACTGTGCTTGGCATTTATGACACACAGATGTCTGTGTATGAAGAGCAGTAAGCCATATCTAGTTTGTTGATATATTGAGAAAATAAAATTAGTATTTGAAGTGCCAGCACATAGCACTTGCTCGATAAATGATTTTTGAAAACCCAAGGGGTGGAACAGAGCAAGGAGAGGCAGGAGACGCATGAACCAATGATGTTAGGGCCTGGATCAGTATTCCTGGTAGTGGGAGGGTTTAGGAATGTGGATAGTGGTAGAGGCACTGGAGGCTGGGTAGGGTAGCTGTCATGGTCTGAAGGAAAATAGCTCCATAGACTCAGGGGGTGGCATTATTAGAGGTGTGGCCTTGTTGGAGGAAGTGTGTTATTGGAGATGGGCTTTGGGTTTTAAATGCTCAAGGCAGGCCCAGTGTCACTTGCTCTAAATATAGAGCTCTCAGCTCCGTCTCCAGCACCATGTCGGCCTGCATGCCACCATGCTTCCTTGCCATGATGACAATGGCCTGTTGGGAGCCGAAAGCGGCTATCATCTTTACAGTCATCTTGAGCCATATACCCTGACAAGAGACTTGTTTTCAACAGCCTACAACAGCTGAGCACACTCTCATAAACATCTTGTTTTGCTGCTTAGTGCCCTCAGCTGCAAGGCGCACGTGGTCTCCACACAGCTAGCTAGGTGCACGTGGTCTCCACGCTGCAAGGCACTTGACGTAGTGCCTTCAGCTGTGCTTGTCCACGAGGGAAAGGCACGTGGTAAAGGGTATAAATACCCGGGATTTCCTTTCAATAAAAGAGACTTGATCAGACTCTGTCTTGTCTCCATTCTTCTCGTCTCTTGCCCCTCCCGACTCTCTTGCTAGACCTGACCGGCGGACCAGAGCAGCAGACCGTTACAATGGCCTAAACCTCTGAAACTGCAAGCTAGACTCAATGAAATGTTTTCCTTTATAAGAGTTGCTGTGGTCATAGTGTCTCTTCACAGCAATCACAACCCTAAGACAGTAACAAAGACAAACAACTTCACTCAAGGTCTACGTTGTTCAGATTTGAAGTTCTGTGAGGTCCAGGCTGAGTTGCACGCTGTCTTTTGATAACATTCTCTGGTTAAAGATGGTAACACTGGGCTGGCAAGATGACGCAGCAGGTAAAGGTGCTTGCCACCAAATTTGTTGACCTGAGTTTGATCCCTGGAACCCATGTGATAGAAGGAGAGAACCAGCACACAAGATGTCCTCTGACCTCCATATGAGCACTGGAATGCACATGCACATAAACACGTATGTACGTAGCTCTGGCTACCTTGAACCTCTCAATCCTGCTTCCACCTTCTCTGTGCTGGGATGACTGGTCTGCTCCACCATGCCTGGCTTCACATAGATCTTACTCAAGCTCAAATAGCTATCAAGTAATGGAACCCACATTTTTAGTTGCCCTTAGACACTAAGCTAGTGCTTCTCAGGGGTACCATAAGGTCTAGGCTGTTTGAATGTGTACTATCAGGGTCCGAGCGTCTTCCATGGGGTCTTTTAGCTAAGAGCTTTCCCTTTGTGATAATCTTTGAAAAGAAGAAGAAGAAAAAAAAAAGCAATAAGAATGTCTGCTGGGCACTCAAGTATCGCTTTAGCTGGTCCTAGTCTGTCCTGTCTTGTTTGGAGCTTGCATCTGGCTTTAAGTTGGATAGTTCTAGTGAGCTAACAAGGAAAGAACAGAAGGAGATTCAATAGGAAAATGGTATGCTGATACCACAGGAAGGTCAGGTTACCTTCTTATCTATCCAACAAGTACTTTCAAGTTCTTATACACAAAGGATACCATTTTGGAACTGAGGGTTTCTGAGTGTTGTTTTTATTGACATTTGACTGCATTCTTTATCCTACATATGCCAGCTGGTCAGGTAGAGGCTTTGCCCAGGCCACCAAGGTATCTATTTCTCTTATTTCAGTTTCTTCTATACCTTTCTTGGCCTTCATTCCAAGTAGGTTGTTGTTGGCATTTCCCTGGGTGTGTGACAGGGCTAACAAATGACCCTATGAAGGACAACTCATTATGAGCACACAAGGCCTGCCCAGAGCTCGGTCCTGTCATGCTGGAGCTAGGCTGCTCCTAGGGTCTCGACCATGAGTAGTAGCAAGAGTATGTCCCTTCCTAGCTCTCCATCCACAATGGGGACATGGAGAACATCCTTTTGGACGCTCAGCATGAGTCAGCACAGAGCAGCTCAAGAGGCGGCTCTCACTGTGACAGCCCTTCACCATAAGAAGATGGACAGATCATGTTTTATGTTGAGATGCACACCAGCAGGGACCAAAGCTCTCAGTCAGGAGAAGTTGTCAAAGAAGAGAAAGAAGTTGAGGCTTTGAAGTATAGACTGTGTATCAGACTGGTCCGATAGACTGGGAAACATCCTACCCAAAGAGTTCCATTTCAGACACCCTAAGTGTGCTGTGTCTCTAAGCATGAGGAAGGGTAGGACCACAAAGAAAGGAGGCATTTTCTCTGCAGAGTCCCCAAAGTCCTTCATCTATCTGTCTTCTTTTCTTATGTGTTGGCTTTGGGGCTAGACATCTATATTGGAAAGCAATATAAATGTAAAAAGAAAGATTGAGGACTGGAAAGATGGCTCAGTGACTAAAAGCACTTAGCTTCCCTTTCATCCCTACTGTAGCCCCACGATGTAACAGGAAAATGTATACAGAACATCGCCTGCTGTAAGTTAGAGCTCTCCCATCTGACCTAGCTTTCTCAGCATGGGAAGTCCCTGGAGAACCGTGTGTGGGGAGCCATATCTCTGCAGGGCCTCCTGCAGCAGACTCTTAGTGAGAATTTTCTATCAGAGGGTTAAATTAATTAATAAACGAAGGGCCACGCTACACTAGAATTTATGTTTTAAAAAATATTTAAATCTTATTTATTTATTTATTTATTTATTTATTTATTTATTTATTAAGTGTGCACCATAGCACTGGTGTGCAGGTCAAAGGAGAATTTTTAGGAATCGGACCTCTCACTCCACCATGTAGATTTTAGGTTTGCTGGCAAGTACCTTTCCCTACTGAGCCATCTTGCCTGACTTTGCATTCCTATTGGAGTGATGATTGTGCACACAAATACCAGGTCCCCAAACTGTGCAGAGAATGCTCAAGTTAAGCGCCTGCAAAGTCTTGCTGGGAAGCTGCAGTCCCATCTGTTCTGTCTGATCTGTGGTAAAATAGTTTGACCACTCAGACATTTGCATCTAAACTTCAATCACCATCAGAAGTTGTCAGCACCTTGTATCCTAGCACCCGCTCTAAGCTAAATGCTCTGTATTTTGTCAATTTATTTTTCCTACTTTTTTGGTTGTTGTTTGTTTGTTTTGTTCTTTGTTTTTGATTTTGATTTTGTTTCATTTTGTTATGTTTTTTTGCTTGTTTCTATTACAAGTGAGAAGAATGTACTGACAAGATCCTTGTCCTTCATGACTGCACATTTCAGGGGCCAGCCACAGCTAAAACAAGCTCAAATTCAGAGCCACAAAGCACCAGCTATTTGTTCTTGTTTTTTTTTCCCTCCTAAATATAAGATACTTTATTTGCATGTTGTATGAGAAATAAGTTCATCATGTAACTAAATATAAGAGAAATAGCCATACATTTGTTAAATGATTATCACGTGTCCACAGCATATTGAGGTGTCTTACCAGTCATTTATTTATTTTCATTTTTTATTTCATGTGTGTGTTTAGCCTGCATGCATTTAAGTGTACCGTGTGCATGAAGTGCCCAAAGAGGCCAGAAGAGGGTGTCAGATCCCCTGGAGCTGGAGTTAAAGACAGTTGTGAGCTGCCATGTTGGTGCTGGGAGCCAAACCCAGATTTCAACAAGAGCGACCAGTGCTTTTAAGGGCTAAAGCCACATCTCTAGCCCCACCAGCCATTTTTATGCATCCAGAGTCTAGCACACTCATGGTGTACTTGGAAGCCTGCCCACCACGGCAGGCATATATTATCTCTGTTCCTTGATGTCAAGGAGACTCAGCTGGCAGGACTGAATGTCTACTGTCAGGTACTTGGTTAGAGAAGACCCCAAGAGGAGCACCAGTTTGAAGTAAAGAGTAGAGCCATCTACATGGTCTCTCATGGTGTCTTGGATCCCAAAGGGGTTGTTGGAAAATGAATTATTTCAGAAGATCATGTGGAAATGGCACAGACGTCGTGTGGCCTTGACATGCCACAAGCATGTTGAGAGTCCAGGGGAAGGAATGAGTGGAAGGAATGGCAAACGACCTATGGTTAGAGTATTTTAAACAACTCCCAATCCTGCCTCAGCCTCCCATGTGATGGCACTGCAGGGACACACCATCATTCTCAGCCTGGTATTTGGTGAATGATAGAAGCGTTTGTCTGGTGAATATAGTTCCACGTAGAACTAAATTATTCCTGTAAACACTACCATAGCCAGATCTCAAACTCTGAATGAGTTGAGTGAGTGAAAGTCTAGCAAAAGCAATGTAGGTGGAATGGGGGTGGTCGGTCTACACCAACGCGTAGAGAGTCTCCTGAGAATATAAGGGTTGTATATCCAGAGTGCAGAAGGTGTGCAGAGAAGAGAGGGAGATGGGTGGAGTTTGAAGTCCACACTGCGGATTTCCTCAGAGAGCTTCTCAGACACTGGAGTTGAATTGTTTAGGGAGACATTAAAAAGATTCCTGTGTCTGCGGTAGAGATGGTAGACTGGTATGGCTGCTGACTGTGGCCCAGATAAAAGCTGATGAGGGTAATCAGGGCCTTTGCACTGTGGCCACAGACGAGAGGGCTGCTTCTCACCCTGGAGTCTCGCTCACTGCTTCCGGCATTGCTGTTTTCCTCCTCCTTCCTCTGCATCCATGGCAATCCGAGCTCCTGCTCTTTCTACTAGCTAGAATTTGATGCTCATCTGCAATGCATGAGTTTATAACCCTGCTCAGCACACAGTCTCTTCGGCAAGGCTCCCTGGGCATCAGGGTGGATGATCAGATATGAACACACGGTGATGAATCCACAGCAGTCACCTTGGTCTTTGGTTTTGCAAGAACATGGAATCTGAGTCCTGCCTTGCTTGTGTTCACAGCAGCATGACATATTTGTACAACAGTGTGCTCTCTGGAGCATCAGGCACTTAATAAATAACACCTCTGGATAGGTGTGAAAACTGGGCCAGTTGAATCCCCAGGTTTCCAACATTTTCTGAGGTGATAAGCCCTTTCTAGTTCTCTCCGTTATAAAATGATGTGGGACTGGGGAGGCAGCTTAGTGGGTAAGCCACTTGCTGTGTAAGCACAAGGACCTGACTTTGAGTCCCCAGAACACACTTTAAAAATGTTAGATATGACTGGTACCTACAATCCCATTGGTGGAGGGCTGAGACAGGAGGATTCTAGGAGATCCCAGACCAGTTAGCCTAATTGAAACAGAGAGCTTTAAATTTAGTGAGAAATCCTGTCTTGAGGGAATAAGGCAGAGAGTGATAGTGGAGGACATTCAAAATCTTCTTTTGGGCACACACACATAACACACATCACATCACACATACACACTCACACACCCTGAAATAAAACCTAAAGAAAGTTATCAAAGTAAAAAAGGTGATCGATCTCCTTCTGGGCTGGAAGATACTCTTAGCTCCTTCCTCCTGATGTAGAGACAACCAAGGGCCTTCTTTTGTTATTGATTGGGAGAGCAGGTGAGGATAAAATGAGGCCCAGGCAGCTGGCCAGCCATGGTGAGTACAAAGGGACACAGGTACACACACACACCACACACACACACACACAGTGCAGACAGCTCAGGTGCTTGCCATCTTCAGTGCCTAAGCAAACCTATCTTGTTAGTGTATGTTAAGGAAAAGTAGCAGCACTTTTCCTTAAATTGAGCTTCTAAGAATTCCTTCAATTCTGTTCAATAAAAATATATGGAACTCCTACACTTCTGAAAGCCCCTGTTTACAGCAAATGATCACCCTATCCTCTGGGAGCCAGTGCTCTGAGGAGGGAAGACAGTCTTAGCAAAGACTAAGGTATTATGATTAGAGTATATGGAATCGACTGTTGGGTATTGTATTTGGGGGAATAGGTATCACAGTAAGGAGGAGAAGTGGTCTCTGGAGCGTGATTTGCAGTCTTAACTGGGGTGGTCACTGTGATACATAAAGGATCTTGTTTTCAAGGTGGAACACACCTGTGTGCCAAGACTCAAGGGGATTGTGAGTTCAGGGCCAGCTAAGAGTGCAGACTGAGACTCACTCATTCCCTTCCCCAGCGCTGCGTGTGCGCACGTGGGCACACACACACACACACACACACACACACAATCATTTTCTATCCCTTACATTTTCTTTCGTTCTTGGCTTAATTTTTTTTTAGTCATTTATTCTGCTAAATCTAGCTTCTCCATTCATTTTTTGTTCACACAACACACATATGTTGTATCAATGGCAATGTTTCCCATTTATACTTTTGATCATATTGATAAATAATGCAGAAATTGTCACTGTTCTGGTTGTGAATCTATCTAATATCTAACAGGAAGACAGACTATTTCTCTCCCTCATTTTTGCAGTGCTGAGGATAGAAACTAAGATTGCATGCATGTAACACAGGGGCTCTAGACCCAAGATGGATGCTTGGAGGAGAAGAGCCTGGAGCTCCTGAGAGCCTGTCCCAAGGGTGGCTAACCACGTCAGAGCCTCAGGAAGGCCTCAGGGAGATGCCATCATTGAAGCCAGGACCTGACTACTTAGCAAGACAGGAGGGTGAGGTGGGTAGAGCATATACACTAGAGGAAATGGCTGTACCCAGGAGAGTTGTAGCCTCTCAGGATCATGGGTTTTGCTGAGCTGGGTATACGATGGATTGAAAGAAGCTAACAGAAGGTCTCAGCCATGTGTGTTATTTGCCAAACGAGGGTGAAAAATAACATCACATTTTGCTTAAGTAGGTATAAATAAATGCTGGCTGTCAGCCACATGAGTAGGAAGTATATTAACTATTGCATCATCACATTTTAAAAACCAAGTTAAATGATGAATGGCATAACCAATGTCAGTTGGAAGTTGATGTTTTTTATTTGTCTTCTGGATAACGTAAGCCTGCGTGGGTGCCAAGTAGTTAACTGGGGCCAGTCTTCAAGGTCTCTAAGGGAAGGCTAGTTTTTTTCTATTGACTTTTGAACCCTAATACATATCCATAATTTAGTTGGTAGGATGACAAGAGAAAAAATGTGAAGTCACAGACAGGTAGACACAGCTTTTAGTGTTAAGTCTGCCACTCACTAGCTTGGTGGCTTGGTGGCTCAGTGGCACCTCTCTGGGCCTCAATGGCATTATCTGGAAAAGTGGGACTAATAATGCTATTCATTTGCGAGGGTCACGTGACATGATGCTTGGAAGTTTTGTTATACCGTCGGAAGCGTCTCAGTCAGCTTTCCTTTTGAGTATGTGGATGGGAAATACACGTCAAAAGAGCCTCTTCATTGTGTATTCTGTAGGCCAAGTCCTTCCACCGTGACTACAAGGGTCTGACACATTTGCCAGGCAGTAGTATGCTAGTAATTCCTTCTGGTACAGGAAGATGACTCCTTTGAGATGTTAATTATAATGCTCCGATATGAAAGTTGAAACCAAGCAGACTAAGGAGGAACCTGTGTTAGACCCTGGGACGTTGGCCCACATTTGCCTCCCAGTGACGGAGGTCTGTTTAGGCAGAAGCCTAACCTCCCCCATGTTACTGTAATTATTAACTTCTACTTCCAAAATCTATCGAGTTATCATTATTGTTATTATTATGAAACTCAGCCCCATTTCCATGTCGTAAAGATAAACCAAATCTCATTTCAATTAGTTACATCAGGAGGGAATGAACTTTAAACAGACATTTAATTTCTGAAAAAAAAATTAGGAAGTTCTTCATGGAAATGTTATGGCATTTTGAAACAGATTAATAGTTCAGTGTGAACACATCCACCCTGCAGCTAAATGACGGCTGCACGGTGAGGAGGAGGTGGGTTAAGTGAGCAAAACCAGTGGCTGCCACTGGCTGGGATCTCTTCAAATAGTCTTTGTTTTATGACTTTCAAGTACTATTCTTTTCTTTTAAAGTCACTTTATAGATTGAGTTATTGGTCTTCCATTATGGGTATGTTTTATTTATTGAGCGGAAGTAGTTGACTTTCAAGGTAACAATAAATTTTAACAAAATCCTCCAAAATCTATGAAAAGACTCAATTCTCCACCCCACCCCCCAACCCCAAAAAAGCCGAACTCTCAAGTATAACAACCTGTAGTTTGCAATGGTCAGCCGATGGGGGTGGGGTGGCAGTGTTCCCTAACGTGACTTCAGATGGCTTATTCTCTTTCTCTGTCAAATTAACATTCACAGCCAAGAGTGTGCCCACTTTTCAGCAGCTGAACATGACAAGGGGAAAGGTTTCAGTGATGGATTCTTGTGTGTGTCTGTAAATTTCATGCTTGTGAAGTTGGATTAATAGCAAGGGACACTGAAGTCCTTTGTTCTTGCACAAACAGCTCCCAAACCAGGAGGGACAAAGTGAGCATCTCAGTGGAACAGGGCCTGAAGGCATGACTAGAGAGACTAGAGCCAGTCTCTGGCCTCTCTTCCCAGGCCTCATTACCACATCTGTTCCTCTGGGAACTGGGTAGAAACCACAAAATAAATGTCCGTGACTGCAGCATCTCTCTCTATCTGTGCAGGCTGAGCTTCAGTGAGACCTAGATTCAATGCACTGCCCTGGATGTACTCAGCAAGGCTTTTTATATACTGCCTAGTTGTTAGGGAAAGAAAACTGCGGCTAGCCTGGCTGCAAGGTGTTACTGATGAGGGTGTTTGGGGCACAGATCTTTGCTTCCAAGCTGAGCTGGTACTGGATGTATGATGGGATAAAGTCTTCTCTTCCTGTAGGAGATACCAATTCACAGGCTGCACTGTTATAGAATAAGCCCCCCCAAATAGATAGTAGACAATTGACATAGATTAATGAGGCTGAGATTTTTTTTTTTTAAGCCAATGCCATTTTTTAAAGGAGCTTAAAATTTTTCATCTAAGTCGACTTAGCACGTATCCTTTTCTTTACTAATTTGGTAGCTTAGTGGATGGGGAACTTAGTCGTACTAAATGGGAGTTTGCCTGCTCTGCTGCACAAAAATGAGAAAAATAGAATTTAGCGAGCTTTTCTACAAAACTGAATTTATTCTAGTTTCACTGATAAATTACCCTCACGTTTATGAACTGATGCCGAGAGTGGGCAATTTTTAGTTTATTCAAAAATTTCAAATTCATATTTACGTGTGTGGAGGCAGGGGAGAGGAGGGCAAGGTTGCCGTGGCCCACGTGAAGGTCAGAGGGCGACTTGGTTCTTTCCTTCTACCCTGTGAGCTGCGGAGACTGACCTCAGGTAGTCAGCTTGGCAGCAGTGCCTTTACCTACTGAAGCATCTCTTGGTCCTAACTGATTTTTTAAAAGCCACTTTATTGCCATATTCTTGACTCATGCAAGGCGGTGCCCATTTAACATTTACAATTTGACAGATTTTGGGATATGAGAGGAAACTACTTCCACCAGTAAGCCTCCGTACAACCCCGCCCAGCCTCCTCGGGTCCATCGCTCCCAAAGTTTTTACTCACCTCTTTAATTAACAATTGTTTATGGTAAGAAAACTAATATAACATTTATTTTCATATCAAAAATAAGAAACCCCAATATTGTGATCTCTAGGCACAATATTGAACAATAGATGAACTGTAGCCACTATGCTTGATAGTGTTCTAAATACCATCCACATACGCACATAAAAGCACATTTAAGTTTATTTTTTTTCATATCAAAAAGGTTTTGTTCTTAAAATTTCAGGTTAACAAAATCTTCCAATCTGATAACTACCATCCTAGAGCAACGACTTTAAAATTGAAGATCTTAAACTCTAACTTACTGGCTTTTTACCTTGGGCAAAAGAATTACTTCCTTAACTCTTAATCTTCTCATTTGTGAAAAGAAGGTAGAAGTTTTTAATCTCACAGATATACTATATGATAATATTATCCATAAAAGTCAGAACCCTAAAACTAAATGGTGATCAGCTTGTGACTGGGTAAGCTGTTGTGTCCACAGTGGACTATTACCTAGCAGTAAAGTGAATGAATGAATGAATGAATGAATGATCCTTGCTGCAACTTGGCTGACTGTCAAAAGCATGCTACAGGAAAGAAACTGGACGTAAAAGATGACAAATTGCATCATTTTACTTACATGAAAGGTCGGAGAGAATGAATCTACGGAGGTAGAAAGAACATTAGTGATTGCCCGGGGCTGCAAGATGGGGTGTGGGGGATGGGAGGGGGAGGACTGCCTGCCAATGAGCACAAAGGGTCTCGGGGCAAAGGACTGTTCTTAAACAGGACGGTAGTAAAGCCTATACAACTATGCACTTAGTAAAAATCATTAAATTGTGCATTTAAAATCGGTGAAACTTTTGATTATGCTTTGATAAAGCTGTTGAAAAAAACTAATTTGAAGACTGAGGAGATGACAGCGTGTAAAGGCTTACCGTACAAGTGTGAGCCTGGATCTCACCGCCCATGGTAGCACACTCCTAAACCCCAGTCTTGGGGTGGGGGAGATGGGAAGAGTCCTGAAGCTGGCTGGCCTAGCCAGATCATGGGTTTGCTTCAAATTCAATGAGAGGCTTTGTCTCAAAAATAAAGGTAGAGAATAGCCACATGGACTTCTGGTCTCTATATGTATGAGAGTGGACAAGCGTGCGTGCGCGCGCACACACACACACACACACACACACATGAGCGTGTGCATGCATATAACATATACATATACACACACTTTTCTTTTTAATTAAAAATAATAATAAAAGAAGCTAATACATGATTATAATCCAGGACTCAGGAGGGTGAAGAGTTTCAGGTCAACCTGCTAAATAGCAAGATTCTGTCACAATAACAGAGAGAAAAGAGAGAGAGAGAGGGAGGGAGGGAGAGAGAAAGAGAGAGAGAGAGAGAGAGAGAGAGAGAGAGAGAGAGAGAGAGAGATCTGTGAAGCTCCTGGATGGTCCCTGGCATGTTTCACTGGAGACAGAGTCAGTTACTGGCCTATGTCAGTCAACAGTTATGATTAGTATGTGGTATGTTGTCTCTTAAACGCATGTTAATTTCCTTAATGAAAAATTTGAGGTGGGACCAGGTAGGCCTCACTTTGGAAGGTTCTGTCCTGATGAATATATTATCTATTCACCTAAGTAACAGACTAACTGGCTAATGGATCTGTTGTAGGGACTCAGAACATGTATAGAATTTATTTACAGAAAGGATTAGACTGGGCAGTGGTGGTGCACGCCTTTAATCCCAGCACTTGGGAGGCAGAGGCCGTATTTCTGAGTTCGAGGCCAGCCTGGTCTACAGAATGAGTTCCAGGACAGCCAGGGCCACACAGAGAAACCCTGTTTTGAAAAACCAAAAAATTAAAAATTAAAAAAAAAAAATAAAACAACATTTTCTTTTCTAAGAGTTGCCATGGTCAAGGTGTCTCATCACAGCAATAGAAACCCTGACCAAGACAAAAGTCAAAAGCAGGAGATAATGAGTTAGGGAAGGAACCACAAGCTGAATCTTGAAGAATGGAGAAGAAATCAGGAGAAAAACGCCAGAGGCAGAGCCTAAAGGGGCACCACAGGTAAGCACAGCCCAGTGACACATCCCAAGAGCAACTCAGAGGGCACTGGGCTAAGTGCAAACTTTGGGAGTAGACAGACGTGGCTCCAATCTCTGACTCCACCATCAGACACTAGATAACCTTTAGCAAGGAACACATCACCTGACCCAAGTTCACTAAGTATAAAATACTGGTAAGAAAGCCTGTCTTTTAGGATGGGTAAAAGTATCAAGTGAGACATATACATGAGCCCCTAGTTCACTGCTTGGCTAATAAAAAGGTATTTTTATAAACAGGAATTTCCTTTTCTTCTTCATGTGCCCTTCAAAAGGTGATAATTTAATTACAGGAAGTTCTTTAAAAAGACAGTATCAGATTAAAGCAAAGGTAATGGCACAGTTGGTCAAATATTTTTCCTCACTTTAAGACCTAGTTCATTTCCAGTGCAACCTGTATTTCTCCTTGGCTGTACCAAGGGTAGTTTTAGACAAAGTCAGCCTCGTTGTGCTATAGCCTATGCATAATATCCGGCACCCATTGTAAGGGCACAATTAGTGAGTTTTGACAAATGTTCTCGATCTGTAGCCACCACCACAGCCAGGCAGGTCCTACATACTTTTTATTCACATTTTCCCTGGCAGCCTTCTGTGGTTTCATTTTCACCCCACCCCTACCCCTTACACCTGAGATTCAACAGTTTGTTCTCATTTCTAGTATAGAAATGTGGAAGCGACTTCTAGTGTTATAAGTAAAACTGCTCTAAGGCAGTGGTTCTCAACCTGTGGGCCTTGACCCCTGGGGAGTGGGTTGCCTGACCCTTTCACAGGGGTCTCCTAAGACCATTAGAAAACACAGATTTACACTGCGATTCGTAATAGTGGCAAAATTACAGTTATGAAGTAGTAACAAAAGTAGTTTTACGGTTGAGGGTCACCACATCAAGAAGAACTGTGTTATAGGGTTGCAGCATTAGGAAGGTTGAGAACCTCTGGCCTAGGGGCTGGGGAGCTAGTGGAACAGTGTGTAATATAGGTGAGGCCTTGAGTTTGATCTTGGTACTACAAAATGAATGAATGAGTGAATGTGCAAATATTTCAGTCAAGCCAGTTGCCAATAAACACTGAACTTACTGAATGTTACTAACTATTATTTCCTAGGAATTACAGAAAGACCGGAACTGTACTAATTTATAGAATTCACAGTCTTTGTATGTAAGGTAGATATTTTTTCAATCATTAAAATTCCTAGAGCCTCTCCAATTTTCTGGTAGTGCTATCTTCCTCGCAACTTTTAAACAGAGAAAAGACTGAGATATTTTAGCCAAAACCCACATAAATTTTAAAAAATGCTAATTAAAATATATCATCACTTGCTCATGAAATGAATGGGAAGGCCAGGTATGGTAGCTTACATCTTTAATCCCAGAAATTGGAAGGTTGAGGGAGAAAGATTTCAAATCTAGGCCAGCCTGGGAAAGAAAAGAAAAATTTCTTAGAAAAGAAAACACATGACATAGCAGTTCCGTACCTGGGTATTGACCAAGATAAATGAGATATTTACCAAAGAGTGAAGGGTTTGGAGCATTTGCTTGTTTGCATGCATGATATTCTGTTGTACTGGGAGCCTAGGGTCTCACACTGCTGAGCAGCAGTCTGCCTTGGAGCCACCCAGCTTGCCGAGCCTTTGTTAGGAGAAGGGAAGGTCTGCTGGAGCTGTGGGTCTCTTCCTTTGAGATTCCGGGGAAGCATTCACGGCCTGCTGCCTTGTGCTGGTCACTGAAGCAACACACTTTGGAAATGAAAGCATCAGCTCCCAGAGCAAGCATTTTAAGTTTTTTTTTGTTTGATTGGTGTGTGTGTGTGTGTGTGTTCGCGCGTGTGTGTAAATGTTTAAGTGTGTAAGTGTGATAAGTGATGTGTTTGTGCACATAGGTGTGCTGGTACCACAACACATGTGTAGACATCAGAGGACAACTTCCAGGAATCAGTCTTTTCCTCCTAACCTTACTAAGATAGCATCCTTTCTGTCATGCTGGCCTGTGAGAGTCTGGGACAGACTCTTCTGTCCCTCCTCCAATCTTGCCTTAGGAATGCTGGGATTACAGATGTGTGCCACAGAAACTGGAGGGTTTTTTTGTTTGTTTGTTTGTTTGTTTGTTTGTTTTTTAATGTATGCTCTGGGGATCAAACTCAGATTATCAAGCTTTTGTGGCAAGCTCTTTCATCTACTGAGCCGTCTTGCTGGCCCTCAAGTGTTTATTAATGCTCCAAGTTCAAGGTTGGACAAGGCTTCGTCCTTGCCTTTGGGAAGCGTGTAGTCCTTTTAGAGATATGAAATGCAAATGTTTCCTCGAAAGCCATACTCAGAAGTCAGGGGAGACATCGAGGAAAGCAGAATGGCCCGAGTCTGGGATGCCATGAGGAAGGAAAGCCAGACTCTTGCTCTGGGAACCAAAAAAGGTTTCCTAGAGGAGGTGACAACAGGGGAAGTGAGGATTAGTAGATTGAGTTGTTTGTAGGGAAGGGTGACACAAGTTGGGAGAGGGAAGAGAGTGGCCAGAGAAAGCAGAGGAGAATATTCTGGAAAAGGATCAGAAGGTGGGGTTGTGACTTTGAGTCTGTCTGCTTCCCTTGTCTCCTAGGGAGATACTCTTAGATGGAAGAGGAGTTTCTGGAAGAAAAGCCATGTAAATTCTGTTTTAGCTTTCCTCATTGATTAGAAATAATGAAGATTATCAGTATGAAACCATACAGATAAAGTTCCACACTCTGAACTCTCGGAACTGCTTGCCTTTGCTTGGACATTCTGTGCTTGTAATTCACCTGGTGTGAGGCTTTTGCCTCCTCTGAGTGTCAGCTAGGTGTGTATGTGGGGTAACTCATTGGTTTTGTTTGCTGTTGTATTTCCAGGGCCTGAATTTGTTTAACCAACATGTGAGTAAAAATGAAATATTCCTCGTGATTTAGAAGCTTTGAAATGAAATTAATATTTGGGAGTGTCTGCTTCTGTTATAATAAGAGTAAGCTACCCAGTTGGTTTTAATAGGTGACTAAAAACCTTGCTGGTTTTTTAAAGATCTCAACTTTTATAAATACTGTGTGTTTCTAGCACATGCCTTTGCATAGTAAGAACTGCATGGATTTATTTATTTATTTATTTATTTATTTATTTATTTATTTATTTATAGGTATGGGTCTCACTGTGTAGCCTTCACTGGCCTGGAACTCACCATGTAAACCACTGGCCTTGAACTCAAAAACCCACCTGCCTCTGCCTCCTCAGTGCTGGGATTAAAGGCGTTGTACCACCATGCCCTGCACAAAGACCCTTATTCTTTGCCAGACATTGTATTATCACGTTTCCTATAAAATTTGAGAAAACTGATGTCAAGAGAAACTGAATTATTTGCCTATAGTTCACAGTAAGTGACAGAATTTGGATTTCCATCTAAGTCCGGATTCAGCAAGTTATGCCTTCTCTGAAGGTACAGAGATTTGATGTGGGTGATCTTCCCAGTTAGGTCGTATCTCCTGGGATACTAGCATGCATGGATTGGCTATGTTCAACTTAGCCATTTGCCTATTTGCTTTGGAAGTTTGAGCCATTTTAAATACCATATGTGAGCTCTCTGTAGTAAAATAACAAGATGAAGTCAATAGAAATGAAGGTTTTATTCACACATTAATTTTAAGCAAACTCGATTTTTGGAAAGTGCTGGGGTATTCCTCTTTAGGCTAAAATTTAAACATTCAAATTGCTTCCTCCTTGTATTTCCAGCTGGCTTGGGTATTTTTTTCTCTTTCTTCTCCCTAGGTATTTGGCAGACAATGTCTGCACGCCTCTGTGCACGTGTACTCGAGTGCCAGAATGCTTGCTTTAAAGCAAATAGTTTAGGTAGTGTAAAAAACATACTCTACGTAAGCCATTGCATTTGCCGCATATCCTAGAAGCCTTTGAGCAAGATTCCTGAAATTCATTTAGTGGGTCTTCACTTAGACTTTTCTGAAGAACAATTTCTCTGTAAATTATTAACTTTTTATTGCCACATTTCCCAGATTCAATTAGATTAACATTTAGTGTCATTTCTCAAGCAGAGATAATCATCCTGATGATGCTTTGAAGACAGAACTTGTGTGCTATCTACCTTTTGGGCTTTTAATTTATCTTATTTATTTGGCAGGTATGGGCATGTGTGCTGGGCAGAGAGGAGCTGAGCGGAATGACGCTTGATGGGAATTGATAAGTTTCGAATCATTCCACATTGAGTTTATGGCGTTTGGTTTTCTCTGCCGTGGGCACATCAGAGATCGAATGTAATATGCAGGCTAAAGAGGATGGATTCCCTAAGTGGCTTCTGAATACAACATTTATTTCTAGCCAGTAAAGTTTAGCAAACCATGTCCAGTGCTGTTGACAAGTAGCACAAACCGAATGACAACAGTAAGCTTTTGATGTGCTGGTGAAGGTAGGCTACAGAAGTTCCTTCTTTATGGTCCCCTGGCGGGATTGAGAAAAGTCCAAAGCAGGAGCAATGGCCGAAGCAAGGCCCCTTGCTACGGCAGCAGGGACTTCAAACATGGCTCATGAATAGGAGCTCATTTGACCCTTGACCAGAACCAGGCTCTAAATTGGCAGACAGAGAATCAGAGTAATTTGTATCATTTCAATTAGTTACTCGCTGCATAACGGGGAGGTCATGACTTTCTGCCATGATGACTGCCCATGGCAACGGAGCTTGAATGTACCATCAGTTTCCAAATACTTTCACTTAATAAATGTAAGTTCATAAACAAGGCTCGATTGTTGGGGTACACAACAAAGTGAATTATCCACTCTGAGGCCGAACGGATGGAAGATGACATAACTTCATCGGCAAGATCCTTTCAAAAAAAAATTTTTTTTTTTTTGGGTAAGGGAGAAGCTGATAAATGGGGTTAATAACATTGGCTGAATGAGCAGTATTGATCTCTGCTATGTAAAACGGCCAGGAGAGAAGCAAGTTTATGTAAGAGCACTGTTGTTGTAGTTCTGAAAGCCAGCAGTTTTCTTTCACTGTTTGCTCTGTACAACCAAAATTCAGAAATCTTAAAATCAATGTTACCATTGTCGAGCCCAAACAGCACACCCTTCCCTAGACAATGCAAAGAATTTCAAAATATAGATAGCTGCCCGCTCCATACGGCTCTGATGGCAAGAAACATTGGGCTGTTTTCTTTCGAGAAAGAAAGGGCAGCTTGTTCCAGGGTAAAGACAATGGTGCATCTAGATGCCTGTGAAACTTGGTGAACTCGGTGCAATAATTCAAGCCTTTGATTTGAAAAATGTTTTGTGTGTCTTCCTCCGCTTTCCCTTGATGCCAGCCATAGGGTTGTTAGCAAGGTCAATGTTTCCAACATTAGAAGGAAAAAAAAGTTCAGGACGTACATATTTTGCTATTTGGCTTTGTCTTTTTGAATAAACTAAGTTTCCTTCTTGTGTACAATCTATTACCCCCGGAACTGGTATCACAGTTCGCTCCGTCCCTTGCATCTGTAGCAGATTTAATAGGTGGGGAAACCAACGGTAAGCCCTGCTCTGTGACTCACCTAGAATCGTTGTGCTGTGTAGATATCCATGACGTAGGCATATTTCAACATTTTAGAGAACCTTAATTATTTTGGGACATCAAGGATCCTAGTGTTGTCCTCAATGAGAACTTCATTTCTAGTCCTTGATGATAACTTAAGTTTTACCATTAATGGACGAAAGTTTCTTAATAAAAAAGGAGTTAATTTATGGAAGGGGGAAGATTGCTGTTCCAGTATAAGCTCGATCTGACCATGCCCGAAGGGTGTGATTGATATCCAGCTGATCCTATGTCTTCCTTTACTTATTTCAAAGGCACCAAGGCACTTCCTTGAATTTTTATCCTTAGGATATTTATTATTACATTTGTGATTTGTGAGGCAACTGTATCTTTCCCTATTTTGGGATTTTTACCTAATATGATTTCTGCCACCTAGACAAAGATTTGCCAAAGATTCTATACAAGTGATTTACAGCAAGGGCATTCAGATACTTGAAAACTACTTATTTAAAACAAACGAGCAAACAAACAAAACAAAAACTGTGCTGTATCAATATGGATACAGGTATGGATACCAATGACCAGAATGAAATTTAATAATACTGTTTAGAAGTGGAAGGGTTAAAGGTCTGTATTTACCTGGCTAGATGTAATACTTTACCTCTCTCTGACTTACTTGAATTTACATGGACCTGACTAAATGGTGGGTAGCCTCCTGGTCTTCTGAACTCTGTATTGTCTTCATTACAGTTGAAAGGAAAGTACATACAATAATGGTACCTGGTCACAGTTTCCTTGGTGGTGGAAGCCCTTCCAATCTTATTTTTATTGTAGATCAATACATTCTAAGCACCAGGATTATACAAATTCTTCAGACATTCACATTAAGCTCATGCACTAAGCTTTGAGAACTTGATTTCATTAGATAATGTGCATTTTATTGGTTCATCTCAGAGGTCCAAGAGTCTAGGTCTGCCGGAAATTGTTGCTGGACTTTAGTCTCTTGTTAATCTTTTCCTTCTAACCCCTGGAGTATGTTCTCAATAAACATACATGGGAGAAATGGTTCCTAAGGCTAATTTTACTGTCTTGTAAAATAACAGATCGAGGCTGGGGAAATCGCTTAGGGATAAAGCTATGCAATGTGAGGATAGCATTTGGATCTCTAGCACCCATGTAAGTGTCTGGTGGGCATGGTGGCCTGCCTGTACCCTAAGCACTCCTGAGCCATAAAGGGAATCCTCAGAGCAAGCTGGTCAGCTTGACTAGCAGAATTAGTGAATTCTGGGCTCCCACGAAACACACTACCTTAAGATATGTGAGAGAGCAAGACATCTAACATCAACTTCTGTTCTCCACATGCATGCATATGCACCTGCACATACCTACACACCCACACACATTTGAACACACACACACACACTCAGGCACACACTGACACACACTGAGACACACACATAAAGACATACACACAGAGGAAAAAAAAAACAGATTAAAATCTTGATTTACTTCCTTGTATTCATCAAGTCTTTATATTTGAAGAGCTTACATTTTATAAGGGCTATGTATACAATTACCTGATCACTCTCTGTTTCCTTTTCCAACCTCAGAAAAATAAAAATAGAACCCCCAAAAGCCTGATAAAGTTCGTAACTTCTTTCAGGACCCCTCTTTGGGTTTTAGGCCACAGCAGTTCCCAGGTCTATCCATCATCATTTTAGCTTTGAAAGTTGGCTCATTTGTCTTGTTCCCTTAGTTCTGTCACCTCAAGCTCTGAAGGTTGGTCCTGATTTCTTGCCTGTGGTCTTTCATTGGCCCACTCCCTGCTGGTACCCACTCCATCATTCTTCTGGCTATTTGATCTCAGTTTCCTGTGTGTCAGACTGCTTAGCCACCGATGGTTTTTGATCCCAGATTCTCCATTCTCTCTCTAGCTTGCCAGTCCATCATTATCCTAACCTTCTCTCCGTTCACCATCCTTTCCATTAGAAACAATGCACTACATTTTGTCTTGGTTTATGAAGTAGAATTTGGTAAGGAATTTTTGGAAAGTGAAGAAACCCACAAACATCTACAATCCCACAATCGAGACATCACCTTAGCTGCCATTTTGGAATGAGTTCCCGACTTGTGGGATGTGTCTTCCCTCCCTCTCCTCTTCTACTTTGCTCTTCCTCCATAGAATCTGAGTGAATTCATACAGCTTACAGAGTTATTGGCTCCTTGGGCATTTTTTCTTTTCATCAAAAGCATTACTTCCAGCATTTTTCTTCTAAGATTATCTCCAAATGCTATAAAGTTCCGTTTTCTTCTATTGCCTCTGTAATTTTCCTTCTCATTTCCTTCTCGCAGACTCGAGCCTCCATAAAATAACTCATGGTTTAATATAATGCATGTTCTCCAGACCCTTTCACTTTGGCCTGCTTGGAAGTACTCTATCAAGAAGCTTTCGTCTTGTAATAAGAACATAATCTTCCTTGCTTTTCCACACATGGTCACCACTATTTTTTTCTCATATATTTAGGGGAGGGGAGTAGACAGGGAAAAATAAGGTATTTTGAGAACAGATAGATACATTATAAAACTCTTACTGGTAGTTTATCTCCCAGGAACATGGACTATACCATGTAGATTACACTTAGTGACATTCAAATTAGTAAAGGAACATGACTTTAGGCATTATCATATACAGAATAGAATAAGGTGCTCTTAACTTTTATAGAATCCTATGGGAATTTATTGCTCATTCATTTATTCATTCATCTAGCAAAAATTTATTGATCAACTTCATTGTCTAACAGAAACATAATGTAAGTGACAAATGTGACCTACCTGTGTAATTTAAGTTATGGTAGCCACATTAAAAAAAGAAAAAGTAGGTAAAAATTAACATCAATATTATATTTTATTTAACCCAAACCATTAATACTATCACATATAAACAATATAAAATTATTAATTAGAATGTTTTTCTAGAGGTTTTCAAAGTCTGTATGTGTTTTATAACACATACCTCAATTTCAAGTCTTTAACCAACATATATGACTGTGGCTACTGTATTGGACAACACTCAAATATTTTGCTGTGGATTCTAGAAAGAACAACATAAGTGTAATCTTCAGGCAAGGTAAACTCTGACAGACATGAGAGCAGATGCAAATGATCACTAATATGATATATACAGAATGAGCAAAGTGGAGCAAAAGTAGACAGGGAAGCAAGCGTAGGTCTGGTCTTCCACCTGTCCACTTCCAACTGTTTCTGATTATATGACGTAGGACTGTCAAGGAAGCTCTTCCTTCTAGACTTAGATCTGACTTGCCACCCATTGCTCCTTTAAAGTGTCTACATTAAAGACCAAACAAGAAGATTCTATGTTCAGTCACTATGCCCTGCTTCCTGCATGGATGCCATATTCTTATGTGAATAATGAGAGACTGGAAATGAAATCTGTTTCTTTCACAGTACCACAGCCTGATCCTTCATCCTGTGTCTTTAGAATGCACTGAGGAAGTGGGTGGCAGAGAGATATAGGCTTCTGTCTTGTGTCTCATTTTAAGACTAAAATTATTTTTCCATTTCTTATTGCCTTGTGTAATAAACTCCTCCCCATCTCTTCTTCTCTGCTTCCCCCTTTCTGTCTTTTCTGTCATTTTACAACTTACTTAGCTAAGGTTTGGTTATTCTATCCCTGGAATTGTACAAGACATTATGTAGGTAGGCAGAGACAAGAAACCAGCTGCTGCCTCCAAGGTACTGTGAGCCTTTGGATGTGTTATTGTAAGTCATACAATAACAGCAGCTAATCTACACTGAGTGGTGTGTTTGTGTGTGTGTGTGTGTGTGTACACACTGCTGGGATGTGCTGGAGTCGGGATTCAAACCTAAGTCAGAGCCCATGTTTGAAACCCCTGTGACAAAAAGACCTGAATCTTTAGACTCCCTGGGATGACCTATTGCCCATTATGCACAATTAGATAAAGTGTCATCTTTAAAATGAATAACTGGGTAGATATTAATATTTTAAAATAGTAAAGGGTAGTGATATCTATCTCCCTACTAAATGCCCTGGAGAACTATTTCTTAGACTGCTCATTTTATACCTATTTCTAATATATATTTATATATAATATTTATGTGTGTATATGAAATGTAAAAGATATATAGGTGGCACTTCCCACATCCTGTTCCAAGCCTGGTAGATGGCTGACCCTTTCTCAATGAGCAGATTCATTCTTTTTCAAAGCTCAACCATTACTATGAAGACTCCTCCAATTCAGTTATTTTGCTGATACCTTCCTGTCCTGAGGGTGTTTATCTTTCATTCGTTAACCAAGCTTCTGGCTCCTCTTCCTCCTCACTCCCTGTGTGGAAGGATCTCTTACATGTGGACCAGTTCACAACAACTTTCTTCCTGAATGTTCTCTAGGTGAGGATTTTCAGACTCATCTTCTCTTGTCCTTTTCATCTTTTTCTTTATAACTTAAGTTTTCTTTCGCCACAAACTGTTGATGGCTCTCCCGAGTTTCCTAAAAGTAGATATTAGTTCTTACTGAACTATGTAGACCAATATTGCAATGCATTTGCTCCTTCCTTAAAAATACTAAATAGATACACAAGTATGAAAGTTATATTAACGATCAGGTTTTTTTTTTATAACATCTATTCCTATGTATGAGTATTCACCTACATGTATGTGTGTGCTCCACCCGTGTGCCTGATCCCCACAGAGGACAAAAAAGGGAGTCAGATGCTCTGGAACTGGAGCTGTACACAGTCGTGAGCTCCCATGCGGGTGCCAGGAACTGAACCATCTCTCTAGTCCCCAAATCTTTTCCATCCTGATCAATAGTTGTGACTTTTTTTTTCAGCTGAGTGGTAATCGAAGGCTTGCTTGAGGATGTGGCACTTTGGATCCGACAGACCTGTGTTCGGGTCCAATCTCTGCTACTCGGTCCTGGGCTATTTTCTTACTGCTGTTGTCTGTCTCAGCTGCTTCATCTGTAAAGTAAAGATGATAAATTTTCTACCATATTCCCCAAACTCAGTGTTTCTTTGCTTTAGGTACTTTCATGCTGCCATTTACTCCTCATAACAATCCTGCAAAGAAGGTATCAGTCACGTTAGCATCCCAGAGAAGTATATTTTCCCCTGAGCACTCAGGCATAGTCTGTAATGGCTTTGTACACATGTTCTAATGGCTGCGTACATTCACCGAGTCGTGAGGTCTTAACACACTTAGCTGTTGGCATGCTGCCAGACATTTGAAATTTTTCTCTGCAAACATAACTGTGATAAACATATTCCAGTATACGTTTTCCCCATAGTTCTGACAGTTTCTCTGCTATAGATTCAAGGCCGAAAGGGCAGTAGCACATTTTTCAAGGGATTTGCTGCTGGGATACTACAGTAATTTCCCAGTTGTATAAATTTACACCCCCATTAGCATGACAGTGTCTCTTCTATTGTGTTCTCCCCAGGTCAAAGTCATGGTGTAAGAAGCAAACAGCAAAGGTTAGATGCACCATGTCTTTCATGGTTCCCCAAAGAATGAGAAGCTTTTCTACACCACCAGGCAGCTCCTTGACCTAATTGCTCTGCCAACTTTATTGGGAAGCCTCTAGATAATGGTCAGAGGCAATTTAGCCTCCCTAAGAGTCTTGCCTTCAACATTGACATTAAGGATTAGGTCTCTCCTATCATGTGTACAATTAAAGCCTTTATTTAACCAAGTCCAACCAAACTGGGCCAATTTTTAGGAAGCAGGGTGTAAATCATGCTTGTGACACAGTGTCACACAGTGAACACTGGAGGCTGGAGAAGAGTGCAGGCTGTAAGAGGTTCCCATGAGCTTCTTTCCTTTCTCCTGAAAGATGATGATAATTCATTATGTTTCTAACTATAGGTTTGATAGGATTTATGTTCTTCTGTAAGTTACCTCTTAGCTGTTAGTTAACTGGTCATCTGGACTAAATATCTAGACCCTTTACATTCTTGGGGCCACTGCTCAGACCTCCAATGAGAAAGCACTAATTAAACTAGAAAATCTGCTTTCAGAGTTGTGTTTTCATGGCTGTACTAGTAGCACAACAATTCCCACAATATAAGCACCTATCAGATAGAAAGTTCATCATCCTGAAAGCTCACATAGGCACTGGTGTTTGACACGTGCAAGGTAGAGCACCGTGCTTTGACTTCTTGGTGACTTACTCAAGGCCTCTACAACCTTGCAACAAACCCCAGCAGTTGCAAGACCTACCTGCCTCTGCCTCTAACTCTGTCTCATTGTTTGTTGGTGGTTTACTGTCTCTTCAGTTAGAAGAACACTCTGCTCCAGCAGCTGTTTCCAAGCAGTAAAGGAAATGGTCACGACAGAAGAACCATGACAATGGCTCTGGCTTACAATTACCGAGTGCATACCAGATGCCAGCCAAGCCTCGTGTGCATGAACCCCACATACCCAGGCTTTAGCCCCTGATGAGATAAATCCTGTTTCCTCTATTAGAGGAGAAAAACTAAGCCTCTGATAGTTTGAGTGACTTGTTCAAAGACAGAGACTAGGAGACCTGTATTCCAAGCCTAGGTTTTCCTGACTTTGATTTCGTGGGTCTCCCACAGATCTCCAAACATGGAATTGGTAAGATTTAGTGACTGCTATAATAAATTCAGCAAAGGGAGAAATTGAAGTCAGGAGTTAGAAAATGAACTCTGAAGACTATGCAAACTGAGCAACACTTTCTCAGTATTTAGTTCACGAATTTTCTAGCATTATTCTGCTTTAGACTCTGCCTAAATAAGGACATACAGGTCTATCATTTGTTGTAGTTTGTTAATATTATATTTAGCATCTGTTTTTACTATGTTATAAAATGTTGATTTACAATTATATGTATTTATGGGATACAAAGTAATGTTATGATTGATTAATTCAATATGGAATAATTAACTCAAGCCAAATGCCAAATCCATCACTTCAGTGACTTATCTTTTATTAAAAAAGATTTATCTTATTATGTAATTATGTGTATATGTTTGTGTCGGGGTTTCTGGCAGGGGCCAAAAGAAGGCATTGGCTCTCCTAGAGCTGGATTTATGGACAACTGTGAGTCACCTAACATGGGTGCTGGGAATTGAACTCAGATCCTCTCTAAGAATAGCAGGCACTTTTAACTGTTGAGTCATCTCTCCAGCCCTAAACACTTACCGTGTGTGTGTGTGTGTGTGTGTGTGTGTGTGTTGTGTGTGTGTGTTGGGGAGCTTTGAGATTTACTTTCAGTGTTTTTTGAGACCAATGATTCACTCTTATTAACAAGAGTTACCATGTAATGTAGTACATTAAAAAAAAATAAAATTGTGAATACTCTCCTTGCCTGAGATTTTCATAAACTTTGAAGAACATCTTCCTGCTTTCCCTAATCCCCACCTTGATAACCAGTACTTCACTCTTGCTTCTGTGAGTTTGGTTCCTGGGCTCCACATGTGAGTGAGGACATGCAGTGACTATTATTTCATGACAGACTTACGCTGCTTAGCAGGACTCGAGTGACAGGATTTTGGCCTTAAGGCTAACTAGTATTCCATAATATACATACCACACTCTCTTCGTCCATCCATGTAGCTACTGACTGGTAGATATTCCACCCTTAGTGATAATCCTCATTCAGGCCAAGGCAGGCAAAGGAAGGCAGTCTGAGACTGGGACTATTAGCTGTAGGAACTTGGGTTGCCACATTTGTGTTTGATATCCAATGGCCTGCATTTTGTTGGACCTGTTTTCTCTTTGATCTCCCATACTCCTGCCCCTCACCACAAGAGAGACACATTCTAATGAATTCTTCAAACTGAGACAATGGAGAGATAAAAGGTAAGATACTGGATCCTTCCTGTTGCTTCATATATAATGGTTCCGCAACTCTTTCCAACTTACAACCCTATTATTTTGTTAACAGTAACATTTTTTATCATTTCACATTTGCTAGGTGCCAGCAATTAGCCAGCCACTGGCTGGAGTAGAGAGAATCTGTTTCAGTGTTAGGGGCTTGAAGCCAGTTCTCATGCCCTCTGCCCTCCGTGTCCTCCCTGTGCCCAGTATTTGTCTTTGAAGTTAAACAGAGCCTGGGCCTCAGGACATAAAGTAGGGAGGAGTTAGCACTGGGAAGTCCAGCCTGCCAAGGACCAGTGGCAGGGTCTCAGTGGTCACAAGCTATATTAGACAGAGAGCTGGGTACTTAGCAGCTGGGTGCATGGAAGAACTGGGGAGGGGGGCGTGAATAGTTCCTTTTAAAAATCAGTAAAGTGCTAGGTCTAGAAATTTATCTTTGGAGAGCCGGCTAGAAAAAGGGAAAGGCTCCATGCTTAAAATGCCAAAACGTAGCCCAGCAGATTGATTCTGTGCAGCCAGTATCAATCATGCAGATAGATTTTGCCACAAAATAGTTCAAGTCCTCCCCACCTCCCCTTCTGACTTAGGTGCCCAGATGGTCCGTGAACAGTGAAGAATGGGTGGATATTTTAAGACATCTTAACTAAGGTGGAGAAGCCGAAGCTAAATATGAATTTCCCAGTTCTTTTTCTCAGCACACATGAAAAAAATGCCCTGTGCGGAACTCCTGGGAAGCGGCTGTCCGCACAGAGCTGTCTTCTGTGCAGCAAATTCAGAGTTGTGTTCCTCTAAGGCCAAAAAAGTTTGAAACCAGTTACTTTCATTCAGTAAGGTCTTTATTTGTTTGCTTGCTTTGTTTTTGTAGGTGATCTTGATGTATAAAAGCTATTGAAAGCTTTGGAATTTTTTTTACAACTAAAATAATAATCAGATTTTTAAGGTTATAAAAACAATCTATGGCTATCAAGTAAAGTATAGAGAGATATGAAAATACAGAGAATACATTATTAATTCTATTTCTACCTTCCTAAAATAACCACGGATAGTGTTTTGTTTTATTTCCTTCTAGTTTTTTCAATACATAAATAATCCCACCATCATAATTTTTTATTTATTTTCCAAACATTGGAAATTTAGTTTATCAAGTGTGGAAGAAACCACACACACACATCAAAATAAACACATGTAGGCCTAGGAGGCATGATAACACATGTTTTTAATTTTCGGAAGAAGAGCAGGCAGATCTCTCTAGGTTTTAAGCCAGCCTGGTCTACCTAGCATATTCTGGGTCAAAAATTCTGAGCTACATAGCTGCATAGTCTGACTCTGTGTCCAAAAAAAAAAAAAAAGGCTGGATTTATGGGATTGGTTTTATAAGTTAATCACCAGTGGCAAGACTATGAAGTCCACTGTCCCCAAATTGCAAAATTGTTCTAATTCTCTTTGATCAACAATAGTGACTAAAACTGCAGCATTTGTTACAAAAAGAAAACAGGAGACAAAAGGAAGCTGTGTGCACTTGCTGACAAGAAGAAGCCTCGTGTGATTTAGCATTTCAAAACGTCAAAGATAGAAATGAAAAGCACAAAAGTTGAAGCATTAGTGACCACAGCAAGGCCTCCAGACATGAGTCAGCCACAAAAAATGTTCAAACTGCCTTAAAAGCTCTTTGTCATGGTCCAAAAAAACAACATTTTTAGTGTTTTCCTTTGACTCTACATCCAGCTATTGAAAGTACATGGCTAATTATTGTCTGAATGCTATCTATTATTCCTGTGCCCCTCTGGTTCTAACCGGATATGATCCAAATATGGCCACAAAACACATCATAGTGTGCAGTGAAATCAAAAGAATAAGATAGTTCTGTTTTTGAGGGTTTATGACATTTTCTCTCCTCTTCAGTTTGAGTCCTGGACAATAGCTTTACTGTTGTCTATTCTAGGCAGCTGTGCAGAATAGTAAAGATTTGGAGATCTTTGTAGGCAGTAGAAAAATTGAGCCTTTGTATACTTTTTGTTCAGTATATTCTACCCAACACCCATGTGTAAGTGTTGGATTCCGGGAGCGGCTGCAGGCTAAGGGAAGTTTGTGCAGATACAGAGGTATTTGAAAGTAAGGGCCCACCAAGTTCTGAGTCACAGTGAGCTTGGTCAGTCTAGAGGACTTGTAGAAGGAATCCTTGCTCTAGATCAGTCTGTGAGTTTCACTGGCTGGTTTTGAATGGGGAACACATGAGCAAGAACCAGAGGAAACGCTAGGAGCGGACTCATCATTGCAGCCCCCAGACAGCGGTGTTCGTGGGTCTCTGCACAGACAAGCAGTATCAGGAAGAAATGGGACTGTACCTGGAGTGAGAAGGCAGATGTGGATGTGACATAAAGTGACCACACAGTGAGTCTGGTCATTGGTTCCTTGGGGCCACAGTAGAAAAGGTAGAAGCTGAGTTACCTGTGCTCGCCTCTGAGAGCTGGTGTGACACATAGTATCTTGCACCTTCATATCTCTCATGTACATGTGAGGGCAAGGCAGCCTAACACATCATCATGTGTGCCCCAGGTGTCAGGGAGATGGGAGTCAGAGACAAGAAGTACCACTCAGGTTTATAGTGTTTCTCCATTTGTCATTGGAGAATTCCTCCTTTCTTTCTCTTCTCTTCTCTCTTTTCTTTCTTCTTCTCCTTTCTTTCTTTCTTTCTTTCTTTCTTTCTTTCTTCTTCCTTCCTTCCTTCCTTCCTTCTTTCTTTTTTCTTTCTTCTTCCTTCCTTCCTTTCTTTCAACTGTGATACTACAATTTTTTTAAATTAATATTTGTTTTCAAAATGTTCTTACATGAGTACCATATTTACATAATTTCCACCCCCTCTATCCTTCCAATTCTTCCCACACCCCCCTCTACTCCTCTCAAATTTATGACTTCTCTTTCTATAGATATTATTGTTACACACACTCTTACTCACACACAACTTACTGAGTCCATTTAGTGAGGCTCCTATGTACATGTGCTTAAAGCTTACTGCTTGGATCTGGATAACCTTCCAAGGCCTTATCCCTAGGGAAAACTTCATCTAGGGTGGGGCCTTGTGAGAGTTTTTTCCCTATCCACATTGTCTGCTGATGTTATTACCCAGATCTGTTTGGAATTTTTTTTTCCCTCAAAGAGATTTAAGAAACCTAATGGCGGTCTATTATTCCTGTGCCTCTCTGGTTCTAACTGGATATGGTCCAAATATGGCCACAAACACAGTGTGCAGTGAAATCAAGAGTGAGATAGTTCTGCTTTTGAGAGTTGATGACATTTTCTCTCCTCTTCAGTGAACCAATCCTAGAGCTGGAGAGACACTCCAGCAGCAGTTAGGCGTACTGGCTGCTCTCACAAGGAAGTTCTCAGGGTTCAGTTCCCAAGTATCTACAACTCTGGATGCTTGGATGCAACCCTTCTTCTGGCTTACAACAGCACTGTATGCTCATGGTCCACACCTATCTATCTATCTATCTCTATCTATCTATCTATCTATCTATCTATCTATCCATCCAACTATAAATACACACATATATAAAAATCTTAATGCCCTTTCTTATCTCACTGTCATGACATCTGAGAAATAACAGTAATTAGTAAGTCCTAGTTCCTGAACAGCTAGTGTAGATGAGACCCTTTCTCTCTAGTGTATACCATGGCTACAAAGACCCAACATACCTAATGGCCCCAGTTACCCTCAGACCTTACCCCTGCCCTTAGCACATGCTCATCATCCTGAGCCTGCTTTCTTATATACAAGGGGTACGTTCCCACCTCAGGCCTTTGTACATGGCATCCTATTTGCCTGGAATGTTTTTTTCCCCACAAAGATTTGAACAGTTGCTCTCTTATTTCATCTGGATCTCTGCTCAAATTTTGATTCATTAGTAGAGGCTTCTCTGACAATCACAAATGAAATGTTTCCCTTGTCACTCTGATCTCTATCCCTACATCATTTTTGGGTTGCACAGATCACTTCAAACCTCATTCCTTTGTTATATTGTCTCTCAAACCCAGTTAAAAGCACATCTTCCTGGGCTAGAGAGATTGCTCAGTGATTAAGAGCACTTGCTGCTCTTTCAGAGGATTGAAATTCAGTTCCTAAGACATATATGGGGCAGCTCATAACTGCATGTAACTCCAACTCCATGGGATCCAACATCTAACACCTTCAGGCACCAGCACACATGTGATCATACTAATTCATATATGTATACATATAAGTACACATACACAGATAAATCATATAGTAAATAATAAAATAAATCTTTAAAAAATATCCAAGTTTCCTGAGCGCAGGGCTTGTGTCTACTTCTTCCTCCCCTGACTCATCCCCAATGCCTAGGACAGTGCCAGGAAGACATGAGCTGCTGACTGAGTGGAAGAAGGAAGACACAATCTCAGCCTTGTTACCTACCTCCCAAGATGAGAACCTGGGACACTGTATCTGGGCAGGGAGGAGGTTATATTGGAACCAAACTTCCAAAGCTGGGTAGAACTTAGCATCTACAATTTCCTCTTCCTGCCCATTTGCACCTTTCATTTGGATATCCCATTTTAGTGCTCCTCCCGCATCTCACCCCAACTAGAGCATAAACTGTATTATTGTAGAGATCATCAACCACACAATACCATAGTCATGACTGACAAGCTTGCTTGCATCTCAGGGTTTATCCTGTCTGCCCATAAGTCAGCAGTGGCACCTGGCCCACTCCCTGTAAGCCTATAAGCCAGGTGGGATGCTTGGTGTGATGGGGGGCACTGAGAATGTTTGCATCACTGTTTGCAGATAGCTCTTAGGCACAAACACACGTTAGCTCCTAATTCTATGCAAAGCATTTAGCTCAGCATCTGGCCCCTCCAGTTTCAATACATGCTAGTCCAGCTTTTATATGCCTACCACAATGCCCCCCAGATCCCTATGGACCCTGCTTCTCTATTGACTCTGCCATTTCAGGAGTCCTGGACAAACCGTGTGTTGGTCTAGTTTCTGCTGCCTCTTCCTTGTGCAGTGTGGTCACCTGGTCTGCTTTGGCCTCTCCTATGGACACAGAGGCCTCGAACACAGGCGTATACCGTCTTCATAGATATCTTGCCATCATTTCAGTCCTCGGGCACTCTACCTGGGTGTGCTCTTCAAGACAATGTAAGGCTCATTCCACTAAACCTTTCTCCTTAATCCCAAGAAATCCTTGTTCTTCCTTATCTTTCCACAATGGCATGTTGGGAAATCCCTCTAATAGTCACAACTGCCCTGCTTGTGTTTCTGGTTTCTATGAAAAGGTCATGATCTTTTCAGTGACTCAGACACTCAGAAACTTAAAGGAATTACTTTGTTTCTCTGACCCACAGGATCTTCTTCACTGTAACCTAGGATACACACACACACATAACACACACACACACACACACACACACACACGTGTGCACACGAATGTGCGCACATGCACAAACTATAACAATAACAGAAAGATTATATGCATATAGAAATAGGAAAGCAATATATATGAAATGTAGATAGATATAGATAATAGAAAGGTATATGTATATATATCATATCATATTGATGTCGGAAAGGTTGTGAATGGCATTGTGTACACAGAACAGAATAGCCTCCAATACTCACATGACACACATGGAAGTTAGTTTTGTGATGAAGAGTCTCATGATAGTGATATTGGGACTCCAGCCTCCAAAGTACTGAATGTCTCCTTTGAATTATGTCTTAATTAACACCTCCAGCTACACCTGTATAGTAGCCTCACAGCAATGCCTGGGGGCATGGGAGCTCAGCAGTGTGATTCTCAGACTCAAGACAATCCTACTCTGCCCCTCTTTACCTGCGACCACAGTCCATGTTGCAAGATCAGTGCTCCCGCTTTACGTCAAACAGCTCCACAAATGACTCCAATATCTGTGACCTCTCTTTCAGTACACATTACCCAACTGTTTTTAGGTCCAAAGCCAATGTTACTCCCCTTCCTTTGTTTCTAAATGTCTTACATAGGCTGGAGAGATGACACAATGGCAAAGCATTTCTTGAGTAAGAATGAAGACCTGAGCTCAAATCTCCCAAAAGCATGTAAAAGTCAGACTCTGGTAAGGAGTCTATAATCCAAGTGCTGCTGTGACAAAATGGGAGACAGAGACAGGAGAATCCTAGAGGCTCTTGGGCTGGCTTATCTGGTATGCTTAGCAAGCAACACAAAGTTCCCATCCAAAACAAGGTGGAAGGTGAGGACAGCAGCTAAGGTTGTCCTCTGACCTCCACAAGCATGTGACCACATCCATGCACACAAACACATCACACACACACACACAATCTCAAACATATAGCACACACATCATACACAAAAAGAACCTGAAATAATTCAAATGCCCTGTATAGCTTGAGTGAGCCCAAGAGGAGAAGGTCAGTCCACCTGAAGTTTGGGATGGGCTCTTGTTCTCGCTCAAGTTTTCTTTCCCACGGTCACCCTGCTCTACCCGGTCATCTCCCTGTTATCCGACATCTTGACTTTGCATCTTCATTATTAATCTGACAAGCTTTGGTTCCTTCTGTAAATCTAGGTACCAGATAAATGCTTAGCCACTGAGTGTCTGTGTGCTCTACTCATGTGTGCTCTGAAGAAGGCTCTTGATAGTATATTCCCTCTTGACATCTTAAATAGGGAGTCGGATGTTCCTCCTTCGGAGCAATGCTTTTTATTATTTTTTTAATCACATTTTAAATTTCTTTCTTTTTTTTTTCTTTAAGGAAGATTTTGTACCTCTTTTATATATTTCTGGCAAATTTCCCAGGCCTTGAGAAATTAATTTTGGCTATTACCTTAGCACGGAAGAGAGCTATCTTTCACTTTATATTCATAATCTGTGTTTTTTTTCTTGTATCTAAATCCTATTAACTCTCCTAGCCCATTTCTGCTTTAGTTTTAAGAACAGTAGCTAATGTTTGTGTAATGTTCTATGGTTTTAAAACTATATTCCTAGGCACTTTTGAGCCTAACGCCACTGTGAAATAAGCAAGTGCATTTTAATTCTAATTTAACCAAAGGGAGAAACACCCAACTATGTCCTCAGACTAAGTGACTCCTGTTGGGACTCCTGATTTATGGGGATCAGAGTATTGGTCTTGAACTTGGCTTTCTCATTCCAGGATGACTCCCACATTCCACACTGGATATTGGGATAGGCGTTTCCCGTGAGAGTTTTCAAAGATCTGCTTCAAAGGTCAGCCTGATTCTTTTCCATTTTTTTAAGGGCATTGTTGAAATCCGTCTTTACTAATCAGAATTCTCCAGAAAAAATAGAAGGCAGGTAAATTAGGCAGACGAGTAGATCTCTATAATAAGGGATTATGTTGAGTGTTTATGAAGGTCGAGGCTTACTCTGTAAGCTGTAGACACAGGAAAACTGATTGTAGTTCAAACCTGAAGACTCATGAGTCAGGAGGCCAAAGGTTTAAGTCCTGACTCCACCCTGAGGGGCTGGGGCCAAAAGACTGATGCCTGAGAGCAGGAGAAGCTGGGAGCCCCAGCTCACAAAGAGAGACCCAATTGGCTCTTCGCGTTGATCTACATGCCCACCCACATTAGGAATGGTGGATCTCTTTGAATCAGTATACTGATCTCCATAGAAATTTCTTCTGGAAATATCCTTACAGACACACTAGAAACAAAGCTTTACCAGTTAGTTCATACATGATGACACATGAAATTGCCCACAACACTTCTTAAAACTATTACACACACGCCTGAGGCCACATCTTGTTTTTGGTCTTTGTGCTCACATCTCTGTTTTGTCTTGGCTCAGCTCACACCTATGACCTCCAAGCAAGTTCCTTGACTCTCCAGACTAGATTAAGTGTCCCTATGCATTCCTACAGGTCCCTCCTCATCCCGGTATGCTGTCCTTCCGTGGTGCAAGTGTACCTGCCCTTAACTGTAATTCCAACTACAGAACCACACACAGAGTAAGGGCAGTGGCCAAGTTATTAAATCCACTGCTGTGAGCCCAGAATTTATCACAAAGCCTGCACAAGCAGACATTTAGCAAATATTTGTTGAAAGAATAAATAACAACTGGAGAGGGAAGTGTTCTCTATGTTTAGAAAATCAGAAGCTGGTCCCGAAGGAGGTTGTAGGAAGGTTGTTTTATATATTCTATGAAGGCATCCTCTACAGGTGTGAATAGGGCCTCTTGAAAAGGATTATATCTCTATGCTGTTCTCAGATGCAGAAACAAGCCTTGTAACCTGTCTCATGAAGGACAGCTTGTCCACTGATGAAGTGCTTCTTAATTGTTGACGATTATTGCTCAGAGTTACAGCTGTACATCGGTCATGTTCTTACCATTTGCTTATTAGAAAAAGCAGAACTGGTCAAAAAAAATGGTAAACCATTAGCTTCATAAAAAAGAGTAATGGTGTACGGAGTTACACACATCACTAACAACTTTAGAAATCCTAGCTACGAGGTGAGTAGAAAACGGTATGATTGAAGTGAATGATTTTCTTGAGTCATACGTGTGTTCTGAACAGATGAGAACTGCGCAGAGGAAGGCGATAGTCCACGCCACAGGATCAGTCCACAAAGCTGACCAAAAATGTATTGTCTGTATGTCATATTTGGTTCACAGTGTCAACCTGACACAACCTAGAGTTATCTGAGAGAACCACGACTGACAAAATGCTTTCCTAAGATTGGCCCTCAGTCAGGGCTGTGGAGCATTTTCTTAATTAGTGATTGACGTGGGAGGGACCAGCTCACTGTGGGAGGGACCAGTTCACCGTGGGAGGGACCAGCTTACAGTGGGTGGGACCAGACCTGGCCAGGTGGTCCTACACAATATAAAAAAGCAAGTTGACTGAGTCGTGAGGGGTAAGCCAATAAGCAGGGTTCCTCCATGGTCTCCGCTTCAGATCCTGCCTTTAGTTCCCACCCTGACTTCCCTCAGTGAAGTTACCTGGACCTGTAAGATGAGATAAACCCTTTTTCCCCAAGTTGCTTTTGGTCACGGTGCTTTATCACAACAAGAGAAAAGTGTATCTAATATATTGTCTCTGTGATTAAGGCTGCACTTGAATTTTACAACACTAATAAAAAACCTACATCTAGAGGTACCTGACTCCCTTTGGCACCCAGGGTATTTGCTTGTGAACACAAACCAGCCAAGCTCAGCACTGTGGCTGGGTGAGAATGACAAAGGCAAACTGTGGTTTCTCATTATCATTGCTTTTTTTTTTTCTCTCTTTGCATCTCAAATGAAACAGTGGCCAGAGGGTGTAAATGGCCCGAGTACAAAAGAGTGCTATTGAGTCTTGTGTGTAGAAGTATTGATTTCTTAATATTTCAGCTTTGAAAACTCTTCTCTCTGTTAAAGCGAAGTCCAAGCTCCTGCCCTTAGCTTTGCTTCACTTCATTTCTTTTTTGTTTGGATGAACTCACAGTTGTGGGGCGGAGAATCCTGTCATCAGCTGCAGGGACACTACCAAAGAAGAGAGAAGCCAAGCTTTTTTCAGTGTGAGGGGAATGATAGCAATTTTGCCAAAACTAAGTTTTGGATTGATTATAATAGCAAACCTGAAGAGAATTAGCCTGCCTCCCCAAGTCTGTCCCTACCCTATCTCCCAATACTCACTACCTAGATGCCAAAGTCCTTTTGGAATATGCTTTTGCTTCTACAGATGTGACAAGCGGAGGGCATCCTTCCTTCTGCTAGGGGAGGCTTGACTGAAGTGCCAAACCATCTGAGGTGTGTAGGAAACTTCTCCTTGAGTTATTGATCAAAGGTGTTATGGAGACCCTACCCTTGAAACCAAGAACAACCATTGTTCTTGGTTGCCCCCAGAAGTTGATGGTAAGATCCTATTACTAAAGACCACACAGTGTAGTCCCAGGGCATGGGGAAGTCAAGTTAGGACTGATCAGCAAGCTTCCTCCCTGGTGGCTGGCTCTCACAGTATTGGAAGGTGTTATGTAGTCTCCTGGAAGGAGTGAAATGGGGGTGGAGATTCTAGCTTTATAATGAATGTGAGACATCAACATATTTGAGTGTACGGATTCCATTAGTGAAAAGAATTCCTGAAACCAGTTGTTTTATTGAAGCCTGTGGCTGAGTCAGTCTAAATGGTCTCCTGTTGACAGGGATCTCAAGAATAACTCTCAGATATGTCCAATTCAGTGCTGTGAAGTTCCTTTGAAAACCTAGCCTTGCAAGTTACTTCCTTTATTAGGAAGGACACTGTCAAAAAGGAGATAGCTGTTGCCAAACGCACTGTCCAGTGAGTTGTCTTTAAATGAGCAGCTCTGGCTGGGAAGGTAGCTCAGGAGGTAAAGTGCTTACCTAGCAAGCATGAGGGCAGGAGTTCAGACCTCCAGAGCTCACACAAAAGCTTTATAGGCATAACTGTAACCCTAGCTCTCTGAAACATAAGAAGGGATTCCTGGGGTAAGCTGGCTGGTTCCAGGTTCTGGGAGAGACCCTGCTTCAATGTATAAAGCAGAGAGTAATTGAGAAAGTACCCAATATCACCTTTGAACCTCCACAGGCAGACAGGCATATATACAGCATGCACACCCACACATTCATATGCACCTACACACATGCAAATATACATACAAAGCATGTGTGTATATATATGTGTGTGTGGTGTGTGTGCCATACATATATATGTAAATAAAATTTTAAGAATGAGCAGCTTTTACAAGAAATAATAACTTATTCAATTTCTGTTACTGGGGGGGTCATAATTTAATCAAACACAGTAAACCGGTGTGCAAAGGTTAATCTTCTATATTACTGAAGATGATGGGTATTCAATTATGAGGGATTAATATCCATCTACTTAGACAAGTCTAGACTCCTAGAACTCAGAAAGTATGGGTTCTTTTCTATTTTTCTGGTCTTTAATCACAAAGGACATAAAGAGAGCTGCTCCACAATCAGCTAGGAGCCTCTTTGGAAGCTAACAGTTTTTTCTAGAACAGAATGCAGGACTCTTATGAAAGGCATTGGGTGAGCGGAGATCTGTCTTGAAACTGCCCCTTCAGTGGGCACTCAGGATCACTTAGCTAACTTGATACTGTAAATGATCACTATGGGGGGTAGGAATTCAAAGGACTCCCCAGGGTGATTATTGGTGTTGGTGCCTTTGTTATCTGTTAGCTTCAGTTTATTGCCACTAATAGTTTGGGCATATTAACAATCAATAGTAATTATATCACATATTTTATCATACTTCTCAGCTATGAAAGCATTCCAACCAATATGAACAATGCACTAACCCAGACAGGAGAGCTGAAGAAATGGAAGTTCAGAAAGATCACTCCACCATCTTTCTGTAGCAGCTCTGCCCCACATAACAATGTCCTTAGTGCACTGTGGCTTTGGGATGTCAAAGCAGGGGCCAAGCCATGTTTTGAGTAATACCTTTTATCGGGCAAACTGTACTGTATTGACACAGAGGCTTCTCTGCCTACAGAAATCCTTTCCTTGGAGTCAATCCCTCACTGACCTTGAGGTGCGTTTTCTGTATCCCCAAAGCCTATCTGTCAATATTCTCCCATTAGTCCAATAAAAGGAATTGCTCGAAACTTGACTTTACATTTTGTCTGACCAATAAAGGCAAGTAATTAAAAATATTGAGTTGGGAACCAAGATATATTGGGGATCGAGATGCTCCAGTTGCTGCATTCTTGAAAAATAATTTACTCACGATTAAAATACAGCTTGGGTTTTTTTTTTTTTTCTCTCTCTCTCTCTAAGTTGTCAGTCTAGACTATTCTGAAAACTAACCCAGGTCTTTGGAGCCAGAAATGCTTTTGTGTGCATCTTCTTGGTCTCCTTCCTAGGCAGAAGGAGGACAGCTGAGGTGTCGGCTCAGGGGATGATGAATCAAGACCAAACAGCCACAGACTGAACCACAGAGTTGGTGAGCTGGGTGGCCCCTGGGACAGTCTGTAGTTCTATCTCCCAGTGTCCTTGATGAAACCCTAAGCAGAGCCGTCAGTGTTCCAACCCACTACACAAAGCTGTTACTCAGAAAGCAGAGGTCTGTGTGTGGCTTCCCTGTGAGGTGAGGCTCTGAGGAACCCTGTGTCTGTTTGAAGCCTCATGGCATTGGCCATCCCAGTCTTCAGTCCACATGCACAATGTGTCACTGTATGCTGATAGTGTAAGAAGTGACAGACCACTGCTCTAGAAGGACAGGTCCTCTGGGTTAGGGTAAGTGACAGATCACTGCTGTAGAAGGACAGCTCCTCTGGGTCAGGGCTTTCTCTGTCACTGGTTTTTTTTTGTTTTTTTTTTTTTGTTTTTGTTTTTTTTTTTTTATGTTGCTGCTGAGTGTGAGCACCCAAAGCAGATCCTGGAAGATATGATGAATACGTGTTGTATAAACTAAAGAGTGATGATAAGTAGATATGAATATTTTGAGAAAAAGGAGGAAGAACTTGGGGAAAAATGTACACAATTAACAAGTTCTGGGATTAGACTGTATGTCCAAGGGACAGCAAGGAGTCTCCTCTGCCCAGTTAATGGCAAAGACTTTATCCTACAATATTTTGTTCTTCAGTTTTTTTTTAAATTATTATTTATGTCGTCTTTGTCGCTGTTCTATTGCTGTGAAGAGACACCATGACCAAGGCAACTCTTATAAAAGAAAACATGTCATTGGGGTCTGTTTTCAATTTCCGAGGTTTTAGTACATTTCCATTGTAGCAGGGAGCATGCCGGGCACACAGTGCTGGAGAAGTAGCTGAGAGCTTTATACACTCTGATCGGCAGCAGCCAGCATAGAGTGAGACTGGGTCTGGCCTGGGCTTTGGAAGCCTCAAAATCCATCCCCAGTGACATGCTTCCTCCAAGGCCATATATATCCAACAAGGCCACACCTCCTAATCCTTGTAATCCTTTAAAACAGCTCCACTCCCTGGTGACCAAGCAATTTAAATAAATGAGCCCAGAAGGGCAATCCCATTCAAACCACCACATGTATAAACGTATGCTTTTTGGTGTGTATGTGCTTGAGCACAGGTGCCTGCAGAGACCAGAAGACTTGGAGTTTCAGGCAGTTGTGAGTGGCCAGACATGGATGCTGAGACCTGAACTGAGAACCTCTGAAAGAGCTAAACATGCTCTTAAAGGATGAGCCATCTCTCCAGCCCCAAAGACTTCGATCAGGAAGGGCTGTTTGTTGCTCATGAAGGATCTTAGGGGATGGTAATATCATTGAGTACTTTTAAAAACATGACCTGTATCTGTGCCACCAGCATCAAAGGCTAAACTAAAGCCAAAAGCCACTAGATAGTTTCCCATCCATTGCAAACCCAAGAAAAGCATTGACATTCATGCAGCAGTTAGGATGCAGCCAGTGAGAAAGTCTTCACAGTCAGCGGAAGCTTACTCAGCTGATGAATAGGTAAATATATGTCAGGGTAAGAAAACCTGCAGATGATTACCGAAGGATTAAATGAAGAGCCTTTTTCATTTTATTTATTTTGGGTAGCAGTGGTGCTGGGATTAAACCTATTAAACATATTATACCCACACATGTGAGACAAACCCTTTACCATCGAGCTATATCTCCATCCCTTAAAAAAAAAAAATCATTATTTTGAAATAAGATCTTTATTCTTGCCAAGGTACCCAGGCTGGCCCTATAGCCCATGGACTATATTGGACTTTTTAATCTTCCTTCCTAGGCTTCTCAGGTATCTGGTATTATAGGCTGTGCCACCATGCTCAGTTTATGTAGTCTTAAAAAAAAAAAAAAGATATAACTAAGGTAACAGAGATAAGATAATATAGCTTTTGTATAACACTTAGCAGAAATTTAGTGTTTCAGTTTGCTTGGGTTTTCTTGAGACAGACTCTCATGTTAGCCCAGGCTGGTCTCAAAGTCACTACATAGCCCTGTCCTTGAGCACCTGATCTTCCAGCTTTCATATCCCCAGTGCTAGGATTACAGGTGTGTCTCATCACACCTAGCTAAGTAGTGTTTGATAGATCGTCAGCTGTTTTCTTCACCAGTGGCCTGGAAGGTAGCTAGTGTTACTGTCATTTTACCAAAGAGAACATAGGACTCAATTTAGATTACATGCTAAAATTACACAGCTCCCTTGGCAATATATACTCTGTGTTCATTCCTGGTCCTTGAGGGAAAGATTCCTCAAGATGTAAGTCTCACTTCTTCTAAGTGTTGAAATCACACGAACCAGAAAAAAATGCCATTTAATCTTCTTTTGATAGGAGTCATCACAGGACAAATACTTGGAAATGTTCAGAAATAGTTCAGAATGTAAATGGAAATAGTCAAGTCACTGGTTCTGCTAGGTAACATGATGTTGTAGCAAAGAGACTGGACAGATTTCATTAGAGTCCCAGCTGCCTTACCCAATGAGCAGTGCAACCTTAAGTCTGAGCCTTAGATTTCTCCTCTACAAAAGGGAGACTGAAAACAACAAACATTTAATAGGCTAAAACTAAGTAACTGGCCCCTGTGTTTATTATGGTGCCTGGCCCATGGTAAACAGCCTATGACATTCCTACTGTTGGTGATAAAGAACTGGCTTTGCTGGGGCTGGAGCGATGGCTCAGCAGTTTAGATGGCTTGCTGTTCTTACAGAGGACCAGAGTTTAGTTCCTAGCATCCATGTTGGACAACTCACAATTTACTGAACCTTTAACTTCATGGGATCCAGTGAGAGTATCCTACATATGTACATAAATACATAAATAAAAATGAATAAATTTTACAAACAAAATGGCTTTCTTGTTGGATTTGTTTCTTCAGATCTGGTTCGCTCAAAATGGCATTGCAAAGCCATAAGGACAATTGTGAAGAAGGTACTCCATCAAGACAGCATACAGGAGGAACACTTCCACCTTTCCTGACATCCTTATTGCTTTGATTTGTCTAGACCAGAGCAAACCAAACAGCAGTGCACCAAGTTATCTAGAAAAATATCTTCACAAGATGAAGGGCTAGAAAGTGTCACATTTCCAGGAAAAAAAAAAAAAAAAAAAAAATATCCACACCTGTGTTAAAGTCTCTACAAGGTTCATGGATTAAAACATCCATGATTGCCCAAAGTTGGAATGTTACATTAAGTCATATTATCTGGGGCTAGCTTTAGCCCAGTTCATAACTTATTCATTGCCCATCTCTGTATCTAACCTAACTAGCACATGGAACTGTAATGTAAGCATGTGTCAACAAACAGCTTCTACCACCCCAAAGATCAAGAATGCCATCGGATAGCATCTGCAACACACAGCAAAGACTTCCTGCCTCCCACCAGTGTGATTTAACTCACCTTGCTTTGTAACTTCCCTTTTTCTGTAACTAAAAATGTGCAAAACTATCCCCACATGGGAACATTGATTTGGTAGCAAATAGTATCTGTGTTTCTGGGCCAAGGTCACTCAGTCTTGTTCCCTTTGAGGTGAGAGCTGTGTTTTGGTGTCAATGAAAATTTTTTTCTTTCAAAATTTCATACTTGTATAATCAGGTTTTATCACCCCACCTTCATCCACCCTCTCTTCTTAGCTTCTCTTCGTCTCAACGGCCTTCTCTGAATTTGATCCAATTTTTTTTTTAAACCTATAGTCAGTTCCTCAGTCTGGTGAGGCTTCATGAGGCCTTCCTTGTGTATGATAAAATGCTGATGGAGACAGTCTTGTATAGTTTTGGGTGGGAAACTATAACTTTCGTTGGAAATTCAGTTTATGTTGACTACAGAAGAGAGAGCAGAGATGAATGGAGTGGTACTATTCCCTTCTACAGATTAAATGCTTTGTAATGCCATGAGAGAACAGCATAGAGAGATGCATATGATGTGTGTGTGTGTGTGTGTGTGTGTGTTGTGTGTGTGTGCTGCTGCTGCTGCTGCTGGTGATGGGTCCAGCATCTCTCACCTGATAGAAGGGGCTGTGCACTGGAATCTCACTTGCTCCAGAAGATATCATGAGAGAAACAGGCCAGTATCCTCTGAATAGACAGGCACTTTAAGTTCCGCCCTCCAACTAAGTTTAAAAAGTGACACCAGGAAGTGGGATGGAGTATTTGTGTGCCCAGGCCATGTTCTTCTACCAGTAACCAGCAACCTTGTCAAAGTTAGCTGAGAAAATTCATTTGGTTCATCGTTTATTTTATAAAAGGTTATTCTGCTGTCTTCTGAGAGGCTCTCTAGAGCCTGACAAATACAGAGGCAGATGCTCGCAGCCAACCATTGGACTGAGCACAGGGTCCCCAATGGAGGAGTTGAAGAAGGGACTGAAGGAGTTGAGATGGTCTGCAATTCGTGTGGGAGCGACAGTGTCAACCGGCCAGACCCCCTGGAGCTCCCAGGGACTGAACCACCAACCAAAGAGTACCCATGGAGCGACCCACAGCTCCAGCTTCGGATGTGGCAGAGGATGGCCTTGTTGGAGGTCAGTGGGAGGAGTGGCCCTTGGTCCTGTTGGGTTCGATGCCTCACTGGAGGGGAATGCCAGGGTGGGAAGACAGGAGTGGGTGGGAGGGTGGAGGAGCACCCTCACAGAGGCAAGGGGAGGAGGATGGGTAGGGGGTTTCCGGAGGGGAAACCTGGAAAGGGGAAAACATTTGAAATGTAAATAAAGTATTCCAATACAAGAAAAAAGAAAAAAAAGGTTATATTGTACATTCTAAACTACTTTGCTTGTAATTGTTAGCATTTCTGAACACATCATTTTGACACAATATCTCAAACACTATTATTTTCCTCAATTGCATTTGTTCCTTAGAAAAGTTTCAGAGTGTAGAAAAAGGGTAAGAGTACAAACACATATATAGTGATAAAAGATAAAAAAAAGTTAGGTCTGCTTTTGAAGAACTGTATTATAGGTCTGGTTTTGAAGAACTTATTATTTGTCCCTCTTAAATAAAATTTTAAACTCAGAAATACAGAAAACCTTTCTTAAAAAAAATCAACACTAAAAAGTTAATATTTACTATTTTGTAGTAAACTTAACACACATAATGTAGAGTAACCATTGATGGTAGATTTTAACACAGTTTGCATTTGAGACTTGAAATCCTGCTTGAGACAAATATAGCAGACTCTTCATGGAACAGTGTGCCCCACACATCGCTTTTGATTTCTCCTTTCCAAAGGTCTGTTTTGAAATTAAGTCTTGGAAAACATATATGCTTAGTTCAAACAGATGCAGGGTTGAAAAAGCCGGGGACACAGCCCGAGCGGGAAGATAGAAGAGCTTTTGTGTATTGTTGTTGGGGGTTTCAAACAAAACTAAGCATCAAAATATTAGAACACAGTAACAGAGCCCCATTGTCACTAAAACTAATTAGTGTTCTGCTGTTTAATGCAAAAGCCTACATGCTGCCTTGACCTTTCCACACATCTTATCTGAGGTCGCACCATAAAACAGAGGGAAGCTCGGAGCGCCTCCAGTTAGCCTTCCAGCTCTCTGATTTAAGTAGTTCAATTGATTGGAACAATGCAGGCTGTGTGTAAGACTCACTTAAAGGGGCTGTGTATTAGGCCTTGATTACAAGGAGCCAGTGAATTAAAGTAATGCCATGCCAGGGAGCAGTTTCCAAGGCAGAACGACTGCCATTTCTCTTTAATGTGACACTGCATGGTTTAAAATACACTTAGCTCCAGTGCCTGACTTTGAAGGTTTGCTTCCGGTAAACCCCACACGACAAGAGTGAATTCTCTGAAGAAGATGAAGGAGGGTGCTCATGGGGTGGCAGTGCTGTGCTACGACACAGTTATTAGCAAAGATAACCCAAGTAAAGACCTTTTGTCTTAAAGCCCCCAGACAGCTTCAGGCAGACTCAGAGCCTCCCTGCCAGGCAGAGGGGGTGCGGTGACTTAGCAAGTGCTTGTTTCCTTCTGTGCTTTTCAGGTGTTTTCAGAGACTCATCAAAGGAGAGGAAAAGATGCTGAATCTTCTGAGGTCCTCAAGTCCTCTGCAGTGAGTCCCATGGGTCCAGTATGTGTGCACAGAGCCAGGTTCCGGGATCTGAGCTTGTGTTCTGGTTCTGCTAGTTAGATAGCATGAGCTCTCTGGAATGTCCTCTAACCTCTCAAAACCCTTTGTGGCTGCACTTGTAAAGTGCTGAAAAATTGGTAGTTTGCTGTTATGTACATATGTATATGGAGCATGTCTATACACAGCCATTCATTTGGAGTCCAGGAGAGGACACTGGATCTTCAGAGTTGGACTTACAGGTGGTTATGAGTAACCTGATGTTGGTGCCTGGAACTGAACTTGGGTCTTCCCTCAGCTGCTGAGCCATCTCTCCAGTCCCCACATTTCTTTATGTCATGAACCTTTTCTTATATGTGTGTGGTGGAGTTGAAGCCTGGGAGTTGGGCACAGCATGCAATCCATCACTGCCATGTACCACAGCCTTTCCAGGAATCTGCAAACACTCTGTGCATCCCATTGATTCGATAATTCCCACAGACACATCAATTCTGATCTATTTTTTTGAGGGGGGGGTGTCTTTTGCTTTCTCTAGCTAGGCTATATATTTTCCAAGGAAACACATTTCCCTCCAAATTTACATAGCAGTTACATAAATAAATGTGCTTTGCAAAGGTGCCTGGGTTACCAAGGGAACACAACAGAGACAGAGTCAGAAGGCCTGACTCAGTGTTTCTTTACTGGGGAGAGAAAATGTGAGTGTGAGGGGGAGACCAGCACTTGGTCCCTTGGCCCTAAGATTCTTTTGTAGTTAGGAAAAGGAAGTGACCTATTCCATGCTTGTCATCTGATGCTAGTTTCTGGAGTAAATGAGGTCAAAAAATGTGAATGAATTTTCAAAATCATGGCTGCTGCACACATGCTAAGGACTGTTATGATAGTAGGTACTATATCAAACAGAGCAGTCAGGCAGAGAAGTTTATCAGCAGGCAGTGGACTAGGTTAGATTATGGGAGCTGAGCAGAGGCCCCCTAGTCATCCTCCTACCAGCAATGCAAAATGTTAATTTAATACTTCCTTAAGATTTCCTGAATTCGAACTAAGCCAGCCAGCCAGCCAGTCGAGACAAGCCAAAACAGAAGATGGTATCTGCAAATTTTAAGATGTAGTAACCAGAAATCAAACATGTCTTTAAGTTAAAGATAGGACACTGCCCCCATAGCTGGTCTCTTCTTGTTGTCTAGAGAGTTATAACAATCCTCTCCTGGCAGTTAGTTTTAAGATCATTAAATGATCCTCATTTGCAATATATTTGCAGAAGATTACAGCCATCTAAATTGACCCTGAAGGAAGACTTATTTCATTAATGGGCTGTCCTGTGCTAATGCATAAAGCTAGAAAAATATATCTATTAAATTCTTAATGTGTAAATGATGTTTCTGGCTTTCTTCTTAATTACAAAGCAAAATGAGCCTGAAGTGCACTATGTCTAGGAAAAAATGATCAATGGTGTCCATCTTTCAGGGATGGAACTTTCTCCGACCATCCCCAAGTTCTAGCTGGAGACTCCTATTGGGCGGGCTCTGAGGAGGCTCCGAGTGGGCAGCAGGCTGTGGAATTCCTTCTTCCACCAGCTCTATAGCAATGTATGCAGTTGGGCAAGCTGGCAAGCACTTTTTCCTGGTTCTAGTGAACACAGTAGGGTAATTTGAGTTCTTAGAGATGTTGCCTCTCCCTTTCCTCAGTAGGCCCAGTTCCTGTTAATGTTTCTTTTATTACTCCGGACTTTCTGTATGAATGATGCTGTGCTGTTGCTAGCTTAGCATGCCCAAGCCAAGTATGAATGCACCTGGAGAAGAGATTGACACATGTGTTTCCAGTGTGGGCACAGAATAATACACACATGCATACATACATACATACATAATGTTATATGTGCTGACAACTCAGGGTGTTGGCTGCCTCCACCTGTCCCCTAAGAGGTTGCATGTAATGACAGGCCACATTTGTGTGGAACTTTAATGGGGAGCTGTTCAGAAATAGTGATTGTGCTCTGGTTTCCCAGGAGTGTTCACCATTAAGGACAGTAATTCTCTAGATGGAACACACACACACACACAGAGACAGACATGGACACACACACACACACACACACACACACACACACAGGACCTGTTCTTCTTAAATTGGTGTTTTTCTTTTGAGAACTGGAGGTTAAAGAGAGTAAGCTCATAGCTGCCTATGCTGTTAGGTCAGTAGCAAATTAATGTATAATGGTGGAGTTGATGTGAACCTTATGATGCCCTGATTCTTAATTACGTCTTATGCTTAACTTAAAAGTTTTATATCTGTCATCTATCTATCTATCTATCTATCCATCCATCCATCTATCTATCTCTGTCATCCATGGGAACATGCATATGTCACAGCATATTTATGAGGTCAGAGGACAACTTGCTAGAGTTGGTTCTCTCCTTCTGCCACATGGGTTCGGGGGAATCAAACTCAGGTCATCATGCTTGACAGCAAGAACCGTTAGCTACTTAGCCACATTACTGGCCCATGGTTTACTTTTTTGAGCTTCCAAATTTCATACAGATTTCCCTCTTATTCCAGTCCCAATTTTAATGTTCATGTATACATAAAGTATTTATAAACATACAAAAAAGCCCAACAAATGAGTCACATGAGTAGAATTATGAATACATATAAATCTTTAATCCTAAAAGGAAAATATGGAAGAGATTTGTGAAAAATTCCATGTTTCGATCAGCTGTATTTTGCTCAATGTAAGTATGTTTGACTTTGGCCCTTGCAAGTTCTGGCCTGTGTGGGTTACAGTTGGTGTGAGTTACAGGCACTGTGAATCTGACCTATGTGGGTTATAGTTGGTGTGAGTTACAGGCACTGTGAAGTGTCCCAGCTGTGCAGCCTTCAGAGCAGAGAAAAGGCAGGAAAAGGCATTATCTTCCTCGAAAGTTTTTTTTGTCTGTATTTTTGCACTTTTTTTTTTAACATTAAAATGTTGAGTGTTTCAAAGTTGAGGAGGAGAAGCCATAAATGAGCACATTCTTTGATTTGCAGTAGAAATGCTCCAAGACGAACCCTGCAGTAGGTATCCCGGATTCTCTATGCTTTTAGCATAGTGCTAGAGAAAGGAATCCACTGGAACAAAGAAAAAAATTATCTCGCGAACGTTTTAGAAAAATGAAAAGCTTTGCGTTTCTCAGGATGAGAAGTGCCACGTTTAGGAGAGAGCTCACATATCACCACTTGCTGCGTACTCGACAGAGATGGGTCTTGAAAGCTGTACAGTGGGAGGAGTTTTATGCTAAAGTGTCTACACTATTGGATCCTTATGATCCTGAGATCTGAGCACGGTGCTGGGCCCCTCACTAACCCAGCCATAGAGCAACAGTGGCCTCAAAGTGTAATCATACTTACAAATTGTAATAATTAGAAATTGTCTTAGTTACCTTTCTATTGCACTACCTCACTGTGACCAAAAACAACTTGGGGAGGAAAGGGTTTACCTCATCTTATTCTTCCAGGTCACAATCCGTCATGAGAGAAGTCAGGACGGGAACTCAAGGCAGAAACATGAAAGCAGGGACCGTGGAGGAGCATGGCTTACTGATTTGCTCCTTGTGGCTTGCTTAGCTGCTTTCTTATACAACTCAGGACTACCTGCCTAAGGATGACACCACAATGGGTTGGGCCCTACCACATCAAACATTAACAGGTCAACACCTAGTAGACTCTTACAGGCCACTCTTACAAAGCATTTTATCAGTTGAGAGTGCTTCCTCTCAAATAATGGTAGCTTGTATCAAACTGACAAAAAACTAACCAACACAGAAATAACTCAGCAAATTTGCTCATTGTCTTAGTTAGGGTTTCTATAGCTGTGAAGCGACACCATGACCATGGCAACTCTTAAGAAAGGAAACATTTAATTGTGGCTGGCTTATAGATCAGAGATTTAGTTCATAATTGTCATGACAGGAAACATGGTGTCATACAGGCAGACATAGTGCTGGAGAAGGAGCTGAAAGTTCTACATCTTGATGGAGGAAGCAGGAAGAGACAGTAGCTCACACTGGGCCTAGCTTGAGCACCTGAATCCTCAAAGCCCACCCTCAACCCTCCCTGTCACCACACACTTCCTCCAATAAGGCCATACCACATCAACAAGGTCATACTTCTTAATAGTGCCACTCTCTATGGGTCTCTGTGGGCCATTTTTATTCAAAGTACCACACTCATAGACACAGACTTAGCATATACTCTGCTGTCTTAAGTTTTCCTCCTGTTATTATGATAAAATACTCTGACAAAAACAACTTATGGGAAAAAAGCATTTATTTTAGCCCACTATTCAAAGTTCAGTGCATCATGACAGGGCAATCAAGTCATTAGGCACATGAAGCCGATGGTCATTGCAGAACTCACAATCAGGAGACAGAGCGATGTGTGAAGGGAGGAGCTGCTGCTCAGCTCCCTCTCCCCACTTACAGTCTAGGAGACTCTCTTTCAGGGAACCTTACCCACAGTAAGACCATCTTTCCACATTAGTTAATTTAATCAACATAATTCCTGGAGTGGAGAGATGGCTCAGTGGTTAAGAGCACTGGCTGTTCTTCCAAAGACCCTGAGTTCAATTCCCAGCAACCACAAGGTGACTCACAACCATCTGTAATGGGATCTGATACCCTCATCTGGTGTGTCTGAAGTATACCGACAGTGTACTAAGATACATAAAGTACATATGTCAATCATTTAGAATAAAGGCAAACCCAACAGGCAGGCCCAGAAGACATCACCCAGGGATCTCTTGAGTTTGTAGACTTGACAATGATAACCAGGCACAATCATGACACACATAAAGCAGGCCTTTGCCCGTTTAACTGCTACTTCTAGAAAAGTCTTTTCTTATTGCTCAGACTTGAAGAGTTTTGAAACAGTGAATGAATTCCCTAATATGGTTAAGGCAGAGGCCTGCAACCATGGGCATTGTTGTCCTCAGGGGACACAAAAAAAGGGGAGGCTATTGACATCTGTTAAGTAGAGATCTAGGATTTCTGCTTAGCATCCTATACTATACAGGACAACTCCCACAGCAAGAAGTGTTTTAAATTGTCAGTAATCCTGGAGGTGAGAATTCCACACACCCCCACACACCAATAAATGCAATACATTAGTTCTACTTATCAACATATATATGTTATATGCCAAAACAATATGTTGTTACAGTAGTATTAACTAATTTTGCTTAAGTATGTCAAATGTATAGCCCTGTTCAGTGATTAGCCTTTCCCAAGGAATTTATCGACCTAGGTCTTCTCTATCCTGTGGTTCTTCAATATGCCACACTTAGCTGCAAGAGATGCTGGAATTTTATACTGAGCTGTGTACCCAAGAGGAAGAAGATGTACTTGGGAGAACTGGAAGCTATTCTCTTGCCATACTCTGTGTTTTTCTCCACCAAATAGTAATTTCTTTCCCAATGAATTCTATCATTTTTCAAGCTACTAAAAACTCATTTGCTTTATAAAACTGTCTTTCCTAATTGTTTCCTAATTGCTCTGGTTACCAACATATGCACGATAGCAAATCACAACCTTTAAAGTAATTTTCATATTCATTATTTTTCTCATTCTCATTAAGTGACAAGAAAATGATATTTGTTGAGCAATTTATATACTATCTTTTCAATTTCTTATAAAAATCCTATTATAAATAATCTTGATTTTTCATAAAAGAAATGAATCTTTGAAATGATCATGTACACTAATTACCTTTTTTTTTTTTGGTATTATAAAATGCCATGACCAAAAAACAACTTATAGAGGAAAGAGTTTATCTTGGCTTATGATAACAGCAGGCATGACTGCAGGGCAAGAAGCTGAGAGTTCACTTCTTAAAGCACAAACATGAAGCCAAAAAAGCAAACTAAACATGGAGTGAGACTACACTCAGTGATATGCTTCCTTCACTGGGATCACATCTTCTAAACTGCCCCAAACAGAGCCATCAGCTGGGACCAAGGGTTCAAATACATGAACCTTTGGGACAGATTTCTCATTCAAACCATCACACCATGGCTTGCATCTGAACTGCATTCCAATTGCTCATGATGCTTAGGGGCTTGTTCCCAGCTTGGCACTTTAGGGAGGTCATGGAATCTATAAAAAAGGGGCCTCTGGCCAGGGAGATGGATCAGTTAGTAAAGTACTTGCTATATAAGAATGAAGACTTGAGTTGAGGTTCCCAGGATTCATGTAACAGACAACTGGGTGTGGAAGCAAGTACCTGTAATTCCAGAGTCTCAGGGGAGGAGGCAGAAAATCTCTGGGATTTGTTGTTACCCAGTCTATCTGAATCCATCAACCCCTCAGCTCTTGATTCTGAGAGAGAATTTGTCTTAAAAACATAAGGTGGAAATCTTTGAGCAAGACACCCAATGTTGACCTGTGGTCTCTACACATATATATCTACCTACAAGCATATACGTGCCCTCAGGGACACACACACACATAAAGAAGTGGAGCCTAGGAGGAAATCTTTTAGGTCAATGAAGGCATTCCAAGAAAGATATTATGAGACCCTAAGCTCTTTGTTCTTTTTTGCTTCTTGACCTTCGTGTGAGCATTTTCCCTTGACCACATGATCCTGCCACATGTTTATTGTCACAGGCCTGAAGGTAATATATCTACATCACCATGGCCTGAAGCTTGTAAGCTTAGATTTTTCAAAGCTTACTTTATTTAGGGTTCTTTAATGCTTCAACCTCCTTCCTAGCCCACTGACCAAAGGTAGAGAAGAAAGAAGGTTAATAGGACAAGAGGCTTGTGAATCTATTTAGAAGTAGTTCGTTCTTTGGTGCGATTCCATTCTTTGTTGTCAGGATATCAGCAGTCCAGTCCAATAGCAAACACCAAACACTAATCAGTAGCAACAGCTTGATCCAGCAGAAACTTTGAGGCTCCATTGAATCTGTATGAGTCAGTGGAAGTGGCAAAAGGCAGCTGGAACACTCTGAGAAGTTCTTTGGTGCGTTTCTCTTTCAGAAGTCATGGCAAGTGAAGATCTGCAAAGATCAGCCAAGAAGTGAAGTATTGCAAGGTGTAGCAATGCAAGAGTATCATCTCACTGTCTGTGGAGTTCTACTTATATCTTTTCCAAACAGTCATGGACCCTCTCAAGTGTCTGCTTCAGGAAAACGTCTTCTCAGAAGACAGCTCCCAGAAAAACATCACATGACACAACTGAGTTTCCAAAGAAACCAGAAATTTCCACTTCAGGAGCTTCCAACATTCAGAGCCAACATGAACCTTTTCTCTTCCTGGGTGTCTCAGCCTTGTTACAGTAGGAATCTTGTCTAACACTGCTTCAGAAGCTTGGTAGATGTGATTAAGCCTGTGCTATTTCCTCTTCCTGTGATTGGTGCTCAGATACAATCATTCTCCATTTGAAACTGAGGAGCCACCTCTCAGATGCTTTTGCAGTTACATGATTACAAAATGGCAAAGCCAAGACCAGAATGGCATTCTTCCATGCTCGGCGCTGAGCCTCATTCAGTAGATAACCTCAGGGTGGACAATCCATCAATAATTGTGACTTAAGCTTGCACACACAGTATAGTGTAGATATGTGAGGGACAGTTTTTCTACCAAAGGTTAGTCAGCCTGACAAGAGTCCATTATTTCCCAAACTTTCCCTTTGTTCAAACTAGCCAATCATGTCAGATTGTGAAGTCGAGCTCACTAAGAAGATGAGTAAGTAGTAGTCACCACCTACTTCATCAATAAAAGACCGAGGCCATTTTGGCAGGGTGTGCTGCTTGTTAGACCAGTTTTGGGCTCTGATGTGCCCTTTTGAAAAAGCAAATTGCCTTATCAAATTATTTTATTCATGTGTTCCTTTGTGCAACACAATGATATTTTTTCCAACAAATATCAGATAAACTTAAGTCCAAAATTTCATTTCAATGCTTATTAAATGGATGGTACTGGCCAAATAACCTTACTCTAGGTCAGCCTCAGTTTCTCCCATTTGTAAAATGTGGACAAAATACTTTTCTTTCAGAATGTTTGAGAAGAAGTGAGATATATGTTTGTATAAGGTAATCTGCATTCTATGTGCTTGGTATATATAAGCACAATATACAATTTTAAAAAAATTCCTGTTTAACTGTACTGGACACTGACGTGGGGATAGGGTTCCAGCTATGTGCATTCCCCCGTTTTTCAAAAAGGCATGTCCTCCATTTTGTTTTGTGCATTACATCCCATTGTTGTGTTTAGGATCAATGTAAACCAGGCTTCCTTTTCTCCCTTAACCAGTGGATAGATCTACATCAGGGTAATCAGCCTTTCTCTACTGGGACTCTTGACTCTTGGCCAGGGTACTGTAATATCAAATGAAGGGTTGATGCATATTTATTTGGGTTTCAGGCCATAGGTTCTTGGGGCCGATCTTTCTTTTCCAAAACTGCTTCTGCAGCTATCAGGGAGATTATCTATGATACTGAATCTTTCCAGAATATTTCCAGAATATTCTTTCCCTGTTTACATTAACAGAATTAATTTCTTTTGCTTATAATCAAAGAACCCAATAAACTACTGAAGTGGAAATGTCTAGTTTCTTTGGAAAATTAGTTATATCAAATGATGGTTCGTTGGGGCACACAGGTGAAAGGATGTCTTGCTAAAGCAAACACATGAAAGGCTGTTGCCCTGAAGCAGACACAGGTGAAAGGATGTTTGGATACAGCAAACACGTGAAAGGACTCTTGATGGAGTATAAATATGACCCCACAGACACTGAGAGACAAGCACTGAGCTTTGGTTTGGTTTGCTCTGCCTTGCTATTCTTTGAGAAAGACATACATGTATTGGTTCTCCTAATATAGCATCATTGAGCTCAACTTTTGCTGCCATTGGAAGAAACTCACCCAAAAACTACTGCTCATGAGGCTTCTGCCTCATGGCCTTGCCTTAGGCCAGTTGGCAAGTCTGGAGGTTTCTTCAGGATTGAATCACAGCTGCCTGGTGTCTGCTTGCTGAAAGGGCTGGACTGTAACTGCTGGTTCATGTGTGTTGTCTACCTGTCTAGAGGACAGTCTGAAGCTGCTAAGTCTTATTTGGTGTTTGCTCTGGGACTGAACTGCAAACAAAGAAGATCAAGCTCACCCCCAAAGAACTACTGCTGATCAGGTCCACTTCCCTCATATCCTAATAACTTTTCTCTTCCACTACCTCTGCTGGGTAGTGGACTAGAGGAGAACCCTTATTAAAAGTAGGTTGCAAAAAATAATTTATGCCTATAACTTACTCATCATATATGGTGACCAATTTCTTAACATTCTTGACAGCATTGTCAGAAGGCACTAATTACAAAAGCTGGAAAAAGGTAAGATATGTTGCAGCTATAGTTTATTTATTTTTTCTCATATAACAGCTATAATTTTATTAATACAATAGCTATATTTTAAAGGCTGTGAAGTTGGTATGATTGGACTTTTTAAAGCCATAATCTTGCAGAAAATAATATGTGGATCTTTGATGATATATTACCCATGTGTATTTACCCACGTGCAACTTTCTAGGGTCTGTGCTCATCGACCAGTGCAAAGAAACTTAGACATCGTCCTTGACCTTACCAGATTTTTACCCAAAGTGGCCCAGAAGGAACAATTGCAGATTTCCCATAATTGGGAGCAATCAAATTTCTAAGACCTGAATTTGTGAGTACTGAGATGGTAGGTAACTTCAGTATCTCCAAATTAGTGTCCTGTTGATCTTGTGCGGCCATTTAAGATGGTGAGTGCTTTTGCTCAAGGTTAAGGCCCACCCAACAGTTCTAGTACTCTGGCTTGTTTGGGAGGCCCAGCAGTTGAACAGAACCCAGCAAGAGACTTTATAGTTAAACTCCATAAGAGGACACAAACAAATATGCAAATCCCAAGGTACTAATGAACCTAGCAGACCCTGTGAGGCAGATAGCAACTGGAGAAGAAAGATGATTTGCCTCCCAGAGGTGAGTGTAATTGCTTCTTGGAGCAGGTAGGGAGGAAATGGGATCCAGAGGAAGGGCTGGGTTGAGAGCAGGGTGGGGAATGGGGGGTTGGGGGAGGGGAGGGGTGGGGGTGTGAAAGAGCAGATGCGATGTGTACTGAGAGCCAGGTGGCCTGTTCACCTCTGGGTGTCTGGGAAGCAGAGAGAGAAAGGAGAAGGAGAAGGGGTCATGGTCCCAATTAGCCCCTCAATGACCTAACTTCCGTCTATAAGGATTCACCCTCTGAAAAGTTCCACTATTCCCAAGAATGAAGACAAAACCTTCAATGTAAGGACGACTGAGGAGATTCCATAACCAGGAGCCCATAGGGACATGTGCATTTGCTAGTGCACACATGACTTAAGTCACAATTTGATAATTCACTAATGGCTTCAAGCAAAACTTTACCTCTGTTTCATTCAAAAGATTAGTGTTTTCTTTTTTCTATAGTTATCCTTCTCAAAATTCAAAATGGCAGAAGGGTGGATGGTCAGTGACTTTCCTATGTTGTTCCCAAGATTCCCCTGTTACCTAGCGCCGACTGGGCTCTGCTTCAGCTTATTCTGAACGGGGGAGCGGTTCTCTTAAAAATAGATGTAAAGGTCTTCCAGACCTGGACACAGTGGCTTTGGAAAAATCTGGTGATAACTTTACTACATCCTCATTTTAGAATAGAAGAGGGAAAAAAATCCAAAATGTAATTTTCAGTCTCTTGTGTTCCCTCCCTTCCCCTGGAAACATTGTATTGGCATTCAGCTTAAAAATGCATTCCTATCTTAATAATGGATTAACAGCACCATAGATAACACCCCTTCCACTCACCCACTTCAGATATATGCAATATCCGTTATCTAAGAAAATGTTTATTTGTTTTGTTCTGTTGCCTAATAAGCTTATTATATTATAAGTTCTGACTCTCTCTCTCTCTCTCTCTCTCTCTCTCTCTCTCTCTCTCTCTCTCTGTGTGTGTGTGTGTGTGTGTGTGTGTGCCCAGAGTATATTTCACATGGAAATTGGGAGAAATCTGTTCTTCCTTTCCATGGCGCAGGTAGTCTGGTCCTTCAAACTGACTGGAGAAGCATAAATGTTGCAAGAACATCTTCAGGGTGGTTTATGCCCTTGACAGGTCAATCAGAGGGTAGCTGAAACCGAAGGAGTCATATGCCACAGTGCCAGCGGAAATGAAAATTATACCGCTCACAGTAACGAGTGCATCTCCAAAGGGACTATTTAGCGGCATTAGAAGTCTCTGAGCAGATGCCTCTGAACTTAAAACACACTTAATTCCCGAGGATTGCCTTGTAATTAATTTACCCAGATAGACTCAGGGAGGAGAGCACAGACCAAAGCATCATGTTGCTCAGCGGTTTGGAAACTTAAGGGAGCACTAAGATAAATAATTTGATTTTAAAAAATCTAAATACATTTCTTCTATAACAGAAAACCAGTACACAAAAGGAAAATTACTTTCTAATTTTATAGTCTTGCCTCCTGTTGGGGGGGGGGTGGAATCTAGCTACAATGACAGAAAGTGTTGCATGTAGCCGACATCAAAAGAATATCAGTCATGTTTGGATGCCGCTTCTGTGCCTTCTAACTTGCTGGTCTGTAAACATCATTCTGAACGTGGGAAGCTTCCTCTCTGTGCTGGTTCCACACCTGTGGTATAGAGCAACAAACAGCCACACATGCCACTGTTAGCACAGCTTGAGTTTCATGAGGCACAGCCAAGTCTCATGTGACTACCGACAGCTGTATTTTTCTAGTATTCAAGAATGCAATTTCAAAAGTGCTCGGTTTTTTAAAGGGTTTCATGCAAATCCGAGGTTACGAGTATTGTTGTCACAGTAGAATGGGCTGCTGCACTGATAGGGTATTAAATATTATAGACTCTGGTCGTGGTGGTGGTTATTTTTCTGGAAAGGTGGGTTTTGGGTTCACTTGGACCATAGTTTTAAGCTACGTTTCTCTTGAACTTGGGTGAAAGTCTTAATTTTTATAGGCCTTAATAAATAATTAAGCTTAATTACTTATCAAAAAAGCAATCTCATGTCTTTTCTTCAATAAATCTACATCCAAGGTTTATCACCAAGCTAAGCACTGGGAGAGAAGATTAAGGAGTTAGCTCCACCCCCATCTGCTAAAACACCACTTCCTGTGGTGAGTGAGGAGAGAAAGGGGCAGCAAATGAGCCATCGAATGACAGCTCCTACAACAGAGAAGGGATTTTAGGGACACACAAGTAGTGCGCAGCAGATTGTGGGATAACATGGGAAGGAAGTCAGATCAGAACTGATCTGGATCTGGAAAGATGGATGAGATTTTGATAGAGAAATCAAAGTGTTCCAAGCAGAGGGAATTTCCTGCACAAAGGTATGAGGGCTCAGCATACTTGAAGGATGCTGAAGAAGCCAGGGCTCAGTTCCCCCACTGCAATACTTACTGCACGTGCAGTATGGGGTTCTTTCTTGTGTTTATCACTATAAACACGAGACAGCTGCTGGGATAAAGAGAACTGTGCTCGTGTTTAGCATTGCAGTATCACAGTACACAAGAGCAGAATCAACAGTTGTCCATTGGCAGACGAATGGCTAAAGAAAATGCCTGTCTGATATCTGTCTGTCTGTCTGTCTGTCTGTCTTTGCCTAAAGGAATATTTCTCCAGCCAACAAATTTATGGCAACTGGAGTATATTATATTAAATGAAATAAGTCAGGCATTAAAAACTAAAGCCATAGTTGATTCCGTCAGTAAAGGGATTTCCACATAGGCATGAAGACCTGAGGTCCAGCACCTCTATTCAAGTAAAAGACAGGCTCGAGGGAGCTGCATATACTCCCAGTGCTGGAGAGGTAAAGACAGGAGAATTATTGGGACTTATTAGCCAGCTAGCCTATCCTAATTGGTGAGCCCCAGTCTCAAAAACCAAGGTGAACGGCTCCTGAAAACAACACCTGATTTTGGCTTCTGGTTGTGACAATACACACATGTACAATCATGTCCTTGCATATACACGCACCTTTGGACACACATGTGACCTGCACACACAGGTGTACTTGCACAATGGATTTTTAGGTACAGTTTGATAGGAAGATGAGTTCTAGAATTTTACAGAACAGTAGTTACTATAGCTCACAATAACTTGTATGTTTTATAAACAAGTAGGACAGAGTCACTGACAGACTGCAAACACAAAGAAGTGGTGTTTCAAGGCATTTAAGGGGGTGGAAATGATTGCCTGTGTGACCACGACATCGTCTGTGCTTGTATGGAAGTACCACATTGGCAGGAGGCTGAGGCTGGGGCATTCCAAGTTCAAGGCCAGTCCTGGCAATTTAGTGAGACTCTGTCACAAAACAATAAGTAAGAAACAGGACAGAGCATGTAGCATAGTAATTGAGCACTTGCCTGTCCTCTGCATTGGAGTCTCCACACTGCTAGACCAACAAAGGACCTCAGAGCAATCAATGATGTACCATGAAAGAATTATAAAATATGCTCCTAGGAATGGAGAGATGGCTCCAGAGAACTGGGTTTGACTCCCAGCTCCTACATGGTGGCACACAACCATCTGTAACTCCTGTTCCAGGGGATCTGGAACCCTCTTCTGACCTCTGTGGACACTGCATGCATGTGATGCAGAGGCATACATGTATGCAAAATACTGTTACACATAAAACAGTAACATAATACAAATAAACAAATTAATTATAATAATTAATAATCTTTCGCTTTCTATGTATGTCAGTTTCAGAATTTTTGTTCAGAATTTGTAGCATGTTTTCTGTACTTTCTATTACAATTGCAAAACAATTCCCTTAAGATGATTTAAGAAATGGACACACAAGCACACCATGCAATACCTGATCAGTAAATGTTAGCTATATGATGCTGTCTGTGATTATGCTGTCCCTTCAGAGGGCCACGTTACAGCACTCCTTCCTGCACCTTGCCTCAGCCAACTTTGTATCCACTGTCTTTTCTCACACAGCTCAGCAGAGGCTTTGGATCCCCTGGGATAGAGTTTCTCACTTCTGTATATCTCAGTCACCTGGGTACCAGGTTGAGATGCAGAATTTTCAGCAGGTCCAGGTGGGTATATTTTTAAGGAGTCTCCAGGTGATGCTGCTGGTATCACAGTGGTAAGGAGAGTTTCCCTAGCATGCTCTCTTCATTTCTAGCAAACTTTCATAAATGCCATGTCTACTGGTCCACAGACCATGCTTTAACTAGTGACCATCTCAAGAGCTTAGAGAGGTCCATTTTTTAAAGGCCTTCAATAAGAAGAACTTGGTTTCTTTCCACTATTTTCTTCTTCTTACAATAATTGGTCCCAGCCAAACTCTACTCATTTGTCTTTTTCTGAAAACGCCCATTACTAATATGGGATGCTCCACCCAAGTCCCCACCTTCCGTTGTGATCTACATATCTCCCACAGTTCTTACCCTTCTAGATTGAGGCACGTATTCCTACATCACTGTGCTTCTAAGTACCTACTAGGCATAGCTACAGTGTATCTGGATCATTATTTAAACATGTGGTTGTTAGCAGTCAGAAGGAAAGCAGGGTGTTGGGAATGGCTGTTGCATCCATTTTCTAGGTTGTCATAACAAAGTGCAACAGATCCAGATGGCTTAAGACTATACAAATCCATGCCTTCTGAAACGCCCACTGAGACTGTTCAAGCCTGGCTCCTAGTTCCTGGAAGTTGCTGGAAATCTCAGACATTCCTTGGTTATGGATCCATCATTCCAATAGCTGCCTCTGTCATCAGATGACATTTTTTCTTTGTCTCTTTGTCTCTTTCCCTTTTGGAGAAACCAGTTACCATTAAGAAGATAAGGACGTCAGTTACTGATGTAGAAGTCCTCTCTGTTCTGGTGTGACCACATCCTAACTGTGTTTGCAGTGACCCTATTGACAAAGGGCATCACATTTGGGAGTTTGGGGAAGAGCATTTGAGGGGGATACTGTTGAAATTATTACAACCACCATCAATTCCTGGTACATGGCAATGGTAAGAACTAGACCAGTATTGGTCATGCATTTGAATGCCAGGTAGATGACTCAGTACTTGGGATGAATCTAAGAACTAAGAACTCAATGTCTCTGTGTCCTGTCCCCCATAGAGAGTTGATGGAGGCGGGGGTGGGTCAGCAGGATGAAATAGGCAGATTTCCCCAGCCCTACTTAGTCTTGTAGCAGATATGATATTTGACCTTTGTATAGTGTACTGGATAGTTTTGTGTATCAAGTTGACACAAACTGGAGTTATCACAGAGAAAGGAGCCTCCCTTGAGGAAATGCCTCCATGAGATCCAGCTATAAGGCATTTTCTCAACTAATAATCAAGTGGGGCTGGCCTAGCCAATTGTGGGTGATGCCATTTCTGGGCTAGTAGCCTCTGATTCTATAAGAAAGCAAGCTGAGCAAGCCAGGAGAAACAAGTCAGTAAGCGGCAATCTTCCAAGGCCTCTACCTCAACTTCTGCTTCTAAGTTCTTTGTGTGCCTTGTGTGTGTTCCTGTCCCGAATTCCTTTGGTGATGAACAGCAATGTGGAAGTGTAAGCTGAATAAACTCTTTCCTCCCCAACTTGCTTTCTAGTCCTGATGTTTTGTGCAGGAATAGAAACCCTGACAAGATGCATAGAGAAAGTGTTGGTATTGACTGGTATTTGATTTTTTTTTTTTTTTTTTTTTTTTTTTTTGGATCTTGCTGTTTAGTCAAGATTGGCATTGAATTTGTGATCTTCCTGCTTTAGCCTCCTGAGTGCTCAATTGCAGGTGTGTGCCACCACATTTTTAACTGTACTAGCTACTGAGGCATGTTTACAGAGACTTTATACCTAATCGTGTCCCTGCAAGGTCTCTGGGTACCAATTCATCCCAGCTGCTTGATCTGAGAAAAGAAGGTTTAAAATTCTTCGATCCAAACTTGATTATTAGATACTAGTTTGCCTTTCAAGAACCTATATTCAAATAGATCTATAGTTGGGACTAGGACTGCACAGGTTTAAATTTTTATTTTTATTCTATGTGCATGCATTTGGCCTATAAGTATTGTTTGTGCATCTCATGCATGCCTGTTGTCCACGTGGGTCACCATGAGAGTGCTGGGAACTGAACTCAAGTCTTCTGCAAACCAAAAAATGCTCCTAACCACTGAGCAATCTCTCCAGCCCCTGTGAGTACACATCTTGAAGTTAAGAAGGCCTGAGTTCACATCCTGACTCTAATGTTTATTAAAAGCAAGTAGTCATCAGTGCATGGCAATGCAGCCCTATAATCCCTGGAGAAGGGAAGCTGAGGCAGATGGATTAGCCAGTTCAAGGCCAGTTTGAGCTACATAATGAAACCATGTCCTAAAGGTTGTTATTCTTCTGTCAGACTCACTTTTCTCATCTGTACACTGGTAATGATGGATAGCTACTTCTGGGGTGGTATCATGGTAAAATAAGATGATGATGTAAGGGTAGTGCCTGGCACAGGTGCCAGAGAGGACACTCCATGGAAAGAAATGTACTATACACTTATTTAATTTCAAATCCAAGCTTGATACGCTTACCACACTTACTTTCCATTGACTGGAGCTCTCTCACGGGGAAGGAAAGCGTCCGTGAGGACGCAAGTGATTACAATGTTTGGGACTGGATAGCACTGGCTTTGGTAAATCATCCTGCCTGGAGCAGTCTTCAGACTAGCAGATGAAATGGCATCTTTTGGCAACTGAACATTTATAAATTAAATTTATCGATACACATGGTCTTGGTTATTATTTTAATCTTCCTCTCTCGGTGTTCCAAAAGAAAATATAAGTCTTGTGTTTACCTGTGTTTGTTAATGCTTTGATAAATCGTACGTTTTTAGTATTCTATCAGTGGCAAAAGTCTAATTGCCGTATTGTATTCTGATTTATTTCTTTCTTCACTTTCTTTGCATCTGCAGCTCAACAAATGAGTCTCTGAAGAGGGATATGTTATGATACAGTGTCAGTGAAATTAATCCTGATCAATTTTAAAGTTCACGTTTTTATTTGATGACTTTCAGGGGAATCACTAAACTGGGGCTGACTTGGTCTCTTCTTTTGTTGGTTAAACATTGTTGTTTGAAAGCAGAAGAGCAGAGTGAAGAACAAGTCAGGCTCCTCAGTGCTTCCTTCCTGAAGAAAAACCGCAGCGGGCATCCTCCTGCCTGCTGCGAGAACAGGAGGCGCTCACTGGCCAAAAAGCCCACAGTGGTCTGCCTCTGCCTGGCAGGTATCAGCCTCTTAAGAGACAAGGTGTTAGATCCTATCAAACCCGCAGAACCGGAGGCGGCAGGGAGGGGCGCTCTTGAGACCCGCCCCCTACATCTTTCCAGTACCTTGCTATATTTCCATTTTTTTTTCCTTCTCAAAACATCTGTTGTCCCTTGTCTGTGTGGTATTTCATATACATGAGCCCCGGGACCACAAAGGTGGGTAGTCCAGGTTGGATTTCCTTCCCTTCTTTGGCAGGAAACCGGTGCGCAGAGGAGAGCCATTTTGCTCAGTTCACACAGTGGACAAGGATTTCGTACTAATTTCAGATAGGTAGTTACCTGTCCCTCATCGGAAAAACAAAGGACAAGCTTGCAGCTAGGTAAATCCGTGTTGGAACTGCATACTGCTCAATATGGAACATAATTAAAAATGAAATCCGGGTAATACGCAGCACTTACGTTTTAATGCGGACATTTAAGGTCTTTTATATAATTTCTCATATAAAATTTCAAGTTTAGCACAAAATGACATGATGTACAGTTAATTGCAAAAGATAAGCAATCTAAGAAAGAAACATCTGTGTTCTCCCACCATTAAATGTTGGTTTTTGACATAAAAATATGTTTGTGTGTAATTTTGATAGCATTTATAATGATTTTCAATTCTTACAGGCATTATTCATATATTTCTGACTTTTGTTCTAGCATCTATTTTCTTCTCTAGTTATTCCTTAAAAATAGTTCTGAGAAAAAAAAAACACAAAGAGATAATGAGATTTCTAGAAAAATCTGTAACACGCACTATGTAGGTAACTATAGCATCTAAATAGGTGTTGTCATTTTGGTCTTTCAAAAGTACCCTAAGACATTCCTGTTTTGAAAAACTGTATCTCATGGTAGCCCAAAGTTAATACTGAAGGAAAATGCCATGTAATTTAATTGGAATTTGGAGAGGATGGTTTCTGCCGTGACCAGTATTTGATGACTGTGAAATAAATTCCACTTACCTCCGTTCAGATGCATCGGTGTACAGACATGTTTGTATGCTCACTACGAGAGTGCCCTAATTGTTTGGAACACCCCTTCCCTGTGTATCTCCCTTCTGTCATGGCTATCCAAATCAGATCTCGGGGGCTCGGGCTAACTTTAAATCAAAGGTTTCCTTGGTTGCTTCATTGTTCTTGAAACAAACTGATTTTATTTTTGCTTCTTCTTCTCTTTTTTTTATCGTTAATGTCAAGCAAACATTTATTTCAGGTGCAAAGCCTCAGGATATGTTAGTGGAAACAGTGGCTAGGCTGTTGTACCGCTTTCTGCCCACTAAGTGGGTGGGAAAAGGGTGCTCTGACCCTCTTACCCTTCCCACCAGTCTCCCTAACAGCTTTGGCCTTCGGGTCAGCTCAATTTCCCCTCCACTGAGTGGCCATTACTGTGCCTGCCCGGTGATAAATGCTTTTTGTGAGAGACTGCATTGCCGCCAGCTAGCACTAGGGAAGTCTGCCACCCGGGCCAGCCAGCCAGACTAACGTGCTGGCCCGCCATGGGCCTGTTACCTAGCAACGTGCCTGGTCTCACCAAAATGAATAGACCGACAAACAAAAATGAAAAGCAGCGAAAACGAGTCAAAGTACAAGGGCGAGGAGGTTAATATTCTTCTATCAAATAACTTCGTTTTAGAGAATTGCATTTTAACCTTTTTTTTTCCCCCAAAGCTGGTGGAGACATGTATGGGAAATTAAATTAGGTCGCATTTGTATTTTTGATAAATGTTTTCTTTTATGTAAAATATTCTTTCTCGTCCTAAGCAAAATTTCCTAACTTTCCCCAAAAGTATAAGAAGTTACTTCAGGTTGGATCATAATATGCTATTCAAGTATCTTACTTATTTTTCTGACACCTGCTGTGTGGCTTTGGTCAGGTAACACATGCTTGCTGTTGTTCGATAATCCTAGCAATAATAAAGGAGGCCAGAGGGCGAGGCACAGTGACACTCGCAAACCTAAACACAATCAACTCTTAGTCTGCAACCTAGAATAAGAAGGTTCCTTACAGATTAGAAAAACAAACAAACAAACAACAACAAAAACAACAAAACCTGTGCTCAGTTAAATATGCCTTCAGCTTCAAGGTTAGAGTCCTTCCCAAACATCAGTTGCTGGGGTGTGTGTGTGTGTGTGTGTGTGTATTTCGGGTTTCTTACATACATAATGCCCTTTATAACTATAATAATTTCACCCTTTTTTAAGATTAAAAAAAATAGATATGTGAGTAATCCCAGACTCCCAGAAACAGAGGCAGGAGGATTTCTGTGAGTTCAAGGTCACCTGGTCTAAATAGCTAGTTCCAGGCCAGGCAGGGCTATACAGAGAGACCCTTTCTCAAAATCAAACATACATACATACATACATACATACATACATACTACATAAATGATTTACTCAATAAAATCATTTGATGGTTATTTTTTTTCTTGTCTACCAATCTTAACCATCCCTACCTCCTGTTTGCAGAAAGATAATTGCACATACACAAATACATTGTTCATAACCTCTTCAAGTTCCCTCCTGGCATCCTGACAACCCACTAGCCTGGTTCAGACCACCACCTACATTACAGTAGATTAGCCTCGTAGCCAGTCTCCCCTCTGGGTCTTCCTGACTCTATTCACTTCAATAGTCTCAAGCCCTTTGTAAAATCCTCATTCGACTCCTACTGGGACTCTCATAGCCTCCCTCCATGGAGCCCATCACATCTCTCTGATCTGTAATCCCCTTGCTCCTCTGAAAGGCCATGCTTCTGAGCACCTTCCTTTGGGCACACACTGCCCCTGTGTGTACAATGTACTTGCTGGGTCCACTTTGCTCCAGAAAACTCCTCATCCCACTTTACATTCATGTTTTCTACGCCCAGGCAGAGCAAGCTGTTTCAGTGGACTCTCCTTGTCCCGTCTCTGAAGGGTACTGTCTCACCTTGAGCAAGTCCTGTGCCGTGCCTTCTCTAACCTGCAAAATGAGGTTAACAGCATGGACTTCACTGCTGGGGAGGGTAATGAGTTACCAACACAGAAGTGTTGACACCTAGCCCGCATTGCCACCAGGTCCCAAGAAACATTGTAACATCTCCAGGACAGCATCTGGGAGACAGTCACTGTCTCACCCCTGGGATGGTAAGATTCAGGGAGTCTGCTTTCATTAGTTTCACCCTTGTTAGAGGTATTCAGGAAGACTTCCCTATAGTAAGGAGGGAGAGAGGGAGAGAAGGAGGAAAGAAGGAGTGAAGGGAGGGAGGCAAGGAGGGAGGGAAGGAGGAAGGGCTTCATTGGTTAACCAGGATCTTGCTACTTCAATTTTAACCTGCTTTTTCCTCAGCAAACCTTTGCCAACCTCTTACACTCACCTAGGAGGCTTTGCTTTTAGGATGCTCATGAACAGAAGTGTTCTTTTCTCCATCTCCTCCATCTATTGGAAAACCATCATAAACTCCGTTTTATTGCATGGGCTGAACTTGAACACTTAAATTCCAGAGTCTCCTGGAAAACCCCTGTAAAGTGACGGTGCTATTTTTTTTGTTTCATGGCTGTTGGATTTAGCTTCACTGTAGATTGCCTGTAAAGTTTACAGGGTTCAATTTTTAAGCCAGTTCACCCTCCCCCCACCCCCAACCCCACTGAGTAGAGTCAAGTTTTTACTTTAAAATGGAAAGAATATGCTTATTTGTCTGTCACCTACAAAAACTCAAGTCAAGCACAAATCATTATTTTTAAAGGAGTCACAAGCGTGCAGCCTGACTATAATAAAATCCCAGGGACCAGGTGCCACAGACTCCACATCACAATGATGACACCCACTACACTAAAAAGAGGCAGGATAGAGGAAACCAACTAGGGGTGTGGTTATTGTTTCCAAACAGAGATAAATCATTTCTAGAAAGATATTCAATAGAAGATGGAACTTTCTGGTGAATTTAAAAGCCTGAGAAGCCTGTTTTTATTTTATTTTATTCTATTTTCTCTTAAAAAAAAAAAAAAAAAAAGACAACTGTCCTTGTAAAAAAGAATCCAGGCTTCTGTCTTTGGAGCCAAAACCAATAGGAAATGCGTCGCTTTACTAAGACAGTTGACCTAGTTGGAGTATTTAACTTTTCTGACCCTCACTTTCCTTATCTGTAAAATGGGAGTGTTCTTGGGGATTGATTGGGACAGAGCATGCCATCTCAGCAAACACTACCTCCTTATCCAGGTGTCAGGCTCGCTCTCTCTCTCTCTCTCTCTCTCTCTCTCTCTCTCTCTCTCTCTCTCTCTTCCTCTCTCTCTCTCTCTTTCTTTCTCTCTCTCTCTCTCTCTCCTCTACATTGCATGAACTGTAGACACACTGTCCTAGGCCCCAGTGCTGAAAGCTTTCACGGTTTACTGAGTTCCCAGGGTCAAACTCCTCCCTAAAGCTTTGATTTCCAGTTGGCCTTTCCCCTCAGTTCCCTCTTGATTGTCCCAGCATTTTAGAAGGTTGAGGACTATTCTGGGAGCATGCAGGGTACTGGAAATATCAAATATGATCATGAACCAAACAACTTCAGTTGACAGACTGAACATACGTCATCTGTAGCATAGAGTATAATGGAGGGGCTAGTGAGAAGATTCCATGTTTAAGAACACTTGTGCTTTTGCAGAGGACCCAGATTCAATTCCTAGCACTGGCATGGTGGCTCACAACTATCCATAATGCCCTCTTCTGCATAACTACAATACATCTGTCATCTAATCAGGGATCTGATGTCCTTTTCTGTCCTTGTGGGCACCAGGCATGCATGTGGTACACAGGCTCACATGCAAGCAAACATTCATACACATGAAGTAAAAATTAAATCCTTTAAAAAAGATTATAATGCAGCTGAAAAGTTCTCACAACCTGGGTTGCCATGGCAAATTTCTTGACTCAAGTACCTGTGGTGAGATGAACGCAGACAAAACTGCTCCCCAAACACATACAATAACATGCTGGACATAGAACTGGAAATCCTTAGTAAATGGCTGCCGCTAGTTTATAGCTTTATTATGCTATATTTTTATCACTACAATGTAGTCTTTCTATCTACTTTTGAGGAGCTTTCTATAAAGCAAAATTCCATATTCGGGACAGCCTCACACATCTTGAACTCACTCCATGTCCTGTTAACACCAGGAACTGTGAAGCACCCCCATACACACATATGTGGAAGCAAACGTACTCTGATGCTCCAACAATGAAACCATCTAATGATGTGGCTCTCACAGTGTGTCCCCTCAAGTAACAGCACATGTCTGTAGTTGGCTCAGTAGGTAGTCATACATAACTTGAGACTTGAACCCTTGCTTTTCAACCTTCCATGTTGTATCATTAACAACTATTCTATATCCCCTCATGGAATAGCAGTTATTTAGGCACTAGGACGGCATTAGAAAAAGATCAGTCTTACATTCACACAGATGGAATTTGAATCCCACAAATCCTTCCATGGGCTTACATGCCCATCACCTTTATGAAGCTTATAGTTCACTTAATGTTCTCAACCACCAACATCTTCATCCACTAAATGGATGAAACAATCTGAACTATTGAGCACTGTTAACATTTATTAGGTCCTCATAGTCATTTTCTTATCTTATGCTTCCAATCACCATGACATTGCTTTTCGTATAAAAGGAAGCTGTGGTATGGAATGGATCAATACTCTGCTTCCTGAAGGTCCATGTGTTTAAAGGCTGGGTCCCTAGTGTAGTGCTGTTGGCAGGTGGTGGGGCCCAGTGGGGACTCTTTGAAGAGACTTGTGGAATCCCAGCCTGCCACCTTTCCTTTCTCTCTTTTGTTCTCTGGCTACTAGATGAGTATGTTTGCTCTTCCTTGGCATCCCTAAGACACGTTGCCTCCCCACAATGGGGCCAGCTGATCATGAACTGGAGAATCCATAGATGTAGGTCAAATAAGCCTCTTCTTTTTAAAAATTGATTATCTCAGGTGTTTGTTACAGTTACAGAAAGCTGACTACTACAGTGCCCGAGGCCAGTGTGTCACTGCTAGTCCAGGGTCTGGGCAAGATGTTTCCATATTCTTGGCCTATTGTTCAAGAAGTTGAAATGCAGGTTTATACATTTGCAAAGTAGCAGGGGAACTTTATTCAAAGCAAAGAGGTAATGCAGATTAAAAAGGAATATACTGTCAAGACTGGCAGAAGGGCCACATGCTTGAGCAACAGGGCCCAGGTTACTGCCTGGGGCTCCTTTTGTGTAGGGTCTGAAGAAAGGACAGACGAGTTACTAAGAGGTGTGGCTTCGGTGGTGCTCTGTTTTGATTGATAGATTGGGTCATATCATTATTTTTCTACTGAACATTCCCCTTTCCTTAGGGAACTAAGGAATCTATTTTTAGTCCATATGTATACCTATTTACTAGTAGGTACCAGATGGAAAATGGAAAGTTTTCTCTAAAAGTTCACTTGAGGACACAGTTTTGCCTTATTGTGCATACACCCAAAGCTAGTTCAGACTGGATCAGTCTCCTATCTTCCATACCATGTTTATAAAAGGGAAGGAAGAGCAATAGAATCTATCTAAGTCTGATGGGTTTAGAGTTTTTGTTCACCATGACCAAAAGCAACTTGGAGAAAAAAGGGTTTATTTCAGTTTATACTTCTCAGATCATACTCAATGATTGAGGGAAGTCAGGACAAGAATCTGGAGGCAGGAATGGAGCAGAAACCATGGAGGATGCTGCTTACTGGCTTGCTCTTGATAGCTTGCTCAGTCTGCTTTCTTATATAGCGTCCAGGACCACCAACCCAGGGGTGGCATTGCCCACAGTGAGCAGGGCCTCACAAATTAATCATCAATTAAGAAAACGTCCTACAGGCTTGCCCACTGGGCACTCTGATGAAGGCGTTTTCTCCAATTGAGGACCATTCTTTCCAAATGACTCTAGCTGTGTCACTAGCCTGCATGGAAGGACACAAGGACTTCATAGAGCACTATCTACCCTGGGTGTTGGGAATTCTGCCAGCTACAGCTATTTCTTATCCATTAGCATGGAAACATGGGGGACATCAGACCTAGGTTCAGAGTCAGCCTCTGGGTGACAGACCAGTTGACGTAAGCAAGCATAGGGAGGGCTTTATCAACCTTGAGCCTCAGTTGGCTTGGGCTATATACAATTTTTTTCTAACAGTAAGTCACTTACCAGAGGGCACTCTATACATATTTCAGTTGTGGTTGCTGTTGTCAACTTGACACCAGCTGAGTCATCTGGAAGAGTGGTCCTCAATCAAGAAAACACCCCCATCCTATTGGCATATGAGCAAGCTATAGGACATTTTCTTGAGCCATGATTGACGTAGGAGGGCCCTGATCACTGTGGGCAGTGCAACCCCTGGATTGGTGGTTTCTATAAAAAGGCAGACTGGGCAAACCATGGAGAACAAGCCAGTAAACAGCTCCTCATGGTTTCTGCTCCAGTTCCTGCTTCCAGGTTTCTGCATTGAATTCTTGCCCTGGACTCCCTCAGTGATGGAGCATGACTTAGGAAACTGCCCTGGACTCCCTCAGTGATAGAGCATGACCTAAGAAGCAGGAGCTGAAACAAACTCTTTCCTCCCCAAGTTGCTTTTGCTCATGGTGTTTTAATCACAGCAATAGATACTCTAACAAGACACTCTTTCTTCTCTCCCTCCCTTTCTTCTTGTCCTCCATCTTAGTGTCTAGATAGTGAGAACATGGAAACAAAGAGATAATTAGAAAAGGGACAGAAGACAGTTAATGCGCATCACAGCTCTTCCTGAGGTGCCCTGCATTAAGTCTCTGAAATCAATTTGGGTGTCCCACACTCTGCTATGTGATTAAGAAGGTCCTGTAATTAACTTGAATTTTAAGTGGTTTTTATCTCTCTTCCTTTGTATTGACACTTCTTAATTTGTTTCCATGTCCCTCACTCCTTTTCTCTCCTATGCACATACCCGGCCCACGATAATGAACAGATTCATGTAATTATAAGGTTTTCAGCTCCATCAAGGGCTTGAAAGCAGCTGGGCTTCCGTTTTGGTGACTCAAACAATGCTACAGACACTTACCAGTGTCTTGATGGAAACTTGGCTTCAACAGGATCTAGATGTGGTACACTTGTTGATGCAAAAAAAGGGACCATTGCATAGTTTACTCTCCTCTATAATACTACTGATATTTCTCCATGGTCTGGGAGTGCTATCTACAGGATATTTGGAGAAATGTTGTAGCAGCTTAGAATGGAAATAACTTAAGTGTGTGGTGAGTTTTAAAAAGGGAACTCTTAGTACCAAGGAATTGCCTTCCATTTACCCTAATGAATTATTTCACAACTTTCTGGGAATCCAACCAGTTACCACAAAAAGAAAATGTAGCCATAGAGAGCTTAGTACTTTGGAAACTGTATACACTGTGTTTGTTGTTAGCAATGCTAACATGTAACCATTGTTTGGCCCTCAAAACCATCCAGAATAACTAGAGTTGGTTCCATTCTTTAGACAAGAGGAATGGAGATATTGAATGACTTCACAGCTATCAGGTGGGATTCAAGCTCACATCCGGATGGCTCCAAGGCCATCAACATTCCACACTCTATTGTATCTACAGAATAAAATCCTCCAGCCGTTGATCCAGACAGAGTAATTGGTTTGGGAGTGATTGGGAGGGTTTGGTGGGTGGAGATGATGTACTGTAGGGAATGAGAATGAGGAGTCCAAGCAATTGTCCCCAGTTCTGGGGAGTTCTGTTCATAATCTTAGGGTAAGATGCACAGAATAGGTCCTTGGTGGTTGGAATGCTGGGTGAGAGCAAGGCAGGGTCTTGGGTTCCCTAGCAAGTGATAGGAAATACCCTTGAGATTCAGAGTAGGCAATGGATCAGAGACATGACTCATTTGAACCCAATCATATACCAACAAAACTGCCAATGACTAGGGAAGACTCAAAGAAATTCCATCCATACTTTCTACCACCAAGGAATTCACAATGGGATTGAGAAGTGTTTGTGTGCTCTGTACTGTAAACTTGCAGTGTGAGGCCATGTGGGAGAGTAGTGAGGACTAATCATGGGCCACATGCTTCTTTCTTCTAACCTGTTCTTCACAGGAGAGTTAGCAGCTCGATAGCTAAGAAGTCCCTCCCTCCCACCTCTTTGTCTTCCTCCTCATACTCTCTGATACCCAATTCCAATTCCCACAGCCAATTAGTCTTTGGTTGCTAGAGTTCTGGGATCCATCTAAAGAGCAGGACATTGTTCAAAAAGCTCTACAGAGTGACCTGCTTTTCAGTACCACTTGAAGCTGGGAATGGCCATGACCCTTTCTCCTCACTTTACCAGCAAGGGGACAGAGGCACAGGACTAGGGCCAGCTGATACCAGAATCTGCAGTCCTCTCCACTATTCTAGTGCTCCAAGCAATGTACAGAAGGGCACATTGGTATCACCATCTGCTGTCCTAGAGTCCTTCCCCTTGAGGGTATATGGCACATTGAATGCTATTTTATTGGTTTAGGCCATGAATGGGTTTTGCCACAAGAAGTTCTAGTTAAAGTACAGTCCTTGACTATGACATCACTGCCACTTTTAAACAGAAAGAACCAGAAGGAGCTTCCAAAAGTCCAGAGAGATCCAAGGAGGCTCTTGCCCTTCCTTAGGTTGTTTCTGACCCTACAAGACAACAGACAAGATGTTGCATGGCTACTACTCATCTTGCACAAGCAGTGTGTACTCGACTCATTTGGTTCCAAACAAGTGTGTAAAATGAGCCTTGTACCTGCAACTGAGAAGGCAGAGGTAGAAGCTCCTCCCAAACCAGGATTTGGTTGCATAGAAACTGGTCACATGAGAACTCGAAATGGCTTCTTGCTCCACACAGCAATTCGCTCACAATTTCTGCAGAGACAAATATCTTTGGGTATGTGCCCAGCTTCTCTAGACCAGTCATTTCTCAACCTTCCTAAAGCTATGACCTTTAATACAGCTCCTGATGTTGTGGTAACCCCCAACCATAAACTTATTTCTGTTGCTACTTCACAACTTTAATATGCTGCTGTTATGAATAGAGGTTTGCCAAAGGAGTCATGACCCACAGGCCATGAACCACTGCTCTAACCCCAATCAGTGCCTTACTGGGTCCCTGATGCCATGGCAGGATTCTGAGTCCCACCTCAAGGCCCAAGCACCTGTGCTGCTTGAGTTCTGAGCCTACCAAGCTACCACCGGGTCCACAGATGCTACCTAATAGCTGCCCATCTCCGTTCCACCTTCACATTCTGAAGGTTGCTGCACACAGGTTATGTCGTTACGGCTGTAAAATCTCCCCTTCCTGTGCCATCACTGCAATCTGCAGCCCCATGCCATCCTCTGTTCTGCCCACCAATACGTTTCTTTGCTAACATAAAACAATTTCTACACGTTTATTTGTGCTTGCCAGCATGAAGGCAGGAAGCTTTCTGTCTGCTTCATCATTATATATTCAGAACAACTATGCCTAGCACAAGGTGGGTGTCAGCAAATGTGTATTGAATGATCAAAGGACTATGGACATGAAGGCACACTCCTGTAATCCTAGTACTCAGGAGGCTGAGAGGTAGGCCCTTGACTTCCAGTCCAACCTAGGCTACATAACAAGTCCAAGGGACACTATATAGTTATACTGTATACTATACAGTTCAAGTCTGAACTATGTTTTTTTTTGTTGTTGTTTTTTTTTTTTTTTTTTTTTTTTTTGATTTTTCGAGACAGGGTTTCTCTGTGTAGCCTTGGCTGTCCTGGAACTCACTCTGTAGACCAGGCTGGCCTCGAACTCAGAAATCCGCCTGCCTCTGCCTCCCAAGTGCTGGGATTAAAGGCATGTACCACCACCGCCTGGCTCAGAGAGATATTTTTGAAGTTTATCAAATTATTTATTTTTGGTTTTAGTTTTTGAGACAGGGATTTTCTGTCCAGGAATTTACTCTGTAGACCAGGCTGGCCTCGAACTCAAAGATCTGCTTGGCTCTGCCTTCCAAGTGCTGGGATTAAAGGTGTACACCACCACCACACTGCTCAAATATTTGTCTTGAAGCCCAGTGTTAGGTATAATTCTATGCTCGTGACAGGAGGAAATTAGGACACTTGGCACTTCCTCCATTGTCCCTCTCTTCAGTCACCACTTTCCCTTGAATAGAAACTCATAATCCATAATCACAAGTGTCCATCGCGGAGCTTCTGTGTCAGTCACACTGCTGCGCCCTTGGCTGTGTGGGGCAGACTGCAGAGCTCTCCAGTCACAGCACAGAGCCTCAGAAGAGGCTTGGCGTGAGAGGCCAAGTTGATGGAGAGCAAGCAGCCAATGTTGTATAATTACTCAGATCTAGACGAGAGCCAGGCCATCAGGCCACGGGCTAGCTGCAGCTCTTCATCGAAGTCCAGCTTTGACAGGTGGTCAGGGTACTTTCAAAAAAGAGATAATCTTTCTCCAGGAGTGAGTTGCTGAGTACCACAAAGAGAAGCCACACACAAGAAGGCTAGTTCACAGAACTCATGGAAGAGGCATGGCTGACTCTACACCAGCCTTCATCCTGGGCCTTCTGCACCACTGACTGATGCTGAGATGTTTTCATGAACCTCCATGACGCTGGAGAAAAATAAACCTCAAGCAGAAACTGAAGGACCCGTAACACCAAAGTCCTGTCTCGAAGCTGATCCTGAAGGGACTGCAGGGGTGTCCACCCTTTGGATCTTGAGACATGATGTTGTCAGGACAAGTTCATGCTGGAGAGTTTAAAAAATGAACCTCAGAATTTTTGTGCAAGTTTACAGTTTTGTGTTGGGCCAATTTTGTAGCTGTGCTTGGGTTCCTGCAGTCTGTCGGTGCTGGGATTATAGACATGCACAACTCTGATTAGCTCTATGATAAAAATTTTAGACATTTGGTTATAAGCTATTCTTGATGAAGAAATAACAACGATAATGCCACCACTAGTAATTACCTTTTAGTAGCTTTATGCACTTTAACTCACAAAACAGACTCTGTTTTGTGTAGGCACTGTTTTATTTGCATTTTGTGGGTGAGTAAACCGAGGTTTAATGAGACTAAGGGAAGTTAGCAAGGCCACAGGACTAATTGAGGGTTTAAATCCAGATGCCTGATTCTCAGAACCTTCTACTTTTAAGCCCAAGAGTAGGACATAGGAAAAATCAGGAAGACTAGCAAGCCTACCTTGGGGTAATTTGGGTCTCTAAAGGATGTGGCACCACACAGGAACCCCTTTGCTCAAAGATTTTTATATGAAGGATGAAGGTAGTCAAAGAAGTAAAATCTTACATATAACACCCAGACAGGAAGCTGCAAGTTTAGTCTCTTAGTGCTCTGAGCAGGTCACTCTTGGGACTTCAAATGGCGAAGTCAGTGTTCATAGTGTCACCCAGGGGAAATGTGAGCAGCCTGTGGTTCTTATAATAGTCGTCGGGATGTTGGGCTGCCGTAGCAAATAAACTCTGCACGTGAGTAGCTTCAAGCACTCCAGATCATTCCTTGGCTGACTGCTCTTCAGAGGTCCTTTCTGCCTCTTGTGGCTTCCCTTGTCTGGACTGGTGTGGAGAGGGGAACTTGGCAAATCCTACTCCTTGGCTCTTAAAGGGGTCTGTCTGCAATCAACATGTGACACATGTTTACATTTAAAAAAAAAAAATCCTCAAACTAATTTCTGAGTGTTTGTTGGTGTGTTTGTATATGTGAGCGTGTGTAACTAGGGATTAGCTGGGAATACAAAGTAGAAACATTGGTTAAAAACAAAACAAAACAAAACCCCCCAAAAATACTATTGGCTCCAATTTCAACTGCTCTGGGCATATCCAGTGTTTTATACCAGAACAGATAAAGCTATTTAGTTAATAAAATAATCTGTGATTATTTTGAGCAGACAATTTCCTACTCTATCCAAATTTTTGTCTCTCAGTCCTGAGCTTCTTGGGGTGGTAAGAAGTCTCGTCTTTGATTGCCCAGGGCTATTGACAGTTCTGTTTGGTCTGCCATAGTGAAATTTCATTACTGGGTAGCCGGAATAGCAGAAGCTATTTTCTCACTATTATAGAGTCTGAAAGAGCAAGCTGGGGCTGTGGATACCACTGGTTTCTGCTGAGGACTCTTTCTGTTTCCACTTGGCTACCTTCTGCTGTGCACTCGTATATCCTGTCCTTGTTCATGGTCACAGTCCTCCTATGTCCTGTCCTTGTCCTTTCTCATGCACACAGTTTAAAGAATGAGGTCTTTGGCACCAATCTTATCCAGTCTGAGCCCTGCCCTTATGATCTTATTTAATCTTAATTTTAATATTTTTATGCAAAGATAGCTATATTAGAGTTTAAGATTTCATCATACAAACCAGTAGAGTTTTAACATATAAACTAGGGACCATGCATCTCACAGCATAGTAGACCTCAGTGTTTATAAATGAATGATTCCAATTGGCTGCCAGTCTTCCACTCTTGCACTTCTCTCCACCACACACTAGGCTTGTGTGCTCTTTCCAGGCCCATCCATCTGTCAGGAGGCAGCTAGCATCCTCTCTCTGCTGTGCCATCTCCTTTGCCCTTCCAAGCTTGAAACTAGTCACTTCTCTTTAGTTTCTGAAACATTCATCACTTCCCTAGGAAGGTTCTGACCACATCTAATTATAATTGTCTTATACATGAAACCATCATCTATTATGATCTATGAGACCCCACAGATCAGAGATGAACCCATGTGAGATGCTAACTCATGGTGGGGCTCAAAAACGTTTGTATTCCCATATATACAATCCACTCCTAACACTGGAGCTGTTGTTAACAGCAGGAGGATTGGACCAGTTATCATGCTTGTCATTAAAACATTCCAAGAATGAGGGCAACAGTCTTCTCTCAGCTTTGCTTCATTCCCCCTTAGTGAAGGTGCTTGTGTGACACCCGCAGCCTCGTGCCACTGTTTCAGAGACTGCACAGCCCTCTAGGAGGACAGGGAACTCACTATTGCATCCTGAAGCCTGTTATGAGATAAGACACATAGTCAGTACTTTTTAAAGGTTTTTGAATAATGGAATAGTCATTCTGCCATGCCCCTACAAATACACATCAAAGCATCACTTCCTGGACTTCTGCATCTTTAAAGAGGAAAATGTGATTCAGAAGCTTCTCAGATTCCAAATGATGGCTGCCATCTTAAAAATCATTGAATCCCCATATACTCTCTAATCACATGAGGCTAGGCTTGATCCCTAGATGTCCCTTGGCAGCCCAGCGTAGTGCTCACCGCTTGGTTCTGCATACTGCAAGTACTTGTCTGCATATTATTTCTTGTTTAATTTCTGTCTCTTTGCCTTTGCTAGGCAGATCTTCTAGAGCCGGTTCCCAATTCCATAAGAGGAAAAACCCATTCAACGTTTGTGATTTGAAAGGAGACTGTGGGTTCTGGGCACGTGTGTAGATCTGTCGTTCTGGGAAGAGGGCTTGGAGGAGGCAGGCAGCCCTGACTGGCTCTCCTGGTCTGTCTGGGCAAACCCGCCTGGTTTCCTGGCATGGTGGACAGGCCCAAGACCCATGCGGGTGTGCGGTCCTGGCAGCTGCAGGGAGGTGAAGCCCGCAGTCTCAGCAGCCTATTTAGCAGGCTCTGAGATGTGTAAGTACATTATCCACAAGGCTGCTAAAGAGCGCTTGGGGAGGATTTGTGGGTCTGTGGGAAGGACAAAGAAAAATGTTTTCTAATAAATTATTCACCGTCTCACAATCCCTTTTGGGAGATCGTGGCTTGGTTTGCCCCGCGCCACTCGCCGCCGGTTCCCTGGTCGTTCAGATGCGCAGACTCTCACCTCCAGAGAGCAGCAGAGATCTCGGGCAGGCTGCTGCAGCTAATGGTGGCAATTAATAACTTGTCATAATCGCGAGGATGCGAAGAAGGCTCCCCATCAGCAGGCGGGTCGCGGTGCTGCTCCCAGGCAAATGAAGTGCAGGTGTGGCCATTGCCAAGCGGGGAGCTCGCTACCGGGCCAGTGCCAAGCCCGCACCCGGAGCGCCAAGGCCGGGGGACTGATGCCTGCGGCCCTGCTCCACTCAGCCCAACCCCTCAGCAGCTGAAGAGATCAGTCCCAAACCAAGTCGTAAATCAGAGCACACTGCGCAGAGTCTTCCACTAAACTGCTCTTGGTGCACGGTTCACTCTGGCAAGTCCACCTCGCCTGGGTTCTGTTTCTTAGTTTTCCCCTAAACTTGCTATGAATCGACCTCTAACCACCCCCTCCCACAGCTTGTGCTGCACCCTCCCCCCACACAGCGTTATGAGTCCTACTCTAAGCCACTGTGGTGGCTCTGCACCCTTTAAACAGTGAGCTGACTTGTATCTGAAATCCAGTAGTGTATGTGGTGTGTGTGTGTGTGTGTGTGTGTGTGTGGTGTAGGAGACAACCAAGAACCACTTATTGACAGACAGCCCCAACACGGGTTGCTTTTTTCCACTTCTGCAGGTCAGTTCTGCTCGAAATGAACCAAGTTTACAAATCTCTTCTGGTTTGTACACTCCTATTATGCATACGAGGTGATGCATTTGTAACTGTCACACAAGTCAGGGTGATACAGCGCTCTCCTCTGACCCTATTCATTTAAATGGGTGCGTCTTGATGACATTGATTCATGCTATAAGTTATATCCATGCATTATAATCTTTATATGTCACCCCCTGGTTATTTCCACTACAACGCAAGGGCGGGGGTGGGGAGACACCGCCAGCGATGGTGAGGAGGATTTGAGAGCGCTGTGAGAGCAACATGAAGTCCATATAAACCCCAGAGCTTTTGAGATAAGTTTATTATGTGTCCCCATCTCCAGAGAAGGAAATTTGCATGCAGAACAGTCCCGGGTAAGATGTCTGTTGCTGTAAATATTCTGCTGACCAACTTATTAATATTTGGAAAGTGTATGCTTCCCAAAGCACATTGCACCAGACTAAAGGGGTAAGTAAACATGATTATGCATGCATGTAAGTCTTTATCAAGGTGGGGTTAATAATGTTTTAAAGCACAACTATTTCTCATGGAAATCGCTGCCTTTAATAGCCTCTGTCTCTTTATTGTGCTTCTTACAGAAACATAAATCACTAATATGTTTTCAGCGGCAAAGTACTCTCTTTTCCCATTGTATTCACAGATTTAGTGGCATTTCAAATAGATAAACACAAGCAACATCTATCAACACTACAAAAAGGGCGCCTTAATCAAAGCTCCGGGTCCCGGGTCTCAGCATCTCCATTTACCTTGAGATAAATCCATTGGTGTGACCACCACTGCACCGGGTGACAAATCACCCCAGCTGGCCGAGCAGCGCAAGGGCTTATTGGCCTTCCTTTAAGTGGTCTTACCCTTCAATGAAAAGGATGGGACTTGTCAAGCAGGACCAGATTAAAGTTAGACAAAAAGAAATGATCTGTTATTAGAAAACTCCAATTGAGAATCACAAAACAGGAAAGAAATATGAATAAAAATGTCCAAGGGGAAGACCATCTGATACCAACAGAAATTAACTCTCATTATGGGCATAAGGTAATAATGGATGGCTTGCAGTTGGAACTAATGAGGAGTTCAGAATTAAAGAGGTGTGGGGTTCTGCTGGGCACTGGGGGTGGGAGTGGGGGGTTGTTGGGAGGGTGGTAGCAGCTGCTCCAGGCATTCAAGTGCTAAGTGCAGGTAAGGTCCAGGTTCCAGGCTCCCTGGACTGGTTAGTGGTATTCTTGTGGGGCATGGAAGGACAAGCTCTCAGGAGCAGGGCTAACTTATGATTGCCTGGCTGCCTCCTAGGATGCCAAAACTGGCAGGAATTTTTCTAGGAAGGTACACGAATTTCCCCTTGTTAAATAGAAGGCAATATTGAATGCCAAGTTGGAGAAAGTGCCTTGCCTAGTGTCACTGATGTTAAGTTTTAGAATTTGAAAGTGAAATATTCTCCCAAAGGTGTTAAAGCATTAAACTACCAGCATGGTGGTAATAAGTGGTGGAAGCATTAACATTGGGCCTAGGGGAAGTCTTCTGGTCATTGGGGGAGGGGCCCTTGAAGATAATTATTCTTTCTGATAGGATCTCATTATGTAGTTCTAGATGTCCTGAAATTTTATGTAGACCAGGCTGAACTTGAACTCACAGAGATCCACCTGCCTCTGTCTCCCAGATACTGGGGTTAAAGGCAAATGCCACCCCTAGCTGCCCCTTTCTCTTCTCCCTTTTCTGCCCCAGCCATGAAACAAATGTTTTTGAACTGCTGCTTATTGCTGGCAACAGAACTACCCAGTCACAAAGCCGTGAGCCGAAATAAACCCGTTGGCTTTATAAGTTGGTCAGGCCATGTTCTTGTTGCAGCAACGAACGGCTGATCATCATAGCAGGCCTGAGGCAGAACTAAGATCTGTCTGCTTCTACTTTGTTATGACTCCATTATTTGGCTAATCGTAAGAAATGACCTTGTTCTGCCTCTGGATCTAGGGATCTTAATCATCTTGTAATTAACTAGAATGATGAGACCTTGACCCATAGTAGGTGAGCCACCCTTGTGTATCCTTGAGTCAAAGTTTGATGCTTCTACAAGCACCAGGAATCAGCTAATGTTTTCAGGTTACCAGCTACCAAGCGTTGTGCATTGCCATGAGCTACAATCATCATTAGCATCTTCATTTGACTGGAGAAGATCTAAAGAGCCCAAGCAATTTGCTCAGAATGGAATAATAATTGGAACACGTGCTTTTGAAGCTTGTCAGTTTGCCTTGAGACTTCCTGTTACAAACCCTGAGCTGCTATATTGTTAGACAATGACTCGTGGAAACCCTGTACAAAGAAAATGTAGGAATCACAGCACAAGTGATAACTTGTCCTTAAGAAGAAGAAACTTGCGTCCTTGGAGAAGGTTCACTGCCCAGAACCTCGAAACAAACCATTTTTAAGAATGCTGATTCTCTCCCAGGAAGAAAGATTAAAAAGTCAGAACCATGGGGCTCATCGCCAATCTGTGATTCTTTTTAAACACACAGGCCATAGGAAAGGCCATAGCATCTCTCTTCATAAAGAAACAGCACAATATAACACAAGGGTGTCAGGAAGCTGGTGGACCTGGGTTCAGATCCCAGCTCTGTCGTTTCTAGTCCACGTAACTTATGGCCTTCCTCATCTCAGTCATCTTCTGCATCTGACTCTGGAGCAAGTTACATCACTGCACATGCCCCGGTCTCCTCATTTAGTAAACAAGAACAAATTACCAATTCCCAAGGCAGTGAGTCTCCAAGGCCCTGAAGAGGCTGCTCACCCCGGTGTCCAGGGAGATCAGGAAACACATCCAACTCGCTGATATTTAAATATCCCCAGTGACAAGCACTCAGGACTTTGGACATTCTGAGTTTCTTGTTGCTTTATTCTAAGCCATGTTGGGTGAGTGCTGGGGAAAACCTCAAATATGAAAGGAGGCACAGCACTCGGATCATTAGGAGTGGGGTTGGGGAGGGGAAGAGACACTGCTAAGGAATCGCAGTTCCCACATTTCAGGTTCTGTAAGTATCATCTAAACTCATGGCGTTTCCTCAGGGCTAAAGGAGGGGAAACAAGTTCAAAGACAAAGTTGCATGCTTCCTTCATTGATTTGTAAATATGCTCTATTATTACAATATCATTTATGGGGCCATTTGTCTGGAGTTTGTCTCTAATTATTTACACAAGGAGTCAAGCTAGATTAAAAACATGTTTTGCATTCATTCCAGCTGCTAGTGCTGGGAGGGCTAATGCCAATCACTAGTGTTTCTCTCCAATAGAACAACACAAATGTGTTCTCTCTCTTGCTGCTCAACAAAGTTTAAAAGAAAAAATGCCAACATTTCTAGTGTCTACCATGGCCTCAGCATTTATTAAGCTTCCTCCTTATTAAAGGCATCAGAATTCCAAGGCTGCTGTGATAGCTAATTGCTGGTAAGAGTATTGATATATTTCATATTTGTGTTTGTGTCTAAATGCTTACTGCCTTCTTGATAAACTCCAATTAATATGCTTTCAAGGCTCCAAATGTAATTTTCTGATTACACACAGACAGGAGAGTCGCCTCTAAATAATTTTACATAGATTGAATTTTAGTGTTCGTTATGCTGTGCAATGTGAGAAGCAGGCAGGGCACCCAATGATCATTTTATATTTAATACAAATAGATTTTTAAAAATTTAGCTCGAACCAAATGCCTAGGACCTGAAATAAGTTGGTTGCTGCATTCTGTGAATTCGGAATATGCGCGGTTAATGGGAAACCGGTCCAAAACCTCTGCTGGCCGTTGCAAAGGCAGTCCCATTCTGCCTTTCCACAGAGCGAAATCTTTCTGAGAACAATGCTTACCACTGATAGGTTTAAAGCCCCTCAGGTGCTGCCCGTTGTGTGCATTGCTGTCACTCTGTCTTCCAAGCAGTAGGGAAGCAGTGATGGATGACACGGAGAATAATACATGATCCTTGATTGAATGCAAAGCTATAATTCAGTCTTGGGGATCTGGTGACGTCACAGCGCGTGAGAACCGTGCTCAAAGAGGTTTAAATGGAACCCAGGTAATCCATGGATTCTGCTGTAGAGACTGAAGCTCAGGCTGTGTAGATCAGGCCTCCCTGAGAGAGTGGAAAACTTCTAGGGTATAATGGCCCAGGGCGAGGGCCCCTAAGCCCCGGGAAGGCAACAAGAGAGACTGTCATGTGATACTGGCTCTTGTCCTCTTTGCTCGTTGCATTTGTGACCAGCAAGTGTAAGTTTTCAGTTGTGCGACAACCCTCCTCTCAGGTTTTCAAGATGACCTCCACGCTGTCCAGCCAACATTGTTTGGCTGAGAATTGTTGCCCAGAGAACATGTTACAAATAAGGCTTCCCAAGATTCACACGAGTCAGACTCAGCGCCTGGAGTGGGGTCATGGGTGGGCTCTAGGTGGGGCCAGAGACCTGTGTATAATGTGGGGTCTCAGGGCCCAAAGGGGCATTTGTAGAATTTTTTCTGCCCGTACTTGATGTACTTGATGGCGATCCAGCAACTAGAATAGGACTGTAGTGTTTCTCCTCGTGTAAATGAGAACATTTTCTCAAAGAATCAAGCATGGAGAAGATCTCAACAAAGAACATTATTCTCTGTTAGTTGCCTCATCTGTTGGGACATTCCATTCCTCCACCTCAGTGTTTACCATACAGAAATGGCAACCAGGTTGCCTGTTTCTTCTGCGGGCCTTCAAGCATTGTCGATGATGAATGCATGGATAAATGGAAACTGGCCATGATAGGATGTCCCGAATCCAGTGGATGGAACTCGTGTGAAGCCTGTGAGCGCAGAAAGGAGTGATTCTCTTTCCAGGTGTAGTCTACCCAGGCCAGGCCTCCCGTACCACACAGAGGTTTCTAAGGCTCATGACAGAGAGGGAGAGGAAGGTGCAACACCATGTGTCAGGCCTACTTCCCTTTTGTTCAAACACGGCCGGTGACTCATTTAATCCTCCAGCTCCATTGTCATTTCAGCTTACTGTAAGGAACCTGAAATACAAAAGTGCGCAAAGATGTCCGAACCGCTGATTGGTTGTTTTTTATTAGAATACTGCCTTTTAAAACAGGAAACTGAGGTGTGACATAGGGGAGAGATGAAGCCTGGAAGGGAAGGAGAAAAAGAAGGGGAGAGGAGGGAGGAGGGAGGGAGGGAGGAGGGAGGGAGGGAGGAGGAAACGATCCATCCCACTGACCATAAAGGATGGATCTACTCCCCCTTCTGACAAGAGAATCCAACATCCCTGTTGGAAACAAACAAACCCTTTTATTTATTTTTGTATAAGCTTAAGACAGGAGAATATAGGTTTACACGTTAATGAAGTTTTTAAAAATATTAACTTCCATTTTGTTTCATTTTAGCAACCCCACCATTCCTTGTGAAGCCTGTCTTTCTTTCACTCATCTGTGTTTTGAAGTAAAATTGGCCAAAGAAGAAAAAGATGAATAGTGATCAATTCACACAACATAAGATTTGCCATGTCACAGTGGTGTCAAGAAGCCAACAACAGATGAGGGAGAGGATGTGGGAAGAGGAGACTTTATATGTGGTGGAGAGGAATGTGGACTGCTGCAGCCACTATGGATCTCAGTTATCCTCAAAACATTAGGAATAGAATTGTCACAGACCCAGCTATAGCACTCTAGAATACACCCAAAGGAAGCTACCTAGCATAGCCCAAAGACGCTTATCATGGTGTATTGCTGTAGTGCTCACAACAATAAAGATCTAGAAGCAGCCAATATGCCTATCAAACATGAACAGGTAAAGAATGGATCTTTAGTCACCTGTAAAAAGAGAATAAAATTATATCATTTGCTAGAAGATGGACAGAACTGATGATCATAACCATATTAAGCAAAATAAGCCAAACTCAGGTCAAATAATACCCTTTCTCTTCTCTCTCTCTCGTCTCTCATCTATTCATTTATCCATCATCTATTTATCATCTATCAATTACTATCTATCATCTATTCATCTATCTATCATCTATCATCTACCTATCCATCTATGAATGACATGAACTTGGAAGAGGGGCTTTGAAAGGAGTAGAAGTTTATAGGTAGAGAGAGGCACAAGAGAGGGTACTGGGTAGAAGAACAAAATATCACATACTTTGTATTCTATCACAATCTAGGTTTGATGATGTAACACATGTATGCATAGACATGATATGAAAGCAGGAGGAGGAAAGAGGAGGACCCTAAAAATGGGAAATACTGTCTGTCTGCTCCACCCTGTTCCAGAGACAGCTGTATCTTCTCATGCAGTGCTAGCCTCATCCTGTAGACACGACGGTGAAGGTGAGTGTGAACAGATTTGTCTGCATTGGGCACCTGGTTACCAGGGTTACGTTCTGCTCTGCATCTGGCAAAGTGGAGATTGTTGCCATCAATGACCCTTCATTGACCTCAACTACATGGTCTGCATGTTCTATTATGGCTCTACCCAACGCACAGTCAAGGCTGAGAAAGGGAAGCTTCCAGGAGGGAGATTCCACTAACATCAAATGGGGTGATGCTGGTGCTTAGTATGTTGTAGAATCTTCTGGCATTTTCACCACCATGGAGAAGGCTGGGGCCCACTTAAAAGGTGGGGCCCAAAGAGTCATCATCTCCCTTTCTGCTGATGCCCCATGTTTGTGATGGATGTGAACCATGAGAAGTATGACAACTCATTCAAGATGGTCAGCATGCATCCTGCACCACCAACTGCTTAGCCCCCTAGCCAAGGTCATCCATGACAACTTGGCATTGTGGAAGGACTCATGACCACAGTCCATGCCATCACTGCCACTCAGAAGACTGTGGATGGCCCCTCTGGAAAGCTGTGGCGTGATGGTCGTGGGATGCCCAGAACATCATCCCTACATTCACTGGTGCTGCCAAGGCTGTGGGCAAGGTCAACCCAGAGCTAAACGGGGAGCTTACTGGCATGACTTCTGTGTTTCTACCCCCAATGTATCCATTATGGATCTGACATGCCACCTGAGGAAACTTGCCAAGTATGATGACATCAAGAAGGTGAAGAAGCAGGTATCTGAGGGCCTACTAAAGGGCATCCTGGGCTACATTGAGGATCAGGTTGTCCCCTGTGACTTCAACAGTAACTCCCACTCCTCCACTTTTGATGCTGGGGGTGACATTACTCTCAGTGACAACTTTGTAAAGCTCAGTTCCTGTTATGACAATGAATACAGCCACAGCAACAGGGTGGTGACCCCATGGCCTACATGTTCTCCAAGGGGTAAGGAATCCTGGACCACCCACTCCAGCAAGGACACTGAGAGCAAGAGAGAGAGGCCTTCAGTTGCTGTGGAGCCCCTGTCCTAACTCAGCCCCCAATACTGAGCATCTACTTCACGGTTTCCATCCCAGACCTTCATAATAACAGTAGGGACCTAGGAAACCCTACTCTCTTGAATACCATCAATAAAGTTCACTGCACCTATAAAAAAGGGAATTATTATCATTCTATCTTTACGTGTGCATGTCTATGGCATGAGAGTTAGCTTCCCACTACTGTAACAAATACCTGAAATAATCAGCTTAAAAGGAGGGGGCTATTTGGCTTGTGCATTTAGAGAGGTTTTATCCCACAGTTGTTGGCTTGTGGCTTTGGGGCATGCAGTGAGGTGGCATATCATATCAGGAGTGCTGGGCAGGAGAGGATGCTCACCTCCAGCCAATGAGCAGCAAAAACCAGACTGGAGACTTCCATCCAGGCCCCACCTTTTAAAGATCCCATTACTTCCCAGCAGCACCATGGGCTGGGAAACAAAGTTTTAAACAAATAGACTTTAGGGAGACATATTTGAAGTATAGCATGCAGCATTAAAAACAGCCACTGTCCCTTCCACCTCGAGAACCCATCTTTCCAAACTGAAATGAACCTTGAAAGGTTAATTCTCCAGATTCTCCAAGATCCATTCTTGGCAACTACCATTCTATTTTCTATATCTATGTACTTGACCCCTACTACCCTGTCCTGGTTAGGTTTTGGGTTGTTTGTTTGTTTTGTTTTGCTGTTGTCCTTTTGTCAACTTGACACAAGCTAGAATCATTTGAAAAGAGGGAACCTCAGATGACTAAGTGTTCCCATTAGATTGGCCTGTGGCGCATTTTCTTATTAATGATTGCTGTGGAAGGGCCCATTCCACTGCAGGTAGTGCCAAACCTGGGCAGAGGGTCCTAGAAGGAAGCAGACTGAGCAAGCCATGGGGAGCAAGCCTGTAAGCATCCTCCTCCATTGCTTCTGCTCCAGTTCCTGTCTCCAGGTTCCTGCCTTCAGGTTCCTGCCTGGAGTTCCTGCTGAGACTGTAAGCTTAAATAAAGTGTTCACTCCCGAGTTTCTTTTGGTAAGGGTGTTTGATGACAGCAGTAGAAAGACCAACTAAGACACACACCATGCAGGGGCAGGTCACATAATATGTGTTCTTTATGTCTGGCTCATTTCACCCAGAATGTTCTCAAGGCGCAGCTGTGCTGTAGTGTCCTTGAAACCTTCCTTGTTAAGGTTACCGTCTGTACCCATTCTCTAAAGGTTTTAGTCATTTCTCAGTAGACATTTGAGCTGTTTCTACTCTATGGATATTGTCAATAATGCAGGCTGTCAGTGTCTTTCTGACAGTCCTTCACTGAGGGGCCACCTTACCCTGTGTGTAGTGTTTAGTAGCATCCCTGTTTTCAGCCACTAGATTCCAATAGTGATGATCAAAAAGCCTCTAGATATTGGAAAATGTCTTTTGAAAACCACTCACTTTTCTAGCACCTTCTACCCTTTTTAGGGACCACTGGACAAGAACAAGGGTCAAGGGCATCCTGCTTGCTGGTTCAGAGACAGAAGACCTGGTGTCCCTTCTGCAGTTCAGCTTGCCATCCTATCAACACTCCTTAAAAAAACACTTTAAACATCCACTTATTTTATTTAATGTGTATGAATGTTTTGTCTGCATACATGTCCATGCACCATGAGTACTTGTGGAGGCCAAAAAAAGGGCATCAGATCTCCTGGAACTGGAGTTATAGACCATTGTGAACCACCATGTGGTGCTGAGAATGGAACCAATGACTTCTGAAGGGCAACAAGTACTCTTAATCCTTGAGTCATCTGTCTAGTCCCTAGCCCTGAAACCACCTTAAGTTAATCATTAAAAGGCCCCTCAGCATCCATCTGTCTTTCCAATTGTACATGTGAAAACAGTGAGCTTCAGAGAGTTTTTGTCATCTGTCCAAATACATCAAGCCTATGTGCACGGAAGCTGGTAAACCTCCTCAGGTCTCTTGTCTTCAGTTCAGGGTTTTATGCACTTCCCATCAATGTCTAGGGGAAACACTGGTTCATAGAAGCTCCAGTGCTGCCTTGGGAAGAAAGCAGACCTGGTTGACAGTCCTTCTTAAGAGCTATTTTTAGGCAAAATGAGAGGGACCCAGGATTCAGTTCAATTGAAAATATGTCTGGCATTAATTCATTGTTAATTGACCGGGATGAGTAAGAAGATGGCTATTCCAAGGCCTCTTTAATGGAACTATTAGTGAATTTTCAGGTCAACTAACTCCTGTCACTGCCTGACAAGGGAAATGGCAATCATTTGAGTGTTAGCAAGACTCACTGCTCTCAGAAACAGGAATCAGCCAGCCCTGTCTGTCAGGTTCCATGTCCTTAGACCATGTGTGAGTCCCTAGCCCCTCCAGACCCACTGCTCTCAGAAACAGGAATCAGCCATTCCATTCTGTGAGGTTCCATGACCCTGGTCCATGGTGAGTCCCCAGCCTCCACCCAGGACCCTTAACTTCACTGAATGGCCTCAGGCTCTTCCAAAATGTGCACAAGTCTTGTGGCACATAAAAACGCTCTAGCCCTCCAGCATGGTCCCCTCATCAAGCACTTCTGCGGATGCTCCTTCTCTCCACTATGCAAACTTGTTCCCAGCTGGCTGAGGCGAAGTGGTCCAAGCCTGAGTGTGCAGCAACAAAGCCCACACCGGGTGAATGGGAAATCACTTCTCTCTCCACTACTAGTAAATATCTATGTAGGTTAAACATTTACTCAGCCATCGGTTTTTATTCATTTGTATCAAATGTACTGAGTTCTGAGAATTGCCTGTCATTGTTCTCAACACCGAGCTTTTAAGAATCAGTGGAACACAGTTACCTTTGCACTTTGAAAAGCCCCTGACACATAGTGAGTGCTTGAGAAATTCTGTGCGCATGATAAATGATGGCCAGAGAGCCCTGGAGCTGGACTAGTTCAGAGTATTTGACAAAAGTAATGCTGAGCTGTTCTAATGTCTACCATGTAGTTGTCACATCTAACTATTATGTTTTACATATGGAAAACTGAGGGTTTGTGGAATTCCTCTTAATAAACCATAATTGCGCATTTAGTTACTTTTATCTTATGTGCATTGGTGTTTTATCTGTATATAAGTCTGTGGAAAAGTGTTGGATCCCCTGGAACTGGAGTTACGCTTGATCTGCTATGTGGGTGCTAGAAATTGAACCTAGGTCTTCTAGAAGAGCAGCCAGTGCTCTTAACTGCTGAGCTAAATCTCCAGCTCCCATAATTGAATATGTTATGGGCTACAGTGTAATACATTGATACACATAGCCAGTGTATCCAATATGATTATCAAATTAGGATAATTAACATAAATATTACTTTAAATGTTTATATTTTCTTCTTTTTAAAAACAATTTTAAGGCTATGATATCATCTCTCTTTCCCTTTTCTTCTTCTGAACCCTGCCATGTACCCATTTCCGCTTGCTCTCCTTCAAACTCGTTGCCTCTTTTTACCCCTTTTTTCTTTAATTGTTGTTATATCCATACATATATATTTCTAAATATATAAATACAACCTGCTCAGTCTTATACCATTACTTGTATATATGTTTTCAGGGATGAATATTTGTGTTGGATAACAGTTGGTGTGTTCTTCCTGGGGCCGACTACTTCTCCCCTCTTGGCCTTCCTTAGTTGTCTGTAGTTCTTTGTCTAGGGTAAGGCCTCATGATCCTTCCTCTGTTCAAATTGGCATGTCTATTGGTTTCATTCTTCTTCTTTCTCCTCCTCCTCCTCCTTCTTCTTTTTAAAAATTTTGTGTGTATGGGTTTTTGCCTGCATCTTTGTCTGTGCTCCACATCCATGCAGTGCCTCAGGAGAGCAGAAGAAGTTGTCAAATCTCCTGAACTGGAGTTACAGATGATTGAAGGGTCAACATGTAGGACCCAAGGAATTGAACCTGGGTCCTCTGGAAGAGTGGCCAGTGCTTTTTAATGTCTGAATCATCTCTCTAAGCCATGTTTATTATTTCTTTGATGTTAGAACACCTAAAATATTCTAGCTATCTGAGACATGCAATGTGGTATTGTTAACTGTAGTCGCCCTCCTGTGCAAGATTATCAGGAGGACCATAGGATGAGTTTGAGCTCCTCACAGTGAGCTTGAATACAACACCCAGACTGCCCCTCACTCTTCTCTCCCCATGTGAACCCTTTGGCCGTGCAAGTGTCTATCCTCACTAGTCATAAGCTATTGTGTGAATACTCCTGCTTCTTTGCCCAGGTTGAAGCTATTTTCTTACTTGTTGGGTCTTCTTCATCCTCCAGCTGTCCAACCTAAGTCATTCTCAAAACTGAATTCTGTATGATTATCAGAATTCTCAATTCTGAGATGATAACTCCTCACCAGAACTCACATGACAGCTGGCATATGATCACAAGAGTCTCCCTGTGGCTACACTCCTCCTGGAGAGACTACTTCCCTTAGTGGTGATGACAGGTATCTTCTAGGAATAGTCAAGTGGCATTATGCTTTCTTGGCAGTCATCTTCTGTGACAAGTTCCATTTCGCCGAAGAACACCAGAGCAATAGATACTTTTTCAAAGTTGCTGAAGGTCACATAGGTGACAGTAGCATTAAAGTTCAAGTTCACATCTGTATCAACTGATTTTACATTATCATGATCAACGTTCAAGTATACATCTGTATCAATTGCTTTTGCATTATTATGACCCAATTTAATGGTAAAGATTTATTTATTTTTGACCCATGGTCTCAGAGAAATTTAAGTCCATATTATGGCAAGAAGAGTGTTGAGAGAAAACCAGTCCATGGTTGTGGGAGCATTTGATGGAGATGAACCAGGAAGCAAAAAGAGAACCATGGGTCAAGGACCATAACCTTTAAAGATGTAGCCTGAGTGTTCTACTTCTGCTAGGAAGACCCCACTTCCTGAAGGTTCCAATGTCTCCTTGGAATAGTTCTACTAGCTGGGAAACAAGCATTTAAGACACAAGACTCTGAGGAATATTTAATATTAAAACCATACCAATATCTGATTGACTCAAGACACAACCCACATCTCATTTTTGTTATTTAATTAATATTCCACACAAAGACTTCAGCTTCCTTCCAATCACTGAAGACAATGATTAGGTACCTCAGGGACTACGCATCTGAGAAACGTCTAGCAACTGAAGCATCTGGATAGGACCAATGAGATGTATAGTGGCTTAGGTGGAAGGCAATGGACTGATGTTGGAACAGTTACCATCTCCTTGGGAAAACCTCACCTACTTGCTTCTATTGCAGTGGTTCTCAACCTTCTTAATGCTGTGACCCTTTAATACAGTTCCTTATTCTGTGGTGTTACAAACCATAAAATTATTTTTATTGCTACTTCACAACTGTAATTTTGCTACTGTTATGAATAATAGTGTAAATATCTGTATTTTCTGATGGTTTTAGGTGACTCCTGTGAAATGGTCATTCAACCCCTGAAGGGGTTGTGACCCACAGGTGAGAACCTCTGCTTTGGAAAGTGATTGCCAAGGTATTAGAAAGGCCTGCTTCTGTTTCTTTGACTCTTTTAAGTCTATGAATTCTTTTTGTAGGGTTATCTATTAAAGACTCTGAATATGGCAAGTGAAGAATGGCGGAACAGCTAGGGACTATTGAAGGAGGCAGAGGAGGAAGAGGAGAGGAGGAGGAAGAAGAGGAGGAAGAGGAAGAGGAGGAGGAAGAAGAAGGGGAGAAAGAGGAGAGGGAGGGGGAGGAGAGGGAGAGAGGAGGAGGGAGAGGACCTAGAATATCAGCAAAAATCATCAACATGTTCTCATTCTTTTCAATACAGAACCATGTGTTCAGCAGCTGGTACATGGAGGACAGAAGCAACAGCATCACAACAGTAAGAAACATTTTATGTGCCTGAAGCTACAGCAACAGGAAAACCTAAAGTAAATGGCTTGCAAACCCCACGTGAGATGTCCTACAGCTGTGCCTTCCATGTGTGTCTTGCATATGGCACCCATAAGCGCAGCCTACAAGATGGAAATACAGCAAAATCTCATTCTTTCACTTTTCTGGGGAATTAGTTTGGAGAAAAACTGCAGATGGTGGATACATGTAAATTGAGAGAAATTTGTAAATGACTTTGCACTGTAGTCGCCTTAATGATCACCAAGCATGGTGCCTGCCCAGAATAAAGTGACTATTGCGGTCTCTGCTTTGTGATAATGCCGTTCAACTGTATAATGCCTTGTGAACATGATTGCTGCAGCAGTGGCATGTCTCTTCCAGGTTTAAGGACATCTGTCCACTGACTGAACTTTGCACAGTGTCTAATTCTAAGGTGCAAATACACAGAAGCTCATTTACAGCTCGAGATTACCCTGTAATTTCCCTAACTTTCATCTGCAGCCTGCAGGCTGACATGTTGACCTCACTACCCTAGCCCTTGGCTCATTTCAACTAGTTTAGAAAGTGGTGAGAAAGAGGGTGCTGCTACTCAGGCTACCCTCAAACACCAGAGAGGAAATCTAATGGCAAAGTCTAGGAAGCCCTGGTACAGTTGCTAGCACAATAGATGACAGCTATTCTTAACCAACAGTGATTTTGAATGTATTGGACTTATTTTCTTTAGTTCTCTCCAAATATGGTGCTAAGAGAACCTGTAAGTTCAGACAAGCCAGAGGCTCCAGGATGCCATAGAAACTTTGGTGGGAGCCAGCGTTGCCTCCATAAGCTGGAAGCAACAAGAGCCTCAGGAATCACTTGTGGGGATTCATGGGATGTTGGTTTCGAGAAGACAGCACAAGCAGAGAGGCATTCCGCCCAGCTTCAGGCAGCTCCCTACATTGCTATTTCTGATTGTCCTCTCTGCATGGAGATTTACGACACACTGACACCAAGGCTCTGTTCCTAATTAAACCGAGTGTCAGCATTTTGGAAAGGTCCCTAGGTGAAGCAAGCCTGCGTTAAGGCTGAGAACCACTGCCTCAGATAAAAGCCAGAACCATCTGGGGGCCTTCTGCCCTGTTTCTGGAACTGGATTTCTTTGTTCAGATCACAGCATTGCTACTCACTGGCTCTGCAGCACAAGAAAGGCAGCGAGCCTCATGGAAATCAGCAGTCTTGTAGGGAAGCTAGGATCAGAACTGTGCCTGCTTCCTAGGGTGGATTTGACAAGGGATGAGTTAAACTGTAGAAAGCACTCATGCCCTCCATGTGTGAAGCCTGGTCAAATGTTAGCTGTTTCTGTGGCATCTTGCCCATGATCACAACAGAAAGGACTCTTTTTTTCAGGCCACAACTAGTAGAGACATATCCTGAGCTTCAGGGATTAGCTAACACACACCCAGCAGGTGCTTTTCTGCCATCTATCCCTCTTGCCATTAATGTTGAGTTGGGTGGCATATATATATACATGATGCTATATACATGTGGAATTCAGAGCACAGTTCTTAGGAGTTGACCCTGGGATCTGGGGATCAGACTTGGGTTGTCGGGCCTACTCAAGGTATGTTTACCCACTGAGCCACCTCCCTGGCTTGATAAAACGGTTTTTAATAAAGGTTCAGATAACAAATATTCTAGACCTGTCATTGAACTGTTGTGCCAGAAAGCAGCCAAAGGCTCCATCCAAGAGAGTGGGTGTGGCTGTGTCCTCACATAACCACATTTACCAAATAGGCAGAAGCCTTCTGGCTGCAGCTTTCCAGGTCCAGAGTGCCTGGCATCCTCTCCTTCAGCTACCATATGACAAGGACTTCAGTGATCTGATACTGCTTGCTGCAGGATGGTGGAATTGAAGGTAGGGCCAATGTATTCTCTTTCCAATGTCCAGAAGCCTTGAGGTAGAAGTGTTGTTCTTTTTGCTCATGGGTGTACCCCTTCTTCCCTCCATCCACCCCATTCAACATAGATTTATAAATCAACCATGGGGCACACACCTGTGAGTCCTGGGGCAACGAGGATGTGTGCTGTCCATATGTGGTGAGAGTCTTAGCTCAGTGCTGCCTAGGGAACCCAGCACCTCTGAGGAGTGTTGTCCTGGGACACCTCAGTTTGCTAGTCTGTTTCCACAACTTCTTCTGTAGTTTTCCAAGGCCTTAAGAAGTGTATTCTTTCTAATCATCTCTCTATTCAATTTTTAAGTGCTGGTACCCCCTACAGCGTTCTTCCTGCTCCTTTTTGTTTAAGGATACATTTTTTTTCCCTAGTCAAATAAGATGTCCTCATCTTTCCCTATCTGTCTAAGAGGACATCACATAAAATGGCAGAAAGAACCTCCCTGGGCCTCTGATCAGAAGCCATTTATCTCTGGGATAGCATTGCCAGCAAGAAGGGCACTTCATTCTCTAGATTCCTATGCACTCATAGAATTCCAGCTAACCCATGAGCAAAAAAAGATGCCAAAGCAGTCATGCTAGCTGAGTCACTCTTTTAGCAAGATTTTACTACCAGGAAGGAAAGGAAAATCAATATTCCTTTGTCTAGTAGGAAAAGTGCTAAAGCTATGTAGGTCATTAAAGAGCAACGGCTACAAATAAAAACCAATCTCTCCCATCATTAGCAGGAAAGTTGCCATAGAGTTTTATATCTCTCATTGGGAGAAGCTCATAAATTTTCAAATACAGCAAACATGAAAAGTGAAGTTCCTCCCCAGTCCTAAACACAGAAAGTGGAGAACATCCAGGTTGGAAAATACAGTAAAATTTCTAATAGCCTGTTTTGTCGTTACATTATGAGAAAATGCTTCTTCGACTAACAACAGATGATGACAGCGATGACTGTGCTGATGCGTCAGTAGCCGAGAGTGAACAGTTTAAACAGGTACATCGCTGACTTCAGACTAGAATCCTATTTATCACATAATACACAACTGAGTGGATGAGTGTGTCCACCTTTCTCATTTTCCCCTTCCCTCTCCTTTTTGCACGTTGACTGAGCCATTGACGATGAATAGATCCTAGAAACACTTGAGAAGCTAGGCATTCTCTGCTTGGCATCCTCATGAGCTGGCCCTTGCTTTTAGGGTGATTTCAATACCATCAGTTCCCCACCTTCTCATGTAGCATAGCTGTGTCCCCAACTCTCTAACCACCCACACTTCTCCTATATACCCTAAATCCTCTTTCCCTCAGATCCATGATGATCCCTACACTCAACCTCCTTCCAACCCCACAGCCTGAAAACACACCCGTCCCCACCCTACCCTACTTAACGTTGAGGATTAAGTTAGAGAGAAGCCTTCTCTGGTCCAAGCAGTATGGCTTGATTGTCTTGTCAGGTGCTTTAGGGATGCCCTTCACAATTCAGTCAGTTACCTGTGCAGTTATTGTAATCAATTGTCCTTTGAGTACTAAAGTCAATAAAAAGGGGGACTGATTCAAGGCTCACTCACAGAACTCGACACCACCTTTAGTGCAGGCAGGGCAGGGCAGGGCAGGGCCCAGCACTAGGAAGGCATGTGAAAGGGAGACTCAGGGTGGCAGCTGGGGAACTTCCTCCAATTTCACCACGTTACCTCCAATTAATCCCATAAAGGAAAAGCGTGATGGTTACATGCACACATTCAAGTTACTTTATTTTCCAAACCAGCTATATTCTATCCTGTGCCACAAGAGGTCAAGAAGATGAATGTAGGGTCGTGTAAAAGTTGGCCACAGTGAAAGGTTTCTACATGCAGTAACCAAATATCAATTCAAAATCAAACACTTAAAGAATTTCAGGTGTTGTAGCAGTGATTGCTTGTGTCTCTTAGCATAGTATCATGGCAGCCTTGGTTCTGAATGCAACACATGCACTTTGCCCTGTGCATGCCACCAGCGCACACCAACAAGTGTAGCCTGGAAACTTGAGGAGCCAGGATTACGCTGCATATTTAGAGTAGCCTGTTCTCATAGGAAACACTACAGTTTAATCATAGAAGACTTTAGGTATTTTAACACTGCTGTCTACCAGCATGCAAGCATCAGTTTAATGGGTCTTGGAACTGTGTTGTGTTAGAATGCTTGATTTTAAAAATTGCTGCTTGAGTTACTGACTTGAGCTGCATTTTTGAAGTCATTAAAGTTTGGCTTAGAATTAAGGCAGAATTTTAAATAACTTCGGAAATGACCTAAACACACCTTGGCGACTTTGGGCTACTTATGCATGCAAAGTGACACTGTTAACCTTAGTGACTCACCTTGATCAACGAGGAAAATGCTGAAGATGGTCCCACAGCAGAAAATACTCTCCCCAGAGCAAACCTTTTTGCACAAAAATAAACATTAATGCTTGTTTGTTTTTTCTCTTTAACCAATGATAAAATTGTGTGTACCAAAGAATCATTTTAAATAAATTTCTCTATTAAGGGTAAACATTTGATTTGCATACCTATTTTATATATCTACACACTCAGGGTGTTATAAAAATGTCCTGAGTGAAAAGTGACTGAAATTGGAAGAAGTTTACAGTGCCATCTGAGGACAGGTTTAGGTTCAGACCAAAACTGAGTAAAAGATAGAATTCTCAATGTACTCTTTGTACACACATACACCACATTCCCCTAACAGTATCTCATATCACAGACAGACACACAGACACACACACACTCCTCTAACAGTATATTATATCATACACATACACACATACTACAAAAACACATACACACTCCCCTAACAGTGTTTCATAACACACACACACTCCCCTAACAGTGTCTCACATCACACCTATATACACACACACTACACAAACCACACACATACTCCCCTAACTGTATTTCATAACACACACACATATACACACACACCCCTAGTAGTGTCTCATATCACACATACACACACACACACACACACACCCCTAACAGTGTCTCATATCACACACACATACACACACACACACACACACTCCCTCTCAGTATCATCTCCACCAGATGTTCACATGAGGGTTTGCTTTTCTGCTATACATTTTGTAAGTTTTGGTAAATGTATAATGACATGTATCTGCCATTATACTGTACAGGACGTTGTTGCTGCCCCAGTCTTGTGGCCTGTATCCTTTCCTCTCATCCACCTCTGAAAACCGCTGATCTGCACAGGCCCCCCTTTCACCCAGTGTTCCTATTAGGCATTTAGCATTAGCAGTCACCTTCTTTCACTTTTCATCTGTATTTCCAGCTCCTCCATGTCATTTCATAGCTTTGTTGAGGAGAAAAAGGAACAGCGTTCTCTGACCCATGTAAAGGTGCTAGCTGACATTCTGTACTAGAAGACAAGTTAGCAAGAGAAAACCATAACTAATTTACTTAACCAATATTTTCCATGGTGTTAGGGATTTCAGAAGTGAAGCCCCAGAGGCCCAGAGAGAACTGGGTATTTTCTGGGTACGTTTGGTGAAGAATGGGAAATCACGCAGAAGGACAATTGTACAGAAGTGGGGAGGTCCTAAGGATAACAAACTAAGAAAACTTCACAAAGCTTGATCATTCAGATTTCTTTTGTCCTTCCTGGGTATCACCCCTGTCAAAGGACTTCAGGAGAGCAGAGAGAGCAGAGAGAGCAGAGAGAGCAGAGAGAGCAGAGAGAGCAGAGGGACTGGTTTCCTCTGGCGTTCTCAATTTCTTCCACCTTGAGATGATCATTATGGCAAGGTACTATATTTTGAATTCTTGTGCTCTGAGTCTTGATGGCTTGCCGGTTCACTTTTCCTTCTGCCCAGTTATCTGGGTTACCACCATTGACTGGTCCATTTACATGCTGATGGGCATCACAGTTCTTCCCACATTCTAACCACTAGAAACATTCATGTGCAGCCTTTTATTTGGGTTCGAGTTTTGACCACATCCAAGTAAATGCCAAGAAGATGGGCTGCAGGGTCATAGCTGAAGAGAATGCTTACCCTTCTTAGAAGGCCCCAAGCTGTCTTTCAAAGCAGCATTGCTACCAACATCGAGGGGATCCTGGGCCCCCATCCCTTGGGGGTGGTTCAGTCTTCAGATTTTGGTTGTCCTAGCAGTGTCTGACTCTGCCTCCTTGCTGCAGAGATTTGCACGAAGCCACTGATGTGATGTTAAATAGTTTTGCATGGCCTCACCTGCCATCTAGGTATCTTCTTCCATAAGCTGTCCCTTCAGCTTTTTGGCCTTTTCAAAACTGAGTTGCCCACCTATTTTGTTGTAAGGGTTCTGAGTGTGTTTTAGAAACAGGCTTTCTCAGATGTCTTTTGCAAATACCTTCCATTCCTTGTGACTTGCCAGATTCCCCATGACGTCAAGAACTTGAGCCTTTCTGGGTTTTTACCACCATGTGTGGTTTTTAGTCCAGAGCCAGGAAAAGTCTTCAGAGCCTTTTCTTTTCCCCACATTTTGCGGCCTAGTTCACGTCCACAAGTAGTCAAGCCACAGGAAACTTTTTTTTTTTTTTGTATTTTATACCTGGAAGACCAAACTAGAAGCTATTATTTTGTGCCAACAACACCTAAAGACAAGTTTCCCCCAATTCCTGACACTCTATATCAGCAGCAGTTTGCCTGCACCATACAGCATTTAAACTGAATCGCAGTTGCACTTTTACCTTAGCCATGAAATAAAACTATAGAGACACAAAATAAAGTCCTCTGAAGGGGCACAAAAAATTGTGTGCATGATGCCCCTTAAAAAAAAAATTGATTAGGAAAATGTCGTAACTGTGAGACATTAGTACATACTGCCTAAGGTCTTTGTCAACAGCTCCACTGAGAATGAGCCATGAGTTCCCAGCAGGTGTAACTCTGAAAGTGTTCACCTCCAAGTGCAGACATGTATCATGGTTTAAAGAAGTTTTACAGTGCATATTAATTATATATAATAATAAGTCACATTATGACATTTATATATATGAATATGTATATCCATATATCTGTATACATATTTATATTTATAATGCATTTTGATCACGTTTATCCCCTTGGCCCTCTCTTATTCCCCTTCTACCCACATCGATTCCCTTCCTTGTCCCAACTAGTCCACTTTCTACTTTAGTGTCTCAAGTAGGTGACTCAATGACTTTAACTAGGATTACTTACAAGAATGTGATGGTTTGTATATGCTTGGCCCAGGGAGTGGCACTATTAGGAGGTGTGGCCTTGTTGGAATAGGTGTGGCCTTGTTGGAGTAGGTGTGGCCTTGTTGTTAGAGTAGGTATGTCACTGTGGGTGTGGGCTTTAAGACCCTCACCCTAGCTGCCTGGAAGTCAATCTTCTGCTAGCAGCCTTCAGATGAAAATGTAGAACTCTCAGCTCCTCCTGTACCATGCTTTCCTAGATGCTGCCATGCTCCTGCCTTGATGGTAATGGACTGAACCTCTGAACCTGTAAGCCAGCTCCAATTAAACATTGTCCTTTTAAGAGTTGTGTTGGTCACCGTGTCTGTTCGCAGCAGTAAAACCCTAACTAAGACAAAGAGCACAGGTGACAGATGATGCCTACACTGCTGAAGATGCTCCTCCCCCTGACCCCCACCTGTGTTAACTGCCTAGAGGTCCCCAAAGAAGAGCGGGGCTTCATGCCCTATTTTGACTCTTGACTAGTTCTAGCTTGACAGCCTTCGCCTCCATTTTAAAACCTTGGTGTCATTCTATTGTATAGATTTTTTATTAATTTTATTGTATAAAATATTTCAAATTTTGATCCACAGATTATTAGATTCTTAACTTAGTGGTCTATTACTTTTTCACCTACACTGTTTCAAAGGGAAACACAGGGAGATGAGTGTTCTCTGTGAGCCGAGTGTTCTTGTACTTCTATATCCTTCTCTGTAAAATAAAACTCCTCAGGGGTTTGGGATGTGAGTGAGATAACCCAGGCATGGGGTGTTAGCACTGAGAACTGACAGTGTGTTTACAGATGGGATGATGACGGGAAGAGACTCCCGAATCCATTGTTTGATTAGTGAGTGGTACCTAACTGTGCAAACTCAGGGTCTTCATGCTGGAGCTGCAGCACCTGCTGGGCTGCTGGGCTGAGGAGGACTTCCGTGTTCCTGACATGGTCCATGGATGCTTGTGTAGGTGAACCACCTTTACCAGGGAACTAACTTCTCAGACTAGCCGCACAGACGACAGGAGTGCTCGTTAGGTTGGTAGAACTGAGTACCTGACATTAAGCTAAGTTGGAGAGTCTGGGTGTGGGAAGCTTCAGTGTCACTCTTTCTAATGACAGTGGTAATAGGTGCTCACTGTAGAGATTTTGAAACTAACATCATCCAAATTTTCACTACCCAAAGATAAGGGTGATTCCATCTGTAGATGTGAATGTGGAGAGAGGGTAGAGAGGAAGACAGAGGGGAGAAAGCACCCCTTTTTAGTTCTTTGACTCACCTATAGACATGCAGTACCTTTCTATGTACAGAGAGATTAGGACTGGGAGCCCTTGATCTCCACAAGAGGTGGAACTGGTTTTTGATGGAAAGAGACTATGTGGTTCAGATTCAATAAAAAGGAATTTTCAGTTCGTTGGGGTAGGTTTTGTAGAATAGGCCAGTACAACAGTATGCCTTTTGTTACCAAACGCAAATGAGTTATCCTGTGCCCATGAGGAAGTTGCTATTCGGAGCAGTTTCAAGACATGCTTCAGAAGTGCGGCAAAGTCGCTGTTCTTATATGGTCTGTGTTCACCGGACATATTTTTGTTTACTATTGCTTATTTCTTTATCATATGTTTATCCAGCCCACAGACATAAGACACAGTCTCTTCAAAAGGTGACATTCATGCAGGAAACAAACTTCAAGGTAGATCTGGGTGGGACAAGTGAAGGGAAAAGCAGTGGGGCGGGCCTAGTGGAAATATTAGGGGTCAGCGACAGAGAATCGGCAAGGTATACCAAGATATACCAAGATGGCATGTGGGTGAGGCAACAGGGTGTGCCTGACTGTAAGGGTGTGAGAGCAAAAGACAAACTTTTCAGGTTGGTACCACTAAGGTGACAGTACTGCCACATGTCTTCTTCATCTTCCAGATTTCCGTTGTTGGTACTTGGGGCGTGGCATTTGAGGCTCGGCATCTGCAAATGTATGTCAAAGGTCACACAGCGAAGCACAGCGAAGCCAGACTAGTCTTTGCATCATCAAAACTTGTGCCCCTAGGGATTACAGATCACAATTCCGTTGGGCAGCTGGAGGTAGGGGCTGTGAGGAATTTGTACCATACCACAGGCCTCTGAACTTCCTCACTAAGGAGCTGAGCTTGGTTGTGTAGCAACTTGAACAGCACGGCATGACAATGTTTGAAGAGGAAGACCTAACAATTCCAAACTTTTGAGTCCCAAAGTCCAGCTGAGTTATCGCTTGCCTGCCTGGCTTTTGTTTTTAGGTGTTACAATTCTAGTTTTTGCCAACTGTATTCTACATGGAAGAGAGAGAGAGAGAGAGAGAGAGAGAGAGAGAGAGAGAGAGAGAGAGAGAGAGAGAGGAGCTGGAGGGGGAGGAGAAGGGAGGGGGAAGGGAAGGGGAGGGGGAGGGGGAGAGACAGAGAGACAGAGACTGACTGATTTGCAGTACTACTAGCAGCTATGGAGGCCAAGAGATGGAGAAAACACCGACACCAGAATCAAAACTAACAGCAGCAAGAAAACTGTAGCGACTGTAGCAAGAGGCAGCATAGGCTCTGCGAAGCTCATGGAAGATGCACAGACCCCGAATTGTTCCAGCATGCGCTTAGGCCTGCAAACCCAAACCCAGAGAGAGTCCCAGGGAACAACTGAGCCATCCATTTAGCATAACTTATTTTAAGTCCTGGCTTGGAGCCAGGACAGTACCTCTGAACTCACGGTGTGTACTCACAGAGCAGCGCAACCGCTCTGCATCCGGGATAACAAAGCAACTGTTAATGGAGTAATTAAGAGCCTTGGGGGTGATTTATACCTTTTGTTACGGTTCCACTTGAAGTTACCAAAGACAACAATTATTAGTAACACAGGTGATCCCTAACCCACTCAGGAAAGGCTGGGAAATCAGCTGCAGCTCCCATTTCCCCAGTCTGAAGCATGCAGAACCACGGGGATCTACCATCACAAGTGTGGGGACTCCATAAGTACCCAGTTGGCTCAGCCTAGGAACTGTGGAATTCTTCAGCCTCTTCAGTGAAGATGAAACACTGACAGAGTCCTGGGGTTAGAGAGGATGGCTGCTCTTCAGCTGAATTTCCTGAGAACCTTTGTCTGTATTGGCTAAATTTGAAAATGACAGTTTGAAAGCCCATTTCCATCAGGATTTGAAAGTCATTCTTTGGTAAGTCACCATTGAAGGGCAATTGACAAAGAACGACCCAAGACTCTAGCCGCATCCTGAAGAGTCAAATGCTGTCCGGGATGGAAAGGTAGAGCAAGAGGGAAAGTCTGCTGCTGTGTGGGGAAGGGCTCAGAGTCTGTGCACCAGGCCAGGCCTCTCTGGTACCCCATCCAGCCCCACCCCTACCTGCTTACCTGCCTGCCTCTGGGCTTCCTGTAAAGTCTCTCTCATCTCTCCCGGTTGAGACAGCAGCTCCTTCCTAACTGCCCACTACAATGATCCTACCCCAGCTGGGTGGTTACTGTCCCAGAATCCGCACTTAAGAGGTATAATTTCCATACCATATGACCCATACATTTAATGGCTTTAAGTATGTTCACAAGGTCATGTGACCATCTTCTACTTGTCATAACCTAATTCCAGCATGTTTTCATCACTCCCAAATAGACACCCTATCCCCTGTGAATTTAGCTTGTCTAGGCCTTTCCTATAAATGGAAGCATGTGTTATGCAGCCTCTTTCACTTACTGTGACGTTGCAAGGGTAACTCATTTGTAGCATCATTTATATACCTGAGTAACAGTCCCTTGTATGGATGCATAGCATTTATTATTCCTACACGTGGTATTGTGTAAACCAATGAGAACATTTTTTTTCTCTTGGGTATTTATCTAGAATATCAGAGTCGCACGACGGCACTATGTGTAAATTTCAGAGTCATCAGACCATTTTTTCACAGCATCTCTTGTTTTGCTTCTTACTTGTATCACCCTACTGGTAGCTGTTGGTACGGAGCACACACATGCTCACATTCAGGGCCTTGTACATGGCGAGGCAGTCACACAACCACGGAGCTGCAGCCCCAGCCAACGCCCAGGCTTTAATTGTTCTACTGGCCATGTTGAAGAATTATCTACATATTCCTTATGCTTAGTCTTATCAGATACATAATTTACAGCCCTTCCCTCCCCTTCTGAGCTCTCTTTACTTAACAATGTCCGTCGACACACAAAGATCTTCTGATTTTACAAACTCTCACAATTTCCTTCTTTCTTCTGCTGCTAGTATCAAGTTACGTACCCATTGCCTGGATATTGGCACGTGGATCTTTCTCTGAGAGTTAAAATCGTTTTTATCCCAGTCTCATATTTCCTTTGTTCTGATTAATTTTCCATATAAAATAAGAAGAGGTCATCTTCACTGGTTTGAGTTTGGAGTCCACCCTCTCCAGTATTATTTACTCAAAGGACTCTTGTTTTTCCACTGATTTCTCTTGACACTTTTGTCAAATGTCCCTGGACCATGAGTGTGTGGTTACTTCTAGCCTCTTAGCTATACTCCATAGATACATGCCTACTCTGTCCCATGTCAGAACCACATTTCTGTCACATGCTCTTGCTTCTTGTGTTGTTGATTTTTTCTCTCTTGTGACTTTTGTGTCATATTCACAGCACTGGATTCCCTTTCCTTCCATGACAAAAATTCAGGAGCCACAGGACAACATAAAGCACATGGCTTTTAAATGTTCCCCAACCACACCACTCTGAGCTAACCACCCCTGCTATAAATACTTATCATTCCCTGGAACAAAGGGTACAAGAAATTCAAACCATTGATAAATTTTTCCAAGTTTACCTTCAGAAAGATTATGCCACCTTGTGGAACTTTAGCAGTTTAGAGACTGTGAGGGGAAAAAAAAAACAGTGATTGGGAGATGCTCGGAGCCCTGTTTAGAGTTGGTTAGCTCTCCATTGGTTCCCAGGGCACATATTTCAGAGGAGGCAGGGTTTTAGGCAGATGGGCAGAGCCACTTCAACACATTCCTAGCTCTGTATGCTCCCCCTTCTGAAGATTCCACTCACAGGGCACCACACACTTCACAATGCATCCATATCCAACCATACATATTTTACCCTATAGAATTGCTAAAAATCATTTATTTTTCCTTGTCTATTTGAATCATATATGCATATATATAGATAGGTAGATGAACACATATAGATATATGAATACAATTGACTCACTACATTGGCCTCACTGGCATACATTAATTCTGTAAATATTTACCAACTGTAGCATGCACTATTTTTTTTTTCTTTCCAATGCTCCCCTCCATTTAAAAAGCTGTTGCCTTTCATGACATTTTAAGAATGAGCACAGAGGGACCTGCTATGCACTTCTCCCTCTTCCCAGTGCTAATACGTGAGGAACTAGCCAATGCGATCACAGCAGGACCTGATATGGCACTGAGAGTACACAGCATCTCACTCAGGTTCCTCCTCTTCCTCAGGCTCCCTCCCCCTCCTCCTCCTGCTCTTTCTCCTTCCCCAAATCCGCCCCCGGGTGTGTGTGTGTGTGTGTGTGTGTGTGTGTGTGTGTGTGTGTGTTGGCTATTCAATTTTATTGTCCCTATGGCTTGGAACACAGTGGAGACACTGAGCAGTTCTGTCATAGGCCCCCTCCTGTATTCTTCACAATGCTCTTTAACTGTCTTGGGGAGAGCAATTTTTAGGTCTCAATTTTCTTTGTTTGTTTGTTTGTGTATAGCCATGACTTCTAAGCAGTGATTCAAGCATCTGAAGGATAAAAATGCTCTGTTGTCAAGGTAAGCTCATGGCCATTTGCATATAGGGTGAATGTGCTGTCAGTAGATTCTAAGAGCATTTGTTTCATAAGCTTATACACCCTGTAGAACAGTCGAAGGGGGATCTAGCTCTAGAACTGAACTGTCGGGGTTTTTAATTCCAGCTCCAGTGATTCTTTCTTCCATTTTAAAAGATTTCTTTATTTCTATTGTATGTGCATATGTGTTGCCCCTGAGTGTAAGCACACTATGTGCATACAATGCCCGAAGAGACCAGAAGAGAGTGTCAGATGCCCTGAAACTGGAGTTGCAGACAGTTGTGAGCTGCCAAGTGGGTGCTCAGAACGGAATCAAAGTGGGTCCTCTGTAAGAGCACTGGATGCTCTTGCTGTTTCTCTGCCCCGTTATTTCACAGTAATGCGGTTCTGTACCAGTCACCTCTGCTGCCAGAACTTTTCTGTTTCCTCACTCTGAGCTCAGTGTGTTTAATATTTCTGCTGGATCTGTTTGGGGTGAAAGGGTATAACGGGGTTGCAGCAGCATCCCATAAAAATCCAGGGGCAAGGGAGAGAGATACCTCTTCAAAGTCACAAGGAGAAAAGCGAGACAGGTTCTGACAGCCCTAAAGGAGAGTGCCGGACTCCAAAGGCCACGATTGAGTGTATGAGCGGCTCTGGACTGGCACCAGCAGCGCACATTTAGCTCTTGCCTTGATGCTATTAAATCTCTGGGAGCAGGGCACATCACTTGTGCCCTGGGAGAGCAGTTTGAGGTGAGGAAGGGTCCCTGCTGAGGTCCGCTGCAGCAGGAACCGTTCTGAAGGGATCCTTCAATAAAACCGGAAAACGGATGGGGCCATCGCCCCAGCTCATTTTGCAGCAATGTCAGCACCGGTAGAGTTTTAGGATTGCCACCAGGTTCTGAGTGAAATGCTGAAGTCTATTGCAACCTGATTAACAGCTACTCCGGGGCTGAAATAAGCCACCTGGCTGACTGGTGGAGAAAAATCCCTTCCCGCATCAGCCTGGAACTCTATATCATGTGTGGTCTCGGACAAGCTGAAAAATGAGTTAACAACTCCGAGCCTGATGTGAAACTCCTATGGAAGTGGCTACGGAGCCCTTCCAGGGAGAATCGGCATTTTGTGGACAATTGACAGCCAAACTAATGGTTATACTTCATCTAATGAGCATTTATTAGAAGACCCATGACAATGGACAGGACCAAGACAAGTCCTCTCCTGTGTGAGCTTTGGTTTCTTTAGTTAGAAAATCTTTGATGACCAGAATGAGTCCTTCAGATCCCGATAGAGCTGCACCTCTGCCTGTTGTCCCCAACACTTCACTTGATGCTAGGGACATCTCAGAAAACATCTCCAGTCACTGAGGGTTCCTGCCTGTTAAACAAACAGGGGAAAAAAATTGACCTGGCAAGATGACTTAGCAGGCAAACATGCTTGCTGCCAAACTACCAGAGTTCCAATCTGTAGGAACTTAGAGGGTGGAGGGAGTGAACTCCTCCAAGTGTAAGTTTTCCTCTGACCTGTGCATTTGCAGCACTGCACATACATCTCTGATTTGGCTAGACTGGCTGGCCAATGAATTTCAGGAATTCCTCCCTCTATTTCCCTCCCAGCCCTAGGATTGCAAGTATATACCATCCGGTTAAGTGTTTTATATGAGTCCTGAGGATCTGGACTCAGGCCCTAATGCATGTACAGCCTGTACTCTACTGACTGAGCCATCTCCCAGCCCTGACATATATTTTCATTGTTAATTCCTAGGTATGAAAATAGTACATAGTTTAACCCTTTATATGCTGCAAGTGGCAGAAAACCTGACTTAAGTTAGCTTAAATAGTAAAGACAGGTGTTTGTTCTGTTCTGGTTTTTTGTATAGTTGGAACATCTAAACTTGAGGACCAATGACAGATTTCTCCAGGATGGGTTCTCCCCACTAAGGCAGGCTTATCCCCAAGTGTAGCTTCTGGGTCAGTGCTCCCTGGCTCCAGTGATGGTGTCTGCCTTTTCTTGTTCCAGCATCCCAAGCAAGGATGCAGACATCTGTTCTGACTGAATGTCTTTGTTCATCTGGCGCCCTCCGTCCACAGGAATGGCACCAGCTGACTCCTCGGGCTCAGTTATAAGCTGGTCTGATAGTGGCGGTAGTGACAGAGAGCATGGAACCAGGGTCTTTTGACCACATGGGACCCAAATGGAAATTGGGCTCAGCTGGGTCAAAGGCACAGGCGATCCAACGGCAGTTATAAATGCCCTCTGTGCCATGGAAATGGAAGAAATTTTAGAAAATTTGGAGAAACCCTCTCTTCCAAAAGCCCTTAAATGTCTGAGAGCTACAACAGTGAGGGACACTGAGTACTGACTCACTCCGTGGCACATTTCCTAGCAGTCTGTGGTCTCAAGGAGATAAAGTTGTGCTAGATGTTTTGAATTTGAATGTCATTTTTCTTAGAAACTTGGAAGGCAGGGTTTTAAAATTTGTTTGCACACAATAGCATGCAAACCCATCATATAATATCACAACTAGGACTTGGGTACCATTTACTAGCATCTCATTTAGATTCACCAGTATGCTTGTGCTCATTCACATACACACCCACCCGCCCCCCCACCACATACACACACACACCTGTGTGTGTGTGTGTGCCCCACAGGTATATGAGTCAAAGGACAACTTGTGAGAATTGGTTATCTCCCCCAGCAAGGACTAAACTCAGGTCATCAGACTCAGCAACAATGGCCTTTATCCATGGAGCTATCTCACCCCAACACAGATAATGCAGTTTCTTGAGAAAAAAACAACCTTCACAGGAGTAAAGGAAGCTGGGCTAACAGAGGGAGAAGCTGAAACCCAAGAGATCCCTGGCTCACCCAGGAAAGCTCTGTAGTTGAAGGGCCCCACAGCTTCTCATCTTAAAGAGGACTGACCCTTCATCCCCAGCATCTACTGGGAGGCAAGGTATTGGAAAGGGTGGATCTGAAACCCAGCCAGGGTGCATCAGCACCCACTGCAGCCAGGCATTTTATTCTTGGGAAGACAGGAATCTACTTCTTATCATGGTCCATCCTATGGCAGCAAGATTTTTTTTCCCAAACATCATTTCAAGAGTTTCTCTTTCTCATAGCTTAAAATGTAAGTTCCTATTTCATATAAAAAATGGTCTTGAGGTGGAAGAGGTGCTGGCCCTCACAACAGAAGAGCCAAGTGTGAGTTCTAGCTTGGTCACTTTCTAGATGTGTGGTCTTAAGCACATCTCTCACCTCTGGAAACTTCATTTTCACCTTCTAGAGCAGGCTCCCTGGGCTTGGCCCTCCTGCCTGGGCAGGATGCTTCTTGCTTTGGCGGCTGCAGCATTCTTAGCGGCATCAAGTCTGGGATGCTTCACCTTGATTGTCAACTTGGAAGGATTGGAATAACTGGGAAGGCAAGCCTCCACACGTCTGTGAGAGTTTCTACACAAGGCTAATTGAGCAGAGACAACCCATCTTGAATGTGGGTGCCACTGTGGCATGGCTGGGGTTCCTCCCTCAGCTCTCGCTTCTCTCTGCTCTCTGACTGCAGATGCAGTAGGGCCTGTGGCCTTAAGCTCCTGTCACCATGGTTTCCCTACCATAACAGACTGTAGCCTCAATCAACAAGCCAACATAAACCCTTCCTCCTGCTGCTTCTGCAAGGTGCTTGGTCTCAGCTATGAGTAAAATAACTTGTGTAAGGCCTTGACACATCAGATCCAGGGCCTGGCATGTACCAACCCTTCTTCCAGCTGTGACAATAAAGATGTATCTCAGACATTGGCAAATGTCACCTAGAAGACTATGACAACCCCAGAGGAGAACCACAGATCTAGTCTAAGCACTTTCGTCTTCATGGGATGGTTGTAAGAGTTAAGCAAAATAAATGTGTAAGCACTAAAATTCCCAGCCATGATACATATAGTCATGTGTCCAGTCATCTCTGGCCCCCACCAGTCCCCCACTGTCAGATGGCCAGAATCTGGGAAGCACCCAGTAGGCTTAAACTTGCACAGCCCTTGAATATCTGTTCACACCTTGTTTTTTTTACTGCTATATGGAACTGTCTGGGTGGTAGAGGACATTAGAAAACCTGTGGGGCTGAAGTCACACCTGGCAGTGGCCTCTCAGGGCCATTTCTACCTGGCCTCCCAGTAAGAAGCCCCAGGACACAGCTGGTACTTGAGGTTATCTCTCTTTATTTTCCCTTTCTTCCCAGTTGTGCTGTCCTCTTTGAAAGACCGGAATATATACTTTATGCCTTGGTACAGGTGTCTGCTGCCTAGAATAAGAACTCAATAAATGTGGTTTCTTAAGGCCATGAAGCAACTCACACAAGGTCCCACAGCAGGTCATGTGCTTCAGGAAAGGAAACTACATACTACGGAGTTTCATAGACACATCTTATTCTGATGTCCACCTGCAGGCTTCATGATCTTGAAATCTTCTGCAGAAGTCTGAAAGCCATGTTGGTGAGGTTAGCTCCTTATAGTAGTCAGGAAGCCTTAGTGACTGACTGGAATCTTTGGGATTCTTTGGTTTCTGCTATACTACCCAGTCTCTACCTTCATCCCAGAATCAATCTCCTTGGAAGAGTAATTGTGACAAATCAAATCTCCCTCCCCCTCTCTATCAAAAAGGACTGGAGGTTAGGACATCATTGAATGGATTGAGAGGGGACTTGATTAAATCCATAGCATCTTGCCAAGTTTTAGAGAATACTAAATGTTAAATGCCACATATAAACTCTCAAAATCATCTATTCTATCACAAACACATAAGACCACATTCATTAGTACTATCATAACTCATTAGACCTGTAATGGGTGACTTGCTCTGTACCAGGCAGTGGACTGGGTGGCAGAGACATCAAGATGAGTGAGACAGAATCCCTGACCCAAAAGATGCCCATTCTAAACAGAAATTAAGGCATAAAGAATGGCAGTCCCAAGGGTCTTTGCAGCTAGATCAGTTTTCCTAGTTCAATACACCGAAGTGTATATCTAAGGGCCTCTGGGGTCAGAATAAACGTCTTAAATGCCACTGAAGAATAAAGAAAGTTCATTGTCCAGAGGAAGTCTTCCTTTTTGCTCTCTGTCTTTTCTATATCTTTGGAGGAAAAAAAATTCAAAGTGTCATGGTCAAACACGACTCTGATTTCTTGTGCAAAGTTTAAGGTGACCTTTACCCTTCCTAATATATCATTTTGATGAAGCCAAAATTTTCTGAGATTCTCAAGACTAGCAGAAAAATAATTTCTGAAACTGGTCCCAATTGGTAACTGAAGACAAGTTGGAGGGCAGTTCCTTCCTCAAGTGTTACCGTATATCTTTCTTCATTGCGTGTTGATAGTATATTAAAATTGAAATAAAAATAAAATATTATCCGTGCCATTAAACCTGACCAATTCTCACTTCACTAATCTCCAAACCCCTATTCTTGCTAAAAGATGGGCCCTCTTAACCCACTCTTGGCAAAGATGTACAGCAGAAGAGAGTCCTGAGAGGCGGAACCTTCATCTCTTTGAAAAAAATATCCTGTCATTTTTTTAATATTTATGGAGCACACACACGGTGTGAAGCACTGCATCACAGGACGTCCTTCGCTGCCAGGAAGACACTGGTGACAGCAGAGATGGTAAATGGACTAGGGGCTTCATGAGGACAGAGTTTTGGGGAAAGCACTTCAGGCATGACTTCAGTAATAGATATCACTCACACCCCAGTAGGTCACCCTTGGAGAGCATGGCCCCCAGCCTAATGGTGAGCATGTGGTCCAGTACTCCTGGGAACCAGAGCTCTTTACTGGAGAGAGTTCAAAGGTAAGAGTTCAAAAGTGGATGGGAGTTTCAATCAGGGAGAGAAGGGGGAAACCCAGGAGCAAAGTCAGTTGGGTGGAGCAGAAGGGCACTCCTAGGTTGTAGAGGATGTGCCAAGGAGAGAGGAGATAATAATCCCATCCTGAACAGGCTGATGTGGACATCTTTCATCACTGCTCAGAGAAAAAGGATGTCATTCTGAAGTTCACACTATACTCTTCATGGGCTGGCAGTGCCCTACACTAGAGAAGTGTGTTTCTCAGTTACTGCTGCTATAACAAAATACTCAAGACTGAGTAATTTATAAGCAAGAGAAATGTGTATCTCACTGTCTAGAGGCCAGGAAGTCCAAGTATCTTTATACTAAGAAATGTGGTGTCTGGGGAGAGCTGCTCTCTACTCCCAAGTCAGCATCTTCCTGTATCCTTACGAGGCAGAAGGAATTCAACACATGCATCCTATCTGAAGCATCTTTAATAGAGTCATCAGTCCCAATCATGCTGGCAGAGTCCTCATGGCTGAATCACCTCCCAGTCCTTCTCCTGTACCTTAGTGATTATGGATCAGTATATGCATTCGGGGATATGTGGACACATGAGTAAGTTGTGATCCAAAGCCATACATTCTGAATTCCAGTCTTAACTCTCTCATACACCTGCCACTCACACCACCTCTTCCCAGCCTATAACTTCCCCAAGCTCAGTTTCCCTTCCGTAAAATGTGCTATAGAGTTCTGCTTCATAGTGTTGATCAGAGGGTCTCTGTTTAGAGTTGGGGGAGCAGAAAGCTCTGTGGCCACTTCTCATCTCTTGAGTGCTCCAGCATCGCTGTGCTGTGCTTATGCTCTTCCTACTGGATGTGACACCACTCAAGTGTTCATCATGCAGGTTACAACTGTGTACCTCTTCCCCAGCACCCAGGCCATGCAGGTCCAACATCCTCACAGGGAAAAAAAAAAAATCTATCAGGTCAGCTGTTAGCATTTGAAAAGAAGTCGGTCCTCCTCTCTGGTAAATTTAGAATTTTTGAAAAAGCTTCTTGGTTCTGTAGTTTATGGTTTGTCTAGATATGTAGTTAGGACCCACTTTTAATCAGAGCGGGCAAGTCACAAATTCTAGTTCACGATTTCAACATAGCACATACTTCACAGGCTTGCTGGAAAGATTAAATAACGGGATATGTCCGAAGAGTTTTGCAAACCTTGTGGCAATGGAGAAGCTAATTTGGAATTTAGAGTTATTTGGGAGAAATAGTACTGGTGTTTGAGGGGACTGTTCCCGAGAGGATCTTAAGGATCAACTAATTAGTTAATGAATAATTAATCAGGATTGAGGGCATATAACCTGTGCCAATCATCATGAATTTGATTCAATATGTCAAATTTGTTTATCCATCCAGATTTCATGTTGCCTTCTAGAAGGACTAGAAATAAATTCTGTCCCTATTAGGAATGTCTTTTTAAACCCTGTGCTCTCTCTCCACTTCAGTCACAACTTGGAGTCTCCTCTGCTAAATGCCCTTCCATTCAACCCAGCCCCAAGGCCTCCTATCCCAGCCCTGTCCAATTCTTCTGGGAAAGGAGCATTGATAAATTAATGCAGGAAGTGTGTTGGCTAGTGTTTTGCCAATTTGACAAAAGCTAGAGTCATTTGAAAGAGGAATCTCAATTGAGAAGCCCCCATCAGACTGGCCTGTTTGAATATCCATGGGACATTTTGTGACTAATGATTGCTATGGGAGAGTGCAGCCCATTGTGGTGCTGGCTTTGGGCAGGTAGTCTCAAGTTGTATAAGAAAGGCTCAGCAAGCCAAGGGGAGCAAGCCAGTAAGCAGCATTCCTCTATGGTCTTTGTTTCAGTTCCTGCCTTCAGGTTCCTGCCTTGATTTCTGGCCCTGATGGCCTTTGATGACAGACTATGACAAGGAACTTTGAGCTGAAACAAACCCTTTCCTCTCCAAGTTGCTTTTGGTTATGGTGTTTATCACAGCAATAGAAACCCCAACTAAGATAGGAAGAAAGGGTATTCATGCGTTAGTAGCCTTCCAAAAGGCATAAGCTGATTCAAAGATTAAAAATTCAGGACGAAAACAACACACACACACACACACACCTTGCTAATCAAGCTTTTACCCAGCATAGCATGTATTGACTTCAAACGGAACACACAAGATCATATTCAGGGTGCAAATTAGGGGATGATTTATTTTATTTATTTATTTATTTATTTATTTTTTACTTTTCTTCACCTAACATATCAGAGGGGAAAATATATTTAAGTGAAGTGAAATTACTAACGAGAGTTTTTAATTATACTACTGAAGTTAGGAGATATTGCTAGAAATTTCATCCATTTATCCAGGACATTTAAAGAATGAACATGCATCCTGAATTGTTAATGAATAACTAACTTTAAGGGGAAGGGGAAAGAATGAGACCAAATGTGTAAAGTTGTGCTGGTTTTGTGTGTGTGTGTCCCTGTGCACGCACTTATGTGTGCACATGCATGTGTGTGACTTTCTTCTTTTTCCTCTCCTGAACCTGCTTCTCCTTCCTGTCTTACCTACTCTCTCATAAGTTGTCACATCGGTGAATTCAGACACGGGCTGTCTAATCTGTGGATACGAGCGAGACATAAGTAGATGTGACCCTCAAGGCCACGTGCCAAGTCCAAGAAACCTGACAGGATGAACAGTGTAGGTTTGTATTATTTATTTTTTGAAAAGCAGGAAAGAGAAACATTTCGGCAAGACTCAGTCTACTTTTGAGAAATGAAAAGTCCAATCTGGTTAGGCTGCGGAGCCAGGGCTGACAGGAGCCTGAGAAGACATCCTGAGGACTGGAGAGTCTCCATCAGCCCAGCTGCCTTGACAAACATGAGTCACTAACAAGGAGTGCCTGCATCCTGCCTCAGGGAGCAATAGTGGGCAGCCTGGACTAGGTGGGGATGTCACTGTGAGCAGCAGATGCCCCACTGTTCCTCCGAAGACCTATTGCCTCTTCCCTCCCCTTTGCCCACTCGTCTCTCTGTCTCTCTCTCTCCCCTCCTTCTGTCCTCTCCTTCACCTGGATCACACCTGGATTTCCCTGTCTGTGACATGTCACATCTCTGAATAGAAGCTCAGTTCTGGGTGTCAGAGCTCAGGAGCCAAGGCTCCTATTCTCCAAGGTCTGCAGCAACACCAGGTTCTCAGCTCATGCAGAGATCTTGTCAGTGTGTGTTCATAATTGCCCTGGGAACAGTGCACGGCACACAGTAAGCCTGTTTAGAAGGAAGGAAGACAAGAGGCATCACCCAGCTGTTTCTAAGCACTGGGGATGTCTTTGAGCCTTTTACACCATCCACAGGCCAGTTCTCCCTCCTAGGGTCTTCCTCTGAGGGAGATCCTGAGGAAACACTGGCTGCCTACATACCCTCCAAGGCAGTGGCTCACTTCTCCATCACTGGGTCCCCACCACATTGGGCTGGTGCCTATGTCACACTGCACCAGCTCACCCCACTGTGTAACATTCCACTGGCACAGAGCTTTCTGGGTTACAGTTAAGGTTGAGGAGCCCTTGTGACAATCGGTGTTATCTGATGCCTTCCCTCACTTTATAGCTATGCAGATGATAGCCATCCTTGCAATGGAGGATGTCGATTTCTTCTCTCTACTGTTCCATCCATCTATTCAGCAAATACAAGGTGTTGAGGACTTGGAAAGCCCTTTTCTGTGAAGATATTGACAGAAATACATAATAGTAAAACAGTTTTGCAGGGTGATTTGACAACAGACATGAAAACAATATAATATGCATAATTGTGGACTTGACAACTTCACTTCTTTGAATTTATTCTAATGGGAATGATTTCAATCAAACGTGCCTAAAGATTTACCCAAAGAGGTGTTCAGCACCACTGGTGTTTGTAAAGGTAAAAATCTGGAAAGCTACAGCCTGTGGGGTTTTGAATGAACACGGGCAAAAACCTACAGGGTTTAGCAGAGGAAGTTTGATAAGAACTGTATCAGGTAGTTACTGTTACCCACTGACAGAAGAGCAAACCAAGACAGAAAAATCCAATGATGGTGGCCCAGTGTGTAAATGATAGGACTGGAAGTTGAGCCCAAGCTGTCTGCTGCATAGTCTACCCCTTGGGCCTGACTCAGAGGACAGAGAAGCCTGGATGAGTCAAGTTCAGAGGGAGAGGAGAGAGTGGAGCCGGAAGCTCAGTACAGAGGCCTTGACACACTGGCCTGTGTTTATTACTTGCTTCTTTTCCCTGCTTATAGTTTCAAAAGGAATTTCCTTTAAAATTATGTTTCACTGGCCCCTTCCCCCACCCCAGGACAAACTCTACCTAAGAGTCTATTTGTGCTTCTAATTAGATTTTAGTTCATCTCACCCTGTACACGATAGCAATCATATAGATTCCTTGTCTTGACCTTAGTCTGAGTGTCTTTTGTCGCTGTGTTTTGGGTTTTTTTAAGCAGTTGGTCCAGTTAGTCTCCTTCTAGAACTATGTATGCATATGGCTTATCAAACCTTTACTATTCTTAAAACTCCTAAGGCAACAAAATTAAATTTTAAAACTTCAACTTGGATGAACAGCAACTGGTCCCCAATATGTACTTCATAAAATCTTGTCGACTTGGGATACAACTTGACTCAACGGTAGAGCATTTGCTTAGCATGTGCAAGTCTTGAGTCCCATCCTTATGGAAAAAGATTCATCAGCTTGAACATAAGATGATGAAATTAATAATTATTGACCCAGAAAGACATGGGTTTCACTGTTGTTGCATGGATCAGAGTGTGTAAGAGGGTCCTTTTATACAAACAAAACTACAAAATTTATTTATGTAGAAAAACATGCAGAAATATGTAGAAAAGTGCACATATGTAATTCTAAAGTTTAAAGCATGCACGAGTTCTGTAGTAAGACCCTTTCTCAATAAGTAAATAAATAATTCTGGAAAAGCCCAAGTGGTAAGTGGGCTTCTAAAAGCCATAGGGACTTATACTTGACTTTTACATACTTTTCTTTTTCTGTTGTTTACCACCTGATTTTCCCCCAATAAACAAAATGTTCCCCCGTAATTATTATTTTATGTTATGAAAGAGTCATTTGAATAACTGGCTCCTCTCTGACACTAAAAATAAGAATTTACATGTAGTGAAGGGAGCATATTAAAAGCCGAGAGGTTCTGAGAGTCTGAGCCGCCCTGAGCTGTGGCGGTCAGGTGCAGCTCCAATTCCCAGTGCGCCGAGGCTGTGACAGGGAATCATTGCCCTTGAAATGGGTTTGCATAATATAAAAAATCGGGATCACCTCTCACTGACAGGAATGTTAACATTTGTGGGAGTTCCCACGGCTGCTCGGAGGGAGAGTCCTGTGACATCGTGCCTGTGTGGTGTGGACTCAATCACTTGTAGAAAATGTGTCCTGTAATAGGGATATTACATGGGGTGGTATTACAGAAAATCCTAATTGGCACCAAAGTAATTCTTACTAGAGTGGACTATAAAACCTTGAGTGCCATTCAAACTAATCACCCCTGTGGCATTCCGAGCAAATGCAGGTTAATGGTGATGATCTTAATTTTTTTATTAATTAAATTAAGTACATGATCTGACAGTATAAGCCCATTGTCAGCGTTCATCACGCTGATAATGAATGGCTTGAGCACTCAGCACCTTTGGTCTCACAGAGCCCTGGGCTCCTCTATTCACCATTAACGACCTCAGACAGATCACCAACTGGCTCATCCAGGCTAAGAGACAACAAATAAGGAGGCTGTGAGCCAGAGACTGGATGAGCCAATGGCTGGGAGTAGCCTCCCGCTCCGCTGTTTGTGTGGCTTGTGGTTCTCTGCCTGACATCTTGGGTTTCCCCCTTCGCTAATGATTCTCTTAAGAGTTAGATACAGGAAGGAAAAAAATCCAAACAGTGAGTGTGAAGGATGCAGATATAAACATATAAGAATATGCCTGGCATGAATACATCATCTTCGAAAATATCAGATGTGAAAACGCATTTAAATGTAAATAAACATTTACTTATTCAAGAATCAGATTCTGGATCCCGGAGAGTAGAGCAGAAATGGGTCCTTAGTCATGATTGTTTCCCATCTACCTGAGGCCAGACTTGCTCTAGTTCGTTTCTGTTGCTGTGACAAAACATCCTGACAAAAAACAGTTTAGGGACATAAGGTTCATTTGGCATACAGCCACTGCTGTGTGGAAGGCAAGGCAGGAACCTGTACACCTACAGTCGAGGGCAGAGAAAACAAACATGAGTATTCTGCTTGCTTGCCTGCCTTTGGCTCTCACCATGATTTCTCCACACTTAGGCAATTCATGGGAATTATACTTCCTAGGGAGTGGTGCTGCCCGTAACATGCTAGTTTTCCTCACATCAGTTAACAACCAAGATCATCCTCCACAGTCATGTCCACAGGCCAACTTGGTCTAGATAACTTCACATTGAGTCTGTCTTCTTGAGCGATTCTAGGTTATGTTAAGTTGACAATGAAAGCAACATAAAACCCATCAGTCAATAGCCACACCAAGTCTTTATTTTACTAAAGACACGATGACATGCTTAGACTTGCTTTTTTTCTGTGTGTGTTCCCTGGGAGATTGGTCTTGCCAATGTGTTCTAAACTAAAATTTTTGAGCAAACAGGTTCAAGGAATTCAGCCATTTACATTTCACTGGACATTTGCAGTGTGTGTTCATATTGTAAAGTCTGTAAGTCCTAGAAGAACAAAATACTTCAAGATCATCTAGCCTCCGACTTTTGAGCTGTCGATGGCAGTCTCTTACAGGGTCATGTAACTGAATATGGGGTTGTCAAAATTTTAGCAACAGAAGTATGTAGGAGAAGCTAAGGTAGGAGGACTAAGGAGAGGAAGAGGAGGAGTAGGGAGAGGAAGAGGAAAAGGAAGAGGAGGATCTAGGAAGAGCAGAGATGTAGGAGGATGGAGAGCCACACAGGTATGGAGAGCAGTGTGGGTAACTACTTTTATTTAGGTTAGCTAATTGGAAACAATTCTCTTTGTATGGGCATATTGTTATTGAGCTCTACCAAACATATAAAGCCTTTGATTAATCTTTAAGCATTAGAGTCTCATTTTTTCTACTGGGACTGCATGGAAGGCGGGATGGTCTGGGCAATGCCCAGCCTTACAGAGACAGTGTGGAAGATTGGCAGAGCCATCTCCCATGCTGGCATCTCGTGGGTGGCAGGGCTGATGTTTCTGGCTGGCCAATTCTAGCTGCGGCGCACACATGGCCTCCGACTGAGAAACATGGCGGCTGAGCTAGGCAGAGCCACTGCAGCTTAGATAGTCGGCTTGACCTGAGGCGGATTTTAAATAATTAGTTCAACAGAAAGATGTTTCTGAATGCACAGCAACCAAAAGTTATTTCAGTCTCGAATGTATAGTGAATCTGAGGCGTTTTGGCTGTGCTCACTAGTGTTGCATTCCACAGCTTCAGTGCAGCCTAGGTTCTGAGCATACAGCAAGCCTGCTCTGCACTCTGTACACTGCCATGCAAGGTCAACCAATGCCTGAACAGGCGGGGGCTATTGTATCACCAATTGTAGGGATTTTATTGTACAAAGTTTTCTGCTCTCACAGAAACATAATGGTTTAATTACACAAAACAAAGATTTTGTATTTTCCTATCCCCATTCCTCAGGATGTGACTATCAAAGTATTATGTCTTTGATTTTATTGGAATATATGATCTTTAAGATTGCTATTTAAGTTGATGATCTAAATTTCTTTTTTTTTTTTAAGATTAATATATTTATGTATATAAGAGTTCTGTCTTCCTGTCATCTTCATGACAGAAGAGACCATCAGAACCCATTATAAATGGTTGTGAGCCACCATGTGGTTGCAGGGAATTGAACTCAGGACCTCTGGAAGAGCAACCAATGCTCTTAATCACTGAGTCATCTCTCCAGCCCAATAATCTAAATTTTGTTTTTAAAAGTTCTAAATGGACTTTGGCTAGGAACTGGATAGCATTTCTAATCATTTCTGAAATGGCCTTAAGCATAATTCTGCAATTCTGTGCTACGCATTTATTCAAAGTGATGTTCTTAGCATTGATGACGATAAAGTCAGAGTATCATCAGTCACCTCTGACAAATGTTAAAGACGGTCTATCCTGGTGTCATGCACTCAACCACAGTCTATTTTTATGTAAAAGTAAACACATAGTCCATCTATGTAGCTGTCCTCAACAATTGTAACATACTATACCAATTATTGTACAACAAATTGGTTGTCTATAACAAATTGGTAAAATTAATAGTGTGTCAAAGAACTATTTTTAAATAAACTTATGATTTGCTATCAATAAATGTTTGATTTATATGTCTATTTTATATACATGGAATCAGATAAAGATTTGACAGGTAAAGAGGGACCATGAGTGGAAAAACTCACATAATACTAACAAATCTAACTAAACTATCTAACCAGAATTTTTGAATCAGATAAATTTCTAACCTCTGACAAGGCTCAATTTAGCAGCAGACTGAATTCCTTAGATAACTCAAGTTAGCCTTATAACTGGGGCAGATTAAAGGGTTAATATGGAAACGACAATGTCCCAATTCTCTTTAAATCTTGGCACAATGGAGATAGAGATCTCCCTTGTTTATTATTAAATTTCTAATGAAAAGTAAGAACTATAGCTTTTAGCCCTGGAAGGTTGCTGGGATATAATGCATCCTAACCACCAGCTCATTGCAGGGATTCCGTCTGTAGTATCCATGATGGATATGTGGCCATCTCTGCTTGAACACTTCCAATAGCAGCCCAGAATCTCTCAGTACAGTTGGTTCAGCTATGACCAACCTTCCTCTTCAATTGAGCTAAAATATGGCTCTGTGAGGTTCTAGATCTCATCCTAGCCTAAAGGAACCATCTGCTTTCTCATAAATCTATTTAACAGTTCCTATGTACTCAGTCAATGTATCTGGAATCTTGTCTCTCCACATTTCAAAGTAGAATAAAAATAAATACAAAAAATGATTATAGAAATGGCCAGTAGAGTTGAAATAAGACTGGTCTTTATATTTAAGTTGTAGAAATAGAATACCTATTGAAGTAATCAGGGTTCTTTAAAGGAACATAACTGATGGAATGTTCGCACATAAATAGATATGTTTAACATATATATTAAAGGGGATTAATTAGATCAGTTTACAGGATGTAGTCTGGATAGTCCAACAGCTGTTTCACACTGGAGAAGCTGAGAATCTGGTAGTGTTCAGTCCTTAAAGCTGGATGTTTCGACAGTCCTAGCCAGGCAATGAATGCCTGGGGGACTCCTGGAGAGCTGCTGGTCTTTGATCTACATTGGAATCCTGAAGAAGCTGGTTTTAATATCAGGAAAAGAAGGGTTGCTGCAGCAACAGAATAGATGAACTTGCCAGCAAGATCAAGAACAGGCAGGTAAAAAGCAAAGTTTCCTTTTTCTCTTCCTTTTAACTGGACTGCCACCAGAAGGAACTGCCCAGGTTTAGGGGTGTGGGGAGAATCTTCCCTGCCTCAAATCATCTAAACAAGAAAACCCGCCAGAGGAAGGCCCAGAGGCAGGTTTTAATTGATTGAGGATGCAGTCGAATTGACACCAAGACTCCTAGACTGAAACCACACCCACCTCATTGGTTCTTTTCTTCACGAAAGTCTTTGGGTGTTTGTTTGTTTGTTTTGGGGGTGTTGTTTTGTTTTGTTTTGTTTTGTTTTGAGAATCAATCTATTAAGACATTATAGTCTTAGTTCAAACAAGCAGTCATGTCATCAGGATTTAAGGGAACCAAACTAGGTTTGATGGAAAATAAAGGAAATAATGGGACCTGATGATGATGGAAACTTCTAGAAAAAGTCCAGCAATGGTACTTGGGGCAAGATTACTGGCAGCAAATGCCAACTGAATGGAGCACCAAGGTTATGGTAAAGACTTTTAAAAAGGCAGGAGAAGGGGATGAAGCCTCTGCGGGGTCCACCAGAACTAAGTGTCATCTGTCCTTTAAGGACAGTGCATGGTATAGACCTCCTAAATCTGTGGGATCGACACCTGGACCACTCACCATCATTGAGCAGACAGAGCCCAAGACTGGACTAGATATCCCCATTGCTCAACCAAGAAAAGAGGCAAGGAATGTTGAGAGCCCCAAATTCCACTAACACCAGTACCCCAGTAACCTCTTGTGTTCCAGCCACATGTCTGAATAGACTGCACAAAGTGGTCTTCTCTTAGCCAGGCAGTGGTAGCGCATGCCTTTAATTCCAGCACTTGGGAGGCAGAGGCAGGTGGATTTCTGAGTTCGAGGCCAGCCTGGTCTACAGAGTGAGTTCCAGGACAGCCAGGGCTACACAGAGAAACCCTGTCTCGAGAAAAAAAAAAAAAAGAAAGCAAAAGAAAACAAAAGTGGTCTTCTCTTCTGCCCCCAGTCTGTGGAGGAAACTCATCTCTCTATCTACATATAGCCTAAATATCTCTTCTCATAAGAGCTGTCCTAACCCCACCTGTCCCCTCCAACTATAATAATATTCCTCCTGTTTCTGAGTTCTTGGTTTTTTTTCCCTCAGAACAATTTGTATTTATTCCTTTATTAGTTCAAAATGTATTTATTCCTTTATTAGTTCAATGAAAGCATCTTACTTTATATTGTAAACTGTATGCATACCCATGAAGAGCATTAGCAAAGAGTGTCCAATGGACCATGGTCAAGGCCTGTGCTGTTTCAGGAATGGGAGCTTTTGTACCCTCCACCACACCCTCCTGAAGTGGGTTTTACAGATAGAAATAAGGAGACACACAGCTCCAGAGAGTCTCTTTTCATATCCTGGAATTATGCAGAGCACACACTATACAGGTGTGTGTGTGTGTGTGTGTGTGTGTGTGTGTGTGTGTGTGTAAGCACTGCTCAGAAGCTCCTTGTATTAATGCTTAGGACTGGTCCTACCAGAGGAAGATCATCTGCTGCTCTTCTTCCACCCTGGTGATGACCATGCTGAAAGGATTAATCGTCAGCAGAAAGTCCAATTATCCACACTCATCACACTTGTCCTGGGGCTAAAGCATGCTTCCTTTGGGGCTCCAAGAAGAGACTCTCCTGTCTGTATATCATGTTAACAATTAATCAATTGGTTAATTAGTTAACCAGACCTGCCCTCCTTTGTCTCTTTATGGGTCCTGGTCAAGTATGTGCTGTGCTGACCTGAGCGACTCAGAGAGAAGGAGCATTGGGAATGCACACCCAAGCAGAGTCTTTACAATGAGGAAGCTTTCTTCTGTACTTGTGGACAAACAGAGGTTTTCATTAAAGTTCTCATTAAAGCTGGCTGAAACTTCATTAAACATATTAGACTAAGAGGGCAATTCCTTCGAGGACCTCCTAGCCGCACTCTCAGTTGGAAGGACAGGAAGGCTCCTCAGGAGGGAGAGCCATCGAACTAGGTGTCCAGGCCATAGGAACTCTCTAGGACAGAGGGTGGATTGGGAGACTCGGTAAAGACAGAAAGGCTGGATAGAGAATCGGCATTCTCCTTCCTCCATGTTGTAATGGCTTATAAGACACTCCGAGGACATTTAGTCGTGCACCTTTTCACATGTGACAGGGACCCATATACTTTGCTCACTGCTTTAACTGCACAGCATGCAACTCTAGCCCTAACACAAGCATTTCCTTGATAAGATGAAGGGAAGAACCAATGGTTTAAGACTGATGTCCTGAGCATCTTTAGGCTGGTTGGGATACTTTATAGACCTCATAGCCCAGACACTGAGTCCCAGACCAACTGCTCTATAGAGCCAACTGTGCTATTTTTGAAAAATATTCATAACCAGTGTGCCAAAACCAAGAGTGTGTGCCCTCCACACTCAGCAAATCTACTTCTGGGCTAATACTCAACATGCAAGTAAAACTCCCTGAAGCAAACAGGAGTCAGAAGAATAGCCCACATGCCTAAATGCCCCCACATGCTTTCCTCAATGCCTCCTTTCCCTTTCTAGTTTCATGACAGCTATCCATGCTCACTCCCATGTAATGCACATATATAAAAAATTAGAATCCAGGACCCTCATATGAAGGAGCCTGTCATTAGGCTTACCTGGTTCGATGTATTATTCCTGTCCATCCCATCCCCTGCAAATATCATAATTACATTTTTCAAGCAGAAGAATGAAATGTCACATTTTCATGATCCATCTATCTATGAACAGACATTTGGGCTGGTTCTAGTTCTTACTACTGTGACTAGAACAGGTGGCTATGCAAATGTCTGTGTGTTGCAAGAAGAGGCCTTAGAAGCGCTATGACTGGGTCACATGGCTCCCACACTGAATTTCACCATGAACACACCAGCTTCCATTCCACTAGCTGTGAATAAAGACCCCTCTTCCTCACATCTTCACCAGCATGTGTTGTCATTTGCTTTCTTGACAATAATCATTCTAACTAGAGTAAGATGGAATTTCAAAGTAGTTTTAATTCAATTTTCCTTCACAGATAAAGAGTTTGGACACTTTTAAATGTAGTTACTGGCCCTTTATGTTTTTTTTTTTCTTTTGAAAACTGTCTGTTCTTCCTTAGCCCATTTATTAATTAGCAGTTTGGGGTTTTTTTTGTACTGTTTAATATGTATTATATATTATTATATATCTTATATGTTACATAATTTATATTATAATGATATAAATATTTATTATATTCTATTGCTATTTATATTATAAATAATTATTATATTATATATACAACATATTTTTATACATTATATATTATATAATATTACATAATTGTATATAATATATAGATACATATCTTCTGTCTGAAGTGCAGCATACAAAGACTTTCTCCAGTTCTGTCGACTGTGGACTCTGCTGATAATCCACTCTGCTTTGTAGAGCTTTTTAAATTTCATGTACCACCATAAACCAATTCTCTTTTGTTTTTTTTTGTTTTGTTTTTGTTTTGCAAGACAGAGTTCCTTTGCATAGCTCTGGCTGTCTGCAACTCACTCTGTAGACCAGGCTGGCCTCAAACTCACAGAGATCCACCTGCCTCTGTCTCCCAGTACTGGGATTAAAGGCATGTACCACCACTGCCACTGTCACCCAACACCATCTGCCAGTTCTTGAAGTATTTCCTATACCACTGGGGCTCTATTCAGTAAGCTTTTGCCTATGCCTATATCGTGACATGTTTTCCTCTGGTGGCTTCAATGTTCAGGTTTTCAATTATGTCTTTGATCCATTTTGAATGAAGCATATGTGTAATGTGAGACATATGGATCTAATTTCATTCTTCTGAAAGTGAATATCTAGTTTTTCTAGCACTATTTATTAATTAAACTGCCTCTTTTTTTTTCCATTATGTTTTTGGACACTTTTGTTAAAAGCTGAGTGGCCATAGCTGCATGGGTTTATTTCTGAGTCCTCAGTGATGTTCCAGTGTCTAAATGTCTATCATTGTACCAGAATCCCCCTGCCTTTGTCATCATGACTCAGTGGTATAGTTTGAAGTAAGATTGTGATATCTCGGACAGTATCTTTCTGTTTAGAATTGTTTCATTGCCTGTGGTCTTTTGTGCTAATATTAATTTTAGATTCTTTTTTCTGTTCTATAAAGAATGTCACTGGGATGTTGATTTTTGAGGTTGAAGTGAGAATTAGCAGTGTCTGGCCCTGAGTGTCATTACAGGAGGGCTCATTGTTTATTAGCCATGCATATTCATAATACCCCACGGGAGGGCTATCATCAGAATGCATGATATGGGAACCAGCTCTTGGATAGAAAAATCAGGGTGGATCTGGTGCCAGTGCATAGATGTTTTTACCCCTTCGTTATCTACTCTGTGCTGATGCAATTCTCTTATGGTCTGTGCCTGTAGAAGAGATTCCACCAAAGAGATCTTCCTTACCTGAGGATCAAGTGCATGTGTCAACTCAAAGGGACAAGCTCTGGCCCCTGCAAAGAAGAAGGAGCACACTACCCAGCCAGGACACATTTCTGAAGCAGGGATGACATGAGTCACTAATTTCATTTCCCAAAGTTACAAGTTCTATTTAAAAAAATGCCTTTGTTGGGTCTTATTGAGCATTATTTTTCTTATAGAACATGGAAGTGAAATGTGAAAACCCATGTTTTGATTCATATTTATATTATCATATTATATATCATGTATCATATCAATATATCATATCACCATATTATATTCCTATTTTGATCCTTATTATAGAAGCAATACTTTTATTGACATCTCTGACTCTAATTTTCCCTACCAGATTACTGGAGTTTTGTTAAAATTTCTAAGCATTTTTTTGTCTGGAGTTGGGGGAATGGGAAATAGGGCCAGGGAAGGAATGACTTCCTAAGGACTGTAACATCATCAGTGTCTGAAAAAGCAAACCATGTTTGGTTAAATTAGGAGTTTTACCATGGAGTTTACACTGTTCTTCAACTCACAGTCCTTCTGCCTCAATCTCTTTAGTGCTAGGACAACAGGTATGCACTGCCACATCTGGTTGACATGTATTTTTATGTCAGTCTAAGAGCATCCATAAAGTAACTTACAATATGGGATGTTTTGTCCCTTAATAATGAATACTGGTAGTTAGCCAGGCACGGGTTAAATTTTTCTTAGGTTAATTTAAAATGGAAATCTTCATTGAAACAATCTTTCCAGTAAAAAAAAAAATTAGGTATGACTAATAGGCAAATTATGTACTTAAAACTTTTATTATATTGATTCCAAAATATTTGGGTTGGCTGACACATTGTGACTATGTCTCCCCACATTAATGAAAAGTGTCACTACGGTTCTGTTGGCTTTAAAAGGATAGCTACATCTTACCAGGAGATGGAGTTCCAGGTTCTGAAAAGTATTAAGGTGATGGATTTTACTTCTTTTATTAGAAACTGAAGTTTCCCTTGCTTTTTTATATATTGCTTAAAAATAAACCTTCCTTTATAGGCCTCCTGTGGCCCCAAAGGCTCCTTGCTCCGCCCAGAGGTTTCTTGCTGATCAAATTTTCCTCAGCCTTTTCTTTAAGCAAACACTGGAGGCTTTCAGCTGCTACCCAAGATATCACTTTAAAAACCCCCTTAAGGCAGTTTGAAAGGCCTCCAAAAAAGCATGACATTCAATCAAAGTTCAGTAAGGAAGTTTTAATGAATAAACTTAGTAAATTAGAAAGCACTGCAGCGGAGTGATTAACTCTCATTTGCGCATTAGTGTTGAAATTAATTAAAATGTTTAAGCTGTGGGAGGCAGGCTACCTCGCCAGGGCCTGCCTCTGTCCTCAGAATCAGTCTGGAGCCAGTAGTGATTCATCTTACAGAGGAGAGGAAGATAAAAGAACAGTGGGGATGACTGTGCTTTCAGTGCTACTTAGCAGCAGGGAGACCTTGGGGACTGGAGAGCAATGCCACTTCAGTGTGACATCATGATCCAGCATGGGGACGCAAAGGACTCTGCAGGGTCACTCCTCCGTCCCTCTCTCCTCTGGACTGCATGCTGTGTGCTCATGCCTCTGCCAGGCCGTTTGTTGCAGTCTTTCTCTGTTCATAGGTTAGTTCTAGTTCCCTGATATTTTAAACCCACTTGCCTATGCAAACGTCCATGCAGTGACACAAGAAGGTGGGCTCAGGGCCCTGGTAGGTTTCCCTAAGATCAACTCTGTGGAAAGTATGAAACTATAATTGCCTTAAACAGACTCTCAGACACACAACAATGGATTTATTGTTAAATCCCCTTGACAACGCGCAGCGCAGAAACCATCTTTTCAAGAAAGCCCAAATGTTCCATTCCCATTACATTTTTAAATACCTCGTAAGCTTGGTTTCTTTCCAGAACGGTGGGTCTGTGGATCTCCTTATAGAAACCCATTACCATGTGGCTGTTTAACAAATCTGAACCTGCCTAAAATGATAAGTGACAGCCCATTTCATAGAGAGAAAAGCCCTCTTTGACAGGAAAACAATCTCATCTGGTTCTCCTTGGATAACAGATGGAGTCATGTCAGGTCTGGTATCATAGCAGTCTCCAGAAAGGCAAGGCTATGCAAGGCCACGCCCATTTTGTGGTCCAAAAGAAAGGATTTGCAGAAATTAGTGACCTCCCACAACTCTGAATTACTTCTACTGGGAGAAAAATTATCATGATTTGCCACGGGTCCATGTTCATAACTTTAAAAACTGTCCATCTTCCTTATTTTTTACTCTATAGATTTCTTGTCAGCTTCAATGTCAGAGGTCACTGCCAGAGTGTCCCTTTGGTACCCATTAACTATAACCAGCAAACTTGTTCACTATTGATCCACTATGTCTAAGTATCTATTATGGTGGATATAAAAGGTGGCTTCACATCTTTCTAAACAGATAATTCATAAAGGCCAAGGGGTCACGGCCTGTGATATATTATTCTTTCACTGTATCTCTGAGTGAATGGAAAGAGAGGGAAAGAGAGAGGGAAGGACAAGAAGCAGGCACCAGGGGTCAGGGGTGTTAGACTTGAGAGGTGAAAAGTTGTGTGTCAATCGGACACATTATCATCCATATAAATAATAAAAGGCATTAATAATGTTTGTTTATGACCTCATTATCGATTCCAGCAACTCAGAAGCCGAGCTTCCTTGAGTGAGTGAAGACAGAGTTGATTTTTTATCCTCGAAGTTCAGCTGCAGTTGAACTTGAAAATGGTAGTCCACTAAAGACAGTAAAATATATTCTGGTGGCCTTATATTGGGTTCCGAGATTGATTTGTTTTGCAGGTAATGCATCATCTGGAGCATGCCCAGTAGGACCCTGTGTGAAGCTGCTGGGCCCTGCTGGGCTCAGCACATCCCCACTCTCTTTAGGACTGTTTGATTCATCTGCTGGTTTACATTGAACATTCAGCAATACACCGCAGAGGCCATTGTTAATGTCATCCAGAGCCTTCTGGGGAGGTCTGTGAGGACGTAACCTGTAAGCATTGCTCACAGGTGGCTGACACAGGTCCCTTGACTCGTTTATGGTTCTTACCTGTCCCCCTGTTGAAACCCCCAGCAAGTGTCTTGCAAAACAGGGATGACAACTGCCTCAACAACTAGACATACTCACATACATTAAATGTCTAAATTATACTTTGCAGTGCAACACACTTCTCAACCTGCGACAGTGAAACTGGATTAGAAAGTCTCTAGCTATGTAAGAAGCCTTGTTGCTTCACCTGTTGGACAACTCTGTTCTTACACTGGCATGCCAGCTACTGCACAAGTTGGCAATTTGAGATGGTTCCACTTATGTAGACCATGACATTGTAGATATGGCTACCTGCCTGGACTGGATTTGGACTCAAGCCGTGACATAGCATGGCAAGCACATTGTTACCAAGCCATCTTCAGTCCTCAATCCCTGCTCTTGAAAACACTACATGGCACACAGCACACACACAACTACACCCACATCACAACTCACACCATTCAAACACTTAATACCCATCCTGCACACACACACTCATACACAACACTACAATCACACACACTACACAACACATGCATCCACATACATCACACACTCACATCACCACTCACACTATACACATACATCATACACCTAACACACACACAACCACACTCACTGACAACACACACACACACACACACACAACACCACACACCACACACCACACATCATACACAACACACCACAACACCACAACACAACACACACAACACCACACACACCACACACACCACACACCACAACACACACACACACACCACACACACACCACAACACCACACACACACACACACCACACACACAACACCACACACACACACACACACACAACACCACACACACACACACACACACACACCCACACACACACACACACACCACACACCACAGACACCACACAACACACACACAACACACCACACACACACACCCACACACACACACACACACACCACAACACCACACACACACACACACACAGACACCACACACCACACACACACACACACACAACACCACACACACAACACACACACCACAACACCACACACCACACACACACACACACACAACACACCACCACACACACACACCACACACCACACCACACACACACACACACACACACCCACACACACACACACACACCACACCACACACCACACACACACACACACACCACAACACACACACACACACACACACACCCACACACACAGACACCACACCACACACCACACACACACCACACACAACACCAACCACCACACACACACACACACACACACACACACACACACACACACACACACACACACCACCACACACACACACACACACACCACACACACACACATACACACAGAGGAAATCTTGTGTGTTTCTTACAGATCCTGAGGGTACCACAGCTTGGTACCTATTCTACTTAAGACTTTTAGAAGCTGGCTGAGCATTAATAGAATCTGAGCTTCCTTCTTTGATTTCAATCAACGGAAAATGAGACAGAGATGAGCCCGGCATCTTAACCTTGAGCCTCCAAATAATATTGTCCTCAGCAATAATAATACCCAGTGTCATGTTAGTGCTCTCTCTGGACATCTCCATTCTTCACAATAATTTTATTTTTATTTAATGTTTGAAGATGTTGTAAAAAGTGACTACTGTTTCAAAATGTGACCTCTGTGAGGTTTTAAAAGCTACTGAATCAGATGAGATATGAAAACGTTCAATATAATGTACGACTTAAAGCTATGTTTTTAAAACTTTAATAGAGATGTCTGGCTGTTGATCATTTCAGACCATTTCTTGCTAATCCCTGGCATTTCCATTTGCATATTTTTTACAAATTTTCAGCCCCTTCAACAATATTCTAAAGACTTTACTTATTCTGACTATTTAAAATGCTTTTCCAGGTCCTGTGTTAGGCAGCAAGATGCTCAAGTAAATGATCCCTCCCCTGCCCTTTGTCCTCTGGTGGTTTATGTGGAAGCGAGAGGGTTGGATCAGCCCTATTGGCAGCTACACTGGTGTTGCCAGCATCGATTCCTTTGTCCCTCTATCTTGGCTCCATTTCTGTTGGGTACTCACTTGTCTGCTACCTAGTTATTTGACTTAGCAGAGACTGAGTCACCCTTGGTCCAATCAAGCAGACAGTCTTACATCCTTTCTTATCTGCGGTTGATCTAGGAATCCTGACTTCTCCAGTTTTATAATTAGTAATGCTAACTGACCCAGGAATGAACATGGGGCTTCAAATGGCTCCATCACACCTGAGGGAAGGACAACTAGAAAAGAAGCTCTTTGTCTCCTCTGTGTGTATTAACTCAGCTGCTGTTAGCAACTCTCTTGATACCACTGAAGAAATTTGCTAGGGACATAGCAAGACATCTGCAAGGAAAATATGAGAAACTTGCAGGGATCTAGTCACCCTGTTACTGCATCTGAAGCCCATTCCCCGCAGCTTCAGGAAGCACCTATACTATCTCCCCTTCTCATGGTCCCACTTGAGGGAGTAATAATGTTTATTACAGTCCCCGAGCTTCCCAACTGCCTCCCTACATACAGAGTGCTAAGTCTCCAGCTATGCTATGGGAATCTTCAAAGAGATACTGAATGACATCATCCCAACAGGAAGAATGTTGGGAGGGCTGCCTGATGAGAGCGGAGATAGTACTGAGAGAAGCTGGAGGAAGTAGAGGAGATGGGTGAGGGACAGATCTGAGGGGCTTTGCAACCTATGTGAGTCTGAGTTTATTATTGGAGAGAATCGGAAGCCACTGAAGGACCGTAAGCCCTGAGTGGTAAGGAACACAAGCTCAGAGTGGAATCTGGTTGTGTTGGTGGAAGATAAGTTGAGAAGACATTTCTACCAACAGGGAGTTCTGGAGTGTTGGGAACCCTCTCTGATAAGGACAGGGTCTTCCTGGAGGGTGCAGAGAAGTTACCCTTGAAGACAGGGTCAGAGTGCAATCACTGCTCATCAATGTCTCTAGGAGGGTCCACGGAGTATAAGTCAAAGCAGAGAGCCCCTTCCTTTCTATGTGGCCTTAGCCTATCCATTCAACTTCCCAGAGGTTCCATTTTCTTGTCTATTACATAAGAACCCTAATGACCATCATGCAGCCTTTGGATGATGAAAAAGGCATGAGTGGATCTGGTGATCTCCAATGATAGTCAAGTCTAGATCAACGGCTTGCTAGATAAGCATTAGCTGTGTGGTATGAATGGAGTTTTCTCTGTTTATGCTGATCATGTGATTATTGGCTTGCATGGCTGGTTCGGTACTTGGAGAGATGTTACTCCAGATGAGTATTTCATCCCACCTCCTTCCCAAGGAAGTTTAATTCCAGTAGAAGTGTAAACTCAAAGGCAGATATGTCCCAGGATTGCAGAAGCCTTTCCTCAGTCTTTAACTAAAACAACATGCCTTGGTGCCTTGTAAATGTTTTGTTCTCTATGTCTAGGGCTCAAGAAGAAGCATTAACTTGGCTTTGGAATGGCTTGATCTGGAGTTTTGTGTGTGATGACCACAAAGGACTTAAGAGACTGGCTTGAGAACACAACTTTCTTGCACAAGCTACAGGCAGAGGAGCTTCAAGGCTCTTCTCTGCCTCATAAACTGAATGTGTCTACTCAGGGATGGTAAGAAAGAAAGGAGGGTTAGACTAGGGTGGGGTAAGCTGGCACCAACCTGCAGGTGCTTCAGCTTCCCCAGCCCACTTAGAGGTACAACACGCGGTGGTTGGGAGCCCTGGGACCGAGTCCTGGCTTGTCCTCTCAGTAGCTGTATGACATTGGCATGAGACCTTCTGAACTGTGACTTATCTTCCTTTGTGAATACCTGTCTTGCTCCTATAAAGTGAGAGTTCACTTGCTCCTAGGTTATAAAACGTATTAAATAAGACACACATGAGAAGCATGTATTCACCAGAGGATGATACCTGGCTACAAACATGTTACTAGTATGCTGTAAAATGGATAGCTATAATTTGGGGTCAAATAATAGTCCTTTCTGTTGGTACCCTGATTTACTATTGGGGCATCACCCTTCCCAATGGAATGTATGTAGCCTTGGTGCCCTCTAGTGTGCTATTGTCTTAGAAGTACCCCACAGGCTCTGCCCAGCCAATCTTCACTGCCTGGTACAGCCCTTGGATGGACATGTGACCTGTGCTCAACTTATTAAAATTTCTCTCATAGGACTTCCTTGGAGAAAAAGTGAGGACAAAAAAGGACATTGTTGTAAGAAGGGATTAAGAAGACTCTTCTCTCTCTCCCTGACTGTGACCCAACCATTCCCAGATTCTGTTAGCTTAAACCCTAGAGTCCATTTCAGGTGTCTGCAATAAAAGAAATGGGCCATTTTTACTTTGTGTTTCTAAGAAACAAGTATTTTTTTCTTTTATAACTCGATCTTCCCTCTTAACATGTATTCTCTGTGTGGTCCAGAGCTCCCCGTGTACAGTCCCTTCTGCTGGTGTACATAAGGCAAACCCTCACCCTTGTTCTTCAAGCCCTGAATCAACAACTCCCTGTTGACATAGCCTTTGACGACTTCTCTGCCTAGCAGGGCAAAGATACAGAGGTTCCTCTACCCTCCCCATGTGTCCACTGGAACAGATGCCACTGCCGTGTGGGCCGTAGTTGGGGTGTTTGCTGCTACCTAAATCATAGGTAGTAGCTCCTCCAGAATAGCCTCTGCAGCTGTGTCTCTCCTATTGGGTTCAGAGCAAGTACACAAAGCAAGTACACAAATCATCACTATGTTGATGAACCTTCTTATGGGGAAAAAAAATAGGGCACACCCAAATGATGACCAACTCTTCTGGCCATCCAGACACATTTGTCCCTGCTGTAATTATCCAAAATGATTGACTGAGTTGATGCAAAGTCTTAAGGTCACTGTCTTTGAATTATCTTTGAGAGCTACTCAACCCTGGTGACACAGAGAAGCAACTGTTTTATGTGACTCTTAACACAGGCAAACCACCAGGTGCTGCTCAAAAAAAAACAAAAAAAACAAAAAAAAACAAAAAACCAACCCTCCTATGAAGTACATGTTGCTATTTTTCCTATATTAAAGATGAAGAAGCTGAGACACAATTATGAGGACAGCAAGTGGCAGAGCAGATGCTCCCACCTAGGCTGTATGCTTCCACAGGATACCATCCCTGTGACATTGCCAAAGAACCAAGCCACCTGCCCACTCATTCTTCTAGCCCTCAAGCCAGTTTTCCAACCTGGGGAGCTGGGGCAGGACCATAGTGGCCTCGAGAGGCCTGTTCACTTTGAGAGAAGCACAGATAGTAAGTGCAGAGCACAGACGTGAAGGCTCTCGATTTTCAGTTGAGCTGAATTCAGTGGGATGGTGACAGAGAGGAAGGGGAGGGCCCCTCCATGTGATGTTTGAACTACTGAGATAACTGGAGGTGGCCTCATGCCTGGGCTGCTACACCAGCAACCTTGGCTAAACTTATGAGCTCAGTAAGGGGTCAGTGCTAAGCTTCAAAGTCGGAGTCTTAAATGTGAGCCAGTGACTTAACCACTGGGTGACTCAGTTTCCTCATTTGTAAAAGCAATATGGGGATATTAACTAAGAATCCCATGGTATGCTTTGATATGCCTAGCACCTAGAAATCATAGTATACAAATAGTGGTGCAAAAATCTGTGCTAATTTTGGGTACCTTGTGCCTTTAAGGAGCAAGGGAGAGCATAAGAGTAAGGATGAGAGGAAAGTGTCACTTTGCGAAGGAGATATGAGCCCTGCCATTATCCCTCCACATCCCTCTCCCCCACCTCTCTCCCACCTCCCTCTTCCTCTCCCACTCCAATGCTGTTCAACCCCACAGAGCTCTACCAGAGGAATGTGTGGTTTTTCACAGCCAATTATCAGGGCTGATGTCTGTGGGATTATTCTGTATAGCAAACCCAATATCCTTTGTACCATTTTTATCCTCCTTTCAAAATTCCAATAAAACCAAGAACTTTCAATAATGAGTTTGACCAAAAAAGCTTATTTTATATTGACTACTACATCTGCTTCTGATACTTCTTACAAATCTTGAGCTGTGAGCTTCCTCAAAAAGGGTCTGGGTAGAGATTGAGTAAGAGGGTGTGGTCTGTTACAAGTCTATCAGAACACACAGGCCCTGTGCTCAGGACTATGCAAGCCAGGGTCCCATGCACCCATCCTCCTGAGACTGATTTGACACATTGCAGTACCCCTCAGTGTTTCCTGGAGACACTAGACTTCATCAAAGGGCTCTCCTCTAATGTATACAAATAATGTGCCTCTTAAGGCAATAAATATGTTCTCTCGGTGCATGAATCAAGCACGTTTAAACTGTGTAACTCTGCCCTCTGTGGAGGGGCTAATGGGATGGCCACCATCCTACCCTCCTCTCTATTTTGTCCATATCAAGCACTAAGACTTGAGAACAGACTTGAATAACATTCTCTAAAGGCACACCAACCAAATGTGGATGCTCACAGTGTGTAGGTGTTGCCACTCCCACCGTTAAGGTAGAAACAATTTGTAAGGTTACAGTCCCTAGAAATAGTGACTTAAGTGTTCACTCTGGGGAGCTGGTAGCCACAGGAATCATTAGAAGGACCAGTACTATGACATGAACAGTTTGTCCAGAGAGATGCCAAAGCAATGCAGATGACCTGAGAAGCATCGCTTTACCCCCTACCGTGTTATCTAATTTTCAAATGAAAGAACAGCATTTTCTCATCCACCCAGCTTCGGAGCTATGCTGAGGGGCTATCCGAAAATGAAGGCTCTAAAATGTAAGGGCTTGCAGTGCTCACCCATTTCACACCAGCGAGCATTGTTCTCCAAATCCTAATTAGGAAAAGTTCCACTGCTCCTCTCCTGAGGGTGGAGGGAGGAAAGGTGTCACAAAGCTCCATTTTGCTGTGTCTGGGTGATTGTGAAGCTCTCCACCCCCCACCAACCACAAACCCCAGCCATCGGAGGGCCAGGCCCCCTCTCCATTCTCCTCCACTTTCATCTTGTTCCCAGGATCCACCAAAGTAAATAAGATGTCCACCCGGATAATGGAAACCCCACCAGCTTTCAGTTAGTGCCTTTCATGCCAATTAAACACATTTTATTCAGTCGTCATAGATGCATCAATGCTTTCAGCCCGAGACGCCAATAGGACTGCGGCAGACCTCAGCCTGGCAAATGGCATGTATTTCATGAGAGTTCTCTCTCTCCGCTTATTCTAACCACTCAGCAACGGTCTCAGTTGAAAACATTGATTCAGAAAGATGTATATGGGCATATAAACTCATTAACCAGCTTATTTGCTGCTGATTATGGATAGAGAGTTCTGAATGCTTAATTCAAATTAATCTTTCATTAATGAAAACCTAGCGTAGAGCATTTAAAAAAAATCTTGACAGATGCATTTATTGTGCAAACATAGATTTATCCACACCAAGTCAATTGAATATAAAATCATATTTGGTTGGGGTTGTAATTGATAATGATTCTGCAATCATCCGTTTAGTTAGGTATGTGGTGT